>OZ022239.1:14502437-14809937 GCA_963978895.1 Erpobdella octoculata
AGCTTTGTACTACGGACACACCCTTTTTTCATCCTAATGGTGACCTCTACCTTCAAATAGATGGTGTAGCTATGGGCTCACCCCTTGGTCCAACCTTGGCTGAGTTTTACATGAGCCATGTCGAAAGAAAAGTTTTTGCTATAGTTAAAAAAACCGAAACTATATGCTAGATATGTTGATGACATATTTTTACTATGCCAGGACAAAGATGAGTTGGAAAACCTAAAATTGCAATTTGAAAAAAATTCAGTTCTGAAATTAACAACCGAGGTTAGCAACTTTCAAAGTCAACTAGCATACTTGGATATACTTGTGACACAGACGGAAAAGGGATTTCTATCCACCGTATATACCAAACCCACAGATGGCGGTCATTGTCTTAGTGGCGACAGTTACTGTCCTGACAAATACAAAACCAGCGTTATTGTTGGCTATCTTAACAGAGCATTTAAATATTCTCAAACATGGATTGATTTTGACATTGAAGTCAAACGAATTAAAACTCTATTGGTTATTAATAATTATTCCAACTCAATGGTGGATGATACTATCCGTAAATTTGTTGATAGCAAGCACAACAATTGTACTTCTAAAAAACAGCCGCAGAAGTCCCTGATACCGTTGTTTTATTGTGCACAGATGCATGATAATTATAGAAGAGACGAAGACTCCATCAGGAATTTGATTCATAGCCACGTACGGGTTTCTAATCCAATCTCACAACGCCTGCAGCTTCATATCTACTACTCGAACAAAAAAACACATCAACTGGTTTTTACTAATAACTCTAGAAAAACTATTCAATTACAGAAAACTAATGTTGTCTACAAATTTACGTGTCCACAATCACATACAACTCCTGAAACATACATAGGGCATACGCGTACTAGCCTCTCAAGACGTCTAACGATGCGTACCCAAGGAGGAAGTATTTGTTCACATTTTGTTACTGCTCATGGACACAAACCCAACAAAAAAACACTGAATGAAAATACTGAAATAATTGTTCAAGATACCGATCCTGTTAGATTAAAAATTAAAGAAGCTTTACTGATATCTCAAGAACGACCCTCTATAAATATGCAATATAATAATTTTGACAGAACCCTATTGCTCCAATATCAGTCATACCCTTCTGCTATGGCTACTACATCTCGTGGCGTCTCAACATTGGTCGTCGGTGGTTTTCGTTGTCGTGGCGACAGATCTGTCGACCCTCCAGTTTCCACTGATTTCGCGATGGATGATTCGCAGGATATAAATGTAAACATCAGTTCGACTTTAGTAACTGATGGCAAAGAACTTTCGGCTTGTGTTGTTGATGGATCTGTTCATCCCATCCTTTCTTCACATTCGGTAGCTAAGAGTGCCTTGGAGTTGAATAGTACTTTAAATGATGACGTTTCTGGTTTTTCTTCTTGGAGTGAAGATCTCATCTCGGCTTGTCTTGCAAGTGATAACACACGGGATAATGACACGACCTCTAACGAAACATTGATGAACAGTGTCGATGAGGATTTGTCGTGTCGGGACAAGTCTCCTGTTTCCACCTGTTGTGGGACTCATTGTGCCCAGGATGTCAGTGATACATCTAGTAAAACCTCAACAGAAGAACCTAATAAATTCGCATTGTCTGATGTTGCAACACGATGCATTCCTGATTCTCCTTTGAATACTAACTCTCTCATCTCGGGTCAACATGGGACGGATTGCACACAGAATACTGACATGATCGCGGATAAAACATTATCGGACGAGGACGAATTTGTGATGTGTAGCAATGAACCTGTTGATCCACTCCCTTCTGTTTATTGTGTGACTGATGGCGCCCATGGCATCAACAGTGACCTCAGTGGAAATCCTGAAGGGGACCAATGTGAATTCCCGCCGGGAGATGACAAACCCGTTGAATTGCCTATTCTACTTTATAGTGGTAATATAACAATAAGAAAAAAATAAAATAACATGTTCATGTTTGTAATTTTACATTGTATTCTTCTATAAGAAAATTACGACCATAGCAATATTCTTGTACATACTATTTTATTTTTAAATTATTTGAACTTTCTTAATACATATTTTTATTATTTTTATCTCAGTTCCTTTTACAATATTCTAATATCTAGGGTAGGTACGTTCTACCTGGTTTTATTGTTTATTTCATTGTATCGTTTCTTGCGTCGACGTTTGGTTTAAATTTTAAATGGGCTCTGAGGATGACAATGTTAGTCGAAACGGTCCGTTAGCCCGAGTTGAATCAAAGAATGTATGTAGTTTGAAAAATTTAGAATGTCTGTCTAAAAAAATAATAAACGCAAAATGGTCTATTGTCTTTAATAGCGCGTGCCTGAAAGAAAATATTTCACCTAAGTATGTCAATAATATATATATATATATATATATATATATATATATTAGTTTTGTTTTTCCTTTTAATTTCACATCAACGTTGAATGTTCCACTTCTCACATCTCATTAGATAGATATATTTTTAGATATATTCAAGTACAGATAAGCAAGAGAAATTTAAAATGGCAATTTCTATGCAAAAAGTGGTTTCCAACTCAAAGAGCGAAGAACCGATGGAGGAAAGAACGAATACTGTCGTGTTGGAAAACCAAAAACATGATGGAAAAGTTTGGGAGACAGTGGGAAAAAAGAAAAAAAGAGTTCGAAGCGGAGAAATCACGGAGCAGCAAAGTGAACCAGCAAATAAACGCTTTCATGGAAATGCTGAACAATCTCCACGTACAGAAGTTCCACAAACGTCTGAAGCAGCCATGATTCAGATTCAAATTATTGAGGCCAAAAAACTTGTCGACCCATTTAAAGTGCAAAAATTCTTTGACACTTTATTTGGTCGAAAAGTAGAAATAAAAGCCCGAGGGTCAAGGTTAGGTGTGCTTGTCCTTTCGGCAAAAGAAAAAGAGAATGTTTTCTCTTTGTCCAAAATAGAAAACTACCCAGTTAAGGTATTCAAGACAAGACCCGAACCTGTTTCAAAGGTTGTCATTACAGGGGTTCCCCTGGAACTGACAACCGAAGACATCAAGACATCGACCGGGAGTACAACTGCGTATCGAATTACAAAAAAGATAAAAGGAGTAGTGAGCACAACAACGGCTGTAATCCTTACATACCCCAAAGGCGAAGCACCGGAAAGAGTTAGATTCGCCTACTTAGTTTTTCGTACACGCCCCTATGTACAAGAACCACTTCGTTGTTTCAAATGCAACGGTTTTGGTCACAAAGCAAAGGATTGCAGAAATGCAATTAAATGTCCACTTTGCACCAAAGATCATGGTTTCAAATCATGTCCTGAAAAGGAAAAAGACAAAAAAGAACGCCCTCGTGTATGCGCAAGCTGTGGAAAGAATGGACATTGCACAGGAAGTAAGACCTGTCCAAAATATGTTTTCTCCATGAAAGTCAATTCAGCTGTTGCGAAAGAAGGTATTTCCTATGCTGCAGCCTTGAAAAAGGTTGTGTCAAAAAAACCTTTTACCAAGAAAAATACAGCACAGAAAAAGCCAGAACAGATGTCCAAAGACACGCCAAAAAAGAGCGGTTCTGAAAAGAAAACGCCCGTCACACAAACTCATAATAAGGTAAAGCAAGCTATTGCTGAAAACAAGGAAGAAGAAAAGAAAGCATCAAAGGATGAAAAAAAGACAGAAAAACGTGGTGAACCAATGAGCATGCCAACGATACAGGGGCTTGTCGAGGAGATTCAGGAAATAACAAAAGATATACCACAAATGCCCTTGGAAGCTGTAATGAAAGTCATTATAAAAATGTTCAATAACATCCTCAAATACAATGGCTTTCAGGCATCCCCTGGAGATATGGAGGTTTCCGAATCTTAAAATTTGAATCCTCTAGAAAACGGTATAAACCAGTTCAAAAAACCAAACATGGACAACAACATTACCATTTTACAGTGGAACTGTCAAAGTATTCGAGCTAAATATTTTTATCGGAAAAATGGAGAAGGTTCCCGACATCATTGCCCTGCAGGAAACATGGCTGAAAGAGGGCAATAACTTCAGTATTGCAGGATATAATATTGTCAGGCTGGATAGAGGTCGCCATCAAGGAGGAGGGGTCGTAACACTCCTCCGAGAAGGCATCTCATACACCTCGCAAACCATAGAACAAAATGAATATGAGTCACTACTTGTGACCATTTCTTCTGAAAAGGGATCAAACATCACCATTATCAATGCATACGTTCCACCAAATGCCAATCATCAAAAGAGAACCATTGGCGAACATTCTGTAGCTCTCTTAACTCACACTCTAGTCAGACTACCATGTGGAAAGCGGTGAAAAATATGGTCCACACACATGCAGGTTTTAACGTTCCAGCGCTGAAACTGAGTGAAAATGAAACCGCTTATTCTGACAAAGACAAAGCGAATGCGTTAGCAAATGCCATCGCAAAAAACTCATCAGACAAAAATCTTGACCTAAGATTTATTCAAAGGAAAGAGGCTCTGAAAAGAGAAATTACCTTTACCATCAGATCTAGCATTTCTTGCGAAAACGACCCACATGATTTAAACACAGAAATTTCCTTAAAAGAATTTACCTAAGCTCTGATGCAGAGTGCAAACGGCAAATCTCCAGGTCCAGACAATCTCTGCTATGAGATGCTAAGACAAATTGACGAGATAGGTCTCAATAAGCTCTTGGATCTTATAAACTTATCTTGGTCCAAAGGAGAGGTAGCAAAACTATGGAAGCAATCCATAATTGTTCCGCTACTAAAACCGAGAAAAAATTCTGCAGACACCAACTCATATCGACCCATTTCCCTAACATCTTCATTGTGCAAGATTACTGAAAGAATTATTGCAAATCGGTTAAGGTTCTACCTGGAGCAAAATAATCTCTTAAACCGTGAACCATCAGGCTTTAGAAAAGGAAGAGGATGCACAGATCACATCCTTAGACTACAAATGCTCGATGTGGAATAAGGGTGGGACACTGGCGGTCTTTCTGGACTTGGAAAAAGCCTTCGATCTAATGTGGCAAGAGGGGCTTTTGTTGAAGCTTGAAAAGCTTGGTGTCAGAGGAAAGATTTTAAAATGGATCCATAGCTTCTTGAATAATCGAGAGGCCATGGTTCGTGTGGGATCCACGTTGTCAGACCCGGTATTGTTGGAAAATGGTACCCCGCAGGGTTCTGTCCTGAGCCCCCTTTTGTTCATTGTTATGATGAGCGACATCCCTTGTCAAGAAATCCATGGAATTCGGACATCTATATTTGCGGACGATGTAGCAATATGGATTTCAGGAAAAGACCCACATACTATGCGAAACTGCTTACAGACTCGATTAAACGAAATCCAAACATTCTTCCTCAATTGGGGATTCAAACTGTCAACCGAGAAATCGGTAGCAGTCTGTTTTACAAAATACAATGAATTCCGAAAAAATTCCCTACCTATTTGTATGGATGACAAAAAAATCAGTTGGAAGAGCGAAGCTACATTTCTCGGTATAATATTTGACTCAAAATTAACCTGGAAAAAACACATTGATAAGATCGTTGATTGTTGCAAAAAATGATTAAATATCATGCGATGCCTAACAGGACAAAGCTGGGGATGCGGCAAAGAAACACTGATGCTTTTCTACCGATGCGCCATACGGTCAGTGATGGAGTTTGGCTGCGAAGCATTTGACAGTGCATCAGAATCTCAAAAACAAAGACTCGAGAAAATCCAATATAGTGCCTTAAAAACAGCTTGCGGGGCAATGGTTGGAACCAGTTTGGCCGCTCTACAAATAGAATGCGGAGATCCTCCACTCGATATACGACGAAAGATGTTAATTACAAACCTTGCCACTAAAACCAAGATCATTCCAAACCATCCGACAAAAGACGTCTTTGTACCTCCCAGAGGACAAGAAGGGGTTAAATGGCGATGGTTCTTTCACAGAAAAGTGAAAGAAGCTGAACATCCAGCAGCCAAAAGAACAGCGGCATTGAACAAAATAGTTGACAAATTCAATCCAGTCACCTTAACTCCTTCTCTAACTCCACCATGGAAACTTATTCCACCTATTTTTAACGAAGGGCTGGTGGGGTTAAAGAAGGATGATCCGTCAATTGTCCAAAGAGCTAAGGAACTGATTGCTACATATACAGATTCGACACATATATACACAGATGCATCTAAGATAGACAATGTAGCAGCTGTGGGAATTTATATCCCAGAAAAAGATATGAAAATAGCTAAGAGAGTCATGAATGACGTTAGTATTTATACGGCTGAGCTAACGGCTATAAAATGCGGCTTGGAGTGGATGGCACAACCAGACGGTCCACATAAAATAGCCCTATTTACGGATTCATATAGCTCTATGATATCATTGAAAAATTCTGCAAATGCTCAAAAATCTGCTCTTGTGGAATCAGTCCTAACACTAGCATCCAACCTCTCAAAAGAAGGGAAAACAATTACCCTGATTTGGGTACCTAGCCACGTGGGCATACGTGGAAATGAAATGGCAGATTGCCTTGCCAAAGAAGCTACCAAACATCCCGAAATAGAGATTGAGATTATGCCAGAGATATTTGACATAAAAAGAACAATACGCAGAGAGCTTTTGAACGAATGGCAGACCAGATGGGACTCTGCTCAAGAAAGTCGACACTACTGGTCTCTCGAAAAAAAAAGTCTCAAATAAAATTAAATTCAAGACAACAAACAGAAAAAAGGAAGTCATCATTTCCCGACTCCGACTTGGAAAGTGTCGGCTGAAACAAAATTTGAAGAGAATGAATCTTCATGAGACAGGTTTGTGCGAAACCTGCAGAACAGAGGAAACAATCGAGCACTGGTTGCTGCACTGCAAAGAAACGACACAACTAGGAATGGAACTTGGGAACTTTTGTAAAAGGATCCAAAAACCAACTACACTCCAAACCATACTGAACTCGGAAACATGCCACGACATCATCTATAAATGGATACAAAATAATCCTAAAGAACTGTAAATATAGAGAAAAATTATTTAGTGTAAATAAGTATTTTTTCCATTTTGATTTTGTTTTCGCGTCTTAAAACACATGGTGTAAAAGACTATAAACTATAATAAAAAAATGTTCCACTTCTCTGAAATTCGTCAAATATATTTATAAATATATTTTCAAAGGGTATGATTGTGCCATTATTGCTATAACATCAAATGATCAGCCTGAGCTTCGATACAATGAAATAAGTAATTTCATCGAATGCCGGTACGTGAGTGCGCCTGAAGCGATTTGGCGTTTGCGAGAATACAAAATGCACGATAGATCGCATTCTGTGATGCAATTGCCTGTTCACTTACCAAATCAGCAGCAAATTGTTTTTGAAGAAGGTCGGGAAGAAGAAGCTCTGCTTGCTGCACGAATTGGAAAAACTAAACTTGAATCATGGTTCGAGCTCAATACAAATAATCCAGCGGCACAAGTTCATTTATACACAGATATCCCTTATCATTTCGTGTACGTACGTGGTCAATGGCAAGAGCGGAAAAGAGGAGGCGAAAAAACGATTGCGAGAATGTACACAGTGAGCGTGAAGTATGAAGAGCGTTTTTACTTGAGATTACTGCTGTTACATGTTTCTGGAGCAACAACTTTTGAGTTTCTGCGTACGTTTGATGTTAATTTGTGCGAAACGTTCAAAGCTGCAGCTATGGCACGAGGCCTTCTCGAATCAGATGAAGAGTGTGATAGATGTTTAACTGATGCCGGAACATATTTAATGCCTATTTGAACCAAATCCACAGCAAGGACCACTTCTCAACGATGGCTGTCAATTCACAAGAAATGTCGTGTATACTGAAATTCTTTAATAATAATAACTAATTATTGCACACTTTAATTTTCACATCCTTTGAATTTATATGAAATACGTTAGTAAATTAAAAATTTAACCCCAATAAAAAATTTAATTAAATTTGCTTATATATAAATTTTTTTTATGGTTATCAAATGTCATTTTGTTTTTGTTGACTATTTTTATAATAACGGGCGCCGTATTTTAAAACTTCCTTCATTTTTGACGGGCTATCTCTAGTATATATATATTATATAATTAATAATCATAGTCACCAAAGAAAATAAATACATAGCTTAAAAATTATATATATATATTTGATTTGAGCAGCTAGTCGTAGTTATAAAAAATTTTAAATTTGTTTCAGTTGCTGAAAGTTAAAGAATCAAAAAAATTTGTTTAAATACTTGTTTAACTTTCTGTTTTTCCAAAACCACATGGAATGCATCATCCAATCTCTTCGCATTGGCCGGGTCGGCCGAGTAAGTTTTCTGTATGAAATTTCTCCCCAGGGTAAACTTGGGCTTCTGATCAAATTGTATAATATGTAGAAAATTAAAGTAAGCATTAATTATAAAAAGGTACATACTTGCAAGTGAAGTAGCTTTTCTGTAATTTTCTCTTTCATTATTAATACTCTGAAATCAATCAAATTATATTAATGTTTAATTTTGTTATATTGGTTATATTGTTTTTCGTGTGTATATTGTTATTAATTTTATAAATTGATATGTTTTAAATTTTTAATGTGCTAGCTTTACCTTATCATTTCTCACATGGAAGTTTTAATGTTTAGTTTTTTGTTTCTTTTTATTTCTTTTAAAATGTGTAATCATCATCATCATTTATTTTTAAAACATCACTATTCCACGCTAGGCTAGGCTAGGCTAGGGTTAAACGTTTTTTCCATTTCAGGCCCCTCCACAAATCACGATTCAGTGCAGACTGCCGCTTTAGGCCGAGCTCATTTATAAAGAATTTGTGTTCTGTCTTGAGTGCACAAGAGAAAAATAGAAACAGCCATTTTGAATCAACAGCTAACTTCCGCTGAAAGTTGATAAATACGAAAGTTTGATTTGACCGGAGAAAAGTACATCCTCACAACAGTTGAGTTTCTGTAATTACAAATTAAATAAACATTTTTTGGGGAAAATTAATTTTGGGTTGTATAAACGCATGTCTAAGGCTTATTTTATTGCATACTTTAATTCTCAAACAACATTTATTGATGAGATATCGCCATTTATAGCGTGGTCCATGTCATGGGAGCTCTTTGATCTGTACCAATTTGATCAAAGTGCCCCTTGTACTAGGATACTAAATGTACACATTCTCCGTGCATTGAAGGTTTAGTGTAGTCCTATAATTTGATATTATTGTTATTGCAAAAATGCAATTCGTTTTCTTTTTAGGTTTTCACAATGGTTAGACATCGTCAGCGAAAGACAGAGCGAGGTACAACACCTGTTGAAGTGATGGGAGCAGCAGTTGATGAAGTTCTGATGAAGAGTAGACCTGTCAATGCTGTTGCACGTGAAATGGGAATTGACCGCATGCCACTAAAGCGATATGTACGGAAGAGACTTCTCAAACCAAATGCTGCTTTGATACCGACTTGGAAAACAAGGCAGGTATTCACATTAGAACAAGAAGAGATGCTTGCAAATTATTTGCTGCAATCATCTAAGATGAACTATGGGCTCTCCACCAAAACAACTCCCAGTTTGCACATGATATGGCAATTGCAAATAGTATCACATGCCCAGATTGGTAAAAAAAACTGCTGGTATCGATTGGCTTCAAGGTTTCCTGAAAAGAAGACCCGAGTTGTCACTACGAGCTCCTGAAGCTACTAGTTTCGCTCGAGCAAGATCCTCCACTCGATATGCGACGAAAGATGTTAATTACAAACCTTGCCACTAAAACCAAGATCATTCCAAACCATCCGACAAAAGACGTCTTTGTACCTCCCAGAGGACAAGAAGGGGTTAAATGGCGATGGTTCTTTCACAGAAAAGTGAAAGAAGCTGAATTTTTCCAGAATCTTCGAGAGGTTCTTGAAAGACATAATTTTGGTCTGCAGAACCTGTACAAAATGTGGGTGAAACTGGCTCACGACGGTTCAAAAGCCTGTTAAAGTTGTTGCCAGTCAACAAAAGAATTAAAAAATTACTCAACCCACTCACCCCTCCCCCCAGTCATCGATGTCCCTTTGTGGGAAATGAACACTATTTTAATACCTTTATTTGGCAGAGTTTAATCCTGGATTTACAGACAGTGATCTCACAGACAAACGTTTGCTTGCAATTAAAATTTTAAAATTAAAATAATTCTTCCTTTAAAAATAATCTCGATCACGACGAAATACAAGCAAAAAGCTCAACTACAACCCTGGCCCCGTTTATTTGTGGTCGCGCCAAAGTTATATTTGTCCCTGGAATGAGGACGTAAACAAACCGGCATCACCTGTCAATCAAATAATTCTACCCAATCTTCAAGTTTCTAAGTCTTGCGTGTGGTCTAGCGTGCTATCACTTAAGAGCGACCTACCAAGAATCTTATGTTGCGCACACCACAGATTTGCTGCCGCAGTCTGCGTGTGTTCCTCTCATTTGAATAAGTGTCACTTCTTTCCCAGGGTGTTCAGGCGGTCGATCTGTTGCAGCGTGGCTCAATTTTTTTTGTATTTAAAGTTTAAAGGACTTAAAATATTCGTTATTTATTAAAAATGTCGAATTCCAGCTATGTTTCCTCAACAGATGATCAGCTGTTCTGTCCTCACATCGTCAATAGCATTGAGAGGCTGTTATACGATGCTTGTATTTTTTTATATTAATAGCTTATTTATATATATATGTAATTAGGTGCGGAATTGATTTTGAAGCTTAAACCTGTTAAGAGAACGGAGGCGTTATCAGGGGATGGAGAAGGATGAAGTTAGCCGAAGTTAACAGTGCGCGCATCAGCTTATTTTGGCCTGTCAATGCTTTCTTTCAAGTTTAAAGTGACCGCTTGAATCTGACGATAACGTAGCAGACGCTCTTAAACATGACTCAGTCGCTTGTTTGTTTTTCAACAAGTCAAGAATTTCATTTTGATTCTGCTAAGTTATTTTATTTCTGTCACACGAAATAAGCAGCTTATAAAATTTTGAAATTTAAGGAATAAACATCTTGGTGATAGTTGTTGTTAAATTGTCATTTATTTAATGTTCAATTTGCACTTTAATTTCTTAAGGATGAACTTGATGAGATGAACTCTGAACTCGAACGTCGCGTGTTGCCACAAGTTCCCAAGGCTGCTAGCTTGTTGCAGATGTCGTTCTGGTTTGACCACGGCTTAAACTTTGACTCCAACAGTTCAAGAAAAAAGTCTGCCTCTGATCCCTCTTCTTCCCCCCGAACGTTTTCGGCAGGATCTGACAGAAAGCGACCGAACTCTGTCTGCTACACACCCGATGGGATGGAACACGGCCGTAAAGCCATCTGCTGCTCTTTCTGCAAGTGCAATGGTGAACCATTCGCGGTGTACTCCTCACACAGTCTAAAAGATGATGCGGGCAGAGTTGTATGCCCAATTTTGTCGGCTTATAGATGTCCGACTTGCGGAGCTACGGGTCATAAGGCCCACACGATCAGCTATTGCCCTCAAAATGCCAACATGATGACACCGATTACTTACGTTATCAAGTCGGCTCGCTCTGCGGCTGGCAAGAGACTGAGAAAGTGAATGCAGAAAAACAGGGGAGGGAGGATGGGCCATTTTTACGTTTTTTGTTTTTTTATTTTACGCTAGAGAACCGATGCGCCTTTTTGCATCGATGACTGCTTATTCAATTTTTAGATGGCTTTTTGCTGGAGTACTTTCCAGAGTGGATATTGTAAAGGATCTTGGTTGGCGTTACTACTAATTGTTGATAGTTCATTGTTTTGATAAAAAATTGTAAATTTTTTGTTTCATTTCGGGTCTTTTAAATATACTCCGTTATGATTTGGGGTGCCTTGAGCGGTTCAGTTCCAAACCTGTAAAAGGTTGATTGTGGTTCCTGTGATGTGGTTTATTATCTGGTTGTTCAATTGATCTGTACGTTGCCATGATTCGTTTTAAGAGGAAGTTTCTTGCACCGACAAGATTTTTTCTGAATTCGGCAGTTATACTACTAAAATAGTATGCGACGATAACAACGTTTTACAAAAACTACCATGCGGTAGGTAATGCGCTTGAATGTTGACAAACTCAACAAATCAGGAAAGAAATTCGAGGACGCGATTCGAAGGATGAAGTATTTCGGCACTTTTATTTGCGCGAGTTGCATGGATAGCTGTCAGTAAAATGTCGCTATGTAATATCAAACAGCTGTTTAGCGCGGAGTTTGTGGGTGGTGCTGTCATTAATAAGTCCATGAGGTTTGGAACGCTAGCATTTTTTAAGGTGGGCGGAGACTTAATATAACTTAGCTTACACTGTTGGTATACAGTATTGCAGAAAGAAGCAAATCCATCCATATGCACTGGAAAAAGACAGTGAGCCAGGCTTGGGTAGAGGAAAAAGCTGAAAGAGGGTATACAATTTCTAGTTTCATTTGTATGGTACAGATCAATTTCATAACGGTACCTTTTAGAACGTTTATGGCAGTTTTCTATTGAAATACATATTTGTGCCACAGGACTAAACAAATGTACCTGCTCGATAACTGCTGACGAATAACAAAAAACCATTAGTTCAGAGAAGTACCTGCTGGAGTCCGAACGCCCTTTTCTTCCCCCCTTAGACAGCATTTGTTCAAACATCGTTTGACTTGTCTGATGTGTCATAGGTAATAGAAACATGATCCTGTCACGGATGCAGGGACGTAAATTCAGCATTTTCCAGGGGGGGGCAAAATTTTCCCGCCATTATATAGCTTACTGACAGGGTTACCCGGTGTTGTCCGGGTTTTTTGTGCTTAGTTTTTTTTCGTTTTTGCCAACGAAACGTCAAAGAAATAACAGATTTTTTTTTAAATTTTTCCAAAATTTTCTTATCAATGAAGTTACCTGAATGCCAAATGTTGTTAAAATTGCTCCTGCGGCTTGGATGTGATAAACGAATCCTCTCACACACACATTACTTTTTACATTTATATAAATACGTAGGTACAAGCAGAGAGGGATGGGGAAATGCATCCCCCATCAGAGTATCAATTGAAATTTTTTTGGGTATAATACCTTGTTTTTAGAAGACGACCGTAGCTTTTTTGGGAGGAGAAATTAAAAGTCTTTGAAAAAAAATTTGAAAAATACTTACGACTACCCCTTACCGGTTATCAGCTTTTTGAAAGATTCCAATACGCATTGCATCATCACTAGGTTAAGTAAAGTTAAAATTAAATAAATATATAGTAAACTCTAGGTAAAAAAAATTCAAATTTTGAAAATCAGGGGGGGGCAAATGCCCCCCCCTGCCCCCCCCAATTTACGTCCCTGCACGGATGTGATGTGTGAGCTCATATTCAGTGCAACTTCTAGGATAACACGTGGGATAACACCAAGATTCCAAACCGTCTCAACCGCTGCAATCTGGGTCAAAACTGCAACAACTCAGAGGACAAGAAACACGGCTACCCTACCTCTACCTCGACTCGATAAAACCATAGATGAGCTATGTTTTTGAACGTTTGAGTTGATCGTTGACTGGATCTAACACTGATCCTGCTTTTATTGTGGTAAATGCCTACTTGGCTAGTTTTTAATTGTTCATCTTTAGCCATTTTTTAATCCTGTTCTTTCTCAGTAGAGTATCTCCTCTGTTGTATTCGATTATATATGTATATAAAGAATAAACGTACGGATGAGATACACACAAGTTTATTCAAACGAGTCAACGAAGCAACCACGAGATTAACAACTGAAAGGGAACAAGGCGGAAGTCCAACTATCATCCACGAACATAGAATGTTCAACATAGATATATCAAGAACATCGAATGTTCAACATAGATATGTCACACCTCCTCCCTAAGATTTTTTTTTTAAGTTCAACAAATCTGACGGGAGGTCTTGACAGCCTTCCTGATCTGGTAACATAACTTCGAGACATGTCTTCACCTGGTTCTATATCTGCTTCCGTCTGGTTCTGATCTAAATTCAGTTGTGTTGCCTCATCCGGAGTTTCTGGACAGTCATCAGATGCTGGGGTAACCTGAGTTGGACCAGGTTCTTTAGTTGAAATGAGATTCAACGATTTCTTCTCAGTTCTCCACCTGCGTCCGTCTGCACCACATATGAACGAGGAGTGCCATGTTTAAACTTGACCTGACCTGGAATCCACTGGCCCTGATGACGGATTCTGACGGTTTCACCAGGTTGCAGTTCAGGTAATTTGTGAGCCGATCTGTCATAATATGATTTCTGCTTTCTTTGCAACCTTTGGAGTTGATCTTTGCCATGGATGAATCGGGGGAGCAGTTGAGACTGATGTACAGGCAGCTTGGTTCGAAGAACTCTGCTCATCAAGAGCTGGGCTGGGCTGAAAGTACTTCCTGTAATTGGAGTGTTGCGATATTGTAAGAGAGCAAGATGAGGATCCCCTCCACCCTCAAAAGCTTTTTTGAAAAGCCTCTTTATAGTTTGAATTGCTCTTTCTGCTTGACCATTGCTCTGAGAATAATTCGGACTAGAAGTAATAATTGTGAAATTCCACTGAGATGAGAATTCCTGCATGATCTGGCTGGAAGAAGGCATGTTGTCCGCAATAACTATTTCTGGGATGCCATGACGAGCAAAAACCTCTTTGAGCTGACTTATGACATCGTTTGCCGATTTACCATTTAACCTTGAAACTTCAGGAAATTTCGAAAAATAGTCCACTATGATCAGGTAATCTTTACCACTGAGAGTGAATATATCAATTCCTACATTTTGCCAAGGTCGATCTGGAATTGGGTGCGAGATCAATGGCTCTTTCGGTTGATTGTTTCTATACTTGTTACAAATACTCACCTCTGAACAGTGTTTTCAATGTCGCGCGACATGTTGGGCTAATAAAGAACAGTTCTCGCCATTGCTTTGCATTTCTCGATGCCAAGATGACCTTCATGGATACGTTTCAGCATATCAGCCCTTAATGATGATGGAATGATGATCTTATCCTGGTAGAGAAGAATTCCATCTTCCTCATAGATATCTGAAACAAGATTATTAAACCCCTTCAATGGTTTTAAAAGTTTTTGTTTTAAAAGTTTGTCACTGGTGAACAGAGCTTGGCGTAGTTTTGAAAGGTCGGGGTCACGTTCGGTTTCTACACGAAATACATCTAGCATGTGCGGACTTACAGGAACATTATGGAGAATAGTGTATATTATAACGTTGATATCCTCTTCAACTTCGAGTTCTTTTGAAGAGGGAAGATCTGTAAGATATGCCCTTGAAAGGGCATCGGCTACATACATCAGTTTACCTGGCGTGTAGATCACCTTGAGATTGAACTTTAATAGTCTGAGTAACATTCTTTGAAGACGAGGAGTGGTTGCTGCTATCGGTTTCTGAAAAATGAATTCTAAAGAACGATGGTCGCTTTGGATGATCGTTAATTGACCGTAGATGAATTGGTAGAACTTCTCGCCTGCAAAAACTATTGCTAACAACTCTTTTTCTATTTCTGCATATCTTGTTTCAGCATCAGTGAGTGCTCTTGAGGCATATGCTATAGGTTGTCCCTCTTGTAGCAAACACGATCCTAGACCCGATGAAGAAGCATCCGTTTGAATTGTGATTTGTTTGCTAGGATTGAAAAAACGCAGAGTGAGTGCTTTAAGGATGCCGTCTTTTAGGATTTGAAACGCTTTTTGGTGCTGTGCCGCCCACATCCATGGCATGTTGTCTTTCATCAGCATCCTCAGAGGTTCTGTAATTGATGAAAAGTTAGGAATAAACTTAGAAAGGTAAGTCATCATATCCAGAAAACTATGAAGTTCCTTCTTATTTCCAGGCTCTGGCAGATTGACAATCGCTTGAACCTTGTCTGGGTCTGGACTCACTCCATGTTTTGACATTATGTGACCTAGGTATCGAACTTGCTTCACTTTGTATTGTAGTTTAGATTGATTGAATTTCACGTTGTTTTCTCTAGCTCTTTGTAACACTTTTCTTAGGGTCTCATCGTGATTCATTTCGTTGCTGCCGGACACTATGAGGTCATCAAAAACAATATGAACATTCGGTATGTCACTGAAGGTCTCAGTGGTTTTCTTTTGAAACACTTCCGGAGCAGACTTAATGCCAAATGAAAGACGAGTAAAAGAATATCTACTAAACGGTGTGTTGAAAGTGCACAGCCTTGAGCTCTCTTCGTCAAGTTTCATTTGATGAAAACCATCTTTCATGTCTATAATTGAAAAAACATTCTGACCGTGAAGTTGTGCTGTTACATCTTCACAGGTTGGGATTGCATAATGTTCTCTTTTAATAGCTGTGTTAAGGTCTCGAGGATCAAGACACAATCTGATTGAACCATCTTTTTTTTCAACTAACAATAGACTACTCACCCATTCTGTTGGTTCATCATGTTTGACCAAGACATCCATTTGTACCATCTGATTCAGCTGTTGTCGAAGTTTTGGTTGCAATGATAATGGAACACGTCGCGGAGGATGAATTTTTGGTGTTATAGACTGATCTATCGTGATGTGGTGTTCACCTGGGTAGCAACCCAAGCCCTTGAAGACATCGTTGAACTCATCGATGATGTTCTTTGATGAATGCGTCATCAAATGGTCAACCTTTCTAACCAAGTTCAACTCCTGGCAGCTTGGAAGACCTAAATGAGGAGAAGCAGGATGGCTGACTACATAGAATTGTGTTGGCACACTTCTTTGATTGTGGACAACTGATAGAGTTACCACTCCAACCGGGTGTACACTGGTATTGCTGAACGATGTGAGTACTGTCTTGGTTTGACGAAGGGGTGGTCGACTTCTTATTTTATTCCAAACAGTTTTGGGCAATATGTTTACCTCCGCTCCAGTGTCTAGCTTGCATCGTACCTTTATCACTCCAACAACAAGCTCTTTTCACCAAGCCTTTGTCGTCTGTAACGTTTGACATGTGTTGATGTAGATGGTGCCCTGTAACTCGTGGACTGCAGGGGATCCATGTGCTTTTTTACGTTCCGATCCTTGTTGATGAATTCGAGCTCCTCGACAGAATTTAGCATAGTGGTTATGCTTTCCACAGGAGAGACACTGTTTGCCAAACGCCGGGCATTTCTTGGGAGGGTGAGTTCCACCGCAGTTTCCACATTGATACGTTGCCCCGCCTGGTTGCAGGGCTGTCATACTTTCTTTCCTGACTGCAAATACCGCTGGTTCGTTTTCGCCGTTGATGACTTTTACCTGGTTCTTTACAGATTCCGCTGATCGACAGATTTTTATCGCTTGTTCTAACGTAAGCTCGTCTTCTCGGAGAAATCTTTCTAGCAGAGTCCTATCGGCACATCCGAGTACAATTCTGTCTCTGATCATCGGTTCGAGCTGGTCTCCAAACTCACATGACCGGGCTTGGTTTCGGAGCTTCATTAGAAATACTTCTATTGACTCGTCTGAAGACTGCGTTAACTGCCAAAATGTCACGCGCTCAGAAATGACATTAGTCTTTGGAGTACAAAATTTTTCAAACCTCTTGACCACTGCTTCATAGGAATTTCTGTCCAATTCATCTAGGTCGAACGCGTTGAAGATCGGAAGAGAATCAGGGCCGAGGAGACTCAAAAGCATTGCTACTAAAGTGTTGTCGGTCTTCTTGAGAGAGTCGGTTGCAATCAGGTGAATCTGAAACATTTGAATAAACCGTCGCCATTCGCTCGCTAGATTAGCGAATGTTCAACATAGATATGTCACATCCTCCGCACAGTCACTCGTTTCCATTCATTCGAAATTAGTAAAATTGTTAAAAAATGTTTTAAGCTAAGAAAAATATTGGGTAAAAAACTCCAGAGACATCTTTAGGTGGCGGCTTGCCCCCCCACCGCCATTTATATCCGCTACTAATCCCCAATGATGGGACAGCGCCTGTGTATACACACTATATCATTGATATGTTCTATAACACTGATACGTAGTAACTATAATTATAGGCAATCCAATGCACTATAGCGTAGTAGAAAAAGCGCATGGCGTCAGCTAAGGTCAGGTTAAGGATCTAATAAATCGAAGCTATGGCTCGTCGTGTAAAAGAATATCTATTTGATTAATTTAAAAATTGCAATTTTTCCTTAAAATTTCTAAATATTTACGGCACAAATGTGGGAGATTTTCACATAGATATATATGGATTTTCATGTGACCAGCTTGCGCTTAAGAAGTGCCATGGGATTTTGAAGGGCCGAAAATAGTTTCATTTTTGGGACACTTACTCATTTGGATTTTCTAATAATCAAGAAATTTAAAATCTACAAAATGTTTGAAAGTAATCGGAGCTCTGAAGTAGAAACTATAAAGAAAAAAATACTTTCTCCTGGTGCTAGTACCCAAATGATACTGGAAAGTCTTATACAAATTGAAGAAAATCTAGTCTCAAAGTATCCGACCATAAATGTGGCGATTCTCTTGCAAGACAACTGCAAGGTATCGGTTAATTTGTTTTTTGGTTTATTTGGTTAGATTTGTAGCATGTTACTCGATGTTAGATTTTCCTGTCAAAAATGACAATAAATCATTTCCGGTGTTTTTTAATAATATTTTTACTATAAAATGTTTATAATTACAAAGAAAAATAAATTACGAATAGATTTATCTAATTAATTTTTTAAAATTATATTTAAAAAAAAGTTAGCAACAGAAAATCATTCATCATCATCATTTATTTTTGAAACGTCCCTATTCCACGCTATGCTAGGGTTGGACGTTTTTCCGTATCAGGGCCCTCCACAAGTCACGATCCAGGGCAGACTGTCGCTTCAGGCCGAGCTCATAAATTCTTCTTCAAGCCCATAGCTAACTTTTCACTTCCATCTAGGCCCAGAAAAGGAAGCTCGGACCTTGTTTGACCAGGCGACGTCTGAGCCGGCAAGAAATTCTTTGTTTTGTTACCCATATGGAATTTGGAGCAAAGTTTTACCCGGATGCCCTTCCTGCGAACCTCCCTTTAGTCGCCTTTTACGACACGCATAGGAGGATACACGGTGGTTCTATTCTATCGGCCCAAACCATAAAGCAATTAGATATAAAAAATCAACTCATAAAACAAGAAGCTAACTAAAGCTAAAGTGAAATTTAAAAAATTAAAAAAAAATGCTTTTGTTGAAGAACTTCTCTGAATTAGATCAACAATAATTTCTTCTGCAGCAAATTTGATTTCAGACTGTGTAACTAATATTTTTTCTATAGTACTGCAGGGGCCAGGCCTTGGTTTTTAGGTTTTCAAACAGACTGGGCTTAAAGTCGAGGCGGGCTAAGCTGAGGTTTTTGTGCGTGCCTAGCATAGGAACTTTAGGCTTAAAAAATGGGTCAGGCTCGGTTGAGCTCAAATTGCCCGGTCCGGACCGAGCCGCAAAAAATTGGCATGTACAGTAGTACAGTTGTACAGTTATTATTATGCTTTTTACCAATGCTTTTATTAACTCGTCGTCTCTGTTTCTCTGTCTGTCTGTTTCTCTGTCTGTTTCAAATCTTGCAATCAATTTTTGAGTCACTTCCTGATGATAGATTTTTTTTCAAATTTTGCATACATGCTCAAAATAGAAGACAATGCAATATTCAATTATTAGTTTTACAATAAGTCAATTAATTTAGTTAATTTTCTTGAGGGTTTTATCGAGGGGTTTCTTGAGGGTTTTCTTGAGGGTTTTCTTGACCACAAAACGCTAACCGACTGGCAGACTATTTTACCAAGTTAACACGAACCACACTCACTGACCGCGATTCTCAAGCGTGTACGAAATTTTCATGAAAATAGTTGGGATATTTAAATTCGATGCTTTTTGATGATATTTTTATTATTATTACCAATGCTTTTATTAACTCGTCGTCTCTGTTTCTCTGTCTGTCTGTTTGTTTCTCTGTCTGTCTGTTTGTTTCTCTGTCTGTTTCAAATCTTGCAATCAATTTTTGAGTCACTTCCTGATGATAGATTTTTTTCAAATTTTGCATACATGCTCAAAATAGAAGACAATGCAATATTCAATTATTAGTTTTACAATAAGTCAATTAATTTAGTTAATTTTAATTAATTTCGATATAATTAAGATATTTCGACTTTAATATAAAATAAAAGAGTAATATAAGAAAAAATTGATTGCAAAATTTGTGTTTTAATTACATATAAGAGCATTGGTTTTAAAAATTCGTTTTTAATTTACTTGTTTGTGACTATGTTTCACTTTCACCTTGTTTTCAGTTGAGCCATATTTTTAAATTGCTCACGCTAGTGGTTCTCGGTGTTAACCCAGTATCTCCTACTCAAAGTAGGAGTCAATTGAATAGAGTTAAGCATAAAGATGGAGTGAACCTGGAGCTATCAAATATGTGATTTTTATATAAAGATTTGAAAGTTTTGAGGTTATTAAATTAGAAGTATGTAGCATAATGTTTTTGTGTGATATCTTTTGTGTCTATTTGATTAGTAGAATATACATATATGAATATATATATATATATATATATATATATATATATATATATATATATATATATATATATACTAGCTGACCCAGCAAACGTTGTTTTGCCTTTTAAATTATTTTGGTTTTTTTTTATTAAAAGTTTAATGTACAAAATTATGACAATTTAAAAACATCAATCTTGAAGAGTAATCGAATGTACAATGCCCGGGGTTTTTGAAAGTTTTTTTTATCGTTCTTCTCTCTTGCTCCCGTTTCCTTCCCCGCTTGCTCTCCCGTTTGCTCTCTCGTTTCCCCTTGCTCTCCCGTTCCCGTTTATTCTCCCGTTTCCGCTTGTTTTCCCGTATATATATATATATATATATATATATATATATATATATATATATATATATATTTATATATTCATATATATTATATATATTAGAGATGGGAATCGAACCGAACACACCGAACTCGAACCCTACTTTTTACCGAACCGAAACGAACCCGAACTTAGTTGTTGACCGAACCGAACCCGAACTTAGTTGTTGACCGAACCGAACCCGAACTCTGTTTCGCTCGGAACAAACCGAACCTGAACGAACCCATGCTAAGTTCATCTAACCTATTTTTTAAATTTAAATTATGACTATGAAATATTCTTGAAATACAAATCGTTATTTTGTTTTCTGTATTTAATATCGCTGTTATTGTTTGCGTTATGGAAGCTTATGCACATCTTTGTTGTTATGTTTACTTTCTTTCTTGCGTAGCTTATTACACCGTGCGGTGGTGTTGCTTGAATTACCTATTTTGTCGTTTGTTGTATTTATTATATAGAACAACTTAAATAATATGGTAAATACTAATAAGTTAGCAAACGGTTCTAAATGGAGCAAGCAAAAGCTGGAAACGTTTGTTACAGAAGGAAAGGCACGCTTAATGTCAGCAACATGACTATGAGTGAGCGAAGAGCTCGAATGAGTACAGAAACATTAAAAATGTAATTTTTTTTTTAAATACAATATGGAACATTAATTTTTTTAAATGTCTTGAATTAATAAACTGACCATTTTTTAATGCAATTATCATCGAATCTAGCTCAAGCCATAGCTATCCCAAACCAAACCTGAATTTTAACAACTAGCGAACTGAACCAAACTCGAACTGTAAGCACTACCGAACCGAACCGAACTGTAACCACTAGCGAACCGAACCGAACCCGAACTCTTAAATTAGGGTTCGATTCCCATCTCTAATATATTTATATAAGTTTGTTTGTTTGTTTCTCTGTCTGTCTGTTTGTCTTTTGTTTTTCCAAAATAACTTTTTTAAATAATTCTTAAAAAATATTCTAATAGCCATGGACCTACCAAATATTCACAAAAAATTTCATAAAAATCGGTTTAGCCGTATCGGAGGAGTTCAATTTCAAACACTATGACACGATATATATATATATATATATATATATATATATATATTGAAATATGTTGCCGGTTCCCAGACTAAAAATAGTAAATAATGGGGCAACAGGCTGTTAGGAAAACTGAATTTAAAGTGGGGATAATAATAGTTAAATAGTTATAAACTTCTGTCAATAGGTCAATTATTTAATCAATGTTGATGAATCAATTGCAAATATTCACAGTTGTGACAATCGTTAATGAAATATGTATGACTTTCGTTATTTATTGAAAAATATATTTTTTAAATCTCGGAATTTTTTTCGAGACTTTATATGAGAACAAAATTTAAGTCTCCCTAATTTATTTTGATACGAGACTTCCCCCGCAGGCTGTATCGTTTTAATAGCGATACGGGATTTCCCGTATCGTTTTGAAATCCCGATTGATATCGGGATAACGATTAAGGGACGCAGATGCTTAGTTATAACCCTGTTTTACGACTTAAAACAAGAGATTTTGTTGTCATTATTTACTACAAAATAAATAATCATGCATTGTCAATTTGTCATATATATATATATATATATATATATATATATATATGTATGTATATATATATATATATGTATATATATATATATATATATATATATGTATATATATATATATATATATATATATATTCTTTTAGGCAAACTCGTTGGGCCCGACTTTCGCTAATTTTTATATGGGTGATCTTGAAGCACGTGTATTTGAAAATCACACCAAACCTTTTCTGTATTGCCGTTATGTTGATGATATATTTGTTTCAGTTGATAACTTAGAAGAACTATTTAAACTGAGAGATGCATTTGTAAAAAATTCTAAACTACAATTTACTTATGAGCTTGCTAATAATAAACATCAAATTCCTTTTTTGGATACTTTAGTTACACGAAATGTATCAAAACTATCTTGCCAGGTCTATACTAAACCCACAAACACAGGCAATTGTCTTAATTATAATAGCGATTGTCCTGAAAGATATAAGCTAAACGTTATCAATAATTATATTAATAGGGCCTATAAATTTTCCGAAACATGGTCTGATTTTCACCATGAAATTCTACAAGTGAAACAACTTTTGATAAATAATAATTATTCTAATTCTATTGTTGATTCAACTATAAATAAATTTATGTCACGTATTACTGATAAAAAACATGTTTCAAAACCTAATACCAATAACTCATCAAATTCTTGTATAATTCCATTATATTATGCTAATCAGATGTCTAATAATTATAAAATAGATAAAAAAGTGTTGAAAAACATTGTGTATGATAATATTAAGGTTGTAAATAAAGATAATACACTCAAGTTACACATCTATTATAACAATGGAAAAACTCATAATCTTTTAATTAAAAATAGTATAAATAATGTTTCTAGCCCTGTAGCACAAACCAACCTAGTGTACCAATTTTCGTGTCCGTTTCCACATGGTCAGGTGGAAAATGACATTGGTCATACTAGAACTACTCTGTCTCGTAGATTGACTATGCATTGTCAAAGTGGTGCCATATACCAACATATGTCAACACAACATTCAATCAAACCATCACATAAATTTCTAATTGATAACACCAGTATACTAATGAAAGAAAATCAACCCATTAAGTTAAAATTAAAAGAAGCTTTAGCTATTAATAAATGTAAGCCTTTAATTAATAAACAATGGTATTCTTTTGATTTAACTCTTAAACTTTTTGGTTCTCTAAATAGTAATAAAACTAATAATAATAATAATAATAAATGTTTTAACTCATCTACAACTTCTGTTAAAAATATGCATGTTAATAGTGCCAATGTTTCTTCAGGTATTTCTTCGTTGAATGAATGTTTTGTACCAGACGTTTGTGTTTCAAAGGTTATAGATAATGTATGTGATTCTTCTTCCAGTCACGTCCTTGAAGTTGATTGTAATTCCGTTGTTAAAGGCTTTACTAACTGATCTTAATTATTTAGTTATTACTGTTATTATTATAATTATTTTAATTTAAATATTTTTTATGTTGTTACATTTGTATATAATGAATTTAAATTTTATTTAAATTGTATTTAAATTCCTTTCAATTAGTTGTATCTTTTACCATTTAGTCACTGCATTTTATTTTAAAAAGTTAAACGGCTCTGATGATGGCAAAAAATTGCCGAAATAGATCTATTAGCCTATAAGATTATGGAGTTTGTGTTTGAGAATAAATTATTTTTAAACCGATTTAGAGTATTGGAAAAAATTTAAAATAAAATCGATTCAGCCAAGTGCGCCACTTTTTTCAATCGAGTTTGCCTAAAAGAACATATAGCGCCGAAGTATTCAAAAAATATATATATATATATATATATATATATATATGTATATATGTATATATATATATATACTAGCGGGGGCACCCGGCGTTGCCCGGGGTTTTTAGAGGTTTTTCTAATGTTTGTCTCTATCGCTCCCGTTTCCTTCTCCGCTTTCGCGTTCCCGGTCGCTTTCCCACTCTCGGTCGTTTTCCAGCTCCCGGTCGCTTTCCCGCTTCCGGTTGCTTTCCTGTTCTCGGTCGCTTTCCCTTTCCCACTCTATCTTTCGTTCTCAGTTGGCTTCCCGTTTTCGCTCATTTATGTATGTATATGTATGTATGTATGTATGTATATATATATATATATATATATATATATATATACATACCATATATATAGAATAGATATATCGGCCCGCCTGTTGTTTAGGAAGGCTTTTAGCGAGGCAGCCTAGTAGACCGTAGATACGAAACGAAGAACTGATAGTTACAACCGTATAGTAACTTAATCAAGTATTTTTTTAATAGAAAAAAAAGAATTTTTTATGTACAAAATAAATTTTTAACTTTATAAAAATTAACAAATTTTTTTTATAAAAATTTCAGTTGACATTGAATTTTATTTAGTTCGATGGTCTATTTATGTCTATTTAACGTCGCCTGTGTTATCGGTAAATTAGAATTGTATATTTCTTATGTCGGATATCGCGTTAAATTAAAATAAAGCTCATATCAACTACTTTTAGCTATAAGAAATCGACGTTTCTGTTTCTTACAAACCGGAGTTTAGTCTCCGCTGTCGTACCAAAATAGATTAATACAAATAATGAATATTCATGTAACCAAAAAGACTCTAAATCGTTTTTTCGGAGGCCATCTTGGCATCTCGCTCAAAACCTGCTCATCTCCGATATATCTATTCTATATATATGATACATACATACATACATACATACATACATACATTCATACATACATACATACATACATACATACATACATACATACATACATACATACATACATACATACATACATACATATATATATATATATATATATATATATATATATATATATATATATATATATATGTGTGTGTGTATATAGTTCCCGCTCATTCACCCGCTCCGCTCATTTTGTGACGGATTTCAAATTTTTTTTCACTATATTTGATTCCCCTTGACTCTCAAAGTTGTGTGAAAATTTCATTACGATCGGATGAATGGTGTAGCAATGCATAAAGGACATACATACAAACATTCATTTTTATATATATAGATATATGTATATATATATTCTTTTTCTTTAATGCACGCTCTGTTAAATATTACCCCCCATTTGGCGTTAATTAGTTTGCGTACCAAATTCTCAATTTGTACATATATCTTTGCAATAGTTACTATTCATTTACTGACTTTAATACTGTATTATATACCCTAATAATAATTAATCAATTTTTAATATATTTTTATCTTATTCATAATAGTTTTCACCTTACCTTACCATAATACTTACTAACTTTACCTGGTCTTATTCACCTTACCAAATTTGTTTATTTTTCATTCGCTTGCGTCAGTTTAATTTCTGTTCTGTCGTCAATTTCTGTTCTAAGTTGTTTTATTTTTCGGCTCTGAAGATGGATTTTCCGAAACTGCAGTCAGCCTCTGAATAAAATGACTGACAAATTCGACAATTGTCGTTTTTCTACCACGTATCGCCACGTTGAGAATTTGGTACGCAAACTAATTAACACCAAATGGTCGGTAATATTTAACGAAGCGTGCGTTAAAGAAAATATAACGCCAAACTATGCTCATAATATAAATATATATATATATATATATATATATATATATATATATATTCTTTTAAGCAAACTCGATTGAAAAAAGTGGCACACTTGGCTGAATCGATTTCTTAAATATTTTAGGGTATATATATATATATATATATTCTTAAAAAAAATTTATTATTCATTCATTTAATTAATATTAAAAATGTTTCAGACAAAAAGTGATGTAGAAAAATTAATAGAAGGCCTTGACATTTTGTCTAAATATAGCAGAAATCTTACTCAGCCTGTGACATATAGACCTCAAAACTGGAAGCATATTTCTTATAACAATGAGGCTTTTAACAAGAAGGTGTCATGGATCAAGGTCATTTATTGTATATATATATATGATTAGTTTAATGTTTAGTCAAATGTTTATTTGATAAAACTAACAAGTTTATTTCTTTGATATTTCTTGTGGATTTATTTTAACTTTTTTCACTGGGCCTTTAATTTGCTGCTAATAAATTTATATATGCATATACATTTTTAATATAATCTACATATGCATATACATTTCATAATAATTATTTGAATTCATTTTCCTTAAAATGACACAATTCTTTAAAATTTCTGTATATTTATTTATTTAAGCTCAAAAGGTTAAAGTGACAATTTTTCTTTAATAAATGACCTCAATTTTGATGACTTTATACAACACAGCACCCTTCTAGGGCACTATCCCACACCAGCAAGGCTTGATTTAAACTACTGACCTTCTGATTGACTGTTTATTGATTTGTCATCTTGTCCACCAGTGCTCTTAAATGTTTTTGTGCTGCCAATATGATTGAATGTATAAATAATTCAAAAATATATTTTGTTTGAAATGTTAACTTTAATAAAAATTTAATTTGTAATTTTACAGGGTCATATAAACATCTTGGAGACCTTAGGGTACACAATAGAAACAAGAGATGGTCTCGTGTACGTTGAAGAATCAGCTCCCGATGCTGTCACGCTATTGATGGTTAGTATTTAATTTTGTTTACAAAACAATTGACTTATACAGGATATTTTTTGGTTTTGTATTCCTGATGATGTCAGTGTAAGATTTTATTTGCTAAGCTGTGGTAGTATGTGACGACCAGGGCTGCTTTCATAAAAGCCAACCTCTTTAACTCTGTGTTATAACCTATCATCTACAAAAATCATGGACATTGATGCCAAAATGAAAATTTACTTGCTCTCAGAATATATGAATCTTTTTGTGGTTTGGTGCATGCTTATCTGAAAATAGTTAAAGTGCTTTAAAAAACTAATGAATCATAATTCAGAGTAACTTTAATTACTGAATGTTCTCAACAGATATATCTGGAACTGCAAGGCATTCAGTTAGAATTGAAACGGTGGCTGGATGGCAACCATCCTTATCCAAAGCTGGTGGAGTTTTTTCTGCCCTTCACAAAGGAGTTAGTGCTTGATTAGTTGTCTGAATACAGATAAGATGAGTCAAACATATTGACTACCTGGTTGAATGGTATGCAGATTAATTTGACAGATTGGCTGCTGACTTGGTGATTTAATGGGGAAGTATACTAGTGAATATAGAAGTATACCAATGAATGGGGAAGTATACCAGTAAATGGGGAAGTATATGAGTGAATGTGGAAGTATACCAGTGAATGGGGAAGTATACTAGTGAATGGGGAAGTATACTAGTGAATGGGAAAGTATACTAGTGAATGGGGAAGTATACTAATAAATGGGGAAGTATACCAGTGAATGTGGAAATATACCAGTGAATGGGGAAATATACTAGTGGGAAGGATCTTGAAAGCAAATAACTAAAGATGATATATAAAAACATTGCTTATCCTATACTAATATTATATTATATTATATTACCGTATATACTCGGGTATAAGTCGAGAAATTTGGATTGAAGATGAAACATAACATGGATTGAAGATGAAACATAACATGGATTGAAGATGAAACATAACATGGATTGAAGATGAAACATAACATGGATTGAAAATGAAACATAACATGGATTGAAGATGAAACATAACATGGATTGAAGATGAAACATAACATGGATTGAAGATGAAACATAACATGGATTGAAGATGAAACATAACAAGGATTGAAGATGAAACATTCATAACATGGATTGAAGATGAAACATAACATGGATTGAGCGTTTAGGAATAACATGTAAGGGTTTTTGACGTGATGAATAATTTGAGGCCCAAACAATATTGCAATATGAAAAAATGGAAAAATTAAAGCATAATACAACATAACAGAAGTTTTTGTATCTAAAAAAGAAACTATATGAGATAATACACCTATATTTTTTGATATTTTGTTTTTCACATGACAAATATGATCCAACCATGTCAAGCTTTCGTCAACAATAACACATACAAATTTACATGAGTAAGCACGTTTTATAGACATATTATGAATGTGTAAACATGGTACAACTTTAACATTTCTGTTTATAGGATGAAATAAGATGTAATTAGTTTTTTCGAGGTTTAGTGAGAGTATGTTTGTACAGAACCGATCAAAAAATATTATATTATATTATGTTATGTTATGTTGTTTTGTATTGTATTATATTAATAATTATTATTATAGTTGTGTACAGTTCTACATTTATAAAAATGATCTAGTATTTGTAAAAGTATTTGAACATGTACATTTACTGTATGATTCAAATGTTAATTATGCTTAGAAGAGTTGAAACTTTTCATATGTTTAAATGTTGTGTACTGATCACTTTTCTTTAAAATTATTTAAAAAAATTGATTTTTTTTATAATTTCTCGTGAAAATACTTTATTAATATTATTATTACACTTAATAATTATATAAATTATGTTTTGAAGTTTTTTGACAAGAAAGGGAGTCAGTGAAGATAACCATTCAAAGGTGGGTGAGTTTGCAGGCGATAGTTTTATTTTTAGATCTGGGATTTTTCATGGTTTTGTGATTCAATGCAACCTCTTCTGATATGCAGCAGTAATCATAGAGATAGATATTACAGTAGATTTTATGTAGGAGGTTTATGTAGTTTTTTTCAGTCAATTGATATGCATTGCTTTATTATAATTTTTAGTGACAGCATGTTCATTTGTAGTATGAAATAAAATTTTTAAGTTTTTTATCTGCAGGCAGGTTTTTATAGTTTTAAAGTAATGGTAGGGTTTTGAGAACATTTTTGTTGCACATGATGTGAACACTGAGGTTACTGCACATGATGTGAACACTGAGGTTAATGCACATGAGGTGAACACTGAGGTTAATGCACATGAGGTGAACACTGAGGTTAATGCACATGAGGTGAACACTGAGGTTAATGCACATGAGGTGAACACTGAGGTTAATGCACATGAGGTGAACACTCAACTGCTCATGGTTATCCTGAAAGAAACCAGTCAAGATGATTTTTGAAATCATTTCATGTCATCATGATACAACAATAGTAGCACTAAATAGCAAACTTTTTAATTTATTTTGTTTCATGAGCTCTCAGAAATCTCAAAACTCCTTGCAAAGCAGTTCAAAGATGCCGTAAGAAAAAGAATCAAATAGAGAAGACTGTAACAACTGCTATGAATGCTTAATTGCATTTGATCGGAGTGTTTTTTTTTGTCTTTTGTTTTAATTGTGGACTACGTCTCTTTGTGAATAAATAAAATCCAAAAATTAACAAAAGGAAAAGAATCAAATAAAGAAGACAATTACCCTTGTCACCAACACAGCAATATCTATAAAATCACAGGAATACTAAATGATATTGATATGTGGAAGAATATCTCTTGTAAAAACTGTTAAAAATATTCTTGAAAGATTTTTCAGTTCTGGTGGTGAAGAAGTTCTATGACAATGTGATGGAAGATGATAATGACCAAACAATGTAGGGAAAGCTGTGAATCTGAGTTATAAAACTGACCAAATAAATGGCCTGAGACAACATGTGACATGTCTTATGTCCAACATTCTCAAGAAACTACACTAGGCTTTATCTGCAGGTGTTGAGTTAGAGATCATTTTCAATAGCAGGGAATTTTCTAGTATAAGTTTCAACCCTGTTTGTCGTCACCCTGTAAGTGTTGATGATGCGCTTTGCAGGAATCACTTTATAAACATGTGCAGTAGTATGGAAGGTTGTTGTCTTCCTTTTTAAGTTTCACTTTTCCTACTGTGGTACATTGCAGTTTTCAAGGATATAATAATGGTGGATATCTGAGCTAATTTATTTTTTCAGTTATTTATTTAAAGTACCTTTAATTCTGACATAATTAGATGATAAAACAATGTCAGAAAATATGAAAGTATTTATGTGCAACTGTACTTGCATAGAGAGTCTCGGCTCTATTATATTTTATACAATAACATTTTTTCATACAAAGAAAAATATATATGTGTAAATGCATTCTTCTTATTTTCATCAATTTATAATATTCTGTTCTTATTAAGGATCTTTATATCAAAGATGGGAGTCCTTCGTCTTACACGTAATAGCAGTTAAGTTAATAGCAGTCAAGTTATTGCGTGTAAGACGAAGCACTCCAGTCTTTGATATAAAGATCTTTAATAAGGGACAGAATATTATAAACTGATGAAAATAAGAAGAATGCATTTACACAAATATATTTTTATTTGTATGAATCTCAATAAGGACTAAATTTTGACAAAAATTTGAATTGACAATTTTTTTACTACAGAAGATTGTCTCACCGAATGACACGCTGACTCAAGAGAATGCCCAAGAGTTATCCAGAGTGATAAAACGAACACTCAGAGACAAACAGAAGACAGGACAAGGACACCAGCAACACATGCCACCACGAAAAGTGTCTCCTTATGAATGTGATGCTCTGGTGATGACAGAACAACCTCCACTTGAGCCAGCTAAAAGTAAGATGGCATCCGTGTATCCTTCGAAGGAACGCTCCAGTTATCCGACAAAGAAAAGTCAAGAATCTTCCATAGGTCACGTTGGTCAGAAAGGAGTCCATACTTCACCACCTATCTATACCTCATCATCATCGTCTCTTCCTGTTCCGTTTGAAGCTGCACCAAAATGGTTATGCCTTTGGTGCACTTATGCTAACGAGCACAATGAAATTTCATGTCGCAGGAGTTCCCCTCCATCATCGACCATATCTTTTTCGTCTTCTTCCTTTCCTTCTCATTCTGCATTATTGCCTCATACATGCCATGTCTGCCAAAAAACTAGCAGTGTTCCATGTTCCTCCACTTATCTGAGATCAGCAAGCCATAATGAATTGGTGAGTGATTAGTGGTTGGGATGAGTTGCAAGCGTATAATGAACTGCATAAATTATTGGTTTTGGAAAATATTGTAACCTGTTTATGTTTTTAGTATTTTCAAGGTTATTTATTGTTAGTAGGTATTTACTGGAATCAGATTCGGGTTTGAATCCAACTGAATCTTGTGAAATTCCGTAGAATTTGCCAAATTTATGGTTGTAGGTTTTGGATTTGGCCTTAAAATTAATCATTAGTTTCAAGTTTCAAAAATAAGTTAAACTGTGTTTAAAAAATACTTTTCTACTTTTCCTTGGTGTAGCTTGCAGTAATTTGTTATCTTTCTACCCTTAAGTTTCACGTTCCTATGTTAAGTTGGCAGCTGGTCTGTGATGCAAGTGGCACTAAAAAATTACTATAAATATATAAATAAAATAAAAATCAATCGTGTGCACCTGCCACCTGCATGTGTGTTCAAAATCGTAATGTACCGATCTTTATTTACTCATAAAACTAATGTGATTTTTTTTCTTGTGGAAATTTTTTATAAAAATTTCTTAAGTCAAATAGTTTTAATAATTAGCAATTAGATGATTGGATGAATATAATTTAATTTCTTCACATTTTTGACCTATAGAATTACAAGGATGAGAAACCGATCAAGATCTCGGTTCAAGTGTCAGAACAAGAGAGAGAGGTGAATGAGGAAGATTTCAAGAGTGACATGAAAGAAATCCATTTGAAAAAGGAGAAAGAGGAGAAGGACATCAGAAAGGGTAGACTTTTACAACTTGTCAAGGTTGGATTTTGTTTTTAAGTTTTATTTTTTTTATATTTAGTCAATTTCGGATTTATTAATTATTCAGATTTTATAAGCCAACCAGTTCCAATTTGTGGCAAATTTAATAGATTTGAATTTACAGATATAAGAATTATTTAGAAAAATTTCAATTCAATCGAATAAGAGGAAGTGGGGTGAAAACCTGTCAATAGATTTCATTTATTCATTTATTAACAGTCATTTTTTAGTGCCGCTTACATAACAGACAAGCAGCCAAGTTTACATGGCAACATAAAATTTAACTTTAAATGAAAATGAATAAAGTTTGGAATTTAGAAGTACAAGGTGAACGGAATGAAAGGAAACAAAAATGAACTATTGTAAGAAGTCTTTGTAAGCAGATGCGAAGAGGGTTGTTTTTAATTTCTTTTTTAAATAGATTAAATAGATTCATTTTAAATAAATTCATTATCTCTGTCACACACATACGCAATACTCATACATTGAGTCGCCACATGCTTATGTATATGAGTGAAGTTAAAAGAAAAGATTTACCATTTAATTTTGCCACATTTTTTTTTGGTCAAACATTTAAATGTTTTGGATTTTTTAATTTTATTACTAGCAGTTTTAGTGGCCTGCTAGCCATTCTGTTAAAAGAAATAAACAAATAAATAAAAAAGATTTTAAAAATGAAATTTTTTAGAAAAAACTTTCCAAAGAAGATATTCATTTGTAAGAAGGTTTTTTGAATATTAATATTGAAAATTAAAAAAACTTCTTACATATAAATATCTTCCTTAAAAATATTTTTTTTAAATTTAATTTAGTTTTTTTTACCAATGCTTTTATTAACTCGTCGGCTCTGTTTCTCTGTCTGTTTCTCTGTCTGTTTCAAATCTTGCAATCAATTTTTGAGTCACTTCCTGATGATAGATTTTTTTCAAATTTTGCATACATGCTCAAGATAGAAGACAATGCAATATTCAATTATTAGTTTTACAATAAGTCAATTAATTTAGTTAATTTTCTTGAGGATTTTATCGAGGGGTTTCTTGAGGGTTTTCTTGAGGGTTTTCTTGAGGGTTTTCTGGAGGGTTTTCTTGAGGGTTTTCTTGACCACAAAACGCTAACCGACTGGCAGACTATTTTACCAAGTTAACACGAACCACACTCACTGACCGCGATTCTCAAGCGTGTACGAAATTTTCATGAAAATAGTTGAGATATTTAAATTCGATGCTTTTTGATGATATTTTTATTATTATTACCAATGCTTTTATTAACTCGTCATCTCTGTTTCTCTGTCTGTCTGTTTGTTTCTCTGTCTGTTTCAAATCTTGCAATCAATTTTTGAGTCACTTCCTGATGATAGATTTTTTCATATTTTGCATACATGCTTAAAATAGAAGACAATGCAATATTCAATTATTAGTTTTACAATAAGTCAATTAATTTAGATAATTTTAATTAATTTCGATATTTCGATATAATTAAGATATTTCGACTTTAACATAAAATAAAAGAGTAATATAAGAAAAAATTGATTGCAAAATTTGTGTTTTAATTACATATAAGAGCATTGGTTTTAAAAATTCGTTTTTAATTTACTTGTTTTATTTAAAATCAGATCATATGCGCAGTATGAATCTTGGTTCTTGAAAAGACTTCGAATCAAATATTTGTTATGCACACTCTAGTTATGAATGAATGAACTTGCTTCTTTCAAAAAATTCCATATTTTTTGTCATGCTGTGACTCATATTTGTTCTCTTTTAGGTATGTTATATAATTTTTACTGTATCTTAGATGTGTATCAATCTTACCCGGTTGTTGTCTTGTGGCACTCATTTTATCTTGTCCTGTCTTAAACTGTTGAAAACAGCAACTCAGTCACACTGCCAACCTCTATTCTATATTGTGTTGCCTTCATACTGCTCTTGTTAAAAACAATGTTCAATCATCATCTACTTATTTTGTGCCCGAAGTCTTTAAAATGACGAATATTTTCATGTTTGAAATATTTTTAAGAGAAACAGCCAGACAATTTTCCACAGCATAATTTTTTGAAACTCAGTTGTTTGAGACGAACACGAACTATATTTATTAATTTAATTAATTAATTAACGATTTAATTTTGAATGTTATTTCTATACATCTCTGCATGAATGTGGGTGTCAGTGACAATTCAAATTTGATTTGTATTTTTCTTTCCATTTAAATTTTTAGATTAATTTCTGTAATTTTTTATCTTTATTTTATATGATGCTGGATTTGCATGTAGCATTTTATACTGAAGAAAGGATATTGATAGCTGTGAATATTTTTTAAATTTATATAGAATAATATAAATATATTATAGAAGTTATGTTTTGAAATATATTTAGTTAAAATTAGCATAAAAAATGAGGGCACAGTTGTTTATTTATGTTCATGTTATTTAATTAAGTATGCCACTCTAAGTAATAATAGTAATAGTAGTAGTACTAATTATAAAATGAAAATGGTGATGATAATTATAATGAAAATAAATAGTAAGTAATAAAAAAAATAGTTATACTAAAGATAATAAGCATTGTCTGACTTACTTAAAGATATTAAGCACTGTCTTACTTACTTAAAGATAATTATAATAAACACTGTCTTACTTACTTTCTCTTTTGGTGTTTTTCGTCTTTTTATTCTTCCTTTGTTTTCTTTTCAGTTTAAATGGTTTGATTTTTATAGTCTGGAATAAGTTATTATGAACTTTTTCTATCTAGCTGAGAAATAAGTTCTTTCTCTCTTACAGACATACACACAGAAATATATCACAAAGTTTTTATACTGAACAGCAATTTTAAAAAACTATAAAAAGTAAGAAAAGCAACAAGTTTTTTTTTAATTGGAAAAAATGAAAGTGAGAAAAAAAACTAAGAGAAACAAAATAAAGTTATATTATATCCTGAAAACATTTACATAACTTATTTCAATGATTGACTTAATACTATTAACATATTGTTAATATTCAAATTTGTTGTAGCTTAACATATTGTTAATATTCAAATTTGTTGTAGCTTAACATATTGTTAATATTCAAATTTGTTGTAGCTTAACATATTGTTAATATTCAAATTTGTTGTAGCTTAACATATTGTTAATATTCAAATTTGTTGTAGCTTAACATATTGTTAATATTCAAATTTGTTGTAGCTTAACATATTGTTAATATTCAAATTTGTTGTAGCTTAACATTACTTATCACTGCAGGCTGCAGTTATTGTTTTCAAGATTCCTTAAAGTAAAGCATATCATTTATGCAGGCTAACGTCCTTGTGTCATAATTACATTTACAGGTCTCTATTTGGTAGCTAATTGATAGATATTTCCCATTTCTTAAAAGTACATTACATATTTGGACCACTCAGTAAACTTTAAAATTTCCCACAGCATTTTTTCATCTTGCAGAAGCAAACTTCAGTATTTATTTTATTTTATCAAAAACAAGCTCAATTTCTGATTGTTATGTCATTTGTGTCAATTTTAAACTTCATTATACTTTTTAAAAATAATTGTCATTATTGCAAATTTAATTTTTTCATTCTATTGCACTTTCACTCTGCTATTATCATCATCGCAACAACAGGCCCTGGAGTCTCAATATGGCATAACATCGGACGAAGAGGTGCACTATCTAAACTCCAAGATCAGGTCAGTGCCTGTGGTTGCTCCATTTACTAATGCCCTCGAAACCGTGTTGGACATGTGGAGGTTAAAGGTTAATGCAGTTGCTGATCAGCTAAAGAACCATGAAGTGTTCAGAGATTGGAAACTGCCAAAGTCTGGCCCCATCGTTGTCTCCATAAAGAAGTGTCTGGTGGCATGTGATGGGGATTCCTCACGAGCTGCAAAAAGATTTTTAAAAGAGTGGGATGATTTGGTAGGTTGTTTAATTTGTTCATTCTAATTTTATTTTTGGTTGATTTGTGAAAATAATAAACAACAATTTGTCAATGTCAGCATGGTTGGTTTTGGTTCAAATCTGACCAACTTCACCAATTGCAAATATTTTTAGAGCTTCCATATTTTGTTCTCGTTGTGCTAAAATTAAAATTATGGTTTATTGGAATTTGTCAAAATAAATCAACCAGGTGTGCCAGTTAGAAAAAGAATGTTCAGTAGAGAAAGGCACTAGATGGGGCTACAGTAACACGCTGTTGCACTGTGGTGGCAGTGTAGAAGATGCCAAGGTCTGCCTCATCAAGAACCTCTACTTTCACGGGGTGTGGGGAGGTGCCACTGCTCCGGCGAATCGCAGCATGGATCTCTACGGGGACACGAGGCTTTGGGATCCTATGGTAGAAGCAAAAATTAAAGATGGAAGTTTCAAATTTGAGGTGCCATCAATTATATTGATTAATATGATCATTGCATATTCTTTAAATTCATTTTTTATCTATTATATGCAACTTTCAAAGTTAAGTTGTTGATTTTGTGTAGAAGAACACATAGTTGTTGATTTTCTCTAAAGGCAGTGAAGTTGGCTCTTTAAATAGAGAAAACGTTTTATTTCTACACAGAATACCAGAGAATAATGAAAGAATAAAATGTACAATATTTAATAAAAAATTGATTTCAAAGTCTTGAATATTTTTGCTTTCTGGGAGTACTTCGAGTTAATAAATTTTTTGTTGTACAACGATTTATTATGACTTGAGATTTATTAACTTCAACTGACTTGAGATTTTAAACTAACTTTAAGTTGTCAGCATTTCATTCCACCTTAAATTGATAGACTCGATTCTTATACTGTTTCGGAAATCCGTGTAACAGAAACGAGTGAGGATGCTCATGTGCGAGTCGGATATTTCTGATTGGAACGTCGCAGTAAAGATTATTTCCATCATCGATGCCACTGCAAAGGAAACTGCAAACTTTCGAGTCGCGAATATCGTACAGGAAGTCCTCGGTGGTCAGTCGATGAGCAAATCAATCAAGGAGTGTGTTCTCTGTTGTGAAAGGAAGCCATTGCATCTTGTGAGTAATGTTTAAAAGGTTTACTCGATTACCTGTATCTGTTTTGTTATCTTCTTAATTCATTTTCCTCCTAAAGTTTGTGAAACTGCCCCAGTGCACATGCAGCTTATGTGTCGACTGTGTGGTCACGTATTTCAAGATTTGCATCAAAGAAAATCCAGTTACCTCTCTCTTCTGTCCTCACTGCTCTTTGCCAAAGATCGGGGACAATTTCTCGGATCATGCCTACTTCCAAGAGCTCTTAGTTTTGGTTTGTTTTATTATTTTCAAGAAGGATTGATCATTGGTGACTTGTAGCTTGTGTTGTTTAATGTCAATGATGCTTGAATGAAATTACTTGTTCAACCTCATATATATATATATATATTCTTTTCAGTTGACTAAATACTTGGATGATGATTTGAAGACCAGCCTTGAAGAGAAATTAGTAATGTGGGGCATAAAGAATGAAAAAATGGTTTATTGTCCTTGGGTGAGCTTCTTCTGCATTGATTTTTCTTTCTGTTATCAATCTAGCCTAACGACATGTTGGTTCACAAACTGGCATAGCAGTCAATCTTCATTGATTCATAGCAGTATAGCAGTATATAATTAAATTCATCATCATCATCATCATTATTATTGCTTATTTTATTGGTAGAACTGTAACGGCCAGTTCACAGTGGAAACGACTGCTCGGATTGTGACGTGTCCCTCGTGTGGACGTTTCCTATGCTGCAACTGTTCGAAAAAGGTATTCATCGTTATGTTGTTGTTTATAGTTGTATTTTATATGTTTATAATCTACACACAACTGATTTATTGATGCAGAAGTGAACAAATTAGAACCTGTGATTATTTATTATTATCAATATGACTCATTAATATAACATTCTAAAGTATATTTTCCTATTTATTTATTTATTTTTAATTTTTATTTCTGTTATTATTTAAAAAAACTGTTCAATTTTCAGTGGCTAAACAAGAACCACCAATGTGAAGAAGATCATATTTTGATGAATGATACGAACTGTGTCGGTCCGTATTTTTTTATTGCTTCCTCGTTGTTGTATTTGTTTGTGTGTCGTATAACTGGTGCAGCATTGTCGGATCTCGAACAGTCAGATAATAAAAGACATAAATTCAACACTGGCTGTTCTTGCATTCATGTTATTTGAATATTATATATGCAAACGTTTGTTGCAATTGCCGGATGTTTAAGGTTTCAATGCATATGAATTTGTTTCTTCATAGGCCAGAATCAACAAATTGAGAAACGTTTATTGAATAAGTAATATTTTTTATGAAGAAGCATTTCTTAGAAATATACTGCTTTGTAGAAATCTCATGGCTATTCAGTTAGATTCCATGCATATCTTTGCAAATTCTAAGTTGTTTTGATTATAATTATGTTACCTTTGCTACTTTAAGTTATTTCATTCTGAAAATTTTTCTAAAAATGATTTGAAAATTTCAAGAGTTGTTTAAATGAGCATCACCCTTGAACCAGCACGTGTGATTAGTTTATGCAGTTGTGCTATGTTGTGCTTTTTTCTGTGTTGCTTATCAATCATCAACACTTATGTTTTGATAATAAGGTTTTGATTCAGCTGTTTCAATTGATTGTTTTGAACTTTAGAATGTCCTAAATGCAAAGAACAATTCCAGTTGGTTAGAGGTGGATGTCTGCATCTGAAGTGTACAAGATGTCTTTATGAATTCTGTTGCGAGTGTGGAGAAGCATTCAAACGAGATGTTAGCTCTTTTTAAATCATTTATATTAACTTCGCCTTGCTTGCTTACTTGAGCCATACGTTGGTGAGACCCTTTACCACTTAAAAAAAACAACTTCCAGTTATCCAATCGAGTTGAAATTTTGTGGATTTAAATTCTATGAAAGTTTCGGACTGATTGGATAAAATTTGAGCGAGATCTAGAATAAAATTAATTAAAACTCTAAAAAAAATTACAAATTATAAATTTTCTGTAGAGAAATGAATCATCAGTTTTTAGCTTATTTAAAGAAAGCGATTTTTAATTTAAAAATTTCTGATAAAAATTTTGTTTTTTCCATATTGGTTCGAAAGTTTCTTATATTTTCAATCCTCACATACTTAACATATCAGGTATTTAGAAGACTGTGGTCAATGTTTTTCTATTTTATAGACTTATTACCATCAAAAAAGAATTTTCAAACAATTAGTAGCCACCGAAAAACATCATAATTATTAAAGATTTTTAAAAAACTATGGTTTTTACGGTTCAATTATTTTTTTTCTTTAATACTTCAGAATTTGTTTTATTCTAGTTAAAATGTTTTTTTATTGCCATTGATAATGATTATGAAATAATTTTGCGTTTTTAACATTATAAAATATTTAAAATATCATTAAATTAAATGAAAATAGCATTAGAAGCAATTGATGTTATTAAAACCTGTCTTTTAATTTCACTTGATATATGTGTGTGATTCAGGTAGTAAGAATGTCTTGAAATTTTTTTTACCTCACTTCCTTATAACCGATCAAGCTGAAAGTTTTCTCATTAACTCACAACACATTCATGATTCTTATCATCGCAGGCTGATTATAAGAAATCAAATGAGTGTAGTTTGTTTTCTGCAAATTTATAAATATATATTCTAATTACAGGTTTATATTCTGTTATGAAAAATAATTTGAATTTTTATGTTCGATTTAGTTGAGGAAAAAATTATTTCATTTAATAGTTAGCTTTTTCTATTGGGGTACTTTCATTATAGTTCAAGTTAACTAATGACAGTCTTTTCCACTTTTGGTTTTAGTCACTGAAATCAGGGGCGTAGCTAGGGGGGGGCGAGCTGCCCCGGGCGCCATCTTGGGGGGGGCGCCGAAGAGGAAGATACAGTATATTCATGCTAGACTAACTCTCTCTCAAAGTTTGCGTAAGATGCAAGAAAAACAGTAGTTTCATTCCTTGCATCAGGATGTCGTCCACAGTCTAGTTGTATATCTGCTGCTTCAGTCCATTTAGTTGTTCTGCAGCATCAAACTTGTTAGGTTCTTAGGAAGGGAGAGAGCCATGTCACTTATGTGTTTCATTTCAAACCCACAAGCCATAATCTAGGCACAGATCTCCGGCTCAGGCAAGGTGGAACTTGGTGACCCCTTCATGCTCCAGCCACCAGTCATTTCACATCGTTGACGTAGAGCCAATGTTTTGAAAGCTGCTCTTGCTATCTAGAACGTCTGTGCCCTGTGCAGCACACCTCCTTTATGACATCAAGTTTATGACACACAGCCTAAGGACCATATTTAATTTCATCAGTGTGTGCATTTATTGACATTTATTTATTACATTTATTCTCACTGAGTTTTGTGGATTTTTAAAAAAATTATTTCTGTTCTTTACGGTGAGACGTGTTGGTCTAGTGGTATAGATACCGGCTTTGAGAGTCGTAGGACCCGGGTTCGATTCCCGGTCCAGGCACGTAATTTCCTTGAGCAAGAAACTAACTCACATGTGCTCACGTCAACTCAGCGTTATCTAGGGTTAACTCATGTCTATGAAAATAGCGTGTTCTTCGAAGTTTCCGATTCCAAAGGAACCTTCGTAAGCGCCTCTGACTTATCTGGCGCTATATAAATTCATCATTATTATTATTTTAAATAAAATTTTTGCTTGCCGCATTTTTTTCAAATACTGATCTCGAAAAGATGGCGCCAAAAAACTTTAACTTCTTCATTGCAACGGGGGGAGGCCAGGGGGCGCAAAATTTATAGTTTCGCCCCGGGCGCCAAAAACCATCGCTACGCCTCTGACTGAAATATCACTTGTTTTGTTGAAGGAATCCTAATTAATTAGAATGAAATAATAACAATGAAATAATAACAATAATAAATTATAGCTTTATTATTATTATTATGATTAAACTTATAATTTGGTTTTCTAGGATTGCACATTGTATGCAAGCTGTAAAAAAGCAGGTTTCCACTGTCACCATCAAAGGAATTGCTTCTCTGATCTTAGAGATAAAGACATAATTGAACTACAACATCTGCTTAAAGTGAGATTTAGAGGTTTTCTTAATAACCACATGGACTTTTCTTAATAACCACATGGGGTTTTCCTGATAACCACCATCTGGGTTTTATTTACCTAGAACAACTCTTATTAACTGAAGTAAAAATGCAGCCAGAGTTAAACATTTAAATATTAAACAAGTAAAAGAAAAAACGAGTTTTTTAACACAAACTTTGATTTCAAATACACTCGATGTGTGTCTGTGTGTATGTGTGAATGTATACGAAATATGTTCAAACAAAGTTTTTTTTAATTGAATCATGTATTGTCATCCAATATAAAGGTATGCTGAAATTTTCAGCTTCCTAGCTAGTCAAAAAGCTGGTTAAATTTTACTACAATTCAGAATATTACATATATATATATATGTTATTATATATGTGTGTCTCTGTTTTGTTTTATATAAATGAAATTAAAACCATAATTAGAATTATGGAAATATTGTCCTATTAATAACTTCAAACTTTACACCAAAGTTTACACTAAAAATGTCTCAGAAATCTAGTAAAGTTTGGAACTTTTATATTGTAGATGCCGTCGACAAAAGAAAGGCAAACTGCTTGATATGTTATGACAAAATAACGCGTGGTAAAAAAATGCACGAACATACGGCACAACGTCAATGATGAATCATCTGCGAACAAAACATCAAGTGCAATTCAAAGACTATGGAGCAAAGCAAGAGCAAATTAAGAAAGGATAACGCAAAGAGGAAGCAAATATGTCACCAAGTTCGAACAAAAAACAACACACCTTGGATTTTTTGTGTAGAAAGTTAAATTGTTTTAAGTTAATCATCCGCGGCATCTTTCAATCACTAACAAAATTGCGGAAATGATGAGCGTTGATATGCTACCTTTTCATAATTTAATGCATGAACTCGAACCTCGATATTCGTTGCCATCCAGGAAACATTTCTCGCGCAACGTATTCCGGTCATTCCGGACATGTTTTCTCGAATACGGAATCGTATGCAAGTCATGGACGTTGATGAAAGTTACATAAGTTTCACCAGCGATGTCTGGACGACCACAAACAATTTGGATGCTTTCCTCAGTTTGACTGGGCACTGGATAGACACCGATTGGCATAGGATAATAGTTCTTTTACAACTTCAGCCATTGGAAGGTAGTCACACTGGAGAAATGATTTCCAATCATTTAAAATCCATGGTTGCAGATTGGAATATCAATGGGGAGAAGAAAGGCGTTTTAGTCAGAGAGAATGGCACCAGCATGAAACTAGCAACTTGTCTTTCAGAATTAGACGACTTGGGATGCTATATTCCCATGATTCAACTAGTGGTGGTAGAAGCATGTACAATAATGTACATCTGTCTAGAAGCAAGCTATAATTAAACTTTAGGTGTATCAAGATGAAAATTGAAATTTTAAAGCCAAAGATCCATTCAGCACTAGTCTTGTCTCCTCTATATATTATTTTATATACACTTAAACTCGGACTCTGTGAAAAATGACCCCAAAAACTCGGTGCTCGGCATCGGCGCCAAATTTGCTGCTTGGTCCAACCCTAATTACAATAGTTCTAAATTCCATATATATATATATATATATATATATATATATATATATATATATATATATATATATATATATATATATATATATATATATATATATATATATATATATATATATATGTGTGTGTGTGTGTGTGTGATGTACACATATATAAGATGTGCTGACATACAATGAAAAGTAATTGTTATGTGGTTATATTTTGTTGTTCAGTTAATTTGTAAGCGTATTCACACCTTCACAGTAATATCATGTTATCTGTAATTTTTTAGCTGTCTTGTCAGTAATATTGCATTATCTCTATTTCAGAGCTTTACACCAAAAATGTCCAGATTTTATTTTATATGAAAATTAATGTCTGATGAAAATCAAAATACAATTTGCAAAAATATAAAACATGCCCATGAAGAAGATATTCATCGTTATTTCTTATTTTTTATAGACTTATTCATTTTTCCATAATTGTTATGAATGAGAAGAATAAATAGGTTTTTAAATTATTAAAAACAGTTATGGCTTTTGATTTCCATTATCTTAAACACTCGTGATTTTGAGAATGAAGGCTTATAAGAAATAAAGGAACAAACTGGCAATGTTATATTAGTCATGAAATGATTTTCTCAATTAAATTTGTTTATTTAAATTTTTAATGATTTTTTTAAATTCTTCTTTGTCGCAACTAAAAATAATAATGAAGTAATTGATCTAATAAGCTAAAAAGTTTTTAGGTGCAAAGTTTTTAAACAATTTGCAAAAATATAAAACATGCAGTTTGTCTCTTCATGCTTTTTTGAGTACACAATTTTTTCTTACAAACAGTTTAACTAAATTTATAGAGAAAGTACCAAGAAATTTTCACAAAAACATCTTTATTAAGATACTAACTCATTTGTCAGAAAAGAAAATTATAACATAAAAGCTCTCAATTTTAATTGTTTTACGAAACCACATTTGTTCGATCTAAAAAAACGTTTGGTTACTAAAAATGAACATTTAATTGTTCAAACATTATTTTTATTTAACAAATTAAAAATTGTTTTTAACAATTCAGAGAACGAGTTGCGTTTTTTTATAACTGAGCGTGACGTGCACACACGTTCATCTGCTCAACGTGAAAGGAGTTAATTATGACAGATAACAATTTATGATCTTGAGTTGCTTATTCAATCGATTGTTTATAATAATATTTGCAGATGCACAAGATACCCTTCAGCACCAGCCAATCTGCTGCCTCACAGCTTCCCTTTCGCTCCTTACCCCAGGCAGTGGCTACCTCTCCAGAGTTAGGTGTCATCCCTGTTATAAAAAGGAGCCAGTCAACGATTTACAAGTGCCAGGTTATGGTCCAGAAATCAGAGGATGAAGAAGAGGAAGTGTGTGGTGTGAATGTCCTGTCGCAAGAGACAGGCCTGTGCATGTAAGTGTTTTCATTTCATTTCATTTTGACAATCTTTAATGTGGCTTTAGTCGTATGACTTCCAGGCCACAAAGTATGTGGGTTGATGTGTTTGAATATCATTTTCATTATAGTCATCTTCTCCCTCTCTACTTCATCTCACTGTGTACACTTTCAATCCAAATATCACTTTAAGCATTACCATGACTATCATACTAGTATCATTAATCCAGTGAGCACTACAAGGAGTATTTGTACAAGGAGATAAAGATGCATATGATCGATCCAGTTCATATCATGGAGGAGGCACAGATGATCAGCCTCCTCAAGAAGCATGACCTTGATTTCCCAAGCAGAAGGGAGTCGGAAGGGGATTACAGAGCCACACTTATCCAGGTGGGTTGTGTGTGTAATTTTATTCATTGGTTTTGCTTCTTAATATTTAGTTTTTTTTATTTCATTTCCATTTGTAATAATAAAGTAAAGTTTAATTATTATTTATTAGACTACTCTCATGCTCATTAATGGATTTACCCCACTATTAAAGATTTTTAATTTAAGCAGAATCAATTTTTTAACCAACTTTCTGACTAGCTTTAGGTCTGAAACTTTCAACATAATTGAAAACACGTTATATCATTATCTGATCATTTTTTTAAATCCTACATATTAACTTCACTGTATTTGCTTGCTTGAGAGAATGCATTGGAATCTTGTGACACTTTAAAAACATACTTCATGATATCCAATCGAGCTAAGTTTAGTGTATGAATTGTTGTCTATGACAATAAAATTTTTGTGAGAGAAATAAAACCATCAGTTTCAAGCTCATTCAAAGAATGCAAGAATTGATTTTTCAAATAAAAGATAAATAACAAAAACTTTGTTTTTTCCATAATGATTCAACAGTTTCTTATATTTTTCATCCCCTCATACTTCACATAACAAGTATTTAAAAGAATGTTGTAAAAGTTGTTTATTTTAAAGACATGTCATCATCATCATCATAAAAAAAGGATTTATATTTTATTATTATGCAGCATTCAATTTTTAGTAAATCTTTTTTTTGATGATTATCTCTATATAAAAATGACTGTCTTTTATACAAATCTGAACCCCTGGACCGATTTGAACGAAAATTGGCATAGAGGTAGTTTTTAAAGAGAAGAGAAAAAAAGGGCCGTTTCAAAGAAATTACTTTTAATTTTTTTATGGTCAAAAAACCTATCCCAGGCCAACAGTATGAATATAAAAGGTTATTGCATCAAAAAATTCAAATTTAATTTGCATAACTAAGTTTAGAGAGGGCTCTAAGCAATTTTAAAAAAAATTATAAGGGTGCAGGCTTGACTGCAGAAAGCACAGCTTTAGCCGAAGAGTTGTTCGGTGGTGGAATAGACTGAGTAAAGAGGTTGTGGCATCAAACTCAGTAAATGCGTTCAAAGTTGAATTGGACAAATGGTTTGACAGTGGCGATATGAACGTTTAAAGCATTACTGCTTCATACATAGTTCATTTTTAACCTAACTAACTAATTGTCTTGTTTGCTTCATTTTTTTCACACCAGATCATCAAATCAAAGTTGCCACTCAAAAGGAGAGATTTCAAATATCCAACTGCTGTTCAACGCAGCCATGAAATTGCAAGCAGCTCACAATCCCCCTACCAGGTTGATTCTCCAATGAGACTCATATCACCACTATCATCCGAACGTATGTTTGATCGAAATGTACCTTCATTATCTGCTCAGTTTGCCAGCTCTAATGCAGTGGTAAGAACATCTCCAAGAGACATGATGGATAGCTCTGGATCAAGATTTGATAATCGACTTATACCAAGGTCGGTAGGTTCAACTGAATCTTCTCGTTGTGAAGAGACAAATCGAGGGGAATTTTCTGATTTAAATGGGCAAAGTGGATCAAACTACTCAGAAATCACAAGTAACAGCTCTGAATATCAAGCAGAAAGTTCATTGGGTGTTCTGCCAACTCCAAGAAATGTTTCGGTTCAGCCAGTTGGAGTTTTTAAGAGGCTTCTCATCAGAGATGAAGGAAAAGATTAAAAATGGCTTAGGACATGTGTAGAATGACCCACAAGCTTTAAATGATGTCCACAAAATTGAATATAACAGCATCAGAGTTAGACTCAAAACTTATATAACTAAAACATACGAGAAATGGTATCCTCATAATTTTAAATCACTTTCAAATGACATTTTGGAATAAAGATATTAAATTGCCACATTTTACAATTTTATGCTTGGGACAGTTAAATAGAAATGTTTTGGTGAAGCTGGAAGAAATACAAAAGTCCAAACATTCTATGGGTGTAAAGTTGAATGAGCTGAAATATTTTTCTATTGGAGAACAAAATTAACTGTTTCAAGATGTTATTTTTGATTGCTTGGATTCTGCTTATATCTGTGTAATCATGTGCATGTAAACTTGTTAGGTTATACATAAGAATGTATAAATAATAACTATCATTACTATTGTTTTTAGAATTTGTTTTAATAATGTAGTAATTTATATACATTTTTATTTTTATACGGGGGCATTAAAATGCCAGTCTTGTTGAGCTTTAGAAATGTCAAATGGATAAATTTGATTAAACATGAATGTAGCAGATTGTATAGTTTGTTAAATATCTGCATAATAATATATTTGTTTCCAGGGAAGCTTCAGCTGTCACCAGATCTTTTTTATTCTACTGATTTGTTGAACTTGAATGAATTAATGCATGTGAAAAAATTACATTTTTTAAATTTTAAGTTGTAAAGTTTCAAAATTTTGTGCCTTCATTTCTTATTAAAATTGCAAAATCAGTAATAAACAACAATGTAACTGCATTTTTTTCATGGCTTTAATGTTTGAAATTTTTTTAAAAGTTTTGTTATTGTTGTTGGTATCGTTTGACAGATCAGTTAGTACTGATACAGCTGATTGAGCATGAACAATATTGAGAATGTGTTTAATAAAGTTTCATGAGGCTCAATTGTGATTATACATTCTCTTATTTTTGTTTTTAAAGTTTGAATTTGTTAGAAAAATTAATAATATCTGCATTGTTAATATGTAGTTTTAGGAAAGAACTTTAAAAAATTGTTGGTCCTCAGAAATTAAAAGGGTGTCTAAGGTAATTATCAGCCTTATCCATTTGATTTAGAAAGACAGAAAAATCACATAAAAGTTTAGTAAATCGTCAAGGTTTCAATGCACCTCTGGTTAACATGTGAAAAGTGTCTAAAAAATGTGTGAATCTACATCAAAATGCTGATAACTAAACTAATTGACCATCCCCAGGGGTTCTACTTAAGCAGAGACTAAAATCGTGTAGATGTGCCTCCTTATAGGTCATGTACTAATGTTGCATCTCAATAATAAGTAATATAATTTTATAAATGTATATAGAAATCATTGAAAAAATTATTTAAAAATTTTTCTGTCTAATTTGAAGGTTTATTTAAACCAAGACAAGTCGTAAAAATTTAATAAGACAAATAAGAGTGGTTTTGCCCAATGAATTTTTCACCCGAGCAATAGGAAATTTGCCCGAAAAAACGTCTCCAGAAGAGCTGTAAATCTGTCAGATAGATTCTAAAAAACTACATTCCTTTGCAAACATATAAACTCATACAATATGCATTACTAATTTTTTTTATTAAATGTTAGTTATATTCCTATGCATGCATTATTTGTAACTTTTATTATATTTTATTATATTACTTTCAGATATAGAAAGTTTATGGTCTGTTCTTATAAGCCTAGCCTAACAGTTTTTCTTTCCATGATCTTAGACATTCAGTGAGAACCGTGTAAATTATTTTCATCAAATTCGGAAAGGTTTTCTGACAACAATAACAGGTGTTTACACTATAATCATGCTTTCTATAAAATATATTGAAAAAATGAAATAGTTTTATTATTTATAGCAACTTCCAATCAAAAACTATTTCTAAAAATGCAAATATATATTAATATTAAAACAACGATGACAAATGGAATGTGGACATCCACAAAGTAGATGAAGCTCATCATAAGTTTTTCTCTTGTGGAATTCAAAAATTGTGATTTTTTCTACCTCATAAAATAGCGACCATTCGACCAGCTGCTTTAATCTGCTAAAATTCTTTGATTCACAGCAGAGCCGTCAAAGTGGTTTCCCTCACCTATTCTTAACTCTAGGTTTGTCTGGAGGGAAGTAAACAAGCTGCTCTTATCAGCTTAACGATTTAATTAGCTTTGCTGCAGTGGCTTGATCCGCCACTATATAGAGTGATTATCATTAACACTATAAAATATTAACTTTATTTCGTTCATTTTGGTAAAAAGTATCTTTATATAATCAAAAGTAATAACTGGGTGTATAAAACGGCATATAAAACCTGCAAAAAAGTTCAAGCTTACAGAAAGCTTACAGAAAGATCTAGAAATAAGTGTTTTAAAATATAAAAAAATCAAACTATAGTTTACCTTATTAATTTTCAAAAATTTAAAATAAATAACTTTTTTTCTTCTTAGGGAGAATAATTTTTCGGGCAAATTTTCCATTGTTCAAGCGAAACGTCGAATAAAATTTAAAAAAAATTTGGAAGAAAGTAATCGGACGAATTTTTTATGGCTCGGGCCAAAACTGTCTGCTACTCGATAAGATTTGTTGTGGTAGGCACAAACATATTTAAAGTAAACATTTATTGATAAAAATATATTTAAAAGTAGATTATTTACAAAAAAATAAACTGATGCAACTTTCAAAAGTAACAAAATAAGGAAACGACAAAGTCCATCATCTCTCAAGAATTTTTCCTTCCGAATCGTAGAGTTCCATAAGTTCCATGCCGATTTGTTCAATGTCCTTCATTCTGGCATCTTCAACCAGAGCCTGGATAATTAAATTGTTATCTGATAGACAATCAGGTTGCATAGTTAATCCTATGCTGGGGGGATAGTGTCAATGCAGATTATAAAAACTGAGAGTTAATTTGTGCTTTAATTTGTATTTTAGGTACTCAAGAGTTCAGAAACTCTTTTTGGCTTTTCAAAATTAAATCACCCAGCCCAAATATTATAAAAAGAAATATATCTACATAGGAAATGAAAATTTTAAGAAGAGCAAAAAAAAGAACTTTGTGAAATAAAATGTGAAATGAAAATTGCAATCAACTATGCACATCACCTACCTCCCACCAGGGTTTTCTGGACTCCTCATTGTAGGGTACCTCAATTTTATAAATGCTCAGTACCATATAGATTATCGAAACTGCTAACAACTGGGGTGGATATGAAAGGCAGAGTTCATCGCTATGGTAGCTGTCATTAAGGATTGCCCAGCACCAATGGGCAATGGGGTGCTGGGTCGTCACAGACTTGTCAAGCCAATCATAGAGGCTTTTCAGAAAGTGGACCAAATACTAAAAAAGTATAAGAACTAACTCACACAAAGAATAACAAATTACAAAAGAATTAATGTATATGAATTTAAATAAAACAGGTAATTTCAACTTGAAATTTGATAAAAAAAACATGTTCAGTTTTAAAGTGTTTACTTCTTACATAATTTTCCAGCAAAGAAATGTTTAATCAGCTTTAGAAAAATCTCCAAACCTTATGTGGATGCTCAACAGTAACATTGAACTTTAGAGCCCGCATGATATACAACTCTGTCTGAACTATACTCTCCTTCAGGGCCCAATATCTTGAATCAACATGCAGTGGTTCTTTGCTTGGATTGGCTATGCTAGAAACATGATTTAAAAAGAACAATGCAAAACTAATTCTTTAAATCGCTATCTTAATATTCAAAAACCTTACAAAATACTCTGCTATAATGAAATAGAATGGCCTACTGTTTAGCTAAAAAACTTACAAATAATATCATTTTTAATTTTAAATAAAAAAATTTTAACCGGTAGCAGACATTGATGACATCTCGGAGTCTCAAGCTTTCTTCCTCTGTTTTGCTAGCGAGGTAGATTATCGTTGTTGCGACGGTCTGAAAAAATATTTATCAGCCAGAAACGGATCTCTAACGATATAGTATTATGAAGAAATTATTGTGGCGTATCTACTTTAAGATCAAAACTGTCAGAATTCATCTCTCGGGAAAATCTGTGAAAAAGTGTTACAGCAGTCGCCAATGCAACTGAAGACATGTGAAGTTTTGTGCCTGCAAAACATCAAAAAATTAAGATTTAAGAAAATAACAAAAGGATCATATTAAAAAATAATTTATGAGCCACCCCATGAGCCTTATATTTAACATAGGAACTATTATTCAACATACAACAGACACGATGTGTTGAGTAATAAGTCTGATGTGTTGGTGATTAGATCTGATGTGTTGGTTATTAGATCTGATGTGTTGGTTATTAGATCTGATGTGTTGGTTATTAGGTCCAATGTCTTAGATGCCTTGAATTATGTCCGATGCATTGAAATATAAGTCCAATGTGTGTAAATACAAGTCCAATGCTCTGGGCAGTACATCCGATGTCTTACATACATTGTATTATTTCTGGTGCGCTGAAATACAAGTCTGAAGTGGTAGTCATGGAGAATAGTTCCAGAAATTATTTTCGGTGTTTATAATTATTTTTTCCGTAATAATAATTATATATTTGTAATCACAATAATAACTCCAATTTAATGATCCAAGCAGTTTATTAATTTTTGATAATAAAATTCTCTCGGAAAACTCACGAAACGCCCAAGAGAACAGCAACAAAAACTAAGAATAGCGAAGTCAAACAGAAATTACTATTAATAGCGCAGACAAGAAATATTTACAGCGCTTAAAAACAAATTATTAGCAAAAGTAACACAAAAAATAGTATTCACGAAGTCAAAATGACATTATTTAAAAAAAAATGTAAGTTTATTTAAGTCCGAACTGTTCTTCATAGAATGTTAAACGCGATAGTTTTCAATTAAGGCACACAAATTAATTCATACTTTTTTTTAAAAATAAGTAATTTGTTTTTAAATTGTTTTATAAAAACTTGCACAATAAATTTATTTGACATTTCATTTCGCTTCGCCTTTAGTTAGTTTACTGTTTATGAACCTAGTTTTTCCTACTACCTGGCGGTTTTCTGTCATTAACTTCTTCTTTAATTATATTTTCAATAAATTATTTGGATCAGTCGATTGGTAATTTTATTCTGTTTCAAATTATATTAATTTTATATTAAAAAAATAATTAAAAACACCGAAAATAATTTCTGGAACTATTCGCCATGATTACCGACATCTGACCTAATAACCAACACATCTGACTTAATAACCAACACATCGGACCTATTGTATGTTCCTTGAGGTCTGATGTGTTAAATGATAATAGGTCCGATGCAAGGATTATTACGTAATGTCGGTCAAATCATGGGCCAGATGCATTGCGTAATAGGTCTGGTTTGATGCAGTATTTAGTTATAGTTCGGCGAGTTGGCTCACCCAGCTGTCTCATGCGCGTACTTTACGTTGTTTGGCCTGTAGTGAAACAAGTGCTTTCGTTGACTTTAATTATTAAATTTATAAGCATCCACGATAATTGGCATAAAATAATTTCTGCAAACCTGCTTCAAACATGAACCGAACTGTCCTAAAACTGTTCATTTTATCGACACAATTGTTTGAAGCCCCAGCCATGCAGTTAGCCGCGTTAACTTTTAGAAACAGATACGTGATTTATATTATACTATAAAATAGAAATACAGAGCAATAATAAATATATATATATATATATATCTTATCAAATTATGAAACTTATTGTTTGTTTCAAGTGTTCTTATTTACAAAGACATTAAACCACAGAATCTAATTAAACATAAATCTATTTTTAAGCGATAAAACCCAAAACATAGATATTGTTTGTTAACACCTTAATTTTAATTTTTTTGTTTATTATTTTTTAAAATAAATAACAACGAAACTCGAAAAATGCGGTTGCTGCTCACGCCACCAATACAAATTCAGAAACATAGAAATCTATATATATAAAAGAACATGTCCTGACTGACTGACTGACTGACTGACTGACTGACTGACTGACTGACTGACTGACTGACTGACTGACTTACTGACTGACTGACTGACTGACTGACTGACTGACTGACTGACTGACTGACTGACTGACTGACTGACTGACTGACTGACTGACTGACTGACTGACTGACTGACTGACTGACTGACTGACTGACTGACTGACTGACTGACTGACTGACTGACTGACTGACTTACTGACTGACTGACTGACTGACTGACTGACTGACAGATGACTGACTGATAATCAACGCCGAGCTCAAACGCCTCATCCTAGGAACGTGAAATTTGGAACTTATATTACTTTTATAGCGTAAACATCCGCTAAGAAAGGATTTTTGAAAATTTTGCTCCTGAGGGGAAAAAACTGGAAAACAAACTTTTTTCTAAAACAATGTATATATCGAAAACCAAAAATGAGGAGATTTTGAAATTTGGCATATAGATTCTTTTTGAAAAATAAAAAGATACGTGTTTCACCATTTTTTGAAAATTCGGTTTCCCGGACCTCAAATGTGGGTTGGAAAATTGGGTTATTTGGTTTTTAAAGTAGCTTCTACTCAAAAACTGTTACTGCTACAGGAGTACAAATTAGTATTTAGTTTCTACTCCAAAAATAATGAAATACGTGTTTTAGCATTTTTTGAAAATTTGGTTTCCAGGACTTCAAATGTGGGGTGGAAAATAGGGCTAATTGTCTTTTATAGTAACTGCTACTCAAAAACAGCAAATACCACAGATGTAAAAATTATTATTTAGTTTCTTTTCTAAAAATAAAGATATACGTGTTTTACCATTTTTTTAAAATTTGGTTTCAAGGACCTCAAATGTGGGGTGGAAAATAAGGTTATTTGGTTTTTAATGTAACTGCTACTCAAAAACTGTATATGCTACAGGTGTAAAAATTAGTATTAAGTTTCTACTCCAGAAATAATGATATACGTGTTTTACCAGTTTTTGAAAATTTGGTTTCCAGGACTTCAAATATGGGGTGGAAAATAGGGTTACTTGGTTTTTAAAGTAACTGTTACTCAAAAACTGTAAATGCTACAAAAGTAAAATTAGTATTTAGTTTCTACTCTTAAAATAATGATATACGTGTTTCACCATTTTTTGAAAATTTGGTTTCCAGGACTTCAAATATGGGGTGGAAAATAGGGTTACTTGGTTTTTAAAGTAACTGTTACTCAAAAACTGTAAATGCTACAAAAGTAAAATTAGTATTTAGTTTCTACTCTTAAAATAATGATATACGTGTTTCACCATTTTTTGAAAATTTGGTTTCCAGGACCTCAAATGTGAAGTGGAAAAAGGGTTATTTGATTTTAAAATAACTGCTACTCAAAAACTGTAAGTGCTACAGATGTGAAAATTAGTATTTTGAGGTTTTGTGCCGGTTGAAAGTAAATGAGTTCAGTTTATCAACGGACGGACGGGCCAAGCCGTTATTTTAGGGTCTTCATAGGCCCTGCCCAAACCTTAAATCAAGGTGGGACGGGCCGAGATTTTTAACCAAGTATATAGACATTTTAGTGATTTTAGGGTGTTCAGACGGGCCGGGCTAAACCTGAAGTCAAAGTGGGACGGGCCGAAGTTTTTCATCAAGTATATAGTACTTCTAGGCCTGTAAAAACGGGCCGGGCCCTAATTAGACGGGCCGTGCCGGGCCAGGAATTTCGGTTTTTGAAACGGGCTGGGCCAAGTTGTCGACGGGCCGAGCCGAGACCTAAAAAATTGAATCGTGCAGTACTCTACTATGTATGCACTGTTCAAATTCTCTAATTTCATGCGAGCGAAGCCGCTACGGGCACTGCTAGTATATATATATATATAGATAAACCCTCCACACATTTTTTCATAGGCCGGCCGGGCTACCCCAGCATAGTATATAACAATTCATAAATTTCAAAGTAGAAAATGTGTTTAAAAAATTTAAACTAATTAAAAAATATGAAACAAAATATAATTGTAAATAAAAACAATTTTAAAACAATTTTTTTAAAGTTTGCATAAAAAAAAGATGTTTGCCGACCATATATATAGAATATTCTATATATATGTTGCCGACTGAGCAAATGCTCAACCAATCGTGCGCCCTTTCACAGCTCGTTATGTTGCCGCTTAGTGGCGCTTAGTATAATTTTCGTAACCTCTTAAAGAGAATTCTCGTTATTTTTGATGTTGAATAAGCTATATAAAGAGTCAAACAAACGGAAGAAAAAAGTATGCCAGACAGTAGTAGGGCTACCATGTTATTATTATTATTATTATTAGTACATCTGCCCAGCCAACAGCAGACTAGTAGTGAACAACAGGTAGTGAATTTAATTTACAAGGTAAGCTTTTAGATTCTAAATATTACATAAAGATGATAAGAGTAGAAAAGTTTATTATGTTAATTAAAATTTAATTTCATGCATGAGTTATAGGAATACATTTTTTTATGTGTTCACTCGACTTATTTATACCAACATTATCCATTATTATCCATACAATAAATAACTCCTGACATAAGTTTCACAGTCAGTTATAGTAGAAGTTTTCTACTGAGTTTTAGTCACTATAACGGAATGTTTCATCATTGCATCAAACAGCTGCAAGTTCAGCACCAGTAAAAGTCATAAATTTGTACTATTTTATATATTGATATAAATTAATCTCACTATCAATTTGTGAATTGATTCACTTCTATAGATATAATATCTGTGACGATATATATTATCTTTCAGATATGATGTTACAGTGTTCCATTGTCTAGAAATATGTCAGCTCAGCAATTATCAGGAAAAGGGAACTATAGTAAAATAAAAGTCAATGTTATGAGTTGTTTCAGTAATAATTGAATTTTTTCCAGAGACAAATTCAAGTCACTAACCATAGATGACTTCTAGAAATGAAATCTTTATTTTTCATTTAATTTTGTTTTTGTCATTAGTTTGGCTTTGAAATGTTTAATAAATATCTACAACATTGTGCTTTTGACTCAGAATCTGAGAATCTAGAGCTGTTTTCAGAAAGGCCCATATTTCTCAAGAATGATTATGAATAAATATGATGATCTAAATTAACAACACACTGTACCCAAACCTAAGTACTTTATTCTATTTCATGAAATACCACTAAAACCTCTTCTGTTTTTTTCACTATTATTAACATTTAGTAACCAACAAATAATTTTACATGTTTACTCGATTTTAATCCTAATTTTGATATTATTAATGCTGCTCTACATTTTCAGAAATTACATTTAAAATTTTGTGGGTGGAGCTAAAGGGCTAGTGAATGAAGCTTGCATATTTGGTTTGTCAATGAGCCCCTAAAACGGGATTACCCATTCCAACTATAACAATGTTGCAACTGTATCATACCAGTAGGAAGAAAATGCTGAAGAGAGCATGTGTAAAAAGATTTAAAGCCATGAACCGACTAATCATCAAAAATTCCAATCAATCAATCATTTATTTATATAGCGCTATTTCCGCAGTGTTCAATAGCGCTCGGTCGTGAACTTAGTAAACAGATATGTTTTAAGTCCACGACGGAAAACTGTGAGAGAGGTAGAGTTAGTAAGAGAAGAAGGAAGAGAGTTCCAGAGATAGGGACCAGAGTAGGAGAAAGAGCGTTTAGCAAAAGAATGCTTAATAGTGAAGATGCGAGAGTGATTACGAGAAGAAGAACGAAGACCAGACTTAGGAGGGATATGTATTAAATTAGTTAAGTAGAGAGGAGAAAGGCAATTTTTTATTTTGTACATTATTAAACAGATTTTAAAAATCACCCTATATCTGAGAGGAAGCCAATGGAGAAGAACAAGAGATGGAGAGATGTGAGAGGAGTAGGAGGTGCGAGAAACTAAGCGAGCAGCCGAGTTGAAGGCTTTAGAGAGAGGATAGAGGGTAGTGTCAGGAAGACCATAGTATAGAGAATTGCAGTAGTCAATTCGAGACAGGACAAGAGAAGAGACTAGAAGTTGCAGCGAAGGATCATCCAGAAGTGGACGAAGCTGCTTAATACGACGAAGATGAAAGTAGCAGGATTTAGTAACAGAAGTAATTTGGGGGGTTAGCGACAAGTTAGAGTCAAAGAGAAAACCTAAGCTACGAATCAAGGGAGAAGGAGAAATGGAAAGAGAAGATGGTGGTGGCAAAACCAAAGGAAGAGGATTTAGGGATTTAGAGGACTTGTTGAAATAGATTAGTTCAAACTTGTCAGGATTAAGTTTAAGACACATAGAAGAACTCCAGGATATAATAGATTGAAGGCAGGCAGCTATTTTGTTAAGAACAGACTCAAGAGAAGAGTTAGAGAAAGTAGAATAGACATAAGAGTCATCGGCATACATTTGGCTATGGAGAGAGTGAGAAGATATAATATGAGGAAGTTCAGAAGTATAGAGAATAAACAGTAAAGGACCAAGAATAGACCCTTGAGGGACACCAGAGCTTAAAGTTACAGGAGTAGATTTAGAAGATTCAATAGAAACATAGGAATATCTACCAGATAGATAAGATTTAATCCACCGGAGAGCATCGCTAGTTATATTAAAAGATTTATCAAGTACATCCAACAACAGTGAATGATCAACTGTATCAAATGCAAATGAATAATCAAGACAAAGAAGAAGGGTAGAGAAAAAATATCTATATCCAATAAATATCTATGTTCAGAAACGGCAAGTAAAGTAAGAATCGGCAGTAAATAATAATAGTCAGTATTAAATAGAAGAGAGGAGTGGTAACAATCACCGTGAGTTACAACAAATTATGTTTTCTGAATTTATTTAAAGCATACAGAAACTACAAACAAATTAGGCTCCACGCGGTAGGCATGCGAAAAAAACTTTTTTTAAATATTGTTTTTTTAATTTTTATTATTATTTGTTTGGTTTTTAAATTCAAATAAAACATTAAAATTTAAAAAATACTTTTTCTCTTTCTTTCACTCTATCTTTATATGCAGGTTTTTCCGTGTTTGTTTTTATAGTTCCGTTTTCTAGGTCTTTACTTTTGGTTGTTCGGATTGGCAGCGAGTTGGTCGTCTCCTGTCTTGCTAAATAAACGTTTGTTTAGTTCAACATTTTTTTTATTTGTGTTACTTGATTGGCCCTTGTTTACAAAGATATAAATGTATTTATGTTGGTGATAGCAAGTCCGATTCTTTTTACTGAATCGATTCATTACTGGAGTGTGAATGTATGGGTGAAGCTAGCAGACTCGGAAATAAAATTCACTTTAATAAAAAAAAAACATCGGTAGTAAAAGATATAGGTCTGTTAAGTTATAATATGCACTCAAATTCAATAAACCCACAGAAATTCCGAAGAAATCGAGTTGGTTCTAAACGTAAACAATAGATAGCCTGAGGCGCACGGCGGATGGCATACACAGAGCATTCTATAGCGCTTACGTAAAGCACTATATCTCAGTAACTATCCACTATTAAGCAATCATTTATTTTATTTTTTTTATTTTATTTTATCTAAAACAAAACAAGAGTCTTGCACTAAGAATGCCATTAACAATATGTCAAATTAAAAAAGTGTTTTTTCAACAATGCTCTGAAGTCTTCATTTAGAACAGCACTTCGGATAGATTTAGGTAGTTGGTTCCATGCACCGGGCCCGGAAACGGCGAATGCTCGTTTACCGAAACTTCGACGAGTTCTTGGGATGACAGCGTCACCATGGGAGGACGAACGTAGATGTTGACGACCAGAATGAGAGGAGCACAGGCTTATCATCCATGTCATGTAGGCAGGGGCACGATTTGTTAAGATATTGTAAACCAGTAAGCAGAGTTTTAAGGTCACTCTTTCCGGTAGGGGGAGCCAGTGTAGTTGGCGGAGAAGAGGCGTGTCACACAATCATCTAGTGGTCTTTTAATGAACATCTAAAAATCTTTACCAAACCCCTAAGTTTAATATTTAATAAGTCGTCAGGAAAAGACACGAATTGCACTGATATGTTATATAGTAGAATTGAGAAAAATACTCCTTACGTCAACGGCTATATCTCAGTAACTATCCACTATTAAGCAATCATTTAAAGTGTCACACAATCATCTAATGGTCTTTTAATGAACATCTAAAAATCTTTACTAAACCCCTAAGTTTAATATTTAATAAATCGTCAGGAAAAGACGCGAATTGTACGAGTCTGCTAGCTTCACCCATACATTCACTCTACCTAATCCCATACTAATCGAGTCTGCCAGCTTAACTCCAATCAAGGCTTTGCGCATATGGGTTAAGAATATCTTCTGTTTCTCATATTCAATATGAATTTATTTAGAAATAGAATTCCAAACAAAAAACATGATAAATATAAAGTTATTAAAAGTTTAAAAGTGGGACCACGCATTTCGCTTCCCATGCGCCATAGCACATTACTGAATGTCACTGCATGAGCTCGCGTATAGCTTATATTAAATTGTTGCGGTAGTTCGCCGTCTGCTTGTTGTTTTAAGACTGATATTTGTTTATGTAGGAGAATCAAAGAACTTTCTGTCATGGATCATAACTTGATCTGTATAATTGCCCTCCTCCTTTTTCAGCAAGGCAGAGTTAAGGCGGCTGTCTGAGATTATTCATATCTGGAAAAACTGCATTGGCTATCAGGAAAATACAATTTATCGATCATATTCACTTTTATATGATTTACTAATTGGAAATTATTTACATAAACTAGAATTCTGAAATATGTCCAAATAGAAAAATAAAATATGTTCAAATAGCTTCTTAATCAAGAGAAAGCATAGACAGGAAGCAAATGCCTACCCTTCAAAGCACTATTTACATAGCAGTTGTGAGTGGTGAGGTACGTTGAAGTTTTGAATAAAAAATAAATAAAATTAGTTTCTAACAAATTTTGTTAAAGTTATAAAACATTATACTTAACGCTTAACACTTGATAACTCTCGAAGGCTTGCATAATGTAATAAATTAAATTAAATAAAATTTTAAATATATAAAAATGTAACCAAATAATTTACATGAATATTTGTAGGCGAATATCATCTCGCATTGTCAGTGTTTGCGGCCATAAATTATTTAATTAATTAGATTATATTACAATTCCCATTTATAGTGGTTACTTTTCATTATGTTTATAGCTAATTATAGCCGGGATAAGCTGGTAATTTTTCTCATCTGTTTTTTGTTATAATAATAATTAGTTTATTATATCACAAAAATGTTTACCAATGAACATACAAATTTTACACCTGACTGTTACAGAGAAAGCTACATATAGTTCTGAGGTTGCTGAAAATTGGGCCATGTACATGGAAATATGTGATTTAATTAATTCTAGCGAAGATCGGTAATTGTTTTCTTTTCAGATACATTTATAGTATAACATTTTCAGTCCATGTTTTTTTTATCAGAAGTGCTAGGGATGCCCTTGAAGCATTCAAAATATTACTTTTAAACAATGTTGGAAAAAATGATGTTAAAAATCATGCAGCTATTCTCTACGTAATGAAGGTGGATTGGAACAGTTTTTTTTATTAATAATTGTAAAGTTATTAATGTACAAATAAACTTAAACTGCTGCTATTCATTTATGCAGCTTTTAGAAACTTGTGTCGAAAACTGCGGCTATAAATTTCACGTCAACCTTGCACAGAGAGACTTCCTGCAGGAGCTGATAAAACTATTGACTCTTGAAGTTCTTCCTCCTAAAGTTGTTGTTAACAGAATTTTAAGCTTGTTGCAGGTTTGTTATTAACATTTTGTTTGTTTGCTTGCTTGCTTGAGCCATATGTTGAGACCCTTACTCTTAAATTTTTAAATCAAAGATTTGTAATAATAACTGATTTGAAAGTTTCTTATATTTTCAATCCTCACATACTTGTTATTTAAGTATTTAAAAGGCTGATATTAAGGTTTTAAAAAGCTATTTGCAAAAATTAGAAGCTACCAAATTACAAAATATTTAGGATTTGTAAAATGGTTCAATGTTTGTACACGTTAACAAGCTAAGAAAAAACGCTATTTAGTCAGTTTGAGCATTTAACCACGTCAGCTGTGCAAGTGAAATTGTTTGATTACTAACATGTATAGGATGATTTTGCAGATTCTTTCACATGCATTTCATTAAATAAATTTTGAAGCTTACATTTGAAGTTTATTTCAATTTATCTGAAAGACATGGGCAGATGCATTCCGAGGATCTGAAGAGTTGAAAGAAGTGGAAAGAGTTTGTAAGGAACTAAAAGAAAAAGGATTTGAATTTCCAGTGCACACCCCAGCTAGAGTAGGATTCAGTTTTTACTTTATAAATGATTTTTATTTTTTTTTCAAGTAGTTGTTTTTTTAGAAAGTGAATCCAGCATCTCCTGTTAAAGTGAAACAAGATGCTGTGTTGGTGAGAATTAATTTTGAACGTTTCGCTAAAAAATGAATCATTTGAAAGCCATGTTTTGTATGGTTATATACAGCCATCAGGCCACACGGCCGCTAGCAAAGGATTCTACATTGACTCTACTAAACTTGCTAAGCTGAAAAGTGAGTGGAAAGTTGTGATGCAGAATATCGAAATTTTCAATAAGCTTGTGTCAGAGAATACTCCAGGGAAGGAAACTCAGGCAGACTGGAAATTGATAAAGGTTTTGTATAAAAGACAAACAAACATTTTTGTATAAACCCACATAATTTTCAATATGTTCGCAATTTTGCACATGCAGCAGACTCAGTTGCTGAAAAAATTTGTATGCGCTCGCGTGTAATAAAAGTTATGCAATTATACACTGTCAAGATAAAAAAGCTTGCTCTATTTTTGCTCTTGATATATATATATATATATATATATATATATTTATTTATTTATGTTAATTACAGGACTTGAATGACACTGTTCGAGAATGTTACATAAGATTGGTGGATTTACGTGGTGACCTTTTATTTATGTTCTCCTTTGTAAATGTCTAGTGTTACTTATAACATTGTATACTAATTTAAATTTGTGGCGGTTTTTAACAGGTGATTTCTTGTCTGCTAAAGGCAAGGAAAATGTGCTGAGATTTAAAAAGCATTTGATCGTGACCAATCTGAGATTTAAAACGTATGAAAGATTGAGAAACAGCTTTCTTCTACAGCGACAAATCACCAAAGATGGACAAAATGATGATGATTTAGTTAGTTGCTTTTATTTCATTTTATTTCAGTTTAATGTTTTTTACAATGATTTTTCTAGGCTTGCATTTCTGCAGAATCAGGTGCCATACGAGCAGGTAACATTGTGAACAAAGAGCAAATCTCCAAGCTCTTCCCATCTCCCAGCCATCAAGCACATTCAGGTTTGCAACAGCATGCTTCTCATTTATATGACATTCAAATTATTAAAATAGTATAATTGTTATTTTTCAATTAATATTCTATTTTAGCTGAGAAAGTAGTGACCTTCAATCCATTTGCTGCTTCTCCACCACAGACTAGCTGGTCAGTATTTAACCGACGATTTATTTTTAACCATATGATGGTCAGATTTTTTGGTTTTTTTTGTTGTGTGAATGTTAGTAGTTTTATAATAAGATTAAACTTTGTTCTGAGTTCGAATTGTTTACAAATTACTTTATATTCATTGGTAGGCCAAAGGAAGTTGAGATGGAAAGGTTACAAGTGGTTTCAGTAAGTCAATCACCATATCTACCAATCCATACACCAACCAGGCACGTCAATAATTCAATTTAGTTGAGCTACTTTAAATATACAAAACTTCTCTTCGTAATGTCTCCTTGTTATTTAAATTAATCAATTATAATTTACATTATATTATAAAGTAGTCAATAAGTCAATTGAATAAACTTATTGAAGAATGACATAAGAAAAAATTAATGAATAAACTAGTTTTGTGAATATTCTGGAGTATATAAACTAATGTGGGATTTACTATTTAGCTTATGGTATAATTAGTGGTAATTGTTTCTCAATTGTTTATTTTTTTATGTTTCAGGAACAACTAATTGACATAGGTGAAAACGATAAAAAGGAGGTTAGTTAGTGATCTGCCACGTGATACTGCAATTCATTATGAAATTTATGTTTTTGTTTCAACAGGGTTCTCAGCATCAAATCAAATGAATCTAGCTTCAAAGACTGCTAGCACGCCAGCCCAGACATTAAATACTTAGGGGGTTAAAAATAATGATGATTTGATTGGTTTGTGAACTACATTTTAAATTGTATGGCACTAACAAGCCAGATAATAAACCTTGTGTTTGATTTCTAGATTCTAAATTCTATTAAACTCCAAAATTTGAATGAAATGGAGGTAGTTCTCCAAGTAGTGCTAACCAAGCAGCACAATGGACATCCTGTTATATATTAAGAAGTCCATTTTTCTCTCACTTTCTTTTTTTCAATTTCTTTCTGTATCTGTTTCTTTCTGTAGAAATTTCAACCCAAGACACCTTTTTTCCATGGCCAGAAGAGTAGTTCAGTAAAAACGATTTTCAATTTATTCTCTGACCATTTCATGAACCGGCTAAAAGTACGGTTTCAAGGCGGACAAGTTCCCAAAGTAAGCAACTGCTTATGTTATTCCTCTTGCTGTCCAAAATCATAGAGATAGCCAAGTTTTTGTCGTTGGCGGACTGACAAGGAGAGCCAGATTACTTTTAATTTCTTTCAAAACTTCCCATTTATTAGTAAACTGTCCTACCACATATCCTAAAGATAAATGAATAAATAAAATTACTAAATTTATTTAGAATACATTTCAATAGTTGTATAAATAGCCTGGAATTAGAATAGATAACATATAAATAATCAAAGTACATGTTTTTACTTACTTAAGTTAAATGGACTTAACAAATGTTGAGATATAGATAATGACTGATGATTATATGAATTATTCGGAGTTGAAATTGAGTCTTCAGGCACTAAAGTTGATTCATTATCTACACCATAATTAGTAGAAATCAAAGTCATTACTATGTTAATAAATTTTCTGAAACGTTATACATGAATACTAAATACTACTTGATGACAGATTTTGTTTGCTAACATAAGCTCTTCAAGAATAGTCTGTGATGTAGGAGTTATATTAAAAACAGGGATTGATTTTTTTTTGAAGCAGCTACAAACTCATCTTTTGTTTGAATCCCTATTATTGTGAATATTTCATAGCTATCACAATTTTACAGAATGTTGTTAATAAAAATATCAAAGTTAAATAAACTCTTTCACTAACCTATTAACATTGTCAAAAATGATCATTACATTCTATGTTACATTGCTCAAACATCTTTTCATATACTAATTTAACAGAATTTATTAATCCTAATATCAACATGTAAATAAATTCTTATGCTAACTTGTTGAGACTTTCAAGATCTGTATCTAAATCCGAATGCATTTCAGCCAAAGTTAATTTCCTTCGAGCCTTACTATAGTCATCTGAAGAAATAAAAATGCATATAACGACTGTATAGAAATATAAGTAAATATGTTTATACCAGTTTCGTAGAGTATTTGGCATTTATATGTTTCCCAAGTTAGTTCCTCAAAAACATTTTTACCATCCCAGATAACCTCGAAAGGTTCTTTGTCGGTGGCCAATAAGTCAGCAAGTGACCAAGGGAATCTACATCAACCTCTTTTGACTCAAGAAATTCAATAACTGAGAACATGATGGTATCTAAACAATCATTTATTTTTTAAGAAACTGAAGACTACATGCTATATAATTGTGTTTATCTGGTCAGCTACGCTTGTGTTGATCCAAAAACGTATTTTTATCCACGTTAGATAAATCTGCTAAATTATCGGCTCTAATTTTATCTAACTGCTCTTCTATCTTATGACTAAAATGTAATAAGTATCCGTCAAATCTAAAAAAGAAACAATCAAAATACCAACGAACTTACTCAAACTTTAAAAATACACCAGAAGTATATCACGTCAAGTGAAAAATTTTTTTTGGTATCTAAGCTTTCGGTTGGTCAGTCAACCTTCATCAATACGATAACATATTGTAACAAAGTTTTGATAAAAAAAATCTAACTGATTATTATAACACAATGAGAATGAACTAAACTCGTTAGATGTTAAATGTTAGCAAATACAGACAAAACACGATAGATTTACTGAAACAATGGAGAAATAGATTCTATTCAATTACCCCCATGCAAAGATTCACTTAAAAAACAGTGTTCGTACTAATTATCGAGCTGCCATTTGGCGACGTTGCCTTGAATCATCTACAAAAATTCCTTCGCCAAATAAAGTCTACTGATGTTGGGGAAACTGAGATTGATTGGATGGAATGACTCCCTGCACCATTAGCTGTATTAGAGCTATTGTCATGCATGTGTAAGAATGTTTGTGGGGATGAATGTCCTTGTGTACTAATGTGTACAAAATAAACTCAAGTGCACTGACATGTGTAAATTACACAATTGTAGGGGAGATGGGGGCTTTTTGATCTCTGGGGCACATTGATCTTTTGGCAATAACGTAATAATTTCTAAATTAAAAAAAATTGTTTATGGTTTGTATTTGTTTCCGTACTATTTTTAGTCCTATTTTCTTTTCAACAATCCGCCGCTGAAGGCTGAAAGTTGATAAATACGAAAGTTTGATTTGACCGGAGAAAAGTACATCTTCACCACAGTTGAGTTTCTGTAATTACAAATTAAATAAACATTTTTTCTGGAAAATTAATTTTGGATTGTATAAACGCATATCTAATGCTTATTTTATGGCATACTTTAATTCTCAAACAACATTTATTGATGAGATATCGCCATTTATAGCGTGGTCCATGTCATAGGGGCTCTTTGATCTGTACCAATATGGGGTACTAGTCCAGGAGAATTAAAAATTTTCCTTGTTGTACCTAGACAAAATTTGAAGCAAGCTGATTTTCGGATATTTTGTTTGTAATACGTTTATGAATCTTCCTGCAAAAATCGGTTGAAATCGTCATATAGGAAATTGGTTTTTTGACGCTTTTTTGAAAGAGATTTACCGTAGTGAGCGATAAGTTAGCATTTTCGTAAATTGTCGTAAAACATCGAATTTCTAAGTTAGTATTTTGTAAAACATCTATTTTTTTGAGTTTTTATTGTTCTTTTTCGAAATGGGTGAACTAAATGAAATGGTATGTTTAATTTGTCGAACTGAATTCCGTTCCGACAACAGGTGAATGAAGTTAGCAACGAAGCGGGAAACGATGTCTATTTTCACTCCAAATCGCCACAAATTAATTGAATAAAAAATAAACTAAAATTGTCCGCCTTTTCAAACAAATGTTTTCTTTTAGAGAAATATCAACTTGATTAAACAGTGCAAAAACTATTTTGAAATATTTATTGACACTTTGTGCAAAATGCTTTCCACGACTTGACCTTACAAATATGTTACCTACACAGCCAATCAGAAACAAATTAATCAAAAAATAAATAAAATTATCCGCCTTATCAAACAAATGTATTCTTATAGAAAATTTAACGTAGAATTCAAATATCTAATTACATTTTACACTTTCCTAGTGACAAATAATAATAAATGTCATTTACAGAAATGCTTCCGCTTTCAATCGATCCGAATCGCCACAAATTAATTAAACAAAAAATAAACTAAAATTGTCCGCCCCTTCAAACTACTGTTTTCTTGTAGAGAAATATAAGCTTGATTGAACAGTGCAAAAATTATTTTAAAATATTCATTGACACTTTGTGAAAAATGCCTTCCACGACTTGACCTTACAAATATGTTACCGACACAGCCAATCAGAAAAAAATTAATCAAAAAAATAATAAAATTATCCGCCCCTTCAAACAAATGTATTCTTATAGCAAATTTAACGTAGAACTCAAATATCTAATTACATTTTACACTTTCCTAGTGACAAATAATTATTGCCGAAAATCGTTGCCCAAAGTGTTGCTAACTTCCTGGAGCTTCCGACAACGTCTGTGATACAGTCAAGATGGTTACACTAGGTGTTAAAGGTATTGAAACGTTATGTCAATTCAGCGTTTTACGTGGTGATGAACAGTTAACAGATTATCTGTTAAATAAACCAAATGTAGCTAATGTTCATGACCATTGCCGGAGAGACTACACTAACAAAAGAAGTTTCGATCAATTGAAACGAAAGAATGAGCAGCATGCAGAAGGTGTTGGTGTTGATCAAGAGAATTTTAAGTGTAAATTATTACGATCGTCTGTCGACACTTTCAATTGGAAGCAACATTGTTTTTCGTGTGGAAAAATAGTTTTTGGAGAAAGTAAAAAAGATTTAAAAGAAGAATCAAGTTTTGTGATGACATTGAAATTCAGAGAAACTATAATTGAAACTTGCCACAAAAGAAATGATGCATGGAGTGTAGAAGTTCTTGGTAGGTTAAATTCATGCAATGACTTACCAGCTGAAGAAGCTCGTTACCACAGAGTGTGTCATTCTGCGTTCCTAAATGGTAGATCATCACATGTCGGAGATAATACCGCTGGCCGAAACCATCCAGGTCGACATCAAGATTACAACATGTTAATTACTTTTGAAAAACTGTGTGACTGTTAGAAGAAGAAGATCAAGGAATTTATACAATAGCTGAATTGCAAATTAAAATGCAAGAATTATCGGAAGATGGTGAAGCGTATTCATTAAAACATATAAAACGAAAGCTGGAAGAACGCTACGCTGAGCACATATTTTTTGCCGAAGTTTGTGGTCGGAAAAATGTTATTTGCTTCCGTAACATGGCATCTCACATTATAACTAAGCAATGGTATGCTGAAAAAAAGAGTAGCATAGAAGATGAGAGTGAGCGTATCATAGTGGCAGCAGCAAAATTGATAAGAGCTCAAATAAGGGAAATGTCCTCAAATGAAACATATCCAGGAACTGATGATTTCTCAAATATTGAAAATGCCAAAAGGTGGATTCCTAGTTTGTTGAAAATCTTAATAGAAAATATTGTTTGTAATGAAATAAAACAAGTTTCCATATGTCATTCTATTGTGCAGGGGGCAAGACAAAGATCTCTTATTTCTCCAATTTTGTTTGGCGTTGGAGTTAGTTTAGATCACGCCTTTGGATCTAGATGGCTGCTTGATTTGCTGTCACGGTTGGGATTTTCAATTTCATATGATGAAGTTAAACTTTTTAAACAATCAGTGGTTCAGAATGACTCCCCTGATACTCCTCAGTCTTTTCCTCAATGTTTTACGCAATGGTCTGGTGATAATCTTGACCACAACGTTATCACTTTAGATGGAAGTGGTACCTTTCACGGTATGGGCATCATATCAATGTCTACTCCGTGTAATCGATTAGGGTCAGGACACTTTGCTGAATCAGCTGTACCCCGATTGTCACGCCTAAAATCCAGTTGTGTTGTGAACAACCGAGGTATTCCTATACTGGGATACACAATCCCCGACAAGTCATCATTATCATTGATGTCTTTCAAGCCCATTTCTCAATTAAATTTTCCTTCTGTGTTGCCTCCTTCTTTAAACTTGGAACTTGCCTGGAAAATCGGTATCTTGTGCTTAGATGAAGATCAGCAAAGGCCAAATTGGTCTGGCTTTATGGAACATGCTTGTAAGCCAGACGGAGATTTCAGATCATCATCAGACATAAGGATGCTTCCAATTATTGATTTGAATCCTAATGACATGTCTTGTATTTTTTCCACGTTAACTTTCATAGAACGCCAGGCTGAAAAGCTCAGCATTCCAACGGCTTGTGTGACTTTCGACCAGCCGCTGTGGTTAAAGGCTGTTGATATTGTGCAATCATCCAAACTGAACATAGTATGTCGTCTAGGTGGGTTTCATGTCTTGATGAATTATTTGGGCAGCATTGGTCATGTCATGGCTGGCTCAGGTTTGACAGAGGCGCAATTTTCATATTAATCTTAATTTATTTTGCACATTTAGTCAAAAACGGCACAATAAAGTAGTTTATTTGTATCCGTATATAATGTTGCGAGACAAGTTTTAACTTATGTATATTTTGTATTAGGTAGTTTTCATCTATAGATTGAGTTATTTTTATTTAAATGGATTTTAAGAGCTGATATATTGTATATTTTATGGAAAAATGGCTCCATAAATCAGTTCGTTTTTTTTTTTTTTTTTTTTTTTTTTTTTTTTTTTTTTTTTTTGATAATTTTTAATGTTTCTATATCATGCAATAAGTAACAATAAAGCATTCAGCTTAAACTTTAGTTATTTTCATCTAATTGGATTAAAAGAGCTGGCATATTCAATTAATTTACCGATTTTAAGGCCGATTTTGAAAATCGTCTGTAATTTTTTTAAACGATGAGTTGGAAGGGTGGATTTTTAACTAATTGTTGCTAACACATATACCTACAAAACAAAATATCAAAATGCTTTGCTTCCAATTATGCCAGCTTTTTTTTAATTCTCCTGGACTATACGTTGATCTGTTGATCAAAGTGCCCCTTGTACTAGAATACTAAATGTACGCATTCTCCGGGCATTGGAGGTTTAGTGTAGTCCTATAATTTGATATTTTCATTTGTGCAAATGATGAATTATTCCAATTTGAAAAGGATGATATTGTTTGTAAACTTCCAGACCCAATTCATCATGGCGGGACTGCTCGAGCCAGTCGTCACTTGGTCTTTGCAGGAGATTTATCCATTTTTCCTAACATGTGTTGAATTTATATAACTTTAATGATTATTATTATTAATAAAAGCTATTATACCTGTTTTCATGTATTTTTTGAGAGAACTGGATGTGGGATCGTACTGAATTTTACCTAGGATCAATGTGCCCCATGGGGGGGATCATAGTGCCCCATATGCGGGGCACTTTGATCTTTTTTAGGGCTTGCACCAAAGTTCAATTTAAAAATAGTTCTCTTACATTATAAAATGTCAAACTTAATATATATATATACTTCAACTTGTCCTTGGACATTTTGGACCCCCCCAGAACAAAATTCCTGGCGCCGCCCCTGGCCGGGGCAATAAGCGGTAAAATTAGGTCGCTGCTATTGCCCCGGCGGTTCGACGTGATTACAATCGGTAAAATTGCTACTAACCCTAACCCTAGCTTTAACCCGAACCCTAACCCTATCCTAGGTAGTAGCATAAAAATTAAAAAAAAATTTTTTATTTCATTATTATTTTTATATAAAAGTACAAATTCTGAGTTTGAATATACCATATAGTAAAAAAAATAAAATTAATAAAGATATAGCGAATCAAAGATCGCGTACCGCCGTGGCAATTAACGTAAAATTACTACTGAGCCGGCGGTTTTGCCAAAACAATTGATTCTTCGATCAATTGATAAAGATGTACATATTTTCTAAAGGGTTAAGGCTTAATTTTAGGTAGACTTACGGCGCGACTGCCGGCTCAGTAGCAATTTTACCGATTATTTCCACGGCTAACCGCCGGGGCAATAGCAGCGACCCTCTCAGAGACGGATCCAGGAATTCCCGGTGGGGGATGCATCACCAAAGATAATTATGTCGATATGACAATGGAAGGAGTTAATGTTGTTACAATTAACTATAAATGTCTTAATTATAATTGTTTTGTCTAAAATTTTTTTTAATTAATCAATTCAGAGGGTGGGGCAAAATGTATATAAAATCCTAGACATTCTAAAATTGTAGTCATTTACCCGGCTTACCCCTAATGCTAAACCTTTTTTAAAACATTATACACTTTTTTTCCAAAAATCTGATGACCGGGAGAGGGGGCGTGGTACCCTTTGACGGATTTAAGGTTCACAACGTACTTCCCCATGATGCCACTTCATCAAAGAAACGTTTTGTTTAAGTTTATCATTGCCTTCAAACTGTCAAAAGCATATTTGTTTACACAAAATACCTAGCTTAATATACAGTAACATTTAGGTATATTGTTACAGAAATTGTCTTCTTTTCAGAGAGAATCGATAGTTATATACGACAAAAGTTAGAAAATGAATTTCAAACTGTTTATGAATTTGCAGTAGCAATGAATGCGTGCTGATGAAAAATAACAATTCTGTTGTAGCAGACAGACCACAAAGGCTCAGTAAGTGTCGCTTTATAGCTGTTAACATTGATCGATTGAAAAAAAAATGTTGAGAGTTATAGCAAAGATACTTTCATTCCTTGTACAGACCAACTAGTGGTTCATTCAAAGTTTTGGCGGGTTCTCTTCTCTGACCTCATTGACCATATGGCGTATATACATGCACATCTTGATCTTATTAGCTTCGGTTTTTGGGCTATCCTTTGTTTCTAAAGTTTATATTATAAAGCCATTTTTCACATTAAAATTTAGGTCTCACTCACAGATTTGTAGCACATCCGATGCTCTCACTCTTCTAAAAGCTTCAGCAAAAGGCACCACAAACATTTTTTAGTTTGAGAAACCAAAATAAGTTTTTTGAAATGAAACATTGTTTAAATGTAGCCAATGAATTAGTAAAGATAAGAAAATTACCGAAATCAGTAACAAACAAATAGCAATTAATGAAGTGCATTAACAGATTGGCCCCATATAAACTGAGGTGAGTGGAACAAAGCAGAAAGTTCAAAAAGTTTTCGAATTCAATTAAACAAATTTGTTTAAATGGAGCCAATAAATGAGTGAAGATAAAAAACTACCGAAACCAGTTACAAACAAATAGGAATTAATCAGGTGCATTAACAGATTGGCCCCATATAAACTGAGATAAGTGGAACCTACAAAAAATTTACAAATTTTTCCAATTTAATTTAAAAAAGAGACAACTAGGTTTATAAACAAGAGACCACAGTGAGATGCATTCTATCAATTTTCAATGCTGCCCAAGCTTTTCAAACTTGAGGACCCAAGCCGACGTACTGGGAATCTTAGTAACAGGAATAAATGGAAAAACAATATCCATTCCCTTTCCAGTAGAATGAGGATTCCATAAAAACTTCTCCTTATATCCAAGCATGGTTACTACAGTATCTGGTGTGGCAGTTGGAGCTCCCAGTGTAAGAATATTTTTAGATGGCCACTCATGGACAAAAGCATAAACAACAATTTCATTTCCCACATTCTTAGATGTGTACCTTTTTAACATGAAAAGTCATAATGGAACCTTAATATTTTCTAATAATTAACTTAAACTTAACTACCAATTTTAAAACATACCAAATTCTAGGGGTCAAAGAATCATTCTGAAAAACCCAGGGATGAGAAGCATAGACAGCCTCCCCATTGATTTTGAGCCATGCACCCAACTGCCTGAATCTTTCCTCCATTATTGGGTCTATTTTTCCATCCGACCTTATTCCTGCATTGATCAAAACGTTGCCTCCACAACTACAATTAAAAATAACTACAATAGAAACCATGAAAGAAAATAAAAAACGCCATTTATCAAGTTATCTACTTGTAATACTAAAAATGGATATAAATCCAACTGGAGCTCAGCAATTATTTACCTTATAGTAGAAGACAATTCATAAAGCAGAGTTTCGATGGTTATGTAATCTTTAAAAGTTGCAGTTCTTCTGAAACCCCACGAGCCTGTGTCTAAAGTCATGCAGTTTTCAAACTTGCGCTTCTGCAACACACCTGCAAGCATTTATTCAAAAGATATTAATATTATTAGTCAAATAAACATAAATTAAATTAAATTATCATTTACAACAACAATAATATAAGAATAATAATATTATGTGAACAGACTTCAAGACTATACAGCATGTAATTTATATATATATATATATATTGACTTAATAAATAAGATAATTTGCAAACATCAAAACTTTACATATATGATAAATAACTAAGTAATTATAAAAAAATGATATATTAAAAAATATCTTTTAACAATGCTTATAAATATTTAAACAAAAGTGTAAGGTCTCGTGCATAATAGAGCTTGGACAGGTTTTCAAACTAAAAAGAGTCATATAGCTTTTGAAATTTTATTGGTTGATATTTTTATTTGAGTTTTAAATGTCATATAATTTTATAAACATCAAATGTTCACTAATTTAATATCAAATATTTGCTAATTAAAAAAAATACATCACAGCATTGCAAACAGCAACATTATAAGACCTAAAGAATAATATAGGTCAAGAGAGTTGCATCGCTAATCAACATCACACTTGGTGAGCAGATATATATTTATTAAGCTTTGTAAGAAAAATAAAACTTTTTAAATGAACCTGGATTATAATGATCTCCACAAGTAATAAAACCTCCATGTTTGCACATGCTGTCTATTGACCATCTGTCATTTACAACCACTGTATCTTTCACTGGACTGTGGTTAATATAAAAATAATAAAATTTCATAACTTTTATTTTTTATACAATCAAAAGTAACATTAATCTAAGAATTGTTCAGATATTATAAAATGTACCTCTCATTGTACAGCCATGCAAGAAACTCAGTGCTGTTCCAGTAGCGATCGGGAGCTTCAAATGCTCCATCGGACCACACCACGTCTGGTTTGTATGTATTCACTATTTCAAACAGCTCTGGAAGAGTCTTCCCCTATATAATCGATCAGTCAACCACTTATTTAGTCAATTAATCAATTTAATATATACTGTGTATTAACAGTTTAGTCAGTCAATCAACCAAAACATGGTTGTCATAATTGTTACACTATATAGATAGTATATAGATACATAATTTCTGATGTAGGTATGTATGTATGTATGCAGTGGCGAATCTAGACTTGTTTGGCTGGAGAGGCCAAAAATTTGGCGGGAAGGCCAAAAATTTGGCGGGAGGGCCAAAAATGGCAAGGGGGGCCAAACCCGACGAGGTGAAACCAAAAACAGCGGGAAAAGCAAATATTTGATCTTAGATCACAAACCCCACTAGAAAACAAATGCCGTAAGCAAAAAATGTCGTAATTTACCTTAAAACTAGTCAATTTTTTTTATAAATTTTTGAACTTTTTTAACTTATTTCTAATTTTAAACCTCATTTCTCGTATTAATGTTGTTATAATTTTTTTTTAATATTTGAAAAAAGGAAATTTTGAAATCAACGGGGAGGCCCCCCCTGGATCCGCTACTGTATGTATGTATGTATGGTCAGCAGTCAGCTGTTCATAAAATTAGTGCATGCAGGCATGTAATGAAAGTTATTATGCAATAGTACACTGTCAGTCCTAAAGATAAAAAAGTGGTGCTTAGATAGCAAAATAATATATAATGATATTTCAAAAAGTCTTCATTTTTGACAGCTATCTCTAGTTAACAAAATAACTTAGAGACCAACTAAACAATTAAACTGGAATACTGACCAGTGAAAATATTTGTGTTTGAAAGTTTGATTCCTTGTCCTTAAGATAGAGAGAATTAAACCATTCGAACATGGAATGATACAAGCCAAAATGAATGTCAGTTTTGCTTCTGATAGATTTTGCTAATTCTCCTAAAATAGAATTAGACATCTAGATTTTTGGAAAAATCAATAAGCAATACTAATATAATATTTACATCTTTTGCAAATAAATCCAATAATCAAATTTTTTTACTTAGAAAAACAAAACCACATAAATGCTTCATTTCATGTACACAGAAATATAACTTGAGTTTACCAACTAAATCTCTTTTAGGACCAACATCCATGGAGTTCCAGTTCCATGAATAATTTGAAGGCCAATTTGTGAAACCTTCATGATGTTTACTTGTCAGTACAACATACCTTTAAAATTGTGAATAAATAATTTCAATCAAAAAATTTCTGTGTAAACAAATTAATGGACTATTTTTTTTCAATAGATATCTGTTAGCAACATTAAAATTACTTTGCGCCCGACGATTGAAATATTTCCGCCAACTCGTCAGTGTTGTAGAGTTCTGCTCGGAACAGCGGTCCGAAATCTGCATAGGTAAAATCTGGTGGATAGTTTTTCTTCATGAACTCCACCACCGATGGATCATTATGTACCCACCCATACCAAAACCACTCTTTAAACGAGGGCACAGAAAACACTCCCCAGTGCAAGAAGATGCCGACTTTGGCTTCATCGAACCATTTCGGAAGTGGTCTGGCGTCCAGTGAGTCCCACGATGGAAAGTAAGTTCCTTCATTCAAAGAAACAAAGGCAAGAGCGACAAGGCACACAGCTAAATTAAGATAAACTTTCATTTCTATGGCAAGTGTAGGAAGTTTAATTGCAGATTAGGCACTGACTAAACGACTAAAATGTCTGATCGTCATTAGTATAGTTTCATTATTACGTTTTTAAAGACTTTTCATTTTTTTAATGTCACGCGATTTTTTTTAAGGATTGTGACTTTCCTGCTTTCTGTCAGGTTTTTTTCGTACACGAATGAAAAAAATCATCCCCACTAGTAGTCATACTCACATGACACGCCCAGCTGTTCTAATTATAATACTAACTCGGTCGTTTCTAACCAAACAAAGCTTCCTAAAACGTCAACAGATGCAGAATATTTAAATAATGAATTTAAGTTGTTTTAAAATTCAAAACCATTTTGAAAAATTTTATACCGGAAATTAGACTTTCGAAACAGCTGTAACAATTTTAAGTTTGATTTGAAAAACTAGGATTTATCATTATGAATGAACTAGCGAGGTACCCGGCGTTGCCCGGGGTTCTTAAAGGTTTTTCTATCGTTTTTCTCTCTTGCTCCCATTTCATTCCCCGCTTGCTCTCACGCTCCCGGTCGCTTTCCTAAGGTAGACCCCTAAACAGCCGATTTAGCCGACCGATCCGCAAAAGTGCTAAGCCGCGCCGGCCAAGAAAAATCGGGGCTAGCCGCGAGCGAGCCACAAAAAATTACGCCTCGCCGGTCGAGAAAATTGCGGCTAGGCGTTATTTAAAACTTTTTACTTTGGTTATATATTTTTTATATTTTTTATTCAGAACCGCATTCCCAATCCTAAATATTACAGCCAAAGACTGACACACTGGGCAGCATTAAATGAACACATCTGAGTTAATTATCCTATCAAAATCAAAGTTTTCTTCTGACACCAAGAAAATGATTATTACTGGAGCTGTTCTACGATTAAAAGTTTTAATCGAAGTTATAATCACACGATTAAAAATTTTATTCGAAAGTTAATCGTGATTTTAACGCAATATTTGTGGTAACATTTTTATTACACAAACTCAGTGCTTTATAGAGTTCTTATTTATTAACATTGTTTATATCTACATCTTTCATAGTTTATAGTTAGAAATATAATTTAAGCCAGTTGCTCAAACAAGCGGGGTTTTTCACATTTCTTGGATCGAGTGATGAACGTTTCCTGTTCACTATGTTACCGGACACACTGAAAAATGTTCACATGGAACTGTATACTTTCTGGCGATGACAAGCATCGGCATAGAGTTCCCATTTTTCCGGGGGACAAGACTCGGATCAACTTTTTTTAGCAAATGCCAAATGAATATATATAAAATCGCTGACCACGAGGCTTTGAATAAATTCTAAGAAAAAGCAGTTGCAGGCATGTTATTCAACAACATATTTACATTAAAGTGTTATTATTTATGAAATGCAAAACTGCGCAATCGAATGTTATTTTCTAATGAAGTCATCGATTAAAATGTTAATATAAATTTTTTTTGTGATTTCTTGATGACTGCTTATTAAAGTAACAGCATTTAACCTCGTCTCCTTCATTGTAATTTAGCTTTTTTCTCTGGCTTGCACATGAACAAGGAAATAATACAGATGTACACAATCATAAATGATTAAAAATGCCTATTCCTAATTTTTCCGGGGACAGACACTTTTTTCTGGGGGACAAGATTTGATCTGGTAATGGAGGGCAGCTTGCCCCGTTGCCTCCCCGATCTTTACGCCTATGATGACAAGTGAGTATTTTCTCTTTCGAATCTGATGCGTCATTAGGTTCGTAGCCGCTTAGATGGAAGTTGTAGTAAGTATCTCAATGTCTTCCTCGCCATCTACTAGTTACTAGCTCCTTTAAATTTCAATTCCATTTAGTATGTATGAAGCTCGAGAGCGATAGAAAATGGATTAAACAAAAATGCAATATATAAACAAGAAACACGCAGTGTTTGTTGATTAAAAATCATAGACATTGTAAGTATTGTATCCATGAAAGAAATAATTATAGTTTTTCAACCCCGTTAAGATTTGTAATCTGCGTTAATATTTTAATCGAGTTAATTTTTTAACAAGTTAATCGAAAAGTTAACGTAGATTAAAAAGAGCATGGACTCCTAAATAAAAGCTATAGCTTTTATTTAGGAGTCCATGAAAAAGAGGCTCTAATTATTACTTCATGTCATGATGGAGCCTCCACCATAATTAAATCTTTCCAGCTTCTGAAAGTTCAGTCTGTGTATCATTGTGTAGCGCATGCTTTGCATCTCCTGAAAAAATGGATAGTTTTTTTCTGCGTAGACGGGTTACCATGAGCTGAAGTGTTTACTACAGAAAAGCCGTGACGTCGTGACAGTGATGAAAAAACGCCCACACGCATTCCTTTTTAAATTTATAACATTTGATTTAAAAGCAATTTTTTTTTTCAATTTCATCTCTATCCCAGCCGTCATTGTCAACTTTCATCACAACTGGAAAACTGAATAGCGACCAATATTATTTAATTTTCATACCAAAACGACATCTATAAAACAGTAAAGTTTCCAATCATCTTTGCAATCTACAAATCTATTCGACTTCTTAATGAAACTAGATATTCTTTTATATATTCAAACCGTAAATTTCCAACGAGCTCGTTTGCATCTTCTTATTTAAACACTTTGCACAACATGTTTTTCAAATATATATACACATACACATACATATACATATACATATACATACATAAATTAGCGAAAACGGGAACGGGAAGCCAACTGAGAGCGAAAGATAGAGCGGGAAAGGAAAAGCGATCGAGAACGGGAAAGCAACCGGGAGTGGGAAAGCGACCGGGAGCTGGAAAACGACCAGGAGCGGAAAAGCGACCGGAAGCGGAAAAGCGACCGGAAGCGGAAAAGCGACCGGGAACGCGACGGGAACGGGGAAACGGAGAAGGAAACGGGAGCGAGAAATACAAACATTAGAAAAACCCCGGGTGCCCCCGCTAGTTTATTTAAAAAAACAGTATTGTCACCCATCATACTTATGAATAGGGATGCACCGGAGTTTGGCCCCAGCTACGGCCGAAACCCTGCCTTTTTTTCAAATCCGAGCAAATTCGGTCCCGGACGGTGTTAGAGCTGGATCATATATATAGAACAGGTACCTTGTATTCTATATACACCAAGACCTCACTTTGCGTCGTGGATAAGTTCCAGAAAAACACGACGCAAATTGAAACAACGCAAAGTGAATTATGATTTGCCAATTCACAAAATGTGTTCCTAGTTTCGATCTGATTTACTCTTTTAGAAAAAAAGTCGTGCCACCTTTTAGAAAAAAAGAAAAAAAATTTCATAAAAATTAAAAAAAAAGTTAAAGACTTGAACCCAAAACAACGCAACATCAAAAAGGTAAGGACGCACAATGAAAATTAGTAATAATTCAGCAGCGGCGCAACTTCGAAAAAACGCAAAACGAAACGACGCAGTGAGGTCTTGGTGAATATGAGCCGGATTTACACGTCTTTCTACATTAGAAAATGTACGAAGTGAAAGAAATTTATTGAACTAAATTAATTTTAGGTGAATATGTTAATTTAGTTTTTTATGAACTGATGGAACAATTAATCAAGTTATATCCCGTGCACACGAATTTCGCTTTTAATCACTTGTTTCTCAACTTGCTTTCTTCGCTGTTTATACATATATATATATATATATATATATATATATATATATATATATATATATATATATATATATATATATATATATATATATATATATATATATATATATGAGGTCAAAAAACCTTTCCAGGACAAATCTGGCTATGTACAACAATCAGAAATAATTGCGTAATAAAATTCAAATTTAGTTTACGTAACAACGTTTGAAGGCTTCAAGCAACTTTTAGCCAGTTTTGGCAAATATATTTTACTTTTTATGGGCTAAAAGAAGTTAGGAAAGAATGGAAAAGAAAAAATGAGCGTGAGCGGGAACGGGAACGGGAACGAGAGAAGAAGCGTGAGCGCGAACGGCAGAGCAAGCGTGAGCGGGAACGGGAGAGCAGCCGTGAGTGGGAACGGGAAAGCAAGCGTGAGCGGGAACGGGTGAGCAAGCGTGAGCGGGAACGGGAAAGCAAGCATGAGCGGTAACGGGAAGGCGACCGGGAACGGGAAAAGCGACTGGAATCGAGAGAACAATTGGGGAAGGAAACGCGAGCAAGAGAGAAAAACGATAACAAAACCTCTGAAAACCCCGAGCAACGCCGGGTAACCCCGCTATCACATAATATAATACAACACATTTTAAACTGTTATTTCATTTTTGCCTTTGGTTTACAAATTCAACTATCAACTAATTAACTTACTTTAATATACTTTTAAATAAAAATCAGAATATGTTTATCACCTTAAAAAAAAGAATGTGTTTAATGAGAAATTTGACTTTGAATTAAATTTGCTATTTTTTAAATTTGTGGCTGGTATTGAGTAGCAGCTGCTCTCATCAAGTTTTCTAAATGTTCATCACTCAAACAGTTTCTCCTTTTTGACTTGATGTTAATCATTACTGAAAATCTAGTTTCGCATACATAAGTGCTTTCAAACATGGTCAATACTTTTCTGCAACAATTATGTATGCGTGGAAACTGATCTGAAAGAACATACATCTACCAAAACTCAATTGGGGTCATTTCCTCGTCTTTATCCTTAAGAACCATACTATGCTTGAGTTCAATAATTTCGAGCTGAAAATAAGTACGGCCGCCGAAATTTAGCTCCACCCATTAACGCACCCTAGCCTATCTTTATAGGTATTCGATAAATAAAGTACATTTTTAAAGTTATTTTAATGTTTAGAATATTAGTTTGCTTAAAATTGAATATGGTTTATAGTTTTTGTACGAGGCAATTAAAAGTACAAATGTTTTGAGAAAAAGAGCACGCACCCTGGCGGGCCACATGAGATCAGCCCGCGGGCCGCAGGTTGGACAGCACTGGTCTAGTCTCTAGTGGTATAGACACCGGCTTTGAGAATCGCAGGACTCGGGTTCGATTCCCGGTCCGGGCACGTAATTTCCTTGACCAAGAAACTAACTCACTATCTGACATGTGTTCACGTCAGCTCAGCGTTTCATCCTGTAGTGGTCGATAAATGAGTACCAACTTCGGTTGGGGGTTAAAGTCCTTTGTGCACTTGTGGAGCTAGCGAGTAGTATGCGGGGCTGCCAGCGGCTCCGTAAAACACCGCATACGCCGTTAGCCGTATCTGCAAGTTGCCAACATTGTAAAGTGCCCTTTAAACGGCTTCTGCTGCCCAGGGTGCTATATAAATTGTCTAAAAAAGAGTTTTGGAACTGTATCTGTTTCTATGGTTATATTTAAAATGTCTTATAGGTGCCATCAACAAACGGGAAAATCGTAAAACTACCCGCTTCTTAATCTTGTTCGCCCCGATCAGTTTCGTTGCCTCCATAACAGTGGCGTAGAAATGGGGGGGGCGGACGGGGCAAATGCCCCAGGCGGCACTCAGGAGGGGGCGGCAAAATTGAAATCTTGAAAAAAAGTGACCCGACCTTTTTACAGAAATGGAGGAAAAACTTTTAAAGAGTCGAATCTTTTGCTCACAACTAAAATCATTCATCTTAGACTCACTGTATTCCATGCAAATACAGTTATTCAAACTAATTTTCATGCTTATACACAGACATAGAGAGTTTACGGCTGTTAACGCAATTCCTTTCATCATTATTAGAGAACGTTACAGCCACGTCCCATATTTACACTCTCACATAAGCCCACTATCAAACCCACACAAACTTTTTGCAAAATCGCCTGCTTCATCCCGTGCAATAATCACTTAATCACAGCTTGAATTTAGCAGGTGTCCATTCTGCCTGCCTTACTGCAAATGCTTCTACCTTCTTTGGCACGGTTGAAAAAGTGTTTGTTTTTTCTTCATCTTAAAGAATAATGTTACAGTGACTGTTAAACGATACTCGGTAGAGTGCAAGATATGATGCTGTTGCTGTTCTTCATAGTAAAATAGAAAAAGTGATCAGAGCCGTGGAGGAACTCCGTTATGGCCAGTCGGAAAACATGGAGACAAGAGGTGATGCCGGGTGCTTTTTAGCAACTATTCTGACCTACAATTTCATTGCGTATCTTCAATTCTGGATGCGAGTACTGAATGAGATTAACGACTCACAGAAGTACTTACAAACTCGTGGCCTAGGACTTGATGTCTGTGCATCAAAGATGCAGTAGTTCTTGTTTTTCCTGGCAGAAGAGAGAGATTCTGTTGTTTTAGAGGCTCATGCTGCAGCTGTTGCGTTTTGTGAGGAAATGAATATTCCCATGGAAAGACGAATAAGGAAGAAGAAACGCTTGCCTAGAAAAGAGACAACAGATAAAGGACTGACTATGCAACAGGAAATGCGAATGGAACACCTTGAAGTGATGGATCGACTCGCAGCCAAAATTTCCAGACGTACGCAAGAGCTCCGCAATCTTGACATTCACTCTGGCTTTCTGAAAGCAGCCTAGTTTCTAGACGTAAATAATAATTCTGCCATGAAGGAGAATGTTAATTGTGTGACAAATACCTATACAGGTGTAAATGCGACTGACTTGCTTCAAGAGATAAAACGATTTCGAAAACATGCAAAGAGCTTTTCCGGCATATCGGGTGAAGACGTTTCACAGTTTTGATCTTGGGAGATGCTTCAGTGGATTGTGAAGTGGACTCTTATTGAATGCTTAGCGAATCTCACTAATCTTCTTCGCATTTTCCTTACGATTGGTGTCTAAGCTAAAGCTGATAAAAACGTTTCTCCGATCAACCATGACTCAGAAGCGACTTACAGATTTGGCTACTCTTTCCATAGAAAAGGAAGCTGCTGAAAAACTCGATGATGATGAAATCTTGAGGGATTTTGCAGCCATTGAAGCAAAAAAGATGTGATGCTGTATTCTTTCATTCCAGTATATTTGAGTATATTGCGTTCCTGTATACTATTCATGCTAACAATACTTTGGTTTAATAACTTCTATTTGGCCAGTTCATAATCATAACCAATAAAAGAAGATTCATTGAATTATATAAAATATTAGAGGAAATTAGAAAATTCGCGTGAAAAAGTGTGAAAATTGCTTTAAATGTTGTTAAATTAAAAAACGGAGTTACACCTAATTGGTGCTAATGCACAGGCAGGATAGTTTCGGTGAAGATGCCGAAAAAAATCGTAAAAATTAGGGGCGGCATTTTTCTCTTTCGCCCCTAGTAAAATATTAGGTTACTACGCCACTGCTCCATAATATATTTGGCAAAGCGGTCAACATGAATTGCTTTCATTTTAGTATGCGAGCCCTTTTGAATCCGGTAGATGACATCATTGATCTTTTTAATAAGTCGATATGGTCCTTCCCAGTCTTGTTGAAGCTTAGGTAATTTTCTAATTCTGCGTTGTGGATTGTATAACCACACCAAATCATTTTCTTTAAATTCTTTCATGTTTGATTGTCGATCATACCGAGTTTTCAATCTGTCGCTGGCTGCAGTTATTCTATTTCGGGCCACCAAATGAATTTCATTTAATGGAGCCCGTAATTGTGTAGCATAGTCATCTTCTGATTCTACTGTGTTGCCTGGGCTTCCCATTAACATTTTACTTGGGATAACCTTCGTCGTATTGTGAGCAGATCCCCTGTAAGCCATCGGGAATAATGGAATGTGTTCATCCTAATCAATTTGATTTTAACCGACCATCTTAGACAAATTCTGTTGAATAGTTCGGTTAAATTGTTCCACATTACCGTCAGACTGTGGGTGAAGGGGAGTTGTGCGAGTTGTGTGTGTACCTAAAATACGGCAGATTTCTCTAAACAATTGTGAATCAAAGTTCCTGTCCTGATCAGAATGAAGCTCCATTGGTACTCCATAGCGACTAACCCAGCCATCCACAACAACGTTGGCAACTGTCACTGCTTTTTGATTATGTAAAGCAAACACCTCTGGCCATTTTTAAAGTAATCTATGACTACAAGAATGTACTTATTGCCAGATTCAACTCCGCCTCGCTAATTGCAAACCATTCGCAAGCCTGGAGAAAGGAGGAGGGAGAAGTTAAAAAGATCAAATTATGATCCGCGACAGGAAGTACTGATGTGCTTAATACAGCTATTTCAATCTTAATACACCTGGTGTAAAGGACTATAAACCATTATATATAGGGTATTATTGTCAAATTTTGACACCGGAAATGGACTTAACCATTTCAACTTCTATGGTCAAAATTGCAAGAACATTGAGTCTTTCTTGACCCATTGTTGACCTAAAATAATTCTTGACTCTTTAGGGTAGAAAATAACTGTTTAGCCGAGCAGTTGGAAGTCAAAGAAATATTCAAATAGCAATGTCAACGTTTCGATATATGTCTTGAAGAAAGTTTGATTTTATGATTTTAGATGCTCAATTATAGTCAAACAATTTGAAATAAATTAAATATTAAATTTATATTATTGCTTTACCAAAACGGAAATCAAAACACAGAATTCAAATGATCGAAATGGTATAAAAATTAAATGCAGAAAACTAAAACTTTGGAGGCCAGGGCTTAGGGAACGCCATAAGAAAAAAAATAAAGTCATTAAAAACTAAAACTTTAGTTTTTTACTTTCTCTTTTGTGCCGCCCCTATCCTCGTGGCGCCTATAGGCTGCAGCCTATGCCTAAATCCGCCACTGGATGTAAGATATCTGGGACATGAAAAAATAGAGATTTACGTAATAAACAAATGCTTGCCTCCATGCTCATTGGCAGTGTGCATCTGCCAGCCTTTCATCTTGTCAACCGTGATTTGGCATAAAATCTTATTCTGAATCAATAATTCTAACAAATCCTTGCTGGTCTCAACCGCAGATTTTGACTTTTTAGATGGCAAAATAAAAGCCACAATCACATTTCTGCAAAACTATCTATCGGGACTAGGCGTTGAAAAAGTTTATTTTATGAATCACCTGATGAGATTGCATCACATTCAGAATACAAATTCAAGACGGACTTCGGTATTCTGCTTTTAGACGTCGCCTTGACATCAGTGTAAAAACACTTTGATGAAATGAAAGATATCTTTATTTGTTCTTATTAATACTTTAGTGGGGGCAAAATCATGTAAACATGACACCCTAATACCATGACAAACAGTTTGCATTCTATTAGTGGAAACATAAAAACAAAAATGATTTGGCATTCAAGAGTTAAACAAAGTAAAAATCTGAGTAAGAATACATTGTTGAAATCAAAAGCATTTTATGCTAAAAAATCAATTCTTTCATTAAACACCAAGTAAAAAAAATTGAACTAAAATCTTTCAACACGCTTTACCAAAAACACTAAAAAATTGTTTTAAAATGTAGGAGAATTAATCCGACTTTAAACTGCTGTGGTTCTTCAGAGCATGGCTGAGGAATTGACCAATTTTTTCCTTGAAAATAATAAACAATTAAAAAAAATTTGTTAGGAAGAAGTTCCAATCATTTCACTTAAACTAAAATAATCATTAAATGAGCTGAAACAATCCGGAAATCTTCATTAAATATACAAATTTTCTTTGTAAAAAAATTAAAACAAAACCACCTACCAGGATGCATCTGTCAACCACAATTTGGTTTACTTCTTCGTTCATCTGACAAGAATGATCAACTAACAAATTTTCATCTGCTTCCCCAATCACAACCAGTCCGGTCAAAGCTTGAATTGATCTTCTGTGTTCCTCCAGATCTTCCACAGAGCAGTTTGTGGCTTTTTGACCAATAATAAAAAGAGTGGGAACTCCAGTGCCGGTTGGCTGGTCGGATTGTAAAGCAGGATCGTTTTTCTGTCGACCAACTGTCGGAAAACCAAGGCAGATGACAACGTCAACATTTTCTTTGACAGAAACCTTTCGAAAATTTGAAGTAAAACTTGTGAACCTTTACAAAGTGAAATAATATAAAATTAATATAATATAAACAGTTTCAGCCGAAGATAAAATTTTACATTAAATCACATTGAAACACCAGTTATTGGATAAAAAAAAATTAAATCCCAAAATAAAATGAACAAATCAGTAACATATTAGCACATAAAACACACCTACAGCAGAAACTAGTTCAAGCAATACAAAATATATATGTTATAATGTTTATACTAAAGTGTTAATATTTGTTGTAATGCTTATATTGAAATGTTAGTATTTATTATTTTTTAATGTAACCTCATTGTTTAAGAAACATTAAAATTTGAAAAAAGTGACAAGGCTTGCTCTTAATGAACACACTTCCTTGCATATTCAGATGTTCTAATTTCCATCAAAAAATGCCTGATTGTTCTAAACTGAAAGTATTGAGGACTCCAACAAAATAATTACCATTTTTACGCTGAACATCAGTGTACGTGAAATAAAATTTTTTTTTAATTATTAAAAACAAAAAGAAAAGAACAAGTTCACCTACTTCACAGGCAAGTAGAGACGTCCAAGACCTTCCAACAACAATAACTGGACTACCTGGATTGCTTAACTTCACCTGTTCAAATATTAATTCATTTTACGTTATCATGAAGATCTATCTAAGCAGTACACTGCAAGTAAGAAATGTAAAATAATCAAAAACAAAAAACAGTTTACTACTTAGTCAGCAAACTAAAAATGTTGAATGAAAAAAAATCTCAACCTTGATAAATAATAAATAAAATAAAACAATCAAAGATTAAAAAAAAATCAACTGACTTCTCTTAGCTTCCTGGCTGCTTTCGCCAAGCAGAAGCCAAACAACTCCCCTGAATCTTCCTCACCTCCGCCTTCCATTATGTCATCGAATGTCAACGTTACATGCAGGTGACCAAGTGCAGATAGTTGGCTGGTTAAGAACTTTCTTCGTTTTCGAAATTCAGTTGTTTCAAGAGAACGAGGGCAATCTCGACAGAAGAAAAAAATTGGAAGAGGAGAGTTGGAAGAGAACGGCTGGAAGGTGAAACTTATTAGTTTTATTTATGACCATTCATTTATATACTTCTTACCTATTAAACTTAATAACATTATTAATACATTTATGTAGTAATAACATTATTAATACATTTATGTAGTAATAACATTATTAATACATTTATGTAGTAATAACATTATTAATACATTTATGTAGTAATAACATTATTAATACATTTATGTAGTAACAACATTATTAATACATTTATGTACAAATAACATTATTAATACATTTATGTAGTAATTCATTGCTCAAATATATTGTATTTGAGCATACTTTTCAACTGTTTCATAAACGATTGTTAAAACTGAAATTACAAGTTTAAAAAATATTCACCAAGGGTTGTTGCCGTATATAGGAGCGAGTGGGATCCCATGGCACACACAGTAGCAGATCGAGAGCTTCAGTAGCAGTAACACTCAACTTGGACATATGTGTTTTCATCATGGAACTGGCTAGTTTACGTGACTGTGGAGAAATTTAAAAACAATAAATTATTACTTATCAGCTGTAAGAATAAACAAACAACAAAAACGAAGGTAAAGGTAGTTTTATAATAAGACCATTTTTGAATCAAAGCTCACACAGTAACATGAGAATCCCCTGTGTATATATATATATATATATATATATATATAAATCTCGTGTCCGATTTTTATGAAATTTTTTGTCTGATTAATTTGATTTGATTAATTTTAATTGATTTAAGGCCTAATTCATGTCGGAAACATTAAATTCATGTATTGTCATCCAGAATAAAGCTTTCCTGAAAGTTTTAGAGCTCTAGGTGGTCAAAAAGTGGGAAAGCGACTGGGAGCGTGAGAGCAAGCGGGAAAAGAAACGGGAGCGTGAGAGAAAAACCTCTAAAAAGCCCGGGCAATGCCGGGCACCCCGCTAGTATATATATATATATATATATGGGAGCACACAGTTTTACCTGCAACCCACAGATGCACATGTGAATCGGTAATCTGGAATGTGCCAAACTTATTACTCACAATCTTTAAACTGGTACTTCACAGACCAAATAAGTAAATTTTCTAATGTGAGCTATGAGGAAATCAACACCCTGGTGATTGCAGATGTAACGCAAAGAAAACCACTCATCAAACTGTCGGGTCATAAAATAACAAATATGAATACATCTGTGCTGTTTCTACATCATTGAAACATCTCATTTAAGCCATCACACCAATTATAATTATATCAACTTGCATATGTGGTTACCTTGAAAACAAGGGTCTGCAAGAGATCCAGGTAAATTCCGAGAAACTCTTTCCGGAGGTGGGTGATGAGGTTCATGTGAAGTTTTGAAATGATGGATGGGTCCTTGGAACAATGAAAAGATTACAACATGCAAATTAAAAATAATATACATATTGCTGGGGTATCTACTCAACATGCAAATTAAAAATAATATACATATTGTTGGGGTATATACTCAACATGCAAATCAGTGCGGCTACAAGATCGCGACTCAAATTTGTTCTAATGTTCAGTAAAATAAGCTTAGACATTATTAACTCTCAATTCCCATCAACAATTTGACAGAAAGAAACTGTTGATTTCAAACTTAATTCAAACATCTGCAAGTAAAAATAAAATAAACCAAAAATACAACTATTTGCTGATAATGTAAGTGCAAGACTGAAAATTAATAAAAAACAGCATGGACAAAATATTAACTTGTTCCACAAGTTAAATAATTTTTAATTTATTTGACATTCTTGCTAACACCTTCACATTTTATAAAATGAAAATATACACGAGGTACTACTATGAAGGTATAAATGAGGTACTACTATGAAGGTATGTATGAGATATTCGATGAAGGTATGCATGGGGTACTACTATGAAGGTATACATGAGGTACTACTATAAAGGTAGCTTGTTGTAATTATTAATCAAACAAAATCCAATCAATTATATAAAGAAAAAAAATGATAAATATATTTTTTAATTTTGTCTAAAATTTGATGCAACTACTAAGAATTAATTAAATTGCAATTATGGCTTAAACAACAACAACAATAAACCTCAATAAATATAAAGATTCCACTTACAGTCTTAAATAATAATAACAACAATTTACACCTGTTTTCAGTATAAATAATTAATTAATGGATGTCCAACCACCTGTCACAACAGGAACACTGAATGAGAAATAAAAAGACAAAAATAAATTTTCTCATTAAACTAACCCATTTGACAGAAGTAAGAAGTCTTCTAAGTCTTGCTAAGCTGCTGTTGACAGAGATCCTGCACAAAATCGTTTCATTGGACAACTGTTGACATAAATATTTAATTTCTGAAACATCAAACTAAGTTAAAACCTTAAGAAAATATCATTAAAGTAGATAATTACCCCTTTATAGGCAAGCCTAGATAATCTGTTAGACTTGAGAATTTCCAAAACTTTTTTGTACAATATTTTTTCTTCTTTACACCATGAGCTTCTGATAATTGAAACAAACCTATAATCTCACAAATTAACAAACTAGACATAATTGAAAAACAAACATTCAAAAAAATAAATTATATATTTATTATAATAAATGAAAATATATAGGAAAAGTTTTCAAACAAAAATTCACTTGTGATAAATATTTTCTTCGTCTTCATCATTATCCACATTAGCAAACCCAGCATATTTCTCGCACTCCTTCATTGCACTGAAGGCTTTGTTTTCATCATAGAATGGAGTTTCAGTGATTTCAATGTCACTGACATCACCATCTTCATCATCATCATCAACTTCTAGTTTATTTGTTTCATCTCTTTAGGATCATAAACATAAAAATATAGATAGTTCAGTTTTGAATGAACAATTTTGAGCCAAGATAAAGTAAAGTGGAGTTTAGGCAAAATAAATTATTTCTGTTGTAAAAATAGATCTATTGACAAGGTGCTCAACATTTTCAACAGCACAAATGGCTATTGAGAGTCTAATGCAAGATTTTTTTAATAATTGAAGTTAAAAATATAATGGAAATTATGTATACAAATGAAGTCAAATATTCTGCAATAATTAATTTGAGGATGCACCTCTATCCCAGGGAGTTAGAGAAAGGTTCATAACAAGATTATTGTTTGTATTTATAGAAGATTCAGTAAACGTGGAGGAATATGCTTTCTAGCGATTCGTAACGTTAAAGTCGAAGTTATTTATATCACAATATTTCTCGAATTTATTTTAACTTAATTATTCTCCCTTGAAAAATAAATCTTTTAACTGGACTCAAATAAAACTGAATTCTCTCACTTTGTAGAATTTCGCACGGTTCTAACAAATCTTTTGTAAATTCCAATTTCTCTCTGCAGCACGTCTCTTTAAACTTTTATTTTTCTTCTCGAACACTCAACTTTATAACACACTGTCTTAATTCTCAAAACTCATGCACAAAATAATATTTACATTCTTACCAATCAAAATCAGGAAAAAGATATATATATATATATATATATATATATATATAATTTCTAGATAAAAAAATTAGTAAATACGCACACACATACACACATACATATATATAAAAACATATATATATATACATATATATATATATATATATACATATACATATACATATATATATGACTTATTGTTACGAAATATCCAATCCTAATAAAATGCACACATAATAAAATAAAATAAACAAATACTATGAAAAATACGTAAGATGAATTATCTTCATCTTACATATCCCCCCTCTTCGAAAAAAGAAACGCGTCAGTGTTTCTTGATTACATCGTCACTCTCTTTACGACTAAGAAAGTCAGCACCGATGTTCTCCTTGCCTTTGAAATAGTTTCCTTTCAACTTATTCTCAATTAATTGAATTGGATAAGAGATTTGACCAAAACAAAAATGGCAAATTCAGAAACTAATGACGTAATAAATAAGACAATTTCGACTTTAGCCGATGAAGGAATCAAAAATATGTTTCTGTCTACGAGCGATGTAACACAGGAAAAACTAACTTCAGCGGTCACTCTTGTTGATTTGCTGAAAGAAGTTGATTCAGTTGAAAAAATGGGGACAAAAAAATCAGTATCGTCACTATTCAAACTAGTTAACATGGCAATTGAGATCATTTCTAGTCAAGAAGAAAAAATAAGGCTTTTACAAGAAAGGTTAGATGGACAAAATAACCAAATTAACACTGTAAATGAAAAACTGGATGGTCCAAAGCTCTCAATAAAATCGCATAGTGGTACTCCATCATATGCAGCCATTGCCGCAAAAGGACTGTCTGTTACAGGAAGAGTGGTGCTGGAGATGTCAAAATTAGAAACAAAAAAGAGCAATATAATTATCAGAGGTGTTAGAGAATCCAAGAAATCTGACCATAAAGAAAGGGTAGAAGAAGATATGGCTGCCATAGTGAAAATTTTGGAGATTCGAGATACCGGACTAGATAATCTAGAAATTAAATCAATGATTGAACATTCGACAAGACTTGGAAAAATTAATCCTGATTTAGGGTATAGACCAATTCTTGTAAAGCTTAAAGACAGGTCACTAAGGGAAAAGTTGTTGGAAGCAAGGGGAAATACCAAATTGAGAGAATTTAATATAAATAATGGAACTAAATACAGAGTCGAACCAGACCTTACAATTGAGCAAAGACAATTTTATAGTAAAATGTGGGATGAAGCCAATATTAAAACAGCTCAGGGAAACGGGAAATGGGTTGTCTATGGTCCCATGGACAACCCAACTCTAAGAAAGTGGAAGGAAGGAGAGATCAAATCAAATCAAGCTCCTCAGTTACTAAAGTAAAACAAATTAGTTCCGTCAAAATCTTCTATACCAATATTGATTGCATGACAAGTAAATTTCAAGAATTAAAAATACGTGTAATGGCACAAGATCATGAAGTGGATCTAATTGTGTTGACTGAAATTAATCCAAAAAATTACAAAAGCAAACATGAATTATGTGAATACCAATTGAAAGGATACAATATGTTGAGTAATGGATTTATGGATGGAAAGAGCAGAGGAATTGCAGTTTACTATAAAAATGGATTGAATTTAAATCAGATAAATATTGTAGAAGATTTTAAAGAATTTTTATATTTTGAATTAATCTCAAACAATAATGTTTTAAATATTTTAGTTATATATAGAAGTCCAAACAGTGATCAAGGTAACAACTGTCAAATGATTCTATTATTGAAAAAAATTATGATGAAAAAGGGGCAAGTTTTAATTGTTGGAGATTTTAACTTCCCGCAAATAGATTGGAACCTTTTTAAATTTTCAGGCAGTGAAGAAAAAGTAGAATATAAATTTATTAAATTTGTTGAAGATAACTTTTTATTACAACATGTTACTGAATTGACGAGATTGGGTGCAAAAGGAAATGGAAGTATTTTAGATCTTGTGATTGCAGAAGAGGAACAAATAAATGGCTTAGCATATCTTCCACCAATTGGAAACAGTGACCACTGCGTAATTACCTTTAGTCTCAATTTTAAAATATATGCTAATGATATAATATCAAAAAAAAACTATAACAAAGGAAATTACGACGCTATGAAAGCTGACATTTTAGTTAAACTAGAGGGAAAATTGGAAGATTCCAACCTAGAAAATAATTGGAGACTATTTCAAGACTGTATAGTTGACAATTCAAAGCTCCATATTCCGCCGGTTACGTTATTATCAAAATTCAAAATAGTTATTCCTAAAGATTTAAAAGAACTGATAAGAAAAAAGCACTCATACTGGAAAAAATATTTAAAAAGTGGTAAAGGCCAATGTCTTAATATGTATAAGCAAATCAGAAGTTCAGTTAATAACAGAATTCGTAAATTAAAAGTAGAAAATCAAAACTGGATTGCTTACAATTACACAAAAAATCCCAAACTCTTCTGGAGTTATGTTAAAAGAACTACAGCTTGTCGTGATAATGTGGGAACACTAGTGGCTGGAGAGCAGGTACTGATTGAAGATATTGATAAGGCAGAAGAATTTGCCAAATTTTTTGCATCTGTTTACATAAAGGAAGATGACAATGACTGTGACGTTGATTCCAGAATGAAGAACCGCAATGTAATGGTTGAAATGGACAACAAAACAGTGTGTGTTGAAAAGATTGTTGACAAAATAAAAAAACTTCAAGCTAATAAATCAATGGGACCAGACGAAATTCACCCGAGGGTTCTCAAAGAGTGTTGTCTTTCAGTTTCTGGCTTTCTTTGTAGAATATTCAACCAGTCTTTGCAACAAGAAAAAGTGCCTGCAGAATGGCAGAAGAGTATTGTAGTGCCTATATTCAAAAAAGGATCAAGGGAGGTGGTGTCAAACTATAGACCAGTGTCTTTGACGTCGGTTGTTTGTAGAATACTTGAATCGATAGTAAAAGATGAAATTTTGAACCACTTCAAAGTCAATGGGTTCTTTACAAAAAAACAATATGGTTTTCTTCCAAGAAGATCAACAGTTCTGCAAATACTAACTTTTCTCAACATGGTCACTGAGGCAACCAACAATGGCAAAGAAGTAAATGTTGTTTACACTGACATTGAAAAGGCCTTTGATAGAGTATCCCATAAACTGTTGTTATATAAGATGAAGAAATATGGCGTGTCAGATAAAATTGTCGGCTGGGTTAAAAGCTTCTTGAGCGATAGACAGTTCAAAGTGAGAGTAAACAGTGCTATGTCTAGCTCGTTTAAGGTAACTAGTGGAGTGCCCCAAGGAAGTGTACTAGGACCTCTTTTGTTTGTTATTTTTGTTAATGATGTGGTTGACATATGTGATAACATTCTTCTTTTTGCCGATGATGCGAAGTTGTACAATGTCATACAAAATGTGTCGGATTGTAACTCGTTACAGAATTCAATTACCCAGGTGTTCAAGTGGTTCAATTACTGGAGAATGAACATCAATGTTCAAAAATGCCAGGTTCTAAAATTCGGCAAACAAATTGTTAATAGTGTATACACAGCAAAAAACAAAGAAGGAGAAACGTTTATCCTACAGCAGGATCCGGTGGTCAGGGATCTAGGCATATGGTTGGATGAAAAATTGTCTTTTAAAGAACATGTGCACAGAAAAATAAAAGAAGCTAACAAAATGTTAGGAATTTTAAAAAGAAATTTTAAAAATCTTTCTACTGAAGCTTTTGTTGTTTTGTATAAAAGCTTAGTAAGATCGCAACTAGAATATGGTACAGTTGTTTGGAACCCTTATAGAATTGGACTTATCAAGGCTATTGAAAGAGTACAAAGAAGAGCTTCAAAAATACCTCTGGTTTGTAAAGGCTTGAATTACAGTGAACGATTGAAAATTCTCCGTCTGCCATCATTAATGTCTCGCAGAAAAAGAACCGACATGATTACAGTTTTTCAACTATTCAATGAAGATCTTGAAGCAGATTGTTTGGGATTAATCAAAAAGTCACCAGTGTTTTGTACCAGAGGAAACAGCAGAAAACTAACTTTAGGAAATTTCAAGCAAGACGCTAGAAAGTATTTTTTCAGCAACAGAGTGGTGCAGCACTGGAATAGTTTGCCCGATAGCATTGTTTTGGCAAGAAACGTGCAAGAATTCAAAAATAGACTGGATGATGAATGGGCATCAACTATGTATGAATGGAATATAAACTGAACTGAATCTTGAATGCATACCTTTTTGTTATTTAATTTTTTATTTCTATTGTAACGTTGGATGTGATTTGTTTTTTGTCAAGGATTGTTGTAAAGGCAAGAGGCTTTGTTCCTGCGCCTAATAAACTAATAATAATAAAAAAAAATGTTATGAGGCTGGATACTTAATGCATGGAAATATTATTGTGCAGAAATAATTTCTAAACTAAAATAACGAAATAAGTTTATTTTCTATTATTTTATGAAAAAACTCTCTACAGAAACAAACTAAAACTCAATGACAGGACTGCCCTGCATAGCTTGTTTTAACACAAAACACGCCATGGATTTTTTAAAATATTCATTTATTTTTCTTTAATATCATTGCATGGCTTTTACTTATGTTCTTTTACTACTTGTTTTGCTGTGTTATTTCAGTTTCAGCTTGTTTTACAATTTTAAGAACTATATGCCAACCTAGTAAAAATATGGTTATAACATTTGAGCTCATAACGTTTTTGTCTGATGGAACATTTCAATTTTTATTTTAAATGTTGTTCTAACCATACATTAATTCTAATAAAATTAAATAAAAAGTGGAATTAATTACTTTATAATAATTTAATTTTTATTACTCTTTCTAACCGGCCGGCTGGCTAAACTCGACTTTTGATGAAGTTATAACAAAAAAGAGTAAAAAATCAACTGAGCCAACTTGAACAAATGATAATTCCGAAAATGCCGACACTCTTCTGACGTAAATAAATAAACGGTGGGCAACGTTAACGAAGAACAGGTCCAGTCAGCTGTTGTTGAGTAATCGTGTTCTGAAACCGGTGAAACATGTCCAGGTTTTTTGTAAGTCTCAAAACGGCGTGACAACAAATAATCAAACTTTTTTGACATGATATCAAATCATAACTCTAATTTAAAACTTGAAATAGTTTTAAAAACAGAAACAGAACTGATACACAGGCGGCGATGATGATAATAAACAAATATTATTGTAAGAAAATAAACAAAAAACATTTACCCCTAAATGCTTAATACTAAATAAATTAAAATATAATATAATAAGATAATAATTTAATAAAAACGCTTCTGCAGGTGTCTGGAAAAAACGTAAAAACATAGACAAATATGTAGGTAATCTACTGTAAAAACGCTGAAAAAAATGTGAACAATTTAGCAAGCTTAACTTTCGACATAAAGTATTTCCTTAAAACCTGATTTTTTCATGTTCTTAACTTTTCTTTATTCGGCGCACTTCCACATAAGTTATGCAATATTAACTGTTCATATTTGTCACGGCACCAGTTTCTTTTTGGTTACAATTTAATTAATTATTATGTTTCATTTACTGTTTTGAAGCAAAACTTGAAGACGCACTAATTTTATCGCAATAACGTTTTAAAACGTTAGTGAAATGTATTTCACTGGCAAAGAGCAAAGAAAAGCGTTGAAAATTTCGTTTTTTTTTTCAAAAATCATCTATCTTTTGTAATTCGGCAGCTTCTAATTTCTTGCAATCTTCGACTAATGCTATGTCAGACCTCATATGGAATACTGTGTACAGTCATGGCATGGTCACCACATTTGAAGAAAGACATATCTTGTCTTGAAAAAGTGTAGAAAAGAGCTCCTAGGCTGGTAGATGGTCTGAAATGTTTTTACAACCAGAGTAGGCTAAGAGTTTTGAAATTCCCAATCATAAAGAAAAGAAGGTTCCACGACAAAACGTTCACAGACAAAATGTTCAGCGACAAAACGTTCCAGACAAAACGTTCACGACATCGCACAACGTTTACGCCAAAATGTTCACGACAAAATGAACACCGACAAAACGTTCACAGTCAAAATGTTCAACGACAAAATGTTCAACGACAAAATGTTCACGACAAAATGTTCACGACAAAACGCTCACGAAAAATGTTCACACAAGAAATGTTTAGAGACAAAATGTTCACGACCAGTGGCGGATCTGGGGGGGCCGGGGGAAAAAGTTTTTCATAGTTCACGTAATTTTAGCTTTTAAATGTCTGATGACCTAACTCTATGATGAAAAAAGAGGTGTTTTGTGTTGATATTGCTCCAGAGAGAAAAAATACAGAAAAAAGTAAAAAAAAGAAGAAGAAAGAGGGGAAAATGCGAGTAGATTAAAAGTTTAATTTCAATTCCTTTCGTTTGATTTTACTAAATAAAAAATTCATGATATCTTACAACAGACTTTATAACGAGAGCAATCACAATTAAAAAAAAAACTGAAAAAAAATGTCGGCCCCCTTACGAAATTCCTAGATCCGCCACTGTTCACGACAAACTTTCACGACACGATGTTCACGACAAAATGCTCACGATAGCAACTTTGAATTTTAGTTTAGTTTTCAAATGTTCAAATATTTTGTGTTTCACGAAATGATGCTAAATCCGCTACAGATTATTAGCATTAAAATAAAACAAATCGCGGAACAAAGGAATCAAAAGACGGTTGTTTTAACCATGGATATCTTGTTATATCAAGATATCTATGTTTTAACTCTAACTGATTTATTGAAATAACTCAAACCATAAAGCTACAACACTAAGAGATACACAACAATCAAATATCCTAATTAGCATAAAAAGGTAATAAACACATTAAAGTTCAAAGAGACATAGACAACCGGAAAACTAATTAATATATTAATTAGTTTTTAAAAGTAACAAGTAAAGGAAAAACGAGTTTTTTAACACAAACTTTGATTTCAAATACACTCGATGTGTGTCTGTGTGTATGTGTTTAAGTGTTTATGTATACGAAAGATGTTCAAATAAGGGTTTTTTTTAAATTGAATCCTGTATTGTCATCCAATATAAAGATATGCTGAAAGTTTCAGCTTCCTAGCTAGTCAAAAAGCTGGTTAAATTTCACTTGCAAGATTTGCGTACAGAGAAAGCCACGCACACACACACACACACACACAAACAGAGATTGTAACCTAAATAAAAGTTTGTAAAAAGATAATATTCAAAATAATAAACTTTTTGAAAAAATAATTTTTAGTTAATATTCAGTTAGTATTCTTGTTTTTTAATTACTGTTCCAGTAACAGTTTTTAGCTCAATTTAAATTACAGTTACCTTTTTTAATTAGTTTGCAAGTAATCTTGACATAATAAAAAAAAATGTGTATTTTTCAGTGTGAACATTTGCGTGTGAACAATTTGACGTGTTGTCGTGAGCGTTTTGTCGTTGAATATTTTGTGTGAACATTTTTTGTGAGCGTTTTGTCGTAAACATTTTGTCGATGAGCATTTTGACTGTGAACCAGAGGCCTGGATTCAGCAAAATGTTGAGGGGAGCGAAGATTTTTTAACTTCAACCAACCCAGAGAAACTTCAAACAAAAATGACTATCCCAATATACATTTGTATGTTATATTTTCATGTAAATCATCATATTAGTTAAAAAACAGTTTAAAATAGTTAACTTTTATTTAATACTGAATGCAGACAAAAAGCGTTTAAATTATGAATGTAACAAAGGGTATCGACGTTCTTTCATTTCTACAAAATTGTCCACTGAATCATCAAGATCAAATAGACTAAAAGTACTAATAAAAGATTGAAAAATAATAGCAGAGATTTAACTAGTTGGATATTAATCAAAGATATGATAAATATTGCTTTCATCAACTAATCTAAATACTCAATCGTGTGTGAGCTAATAAAAATAATTTAAAATGAATTGAAAAAATCTCGGTACGAAAGCTCAAGCAACCGGGTAGAATATGAATATGCTAATTGTTCCTCAAGCTAGGACAGATACACGAGTCTAAATTTCATACGAATTCGATCGGATGGACCGAAAGCAAGCAAGCAATCAATCAATCAATCAATCGATTAAATTTCTATAGCTTCCCTTGGCGTTCAATAGCTTTAAAAATTCAAAAGTTTTAAACCACCGACGGAAAACAGCGAGAGAAGTAAGAAGTAGATATAGTAAGAGAAGTAGGAAAAGAGTTCCAGGGATAGGGACCAGAGTAAGAAAAAGAGCGTTTAGGAAAATAATGCTTAACAGAAAAGATACGAAAGTGGCTAAGAGAGAAAGATCGAAGACCAGACTTAGGAGGGATTTTTATTAAGTTAGTTAGGTAAATTGGAAAAGAGCAATTTTTAATTTTAACCATTAGTAAGCAAATTTTAAAAATCACCCTATATTTAAAAGGAAGCCAGTGAAGAAGAACAAAAGAGGGAAAGATAATTATGAGAAAAGTAAGAAGTGCGAGAAACTAAGCACTAAAAGATTGAAAAATATTACCAGTAGGTTTATTATAAGTAGATATAATTCAAAAAGTTTAATAAATACTGTTTTTATCAACTAATCTAAATAATCATTCATGGGTGAGCTAGAAAAGATATATTTTCTATTTGGTGGAAAAATCTTGATGGGGCCGTGGCCCCCTCAGCCCCCCCAATCCACGCCTCTGCTGTGAACGTTTTGTCAGTGTTCATTTTGTCCTGAACATTTTGTTGTGAAAGTTGTGTCGTGAACGTTTTGTAGGAACATTTTGTTGTTGAAAATTTTGTCTGTGATCGTTTTGTCGTGACACCGAAAAGAAGGATCAGAGGAAACTTAACTTTCAAAATATCAGCCTGAGAGGGCAAAGTCTCAAGCTCTAGGTGCAAGGATGTAGGCTCAAGCTCGATTGTAGAAAACACAGTTTTAGTCAATCAGTGGTAAAGTGGTGGAAGAAATTGAATGAAGAAATTGTTGCATCAACTAAAGTGGACGCATTCAAGATTGAACTTGACACTTGACATATAGTTTATCAAAACTGATATGGACACTTAAAGTATTATTTAGCTTATAGCTTCTTAGTCCATTATAATAAACTAACTAAAAAAACTTACTAAAATTAATATAGAGATTTTACAATGCTTTATAAACTTCAAGTGCATGCCCGACTCGACGAACCATAATGTGCTGTTTTTAGCGCATTTTGGAAACTTGTTTATCCATGAGAAGGAAAAGTAAGACAATAAACCATGTTCTGAAAAACTCTACATATATGAATATGTCGCGAATTCAAAACATGTTTACAGTGGTGTCTTCCTGCTACGACAAAGGAAAAGCCCGTCATGACAAAAAAGTAGCCGCTATGACAAAGGCCCGCTATGACAGCCCATTATCACAAAGGCTAGCTATATATGACAAAAATTATCAAAAGAAATAATGTTAAAAATTATATTACAATACGATTATTTATTGTAAACGAATAAATAAAAAAACATTATCACTAAGCGCTTAATACTTTAAATAAACTTTTTGTACTTAATACTAGTTATTAGTTAATACTAGCTGGTCTACGCGGAGTTGCCCAGGTTTTTCTGTTAGCTGTTTCGTTGTGCGAAAAGGCAACGCGATGGTTTGAATTTATTTTTCTCAGTTGTTTATTAACCGCTTTTAAGTCTGAAAAGCCAAATGTCAAAATTGTGAAATTATAAGAACCGATTGAGGAAGTTAATGCGGATAATTAGTCTCAAGTGGACAGTGGTAACTCATTGCAGTTGCATTGGCTCTGTCTTCGGTAGACCTGAATAGACCTATAATTAAAGCTATGTTTGAATGAAATAATTTAACAAATTATTCTTATTGGTTTTTTAAACAAAACATTCTACTTCTTCACCCGTCTTATCTTACTAATCTCATCTCTGCATCTAAACGATCTAACTAGAGGTTTTCCTCTTCTACTCTTGACTCTAATCCATCTCCATCCTTTTAAACAGTTTTTGCTTTCTTTGGTTTATATTTATGAAGCCGTCTTCATTGTCCCTTTTCAACTTTCGCGCTACTAACTGCTTTCCGACGAGGCCTGAAGTTGCATAGCCATGGTGGCTTCGTAAGAAAAGCATTTCCGAGCATCTATAAAACGCGAATTTCAATTTTTCTGTTGATACTATTAATTTGAAGTAAATTATTGAAAATATGAAATTAATTAAAACGTGTCGACGTTTAACAAATCAATCAACACAAATAACAAGAAACAACATTTTTTGATAACTTTTAAGGAAAAGCTCGAAAATCACAACTAAAATTTAATACAATTATTATAAGTATCTAACAATGATTAAAAGAGAAGTTAATATGTATTGATATTTATATTATTAGACGTAGTGATGAGCCATAATTTTTAGCATAAAAATTTCACAAAAGTGTATCAATGTAAAATCAAATTCGCAAGTCCAAAGTTATTAAATATCCGAAATTTGACTTCATTAAAAATCTACGATCAACACATCACAAACATGTGAAACAAAAATATTCTGATATCAACACACCTTCTAGATGTTCAGTTAATAAAACAATAAACAATGACAACCTTTTCAGATTGCTTACTACGAGGAAGCTCTACAGAATAATTTTAAATTAAAAAGCGCTATTTAAAACATACAACTGCATACAACTTGGAACTGTATCTGGAAGATTTTCGCCTTTGCACCGAACATTAAATTAGATTGAATAAAAACGAAGCATTCATAGCAACTATAACCACTATCCATGGTCAAGCTTTTATTGAAGTAGAATGCAATATATTAGTATTTCTATTCATACATTTTTGACGCCGGTGATCTAATTCTTCCACATACAATCCCGAATCCGTTTATTCATTTATCACTATTATCTCAATAACCATCCATCTGTTTCTTGATGATGCTGGCGTTTGTGTATTCTTTTCCGATGTCGATAAGGCTGTAATAGTTCTCTGGACAGATGTAATCATCGGACCCAGGCAAATCGGGTAGTTTTCTTTTTTCGGCTACGTAGAACAAGCAATCCTCCTTCCCCAGGACTGCTGACACTGGACTTCGGCAATCATCGTAATCATAGTGGTTTCCAGCGTTGCGATCCTGTTGAGTAAAGCCTTTCAAGTTGCCACTGAAGCTGTCAGTACTTATGGTATTTATCTTGTTTTTCTGCCTTTGAGGGAGAAACACAAGGAGCAATATGGTAGTGAATTAAAAATCACAATGGGGACAGGTTATACTGATGATGATGATAATAATAATAATAAAATTAATAGTAACAATTTGAAAGTTTCATGTGAAGAAACAACTGCAATTTAATGCTTTAACAACTGCAATTTAAATGCTTTAATTTATTCTTTTTATGAAAATTTTTTTTACTGTCGGGGCATATAGGCTTTACCTGCGCCTTTTAATAAACTATGTTATGTTATGCAAAAATGCGGTCGAATGACGGTTTTAACTTTTATATGTTTTGACTGTTTTTATTTATTTTTTATTTTATATTTTATTAGAACGTTTTTTGTCTATTATTTATATAAAAATGAAAAAAGATAAACTATTGACCCTTGTTTGAACTTCCAGGTGAGGCAGGCTGTTGCAAATCCAACAGAAATGACAACGACGACCATGCAGCCAAGAGCAACTAGCACAAGAGCGAAGACTGGCACTGAAATACACGGAAAAATAAGAAAGTTTTTAAAAGTTAATAAAAATGAATTTCAGCTGAGTCAAATTTTAACTTCAAAACTATGGAATAAAAGATCTGAAAAAGCAAGATTTGAATCACTGTTGAAGTTTAAAATGATTCATTTCTTAAACAGGAGCGTCATTTCAGCAATTCCTTGGAGGGGGAAGCAAACACTTGGCTTATTCGGACTCGATTCCATGCTCGAATAAATGAGAGTGCAAACTTATAGACATGAAACTGAAAAAAAATTGAAAAAAATTCGTTATCTTTGAACGCCCATAAATCCATATCCGGAATACAAATTCGAAACATTTTTTGCCCATCAGATGGTCCCATTCAGGGGTCGTCTTCTCATGTAGAGTGCAGCTCCGTTTCGCCCGATGGGGTGGCTGTAGCGTTAGACAAAAATAGTGCGAATCCGGGGTACTGATTTTCGAGCGCTCATAACTCCGGAACCGGAAGTCACGTGACCCTGCGATTTAAACTCGAGTTAGGGCACATGGACCCCTATGTTATTTTCGAGTTTGGTTTTTCAAGGTCACTTTGTTCCGGAGATATTCGACGTCGACTCAGCAAGCGTTTATAGCCCAAAAGTTGAAGTGGCGTGGTTACACAGACTTCCGGTTAGTACCGGAAGTAGGTCTCATTGATTCCCCTGTATCTGTAAAATATCAGGTTGCTGGCTATTACCGTTTCTGAGAAATCGCGAGTTTTGTCCTCGGATTCTTATCCCTCCTGGCTTAGGTATCGGGTTCAACTATAGCGGACTCGCCAGCTTCGCACCTGAAGTCCTTTACAAACTTTAAAAAAATTCTTAGACTAAAATGCAGCATTTTTGTCTAAAAAAAATATTTGATGAATGTGGAAGAGTATTCGAATGTACTATTTCCAAAAAAAGTCTTAAACGTAATCCTTATTTATTTTATATAAAAACTAGCGGGGTTACCCGGCGTTGCCCGGGGTTTTTAGAGGTTTTTCTAATGTTTGTCTCTCTCGCTCCCGTTCCCTTCTCCACTTTCCCGTTTTCGTAGCGTTCCCGGTCGCTTTTCCGCTCTCGGTCGTTTTCCAGCTCCCGGTCGCTTTCCCGCTCAGAAGTTCTGTTATCGATTTTCTCTCTTGCTCGCGTTTCCTTCTCCCGATTCCAGTCGCTTTCCGCGTTCCCGGTCGCTTTCCGCGTTCCCGGTCGCTTTCCGCGTTCCCGGTCGCTTTTCCGCTCTCGGTCGTTTTCCAGCTCCCGGTCGCTTTCCCGCTCAGAAGTTCTGTTATCGATTTTCTCTCTTGCTCGCGTTTCCTTCTCCCGATTCCAGTCGCTTTCCGCGTTCCCGGTCGCTTTCCGCGTTCCCGGTCGCTTTCCGCGTTCCCGGTCGCTTTCCCGTTCCCGGTCGCTTTCCCGTTCCCGGTCGCTTTCCCGTTCCCGGTCGCTTTCCCGTTCTCGGTCGCTTTCCCGTTCCCGGTCGCTTTCCCGTTCCCGGTCGCTTTCCCGTTCCCGCTCACGCTTGCTCTCCCGTTCCCGGTCATGCTTGCTCTCCCATTCCCGGTCACGGTTGCTCTCCCGTTCCCGTTCCCGTTCCCGCTCATTTTCTCTTTTACATTCTTTCATAACTTCTGTTAGCCTATAAAACGCAAAATAGATTTGCTAAGACTATATATATATATGAATGTTTGTGGGTTAGTTTGTCTATTATAGAAACGGGAAAGCGACCCGGAACGGACAGCGAGCGGGAACAGAAAAGCAAGCGTGAGCGGGAATGGGAGAGCAAACGTGAGCGGGAACGGGGCAGCGACCGGGACGGGAAAACGACCGGGAGCGGGAAAGCGACCGGGAGCGGGAAAGCGACCGGGAGCGGGAAAGCGACCGGGAGCGGGAAAGCGACCGGCAGTGGGAAAACGACCGAAAACGGGAAAGCTAACAGGAGTGGGCAAGCAGGTGAGAAAGGAAACGGGAGAGAAAGAGACAAACATTAGAAAAACCTCAAAAAACCTGGGCAACGCCGGGTATCTCCGCTAGTACATACATAAACACACACACAGACACACATACATGCACATACACATACATACATACACACATACATACGCACATACATATATATATATAGTTCCCGCTCGCTCACCCGCTCCGCTCCGCTCATTTTGTGACGGATTTCAAAAAAAAAAATTTTATTTTTGATTTCCATTGACTCTCAAGGTTGTGTGAAAATGTCATTACGATCGGATGAATGGTGTAGCAATGCATAAAGGACATTAACATACATATATACATATATACAAACATTCATTTTTATATATATAGACTAGCGGGGTTACCCGGCGTTGCCCGGGGTTTTTAGAGGTTTTTACTAATGCTTGTCTCTCTCGCTCCCGTTTCCTTCTCCACTTTACCGTTTTCGTCGCGTTCCCGGTCGCTTTTCCGCTCTCGGTCGTTTTCCAGCTCCCGGTCGCTTTCCCGCTCAGAAGTTTTGTTATCGATTTTCTCTCTTGCTCGCGTTTCCTTCCAAGCTTGCTCTCCCGATTCCAGTCGCTTTCCGCGTTCCCGTCGCTTTCCGCGTTCCCGGTCGCTTTCCCGTTCCCGGTCGCTTTCCCGTTCCCGGTCGCTTTCCCGTTCCCGGTCGCTTTCCCGTTCCCGGTCGCTTTCCAGTTCCCGGTCGCTTTCCCGTTCCCGGTCGCTTTCCCGTTCCCGGTCGCTTTCCCGTTCCCGGTCGCTTTCCCGTTCCCGGTCGCTTTCCCGTTCCCGCTCACGCTTGCTCTCCCGTTCCCGGTCATGCTTGCTCTCCCATTCCCGGTCACGGTTGCTCTCCCGTTCCCGTTCCCGTTAACGCTCATTTTCTCTTTTACATTCTTTCATAACTTCTGTTAGCCTATAAAACGCGAAATAGATTTGCTAAGACTATATATATATATATATATATATATATATATATATATATATATATATATATATATATATATATATATATATATATATATATATATATATATATATATATATATATATATATATATATATATATATATATATGAATGTTTGTGGGTTAGTTTGTCTATTATAGAAACGGGAAAGCGACCCGGAACGGACAGCTAGCGGGAACGGAAAAGCAAGCGTGAGCGGGAATGGGAGAGCAAACGTGAGCGGGAACGGGACAGCGACCGAGAACGGGAAAACGACCGGGAGCGGGAAAGCGACCGGGAGCGGGAAAGCGACCGGGAGCGGGAAAACGACCGAAAACGGGAAAGCGAACAGGAGTGGGAAAGCAGGTGGGAAAGGAAACGGGAGATAAAGAGACAAACATTAGAAAAACCTCTAAAAAACCCGGGCAACGCCGGGTATCTCCGCTAGTACATACATAAACACACACACACAGACACACATACATACACATACATACATACACACATACATACGCACAAACATATATATATAGTTCCCGCTCGCTCACCCGCTCCGCTCCGCTCATTTTGTGACGGATTTCAAAAAAATTTTCTCTATATTTGATTCCCCTTGACTCTCAAGGTTGTGTGAAAATTTCATTACGATCGGATGAATGGTGTAGCAATGCATGAATAACATACCTATATACATACATACATCATACATACATACATACATACAAACATTCATTTTTATATATATAGATATTTCTTTTTTTCAAAAATCTTTCGGAAACGACTCCTTTGCTTCTCCGAATGACGGCCCTGCTCCTATATAACCAATTGGCATTTCCAGCTAGTCACCAAAGTTTTAATTTTTTAAAGCATAACAAAATCAAACTGAGTTTTTAAAACTTTTGCATAAAAAAAATAATTATTTTGTTTACTTGCCTTTGTGTTCGAGGTCTTTAACATAAATGTTGACGTTACTTGTTGTTGTTGTTGTGTCGCCTGAGTTATTTAGTTTCGTTGAAAATATCATTTTTTATTATTAGAAACATAAATCTAAAACTAAATCAACTATTAAAAACATTTTTAAAGGAATATTTATTATAAGATCTATCGTCGTGAGTCTTGAATGAAAGTATAACTATCTGCGAACCTGGTGTTTTTGAAGTAGATTGGATGTTTGAGTTAACATATCCTGGAAAAGAAAGATTTATTGTTATGAAAAATATTAAAAAACAGGTTTTATAAAGCACGCACTAAAAATTAAAATAATTTTGTTACTAGTGATCTCAGTTTGTCTATTTTACAGTAGGTAGTTGAAATTCAAAACCTGAAGCACTTACCTAAATATTCGCAATGTGGCCTCAACGAAATTTTCAAAAATTAAACGCAAAAAACATGTTTTAAACTGAGACAGTCGACAGTGATTTGTTTTTTAAATATAATTTGTTTCCAATATATATATATAATCTTTTTCATTCGATAATTTTCCTAAAGATTCTTAAAAATTCCATAACTGAACATCGGTCTGCTGTCGTGTCACAGGCGTGACCACTTACCACAACTTTTCATCCATCCTGACGTCGGACTATTTGTCACATAAATATTTAAGCAACTATATCAAGAACAATTTTAGAATTATAGAAGTTTTAAGTACTTAAATAAGTCATTTATGACGCGCTAACCTTCTATTATGAATAAACCTACGCAAAATGCAAATGAAGCAAGTATGCTACCTGGATTGCACATTATTTCATCACTGTTGTCACCACAATCGTCTCTTCGGTCGCAGAGAAGAGTTTTTGAGATGCACAGATTGGTCGCTCGACAGGAAAATTGATCGTAACGACATTCTTAAAGAAAAATATTGCAAATTATGTAACACTGTTATTTCACCTGTTTCATTGTAAGGATGGGTTCTATTGTTGAAGTAGAAACTGCATTGTATTTTCTGAAATTTCTGGTTAGGAAAGTAATAAAACGTAAATTACAGAATTCAGAACGCATTCGTCTGCTGGTTACACACTGTAATGATGGCACGAAATGTAAACAGAGTAATATTTTATAATCAGGCAGTCTCTCTTGGTGGGATGTCTGATTGAAGGAATTACGCAAGAATGTTTGACACGCGCTGTGCTACACAAGACCAAAGAGTCATCACCGAATTTATGCTTTAGTTCTTTAACATGTCGACTATGTTTTGTATACATGTATATAAATAGCGCCAGGGGCGCTTGCGCTCACCCCCTGGCTGCTGGAAGCATCCCCCCTCCCTCCTGGGGGCTAGGGTAAATTTTTTCCCCCAGGGAGGGAATTTCTTCCCCCCTAGTTTTTTGAGGAAGCATTTGCTTCCTCACCCCCTCTGTGGCGGTCACCCTTGAATAGCGTTATATGGGTAGGTAGATAGGTTAGTAAAATCATAATAAAATACTACAATAATGCAGGACTGTTGCTACTTTACAGATTTAATGAGTTTTTTGAAATGATCTATTACGTTTTGATGTCATTCGGGGGTTAGGATAACCCAGTCACACATGCCGAACGGAGTGAAACTGCCAAACGTGTTTGCTTGGCTATACTAAAGCTAAAAATGATAAATGGGACCACACAATGATGTATACTGACTTATACAAAGTGTGGGTGGCAAAAGTTGTCTGTAGGCTATCCTACTACTGTGAAACGGTGATTAATGAGATCACGTTTGTTTATTTGAAAAACCTTTTTTAAATGTCTCGGATAACAATATAATAAAATGCTTCCTTTGATGGAAGTGTCGGGGAAACATTACATACATAATCCATCCCATTTAATTAGTTTTAGCTGACGTCGTGTTTTATATATTCAAACAACATCCTTTATCATCTATACTTATTCCCTATCTTCTATCCTGACAACGGAACAATTCGGAAAAACCTAATGACCTTGCTGCTACACAATTGAAGCCGTTTGTAAACGGAGTGCTACAAAAATGTTATTTGCTTTCCGAATAATGTCAGAAATGGCAAATAAAAAAGAAAACAAAAATGTTATTGTTAAAAATTGATAGATCGTACCTTGTCCTGGGCAATCCAATTCGTCAGAATAGTCAGAGCAGTGATAAGTGGCGTCACAGCGTTTTGACAAGGGAATGCACTCGAGGTGGTTCTGGCATGTGAATTCTTCGTCTGTACACCCTGTTGGAAATGTAATGTGTCGCTGATATGAATAAGGATGGTGTGATGAATGTGATGTTGATATCAGTAAGGATGGTGTGATGTTGATATCAGTAAGGATGATGTGATGTTGATATCAGTAAGGATGATGTGATGTTGATATCAATAAGGATGGTGGGATGTTGATATCAGTAAGGATGTTGGGATGTTGATATCAATAAGGATGACTGTGATGTTGCTATCAATAAGGATGACTGTGATGTTGATATCAATAAGGATGATGTGATGTTGATATCAATAAGGATGATGTGATGTTGATATCAATAAGGATGATGGGATGTTGATATCAGTAAGGATGGTGTGATGTTGATATCAATAAGGATGATGTGATGTTGATATCAATAAGGATGGTGTGATGTTGATATCAGTAAGGATGGTGTGATGTTGATATCAGTAAGGATGGTGTGATGTTGATATCAATAAGGATGATGGGATGTTGATATCAATAAGGATGATGGGATGTTGATATCAGTAAGGATGATGTGATGTTGATATCAATAAGGATGATGGGATGTTGATATCAGTAAGGATGGTGTGATGTTGATATCAATAAGGATGATGGGATGTTGATATCAATAAGGATGACTGTGATGTTGATATCAATAAGGATGATGTGATGTTGATATCAATAAGGATGATGTGATGTTGATATCAATAAGGATGATGGGATGTTGATATCAGTAAGGATGGTGTGATGTTGATATCAATAAGGATGATGTGATGTTGATATCAATAAGGATGGTGGGATGTTGATATCAATAAGGATGAATGTGATGTTGATATCAGTAAGGATGGTGTGATGTTGATATCAGTAAGGATGATGGGATGTTGATTTCAGTAAGGATGGTGTGATGTTGATATCAATAAGGATGATGTGATGTTGATATCAATAAGGATGAATGTGATGTTGATATCAATAAGGATGGTGTGATGGTGATATCAGTAAGGATGATGGGATGTTGATATCAGTAAGGATGGTGTGATGTTGATATCAATAAGGATGATGTGATGTTGATATCAATAAGGATGGTGGGATGTTGATATCAGTAAGGATGGTGGGATGTTGATATCAATAAGGATGACTGTGATGTTGCTATCAATAAGGATGACTGTGATGTTGATATCAATAAGGATGATGTGATGTTGATATCAATAAGGATGATGTGATGTTGATATCAATAAGGATGATGTGATGTTGATATCAATAAGGATGATGGGATGTTGATATCAGTAAGGATGGTGTGATGTTGATATCAATAAGGATGATGTGATGTTGATATCAGTAAGGATGGTGTGATGTTGATATCAGTAAGGATGGTGTGATGTTGATATCAGTAAGGATGGTGTGATGTTGATATCAGTAAGGATGGTGTGATGTTGATATCAATAAGGATGATGGGATGTTGATATCAATAAGGATGATGGGATGTTGATATCAGTAAGGATGGTGTGATGTTGATATCAGTAAGGATGATGGGATGTTGATAGCGATACTATGAGTTTGATAGTAAGGCGATCATGTGCGTCAAGGTTTCGAGACAATTATAAATAATGACGTGTGAAAATTGTGCGTATGTGTGTGTGTGTGAGAGAAAGAGAGAGAGAGAGAGAGAGAGAGAGAGAGAGAGAGAGAGAGAGAGAGAGAGAGAGAGAGAGAGAGAGAGAGAGAGAGAGAGAGAGAGAGAGAGAGAGAGAGAGAGAGAGAGAGAGAGAGAGAGAGAGAGAGAGAGAGAGAGAGTGAGTGAGAGAGAGAGAGAGAGAGAGAGAGAGAGAGAGAAAGAGAGAGGCACGTGAAAGACATCTGTTAATCGCATTCTCATGGTATTTAGTTTTACAAGGCGCTCAATAAGATAGATTTTTTGGTGGAGTCAGTGGAGTGGTTTTCGATTTCGCTTCGGAATTTGAAACCATTCTATTCTAATATTACATTTTCATTGTTTAATACAATTTTATTGTCATTGTTTTATATCTGTGGTTTAATTTCACTTTCCCACCACATCTTAGAATTCAACTTGTTTTATTTTGTTCTTGTAAATTTCCTAAAGAGAGGTGATGTATTTAATTTTTTGTATCAACAGCAAATGGCTTTGAGTAGTCTATCTAACCATGCAGTGGCATGTGGTATCATATATATAGAATAAGTATACAGGAGATAAACGAGTTATCGCTCTGTATACGAAGAAACGATTTAGAGTCTTTTGTCGCCGAAAATGGATTGAAGAAATGAGCAAAGAAGTCAATCTCACGTGATCTACGATCTATTTCTACCCCCATTGGTTTTTCCACTTTCACTATTGAACTGCCTAAAAATGCCGTTCTATTGATGCGCTAGAAGGTTTTCAATAACTTGGAAAATAATTTTAATTGTTCTTTTCATCGTCAAATAAACTCATTTAATTAATTCGATAAACTACCGCATAATGGGAACTAAATACTATCGGTAGCGCTATATTTATAGTCTAAATTTAGACAAATAGATGTACCAAAACTAAAATGAGACTTATTTCAAGTTTTTTGAAAAAAATTAAATTTGGTAAATTTTTATAAATTTTGGAATTGTTTACTATTTAAATAATTGTTTTTAATAAATTGCTTTAATGTAGTTATTAAGATTCATATCTTCGAAAAAAACAACTTCTGAAATGAGCTAAACTCTATTATTTTTGGATTGGCACGGTTCCATGTCTCATTATGCATTTCACGCAGAAAGGAGTGAAACGATGAAAAGTAATACGAACTTGTCAATTTCATTTCGACTGTGTATCGTGCTCTCGTGCGCTTATACTCAATATACTAAATAAAATATTATTTCTCCGTTTACTAACTGGAGTAGCCAGTATCATTATCACCACCTCCGTTGTCGTATGCAGCCAGCCATCGTAAGCTGGCTACGTAAGCATCATCACCACCACCATTGTCGTCAAAAATGAGTTAAAAATGAGTTGCTTATGTCTATGGGATCAGTTGTCTATGGGATCAGTTGTCCATGGTATCAGTTGTCCATGGGATCAGTTGTGCTGGGATCAGTTGTCCTGGGATCAGTTGTTCTGGGATCAGTTGTACTGGGATCAGTTGTCCTGGGATCAGTAGGCACTAACCCACAAGTAAGACAGAATAACTTTGTCTAAGATCTAGAATAGATGTACTAGTGAGGTGATTTCAAACCAATGAAGAGAGATAAAACAAACTAAAAATACAAGATGAAAAAACGTTATGACAACTGTGACTGTATCCTAGGCAAATCGCTAGACCTAGGCTTTTGGAACATGTAAAGTGCTAAATGGCTTCAATTATTTGGGGTTAGTGCCTACTGATTTTTAGTTTGTTTTATCTCTCTTCATTGGTTTGAAATCACCTCACTAGTACATCTATTCTAGATCTTAGACAAAGTTATTCTGTCTTACTTGTTTATGACGTTCATAGACAGAATAAAACAGATTTTAAGTTTACTGGCATTTGGCTCTGACATTTATAGAATAATTTAGTAGTATCATATTAGTTATAATTATGTTTGGTAGTATTACTCAACTTCTATAGTTTATGGGTTTACACAGACACATTTTTGCAGTGGATCTGATCATGATTTTACGGTGGTATACCATGTATTGTACAAAACCTAACTACAAAGAAGGTCAATAAACTTAGCCAACTATACTATTCAAGCTAAAAACAATTACAGAAATTCAGTTTTTGAATTACTAGTTATTGACCAAATGTATATGTCAAAACCTAAAAATCTGACACAAAAATGAAAATATAAAACAAAGTACACACCCGTTTTTGTCCCCCCTTTTTTTGTTTATTTGTATCCGCCCCTGCTTAAGCTGTACGTTGGTCACCTTGTGATAATTCCCGACTACCAATCATTTGAATCCTTCTAGCTTAAATTTGGTGAATTGGATTGGTGTCAATGGTAATGCATTTTATTAAATTTTCAAATTTATTGGACTAATATTAGGTGAAATATAAAATACAACTATTTCAAAGTTTCAATTTTTTTAAATTACAAATTTTCTTTAGAGAAATAAAACTATCAATTTGAAGTTCATTTAAAGAAGACAATAATTAATTTTTAAAACCCAGGATTTGCAATAACAACTTTGTTTGAAATCTTTTATTTTAATTTCACCATGTTTCAGCGGCGGTCCAGGAATTTATTAGGAAGCCCGAATTTTTTTTAGTTTTTTTTAAGTTTTAATCACTGTCGTTATGCAGCCCGTTGTAAGATATCTTTAATTTTTTATTAAGTAAAATCAAACAAAAAAAAATTAATTAGACACTGGTTTAAACTTAAACTTTTATTAACTTTTTCTCTTTTCTTCTTTTTTTCCATCGTGCTGCAAAGTTAGGTCATCAGACTTTTCAAAGCTAAGAATGACTTTTTAGCTGCAATATTAAATACTAGGATCGTCTCAATCAGACGAAAAAAAGTTATCATTTCACAAATGGCCTCGAGGCTCATTGACACGGACTTACGCCACCTTAAATATAGTCCAACATTCATTAATTCAAAATATTATTGTTTCGAAGAGAATGGCTTTTTTATGGTTCTTGGTAAACGTTTTTGTGGTAGCGACTAAACTAAACTCTTCCATGAGTTAACCTCCAAAGTGGAATGGTTGAAGCCAAACTCGAACCACTCTACTGCTCTTATAATTTTTGGAAGCAAGGTTTGTTCTCAGCTACAAAGATAACTTTGAAGTATTTATACTAACGGCGCTATATAAGTTGTCAAATAATAATGATAATAACATTGAGCAGTTGCGCTTATTTTGGGAAATCGTCCGCCTTCTTAAACCAGTGTCTAAATAATTCATCAGACCTCAACGAATCTCACCATTATTATCACATGCCCTGCCCCTGATCTAGAGTAGAAATCGCACAATCCGATTCTAAAATTTAAATTTTATTACCCTCATTCAAAAATTACGTCTTTTACACAATCTCTTAAAACCTTAACTTCGACATGGTGCAGATGTAAATGTAATGACAATTTAAGTCTGAGCAATTGTGCTAAAGTTCGCCCAAACATCAGAAATCAAAGCCGATTTATTGTTTCTCCAGTATTACTTCACAATACGTTTTTAGAAGATGATTTTATATTCTAATTGTGACAGCCTCTCAGCCAAGACTGGCACTGATTTATCTACAGTAGAAAATAAAAAATTGAGTTGACGTGAGCAGTGCGATTTAATCAATGGTTCCAGAAAAGAAGGTTGCTACCATAATCAGGTCTTGATTCTAGCGTGAAAACCCAAGCCACTGCCACAAGAATCACAGCGGCAAAGAAGGACATCCAGCACCATTAAAAAAAGAGATGGGAACGTGTTGTTTCACCACGCATAAACAAGCTTTGTAACTTTTTTTAGGAGAAACAGAAACCTAATAATTTTCAGAAAAAAACAACTTAAAAAACAACATGGCAGTCGTGAGAAAAATCGTTCGACTGCGGGTAGGAAAATGCAACATGAAAGTAAAGTGAATTGAAAAAAGGTAGCACTAACCAGCAATTTAGTTTATTTACAGTTAAAAAAACTGTCTCGTAGGATCTTTTTTAAAGAATGGTAGAGGGAGGGAGCAAAGTTAACGATTGTGAGATTCTGTCTGTTCAAAAAGTCAAAAATGTAATTAAGTTAAATTAAGTAAACTTCTGTATCGGTGTTATTTCATTTCACGAAAAATCACATTTAAATTTATTATAAATAGGATTTTTTATTAGTTTAGTGCATTTCTTTATTCAATTTCATTTTATGTTATTTATGAGTTCCTTTACTGTTGGACTTGATGGAGTTCTCATTTAAAGTTCGCGACGTGTTTGCGATCAGCCTTGAACGACGCTGAATAAACCAGCAACGTGTACTCGTATGTACACAAATGTGCAGATGTAAAAGCTACCTGCTTGTGAAGAATTGTATGACGTTGTTACAGGCCTTAAATTACAAATATTTTATCAAAAATTTTCTATTGAATATGAAAAGCGATGTCAATCCCGAGACTTCGGGATCCCAGGATTGACATATTTTTAATTCCGTTATCCCGGGATCTAAAAAAAGACCGGGTTTGTTATCCCTACTATATATCTTCATAACCTTTCAAGTCGCATTCTATCTAAAATTTCCGCCGGGCTTAAAGTTTAAAGCACCATTTTGTTCAATTATTCGATGATCCACAAATAATATTATTCTGTAATAATGTTTGTAAAAGCAAAGCTGTCTATCAAATTTAAACTCCCAAGATATTTCGAAAGTCAACAAACGGAAAAAATTGTGAAAAAGTAAATATATTAACCAACTTTTTCACACTCACCATCATCAGCAAATAAATAGAGGTTTCTGTACGATATCTCTATCGATTAATTAAATAATTATAAATAATAAAAACCTTCAAACCAGGGGCTTCATTTTGGAGGGCAGCGGAAAAGTTCCTCTCCCAATAAAGACTTTCCCAAAGAAAAATTTGTTTGAACATAAATAGGTAGGAAGGTTTTTGAACAAATTTGTAAAAAGTACTTACGACGACTAACCCCTTTGGTCATCAGCTATTTTTGGAGTAAAAACTGTTAAGGATAAGAAACATTTTGAAAAAAGTACCTAACTACGACTACCGCCATCGGTCATCAGTAGTGTATAAAGTAAGTTTTGAAAAAATTTTGATTTAATGTGGCGGTTTGATTAGCATCAATATAAATGTAGGTAACAGGAAAACGACGTTTGAAGGTAATTGAAACTGCCTTGGAATACTTTCTTCGATTAGAACTAGAAAACACACGCTCCTGAAAGTCACAATGCTGAAAAATAGACATGAAAACCAGTATGGAATTCTCAGACATTGAAAACTTTGTCAAAAACAATATTATCAAAAAGTTGGAGCCTCGACAATAGCAGCAGGTACTACAAAAAGCTAACTACCGAGGTCAAAACTAAAACGCCTCTCTATTTCTCAATGTCAATTGTCAAGAAAGGCAGAAGTTAGGCTCGGGGAGGCTCCAACTAAGAAAGATCCGTCTGAATTATAAAATGAAAAACCTGGGCGTAATCGAAAATGGCATATGCGAAAAGTGCATTCAGCAGTGCAATGAAACAATTCGTCATTTTCTTCTAGAATGTGATAAACGACGTCAACTTTACAACCAACTCAAAAAAATCGCCACCAGAAAGAACCAAACCCTGTCGCTCCAGATACATACTCAACCACATTGAATATGTCAAAGAATGACTGTAACAAAAACTGTAAATATCTCGTTTAAATCATTTAATTTGACGGAATGAAAATAAAAAAAAAAGTGTGAGAGAGAAGAAATTTAAGTGTTTCAATGCTGCGGTTTAAGAGCCTACGAAAATCCGATAGTTTACGTCGGTGCACCGGCAAATGCGACTTTTATTTCATTCTCTCATCGTTGTTGTTATTGTCTTAAAAACTATAAATATGGTGTTGATCACAATGTCGATGGTTCGATGGTGGTTGTGTGTGATCTTCATTACAATAAGGTAACAATTACAATCATAGGCGTAGGGGAAGTTTATGTGGTGAGGGGGCAAGTCTGGTTTGCCCGAAAAAAAAGAAATATAATTTTCAAAAAACCTTTTTTTTCATTTTTTATCCCAAAAGGTGATGACCGGAGCGGGGAGTAGTCGCAGGTAGTTTCCCCAAAAAGTTTCAAAACCCTCTTTCATTTTTCTTCCGCTTGCCCGAAAAATTAGTGACCCGTTCAAATTGGTGGTGGGGCATGCCCCCTGTCCCCCGTCTCCTACGCCTATGGTAACAATGACTCGTTGGAAGAAATAATTAGCACAGAAAATGACTAACTTATACAGTTTGGGTGATCTTCGTCGCTTCTGTCGCCGCAGTCGTTGCGACCATCGCAGAGGTTACTGTAGGTAGTGCACGCACCATTATTGCACGTGAATTCAGCACACGCTCCTATCATAAAAATGATTAAACAATTTAAAAATTATTACAATTTTATCATTGAGATAACAAAAACGTAAGAATTTTATTTTTCACTAAAATCTCAACAAATGCAGTTTTCTATTGGTTTGAAATGGCAGTGATGATCCAGGTCCATCATCATCAATAGACTCAATAGAGCTTTTTGTTGCTTTTTTAATGAAGAAAAAAATAAATTTAAATAGTTGTAATATAATTATTATATAATGAGCATTCGCTAATCCGTCAAAGCCACTTCTCCGTAATTCCTTCCATCGGGGTGGCTGAACGATGATAACGATCCGCACTATTATCCACTATTTTGTTGACGCCGTTTCCAACGAAACTATCGCTTGAAAATTTTTTATTGTGAAAATTAATTTGTATGCAGCATATTCTGACGCAGATGCGGAATGCGAATCTATATAAAACTCGTCCTGCATTTAGTTTAGCCACCCATAATTAAAATGCCATTCCCACAACTTATGGACCTTCGTTGTTGTTCATAGATTGTCAAGTCAAGTAAAATGAGAAACAAGGCATCATCAGTTTAACTTTTTTCCTTGGCGTATAAATGAAAAGTGTAACCCTTCAAAATGATTTTCATTTCCCCAGACTTCTCCCATTTTTCAGCTACTTTATCGGCTGTTAATGTGCTAACTTCCAATTTTTACGAACTGAAACTTCTTAATACCCACAGAGAGTCGCCTCAGAGAAATATTTCACTAGATTGACTAGATATATAATTGCTTTTAACATGGACTATTAAACGGAAAGACAAACAGAATGATATTATCAAGCAAATTAGTTTAAAAATCATTCAGTCAATAATTTAAAATTTAAGTTTGGTTTAATGAATGTTAAAATAAATAGAGACTCACTGAGTTTGGAACCGTTGACAGTAACTGTGGAGCAGAATCCAAGACAAAACCAAAACAGGAGACCCCAGTAGATCTCCGTCATTATTCCGTTTTTATTATTACTTTAATTTATTAAATGAAAAAGAGACGTGAAATCGAAGTTTATATGCGAATAAAGTATAAGCAGATGTCGATGACAGTTTAATGTGACTACAATTAGAATAGCCCGCCTAATATCAATTACAACCAGTCGGTCTCTCCCTTAATTTACTGAATAAAGGAAGTTTTTAATCACTACCATAATTAAACTAATATCGTTTAATTACCGTGGTGATATCATTGAGAGATGACTTTAATAAAATCATTTACACAGCTCTTAACTAAATCAGCCTTGAGCTCAACTCGGAATTTGTTTACTCAGTTTTTCTTCAACGCCTCGTCTGCTTGTTATAACAATAATAATAACAACAACCTGTGTACATTTTAGATTTATAATGATTGAATCCAGAATCCGAGAGAAATTAAAAAACGAGGTTTCAATTCACATAACTGGTCTAGCAACTTCTTGCCAAATAATAACAATAATGCCAGATGTCGTTAGCGCTTAACCCCGGATTGTTACTTACGATTACGATTACATGCATCGTTCTGAAATGAACGTAGGTACAGTGCTTACTTAGTCTTCGTCGTCATCAGCATTTCTCTGGCGGATCCAGTCAACATTCAAAGTGGGATCAAATTTTCAGGATGAATGCTCAGTCAGCACAGCTCTAGAATTGAATACAGAGTACGCTTTATTTTATACTGAGACACAAAGCGGTTATTTTCTTATCTTTGATATTTATTATAAAAAAACATGAGTGCATATGGTGATATTCTCCAGTGTTGGAAAAAGTACTGTGTTTCAGTACTTAAGTAAAAGTACAAGTAACGCCTTAAAAAGTTACTTAAGTAAAAGTAAAAGTATTTGCTAAAAAATGTACTTAAGTAAAAGTAAAAAGTAACAGCACTTTAAAGTTACTTTTAAAGTAAAAAGTAAAAGTACTGAAGCCGCTTTTTGTAATTGTCATTCGTCAATCATCTAACTCTATTTTATCATAATTCTATCGTTTTTCAAACGCTACTGCGTTGATAAAACTGATAAACTAATTGGTAACACGCAAACTAATGAAAAAATGCTATTTTTACGTGCTTTTTTGTCAATTTTTAAATCCTTTATATTATTTTCGATTGTCTTCCAGTCACAAACTTTGAGTCTCAAAATTAACTCACTTCCCGTCATCCGATCGAGCTGAAATTTGGCACATCGACTTGGGCTGCGAGACAATTGAATCTATCAAAATTTCAGTCAAAACGGCCCCCGTCAAAACGGCCCCCGTCAAAACTGCCCCCGTCAAAACTGCCCCCGGCAAAACGGTCCCCGTCAAAACGGTCCCCGTCAAAACGGTCCCCGTCAAAACGGTCCCCGTCAAAACGGCCCCCGTCAAAACGGCCCCGTCAAAAGGGTCCATATTTTTGAATTTGAATTTAATTTTTGAATTTGGCTCTGGGCTTAAAAATAAAAATCTAGGATCGTATATAAAGGATTTATAATAAAAACTTTGTTTTTATGGGTTAGTTTTTTCTTATTTCGATACATGTGCTGGATGAACGCGTATCACGTGTTTTTTTCAAGTTTGACAGAGAATTTTGGAATGCTAAACACATAATTACTTTACTTTAGGTTTGCCCAGCAAGCATGTGAATCTGAACGTTTTAGCTTCCATCGATTGAAATCTGAACATTTTAGCTTCCATCGATTGAAATCTGAACATTTTAACTAAATATGGCCATGGGCGTTCTTTATTAAGTTCATTGTTGTTACGCGCCTATCATCGCCACCACTGCTCACGTTCGCTCCTTTGGAAGATTCCATAGTAGGTAATCTCGAACAATCTATTGTACACCAAAACAAATATGACAGCGAAAATCTTAGCTCCACTAACTACTAACATAAAAGTAAAATGGGGTTCGAAAATGCATACGTTAATAATCATAGATAATTAATACAACATCGATTTAGACTTTATGTCGTTTTATTAATTGTTTACAGTACTTTGTAACGGATTGTCCTGGAAAAGTAACGAAGTAAAAGTAAGTCCGAAAATATTACTTCGTTACAAGTAAAAAGTACTGAAAATAATCTGTACTCCGTTACAGGCAAAAAGTACGTCTGATGTACTTAAGTAAAGTAACGCGTTACTTTTACTTCGTTACCGAGCAACACTGATATTCTCTCTTTCACAACGCCTTTTCCAAGACAAGTCTTGCTCGAAGGCGAAAAAGGGTTCCTTGCAGAGGCAGCCATTTATAGGCGCCTACCCTTTTAGCAATGCGAGTGAACTCCTTGCTTAAGGGAGTTACGCTGGTGACGCCGGCGAGGTTAGAACTACCGACCTAACGATCGACAGGCGAACGCTCCACCGCTCTGCCACCAGCGCCTTTCATGAAAGTAATGAAAGATGGAATCACAGGATTAAACGAAACTTCGATCCTATAGGAGTTCCAAAGTTAGAATCTACCACTCATTGACAATTTCCAGAAATACTATATATATATTTGCGCTGATTGACTGACTCATTCACTCAAACATTCACTCTGGAACGCTCGCTTTTTCTTATTTAACTATATTTGTAGTTTATTTATTTATTTATATGCACTTAAGAGCTTCCTGTCGTAGATTATCTTTGATCTTTTTAACTCTCCCTCTTCCTTTATCCAATCTTGGGACTGGCTTGCAAAAGCAAGGCGGAGTTACATAGCTGTTTTTTTTATATTAGGTTATAGTCCTTTACACCAGGTGTTTTAGGACTGAAATAGCCGTATGTAGGAAGCACATAAGTACTTCCTGTCAAGGGTCATAATTTGATCCTTTTAACTTTTCCCTCCTTCTTTCTCCAGGCTTGGGACTGGCTTGCAAAAGCAAGGCGGAGTTTACATAGCTGTGTTTTTTTTTAATAATAGTTTATAGTCCTTTATACCAGGTGTTTTAAGACTGAAACGTCTGTATGTAGGAAGCATCTAAGTACTTCCTGTCGTGGATCATAATTTGATCCTTTTAACTTTTCCCTCCTCCTTTCTCCAAGCTTGGGACTGGCTCGCAATTAGCGAGGCGGAGTTACATAGCTGTGTTGTTGTTGTTGTTTATTTAAGTCCTTGTCACTTTTTCAGCGTTTAGGACCAAACTTACATAGCTGTGTATTTCTTATTGGCTTATATATGTCACTAAGAGTCCCCGTAGATTGTATACTTTGCTGGGTAAGGTTTTCCTTACATTCAATAGATGGCAGTTAAAAAACAAACTAACAAGTAGAAAATAATATAATAGTATTTTAAATTTGACGATCTGAGGTTTGCCATCTGGCGAAAAACAACTAAAACGTAGGAAATAATTAATTTAATTTTAATTTAACGTGCCCCTTAGTCGCCTTAAAACTACACTTGCCTACAAATAATAATTAACACAAATAATAATTTTATTTTATTTACACAGGTGCATTAGGTTTTCATTAAATTTGCTTGATAGCAATTAAAAAAAAACTAAAAACTAAAAAATAGAAAATAATAATTAAATATGAATTTTAATTTACCGAGCACCTTAGTCAACTTACGACTACCTAGTAATGAATATTTAAGATAAAAAGTTTAATCAGGAATTCAGGTGTTTTTCATGGTGTGCTTGTGGAGACCAACGACTCGGTGATCTACTGACAATTTCATACCAACATGAAAATGCAACAAATTTAAACGTCGATGATGGAAAGAAAAACGCTAATTTTAAAAACTTTAATAACATTTATTTTTTAAAGATTTAAGTTCGAACAAATAAATAAATACATAAATAAATTTATCGAAAAATTTACATTAAAGACAATATCAGAACTTGATTTCAAGGAATACCAATAAAATTAGCTAACTAAACTATTCTGCTAAAAACTGTTGCAGAAACTCTGTTTTTGAACGACTAAATATCTACCAAACCTTTATATCAAAACCTATAATGCTAACACAAAAATGAAAAAATTCTACCCACTCTGTTTTGGACCCCTTTCTTTCACTAATTTTGTATCTGCCCCTTTCATTTTACCTACAAACACAAACTCTGCTATTTAATTTACGTTTCATTGACAACATTTGTATATAATAAAAATACATTCTTTGAAAAAAAGTTTTTCTTGCGCCCTAAAAAGTAAAAAGTATAAAATAATATTCCTATGAGCCTGGCAGAATTTCTGAATAACTTGGTCACATTATGGTAACATATTTTAAAACAGTTTCTAATTCATGTACAACGAAAAACGTAAAAAAGAGAAAAAACGTAAAGAGAAAAAACTAAGCAAAAAATCTCGAGTAATAGCCTGCCAGTAAGCTATATAAATGGCGAAAACATATTTTGCCCTATCCTTCTGGGAAATGCTGAGTTCACGTCCCTGTGCATAAGGTGTTAAATCGAGAACGTGCAGGTGCATGAATGCATGAATACAGACACAGTGGAAATAGTAAAGATTTGGCAGGTTTTCTTTCGTTCTTGCGTTGCGGTTACAAGAACTTTATGGTTTGGCATAGCTTTTGCCACCATTTTATTGGTGTTCAATGCCACTATCAGACGTTCTATGACTGGAGAAATTGGCTCATATAATTTACGACAAAGGTGGGACCATGGGCGCTTGCACCCCTGCATCCACCAGTGCTGTATTAACCTTGTCAAAACAGAGTTGATCATCATTATCAGATCCGCGAATGCCACGTTCTGTGTATTTGAGTTATTTGATCTTGCTGACAAAATTAAGCTTGTAGGTCTGTTTTTTAAAAGTCCAAATAAGCCAAAGTCTAGAATGGTAGCAGATGTGTGCTGCAAGCTGTTTACACGTTGTAAGTAAAGTATACATATACATCCATCACTTACCTGTTCAAATTTTTATATTCCTCTCTCTCTCTCTCTCTCTCTCTCTCTCTCTCTCTCTCTCTCTCTCTCTCTCTCTCTCTCTCTCTCTCTCTCTCCCTCTCTCTCTCTCTCTCTCTCTCTCTCTCTCTCTCTCTCTCTCTCTCTCTCTCTCTCTCTCTCTCTCTCTCACTCTCTCACACACACACACTAACTCACTATCTCTTTCTTATTTCGGTTTTTTGCTTCATCATATTTCCCCATTTTAAAAAATTTAATTGTCACAATAGAGTCTGTTATTTCTCATAATTATCGAGAAACAAGGAAGAATTTATTAGATAAACAATGTTATCAGTTTTTTTCATTCAATTGGGTCTCGTGTTTATTACAAACAAAATAAGATCCGGTCCTCTAAGAACATGTTTAAACAGGCTATAGAGAATCTCGTTACACTACGATAGCTGAGTTACGACAGATCGGTGTCACATATCATAACATTAAATGGAAACTAGTTTTTTGTTTAAATTGTTGTAAATAAATAGTTTTAAATTAACATCTGCTTGCTTATGAAATTTGCCGTAGCTAATAATGGTCTCTTTCTTCTTCTTCTGGAAAAGTGAGATAATCCATCACTACAACCCAATATTCAGGTTCTGAAAAAAATATGTTTGACAGTAAACTCTAAATAATTAACAGCTCAAAAATTAATAGAGGCAATTGCTTGCCTGCTTGCTTGATTGATTGAACCATGTGTTGGGACTCTTTACCACTTAAAAAACTAACTTCCCGTTATTCAATCAAGTTGAAATTTAGTAAGTTTATTTTTCGCTGCGTACTTTACAATATATAAAATTTTCTGATCCATCTAACTTTTTTTGAGTGAATTATAGAATAAAATCAATAAAACCTTTAAATTATTTTAAAAAATTGTTCTATAGATGGCGCGTCATACAAAGCCTCTCACAAATTGTGAGTCACAATCATGATCATATTAATCACAATCAATCATATTAACCTAGAATTAAACACGTTAACCAGCTATTAAACGTTCCCTAAAATGGGAAAAGCAATGCATAAAGTTGTAACAGACAAGAATGTGGGAATAGGGTATAGTACATTACATATGCTGGTTTTTTTACAGAAAATAATTGCAAATACATTAAATAGTAATTCTCAACACCATACTCACTATGCTGAAAATAAAACTAAACAATCTAAATCAATTCTTCTTCGCCAACCTGGACAAGAGAGCTCATCGGAATTGTCTCCGCACTCATTTATGTCGTTACAGACGAGTTCTAATTTGACGCATCTACCATTCAAACACTGATGCATCTTGTTGCAACCTTAGATTAAAAATTGACGATAGAAAATAATAAAAATTGTGGTTTATTAACGTATTGATGGCAGCAGTTCGAGCTGAGTATGGCACTTATTTAAAGGAGTCTTTTTTATCAGCAGTTCGAAAAAATAAAATGTTACAGAAATTGTATAAAACAAACGTGGAGACTGGTTTCCTCGATCAGCCCAGCCCACATTCGACATAATTAAAATTTAAACTATAAAGGGTTCAAGTTGTAAATAAATTGAAGAAATGTTAGTTATCAAATTTCTAGGGAGTACAAGAAAAGCTACTCAGCTTCAGTGCATATAATTTTCTATTGTATTATTTTTACACTAAAAAGTAAAAAAAAAAATTTAATGCTTTTATTTAACTTCACTTTCTCTCTGTTTGTTTGTTTGTTTGTTTGTCTGTGGTGATCAAATCTTAGAAACAAAAATTCACCCACTTTTCAACCACCTAGAGCTCTAAAACTTTTAGGAAAGCTTCATTCTGGATGACAATACATGAATTTAATGTTCCGTCTGAATTAGGCCTTAAATCAATTAAAATTAATCAGATCATATTAATTCCTTCTATTTAGCGACTGTAATAAGTTGTTTATGTATAAGTCGCCAGAGTTCCAAAATAATTAAACAGTACGGATGTTTATTTATAAGTCGTCAGAGGTCCAAAATAATTAACAAGATTGAGCGTAATGGTTGTTTTAGATTCAAATATTTTAGTTCGTTGACTCAGATAAAGAGGCAAATAAAAGCATTTAAAAAAAATTATTTTTTATCTTTACTTGTTTAACCTCCACATGGCCACTCGTCTGATCCGTCAAGACAGTCGTCTACACCGTCACACATGTTCTGGGGCCTGACGCAATCAGAAAGATCATGACATTTGAAGTCATCTTCTCCACATTCTTAATGTAATTTTTGAGTTTCAAAGCGTAAAAATAATCGGAAAGAGTTATAACATAAACGTGAATTTTAAAAATTTGAGACAAAATAAATGTTATTTTTTTCCAGTTTTCACAACAGTTTAATTATCGTCACCATTGGATAATTAAAGGAAATAAAATTAGATTGCAGCATATGACAGGTCACATAGTGTAGCAAATAACCTTCTTCGAGCACACTGACTTAGGTTTTGTGGCAAGATTTTATTAATTGTTATTTAACATTTTATTCTTTGCTATGTTTTTTCTATATTTCTCTGATTTGCGCCTACTGATGAACTCTCTTACAAAAACTTTATCTAACTGATAGACTCTGGTTCTTCTGTTATGTTAGTAGCAGCAGAGGTGGACGGACATAGGCCCGTTTTTGGCGACCAACCCAATCCACCACATGAATGTACATAAATGTAAATGTAGAACATTAGGGCGCTACTTCGCATATCAATTAATACCCCAGCAGCGCCGGGAACTGCTCGAGCATATGGGATCACACAGTGTTACCTGCCACCCGCACGTGTATCCGAAATCGGAATGTGCCGAGCCCTATTACATCCCAGTCGTGAAACTGGTACTCATTTATCGACCAATGAAGAATGAAAGGCTGAGTTGGCCTGACCAGTGTGAGTTAAATAACCTTGCTCAACGGAATGGTTCCTCACCGTGGCTGAGATTTGAACCCACGACGGCAGGATGATAGCATAACTGCCACAACTGCTTTCACCATTGTGCGGTTACTCAACCCAACCTAATCCAGACCACTTAAACAGTTAAATTTTCTAACCCAACCCATGTTAAAATGTCTTTTGTAAGTTTTTTTTAAATTTTATTTTAACCTAGCCCAACCCATTTTCAACTCCTAGTAGCAGACAAATTACGTATGTTTGGGCTCAAGCTCTGACGTGTTGAATTGCACATCATCTAGCTAAAAAAGTTGATTTGTGAAGTTTTAGAGTCGGGAAAAAACTGAATTGAGGGTTTAAGAATCACTTTTAAAAATTGTTTCCGTAAACCTTTCTTGAAAACGTTAAATCTTACTTAATACAAGTTAGTAATCACCAAAATTATTACCAAGCTTGCACTTGCCATCAATCTCGTCACTTGCATCTTTGCAGTCTTCGTAACCATCGCAGAAAAAATTCCTACTGAGGCACATTCCATCGCTACATTCCATGTATCCTAGTGGACAACCTGCAGCAAATCGGTAGCTTATAATCTCGTATTTTATTTTTATCTAGGTTTATTTTGAATTTATGATTTTTATGCTTTTTGCCATAATAAAAGATAGAAGCTACTGAGACCTTTTTGAGCATTGACTTTGACAGTTATTGCAAATAAAAATATAAATCATGTAGCAAAGTTTTTGTAACATCGTTCGCCTTAACCAAGCTTACGTTGAGTTCCAATTACCGTTGAGACCAGTGACAGCAGCTCAAACAATCTACAAGACATCTACAATATTTTAACATGAATCTTTAGGGCATAATGTAAATAAAAAATAAACAACTAAACGCTATTATGGTGACGGTTATATTAAAAAAAACATACAACAGCTTGTATGCGCGTAATTTCTAATGACTGTTTTAATCATTTGCCTCAGTTTAATAAGCTGCACTTTCACCTACGAAAATTTCAGAGAATTACTGAACAACATCAAGAAAATCCATTTATTTCAATAAAATAAATACTGATTATAATAATAAATTAATATAACGGGGATCAATCGGATTGAAAGTTAATTCGTCGGTATCAAAAGGAACAAATGCGACATTTGGCTTTGTCAAGATGTCAGCACCAACAAGCGGTTTATTTAGATTGATTGGTGTCGTAACAGCTTCGACTTCTTCCTGTCTCGCCTGTTTAAATAAAGTAACGATATATTAAAGTAATTGTCTTTTTCATGTTATTTGTAGGATCTAGCATTCACAAACAACTTATTGAGTCAGCCTTGGGGCAGGCCACAGGACCAGCCACAGGAAAACCACGCCTGCCAATCGTCACAGTCTCCGTCTGAGGGACAAGTAGATCGCCGGCCGCCGCCGATCGAAGATGAGACCGACGAAAGAGCTGAGAGACCGGAACACATAGCTCCTGAAGATAAACAGGAGCCATCCCATGGAGGCACTTATAAACCATAGAGCATAGTTTAAAACGGATTCTCTCCGGAAAGGGAAGCCAATGAAGCCGCGTCCGCATCAGACCCGAAACGCTGGCCCAGCCAGGCAATCGCAGCACGAGACGAGCAGCAGCCCGAAGAACAGATTGAAGCCTGTTGATCTGGAACAGCGGTAGACCGGCCAGGACCCCGTTGCAATAGTCGACCCGGCTGTGCACCAGTGCTCTTACAAGGGAGTGAGCAGAGTCTGTAGTGAGGCTTCTTCGGATGACACGTAGCTGACGAAGATGGTAGAAACAGGTACGGCTGAGATGGGAAATGTGTGTCTCCATGGACCATGGACAGATCACGGTCAACCAGCACCCCAAGATCTCGAACAGACGCAGAAGGCCTGACCGAAACCCCAGCAATGTCCACATCCCCCATCAAACAATGCCTCAGCCGTCGAGATGAACCCAGCCATATCAGCTCATATAAACCGACCGGAAGTATCCCGAAAGCAGTCATCTCTCCTGGTTTCAGGCTGAAGATAACGAAAATGACTCGACAAAAGAAAGAGAAGGGAAAAAGAAGATGAAAAATTTTTTAGAATTATTTTCTGACATTTTTCTTATCCTACTCTTAAAGGACACTGTCTTTTATTTATATTTTTTTTATTTGTTACCTCTTTTTCTTTATTTTTTATGTTCTGTCCAAAAATACCAGGTATAAGGACGTAAAAATATTATAAAAAAATGCGAGAGTAGTTAGGAGTCGGAAATAGAAACACTTTTTCCATCGATACTGCTTCAGGAGAAAACAAAAGGTTTCTAAAGCACCGATGGCAGTGGCGTAGCGAGGGTATCTGGCGCCCGGGGGCAAGGTTTAAAAAATGCACCCCCATCTTTCACTGTTATCCCATTTGGACGACCAAAACCGAGGGAACCAAAGGCGCCCGAGCCTTATCCGGAGCTCGGTGAGCCCCCTCCCCGAAACATTTTGGAAATCACTTGTGTGAAATAGTGCAAAAATACAATTTGTTAATTTTACATGTTTTAAATGTTTAAAAATGACTAAAATTTGATAAAATTGTTGTCTTTCTTTTTGCTTTTTAGTGTCCCCAGACCCTGGCGCCCGGGGGCAGATGCCCTTCCCTGCCTCCTTTCGCTACGCTACTGACCGATGGCCAACGGGTGTCGGTATACTAAACGAAATTGTTGCAAGAATGAAACTAAACGAGCTGACAACTGCTGCGATGCCACCGTGGAGATACAACCCTCCTCAATTTGACGAAGGGCTCGTAGGGTTAGCAAAAGAAGACCAAACGCTCTTACCAAAAGCGCTGAAACTTCTGGATACATACTGGGATCACACCCGAATGTCCACCGATGCCTCCATGATTGGAAACAGAGTCGCAGTCGATGGGTTTGTCCCGAGATCTAGCTATCGGTTGAGCCTTAGAGTGACGAACGATGTCTCAATCTTTACAGCCGAACTGACAGCGATCAAAAAAGGAGTCGAGTGAATGGCCTACCCATAGGCGTCGCAATAGGGGGGCAAGGGGACATGTCCCCCTCACAATTTTTGAGGCGGGGGACAATATTGTATATGTCCCCCAACTTTTACAATGTTATGGTTTCTTACTTTAGGCCCGCTCTCGCCCCCGTAGTTGCGAGCCTAGGTGAATTGAGCATCATGCTGCAAAAAATCACAAACAGTGGCTGGCACACGAGTTGCTGTTAAAAGAAATTATGAAGAGATTCTTGACTCTTCGTTAGGTTAAGACGATAGGTTCCATCGGCTTTGGGTGCGTACTCAGGAAATATGTGCTAAATACCAACTCAAGGAGCCTTCAGCTTCACGTTTGAGAAAGCCGCCCAAGAAGTTTCGGCAGAACCTCGTGAGTTCACTCCTGAGGAACATTTTAAAAGAATTTACTTTGAAGCCATCGACTTGGTGGTCTCTGAATTAGAGCGCCGTTTTGATCAAAGTGGATGCAATAGAGTGGCGATTTTGGAAGACCTACTTCAGAAGAAGAAGCCGAGATCTCACTTGGCCGCCCTGATTGTAAAGCGTGCCTTAAAGTGTATACAGAATTTGACAGACGTCGTTTAGAATTACAGTTGCGCATGGTAAGCGAAATAGAAGCTCTTCACAACTGCCGAAGCCTACAAAGCGTTGCTTCCAAATTTGCGAAGCTACCAGAAAAAACTCGATGACTTTTTCGGAAAGTCGATCGTCTTCTAAAGATTCTATTAGTACTACCAACCTCAAATGCCACCTCAGAGCGAAGTTTTTCTAATTTACGTCGCCTAAAGACATGGCTGAGAACGACGATGACGCAAAATCGTTTGAATAATTGCTAGCTGTTGCATGTGCACCATGAGACAATTGACGCAGTTGATTTGGGCTTACTTTGTCGCATTTTTGTAAATTTTTAGTATCATATATTCATGTACAAATATGATTCAAATAAAAATATAGTTGATGAATGATTATTGAAAAAATGTACATTTTATTAATACAAGCAAGTTACAAACTTGAATATTTGAGATTACAAAATAGGAAAAGTTTGTTCTAGAAAGTTGTCCCCCCCACTTTTTAAAACGATGCGACGCGCCTGGCCAGACCAGACTCGTACAGTTCTGTACTTGCTCTTAAAAATAGCGCTAACGCAAACAAATCCCCTTAACTCCGCCTTGCATTTGCAAGCCAGTCCCAAGCCTGGAGAAAGGAGGAGGGAAAAGTTAAAAAGAACAAATTATGATCCACGACAGGAAGTACTTAGGTGCTTCCTACATACAGCCATTTCAGTTTTAAAACACCTGGTGTAAAGGACTATAAACTATTATAAAAAAAAAAAAAAAAAAAAAAAACAAATCCCCATTAGTTACTTCAACCCTAGCGTTAAGCGACTCGGTTATACATGAAGGTAGAGAAGTAACGGTGATCTGGGTTCCCAGTCACATGGTCATTGCCGGAAACGAGGCTGCTGATCGACTTGCTAATGCTAAAAGCGCGATCAAGCATGCAAAAGTCGAACTTGTGATCGAAAGAGAGAACTAGTAGACTTCAAGAGGGCCATCAAGAAAGAATAAAAGCGTGAGTGGCAAAAAAGATGGGATGAGGAATCCCATAGCCGCCACTACTGGTCTATTGAGTCGAAAGTTTCCCAAAAAATCAAGTTCGCCACAACACCCCGGTGCAAGGAAGTTCAGGGCCGTAGCTAACATGCTGGTCCTGGGGGGGTGTAACCATCCCATTTTACCGAAATTTTTTTTAGTCATTTCTAAAAAATAAATTACTGGTTTTATATATTCGTTATTAAAAAACATATAATTTTGGTAGTGGCGGATTCAGAAATTTTATAAAGGAGAAGGTCTGAAAATTTGTATTTTTTTTAAATTTTGAATACTGTCGTTATACAACCCGTTTTAAATCATTTATAATTTCCTTTATTCGGTGAGACAAAACTAAACGGTTTGAAGTTAAATTTTATAATAACTCATTTTCCCCTCTTTTTATCTCATTTTTTCTGTATTTTTTTCTCTATAGCAATGTCAACACAAGACACCGTTTTGTTCATTGTGCTGCGGAGTTCATCAGATACTTTAAAGCTGAGAATAACTTTTTAGCTGTAGTATTAAGTATACTAGAATAGTTTCAATAAGACAGAAAAAAGTTATCATTTATTACAGAAGGCGAAATATTATTTTTTTCGAAAAGAATGGCTTTTTATTTTCATTGGTAAACGTTTTTGTGGGAGTGATTATACGAGACTCTGTCATTTGTTAAACTCCAACTGGAACGGTTCAAGACAAACTCGACTTCTATGATTTTTGACAGCGAGATTTTTTCATGGCTACAAGGTTAACATAAGCAGTTGCACTTATTTTGGGAATTTGTCCGCCTTGAAACCGTACCTTTAGTCGGTTCATGAGATGGTCAGAGAATAAATTGAAAATGGTTTTTTCTGTACTATTCTTCTGGGCCATGGAAAAAAGAGGTGTCCTGGGTTTACATTGCTACAGAAAGAAAAAAATACAGAAAGAAAACGAGAGAAATAAAAGTGAGAGAGAAAGAAAAAGAAAAAAAGAGGGAGAAAAAAAGAGTAAATAAAAAGTTAAATTTCTTATGTTTGGTTTTACTGAATAAAAAAATCAAGATGACTTACAATAAACTGCAAAACGACAGAAATATAAATTAAAAAAAAAACTGAAAAAATATTTTCGGGCCCCTCATTACGAAATTTCTGGATCCACCGCTGTGCATTACTTAGCTTCGGGTTTTTTCGCTAGGCCTGCTATCTTTCCGAAACCTAGCTCTATCAGAATTTCCCAATGAGCTCGTGTGCTGGTTTGCGCTTTCGTTTCACAGTCTAGCCGTGGACTTCTTAATATATATCAGGATGTCCATTGTGCTGCTTGGCTAGCACTTGCTCATTAATGCCCATGTGTGTGTGTGCTTGTGTGCGCTACCATCCTACAGCGTAGCCGACCGACATTATATCTTTACTCACATTATATTTTTAACTGATAATATAAATTTTACCGACAATATATTTTTTACTGATAATATAAATTTTACCGACAATATATTTTTAACTGAATATAAGTTGTGCCGACAATACCTATATTCTTAACTGACAATATAAATTGTACAGACAATATATTTTTACCGACGGCGTGTAAAATAGTGGGGGGGGTGCTCCACCCCCCCACACCCCCCCGTCCCGACGGGCCTGAGGAAGTTGCCATTACCAGACTCCGTCTAAGTAAATGTCGACTGAACCATTATTTAAAAATTTTGGACTTGCATGATACGGGTTTGTGTAAAACTTGCAGGAGTCCGGACACTGTCGACTGAACCATTATTTAAAAATTTTGGACTTGCATGATACGGGTTTGTCTAAAACTTGCAAGATTCCGGACACTGTTAAGCACTGAGTGCTTAACGGCAGGGTGACAGGTCATCCCAGAGCCAAGATGAAAAGAATCTGCAGATGGTTCAAGCAAGAACCCATCCTGCCAGTCGTCTTAAAGTCTCCACGATGCCAGGACGTCATCTACTCCTGGATCAAGGATCACAACATCGCGTTGTGATTAACGACCAGCCATCCAGCTTAATCCGGGATTGAGGATGCCAGCAGGACGGCAATCAGGAAACGGTTAAGTAGGAAGAGGAAAAAAGAAGAAAGAGAATGTTTTAGATTAATATTATACTGAATTTTTCCTCTTCCTAAAGTGTCATTATTTAGCAGTTTTCTTGGCTTTTCTTATTTTCCTCTTTTTTCTCTTTTCCCTTTTCATCCCCATCCCCATCCTTTTCCTCTCCTTCCCCAAGTCTAAAAATACAAGGTATAAGTTATAAGGACAATAAACTATTTAAAAAAGTAGTTAGGAGTCTTTTCTTCGTGCGATTTTGAGAGGGGAAGTCCTAGCCGACTAGTGTTCGAATTAGGGTTTGAATTGTTGTAATAAAGTTTTATATCTTATTTCGAACCCAAGAAGAATCCCGTCACAGTGATAGATTTCTACTCACGAAATTTGGAGAGTCTGGGCCAAGTTGAAAATGAATGGTTCCAGTGGAAATCACTGCTTAAGAATATCAAGCTTACTTTCTGCTTACTTCCCGAGATGCTGAAATTGGTGCTGCAGCATGATTTCAGTACAGCCCTCTCAAGCACATACGATCTTTCAGTCTTCTGCTCTGAGGTCAACACAAACTTGAGAGAGACTAAACAACCTATCTCTCTTGAACAATGAAAGGGATGTACTTCAAAAGTTGGATTTTTTAGCAGTTATTGACAAGTTCAGTTCAGCTAAATGTAGAAAGAGATCCTTGTGAATTGTGACTGTTGACTCTGTCGAGGTGTTATAGATAGACGGTCGGTAAATCATGCTGTACATTATTCTGTAATCTGTAGGCCTATGTTTTTGTTGTACTTACTCGAGAGATTATAGTTGAGAACTTTCAACTGTGTAATTATTTAATACATTTCATTTGGTTTTGAATTGAAACATTAAAGCCATAATTTGTACAAATTACAATGTAGAGGGGGCCTCATTTTTCTCAGTGCGCCAGGGCCTTCATAAGTGTTAATCCGGCCCTGCAGCCAGTAGCCATTTCGAACGAGCAATTATTTTGAAAATTGAGATTATTCAAAAATATTTTCCAGCATACTTTCATAGTTATCAATTAACATTTATTCATTTGAAAAAATTTAAACTTTACCTTCCAGTTTTTTACATTGCAACGGTCCAAGTTTTTCAGTTTTGCCAAGAAGGTCAAGGGATAAACACTTTCCATGAAAACTGACAGGAATGCACTTTTTACATTTTCTAGACTTTTCTAAAGCATTTGATCAAATATAACAGTTACATACATAGTTGTCATCACTTAAGGGTTGCAAGAAAAGAATACCTTTTCAGCTCTTGTCAACGATTTCACTTTTTCTCCCCAAGATATCTGATTGTTGAAATATTTATAAGTTTTACAATCAAACTTACATGTTACAATTCAACCAGCTTTCAAATTAAAAAAAAATCAAAATCAAAACTAACCACTTTTAATAAACATATGAAAAACACATGCCTGCAGTATTATAGTTTGTTGAAGTATGAAGCTTAATAAATTGAAAGTGCATTGAGTGCATACTTAATTAAGATGCTGTTTTGAGTTTTTCTAGATTTTATATTCTTTTTTATTGTGGACAAGAATTTTGTATCTATCATAAGCCAGTTTTTCTTTGTTAACTTTTTCTTGCTTATAGAACACCCAGAGGCAGGCATTTCTTAAGCACTTACCAAAACTACTATGGATGCTGGCAACACTGGCAGGACTCAAACTACCAGCCTCCAGATCTACAGGCTTTACCACCAGCCCCCGACCACAGTTTCACATGTGGTGGTTACTGGTGATGGTAGAAAAAAAAGTTTTTTGTTGGCCAAGAAAAACCTAAGAACATAAATTTTCCACTTAAAAATCTTTTATTCTTAAAATGATTTGCAGAGTTATTTGCTAATTCATAATCTGAGATATTCAGTTTTTTAATTTTGAAATAATATTACATTTACATTATCATACTTTTTTCTATTCTATCAGTTGACAACTATTGTTAACATGTGCAGATGTCATTCAGTGAAATGAAGACTTATTTGCTTTTTACTTCAAGATATTTTTTCTATGCCAGTTTTTCTGCATCCATTATTGAGATCTTACATGTTTATTCCAAAAGTACATGTGTTTTATCCGAATGCTCTAGGAGCATAGTTAGTATTTTAAAATTTCCAGAAACCATAGAGCTATAATATTTATATTAATTTGAGTCAATATTCATTCTAGGTTTTCATTGGATTGAAGGATCTTAGATATTGATAAATTTTATAGATAAAAGTTAATTTCTTTATTAAAAATTGCCAAGTTTCTAGAAAACAATCTAGGTGTAATGTCTATACACCAAGGTTGTTCATTGTCCCATTTGACAGTTTTGAACTTTTTGTCGAAACTTGTTTTTATTTCGATTTTAATTTATTTAACACAATTTTTGCGAAAAACCTGTATATGATAAAACATCTTCAGTATTATTTTTTAAATTCAAAAACAATTTTAACTCCTAAATAATAAATTTTCATCAATTTTACACTATTGCTGAATGTTTCAGACACCTAGCTAGTATGAAACTTGGCTAAAAATTGATTACAAGATTCCACCTAAACAGACAACAGACAAGTGAAGCTCATTGAAAACCTGTATAAATCATATTAAAAAATAGAGCCTTTTCTCAAAACAGTGATACTAAAATATTGCCATAATAAATATGAGCATTAAATTTTTTTTATTCTTTTAGATATTGTCGTGCTCTGATTTAGAAAATTTTTGCAGGCCTGTGTTACAAATTAATACAAAACAAACCTTCAATGAATCCATCAATTCTGGCTGTTCGAGCATTTCAGTTAAGGAAGACAGCAGTGGAGAATGCACCACCTCTTTAACATAATAATGAATAAATTAAAACATATACAAAACTGCAACAATGCACCACATCTTTAACATAATAATGAATAAATTAAAACATATACAAAACTGCAACAATGCACCACCTCTTTAACATAATAATGGATACATTAAACATATACAAAACTGCAATATGTCTTTTTTATATTAAAAAACATCATGCAAGAAGAGGTATTAACCCGTTTAGGTCCAAAACTTTATTAATTAGATTTCTATTATTTTTTTTTGTTATTTCTAAGTTACTTGCTTATGTTTTAACAGATTTATTTTTAATTATTTTTTATTTGAAAGAAAACTTTGAAAATTCTCTATGCTCGTTTTTCGAACGGTGGTCGTATAGACTACTGAAAACGACAAAATGTTTAAAAGTCATTTTCTTTTTTTTCTCAACGCAAACAATTATAATATAAATTTTAGGCTATAAACAGAAAAGCTAAAAACACATTTCTGACTTTATTAGTAACACAGTTCAATAAAATCCAAAAATTTAACATTCAATATATCAGTCAAGCAGTTCATGATAGTCGTTTCAGAACCGGAGTGTGCGGAAAGCACCAAAACAATTCCGATGAAGTCGTTTGCCTCACTTGGCCCACATGTACAGTGTTTTGCCACAATTTTCCAGCTTGTAGCGACCTACTGTTTTCACCTTTTCCAGTTCGTGACCATGGCCAGTTGCTGAATCTTTCCTATCGTTTTGTTTTTTCAACCGTGCATGAATTCATTTCATTGGTATAAAACAACCTAAACAGCCTATATGGGGGTTTTCAAGCAAAGCACCATTGTGGTGTTTCAAACTTGTTATATATAGACTGTTTTAAAAGTGGCTATTCAAATGACTCTTTTTGGTCCAAGTGCATTTCAATCGTTTTTAGCGTTTTGGTTGCCGCGGCATTGAACTGACCGTATTTGCGACCTAAATTTCTTCACCCAAAGAACCGACACAGTCTAATCCCATCCCATCATTAGTATAATCAACTTCTACGTTCCCGGATATATTACAAAGAATAACATTTCTTCTTCATTTGCTTATTCATCAGTCACGTGTTATGATGCGCCGGGCGGAAGAACGACAAGTATGTCAACCTCAATGCTATCATCATTGTCACGACTTCGCCTTTGCGATAGTCGATATTCAAACAGAACTGGAGAAAATTTAAGTCGATATAAAGTTAAAGACACTCTTTAACAGTACTAGTCGTTTTATTTATCGAATACCAATCAAGATTATCGAAAAACTATCACCACGAAAACGAACAGATATAAAACAGTTTCAACGTCGATCAAACAATGGCGAACAGGAAGAAGAAGGGCCGAAGTAGTTCGCGTCAGCCTTATAAATACAAGCCCTCCAGGCTACAGGCTAAAACGTTCAAATATTCGCGCAACAATCCAAACACGCAACGTTGTGCAATACCCCATGCACCGCCTGCGCCGGAAATCCCAAAGTTTAGATCCAGGCACGCACACGCGTAAACGCGGGCGTGACATACCTCCCCCCCTAAAGTCGATAACGATCCTTCTCGTTATCGGCAATATCTTCATTCTTTGACCTGGGTCGATCCGGTTGGCTGAGTGTAGATACGGTTGACTGAATGGCTTCCTTCGTCGTCGGGTTTCCTGGTGCTCGTCTTGGGAACCTGAAAATCCAGAACGTCGCGACGATGAGCCACACGCGAAAGAACGACGTGGTCGAAGAACGTCCGGCATCTCTGTTCAATGAAGCGCTCTTCGCCCTGGATACCTGCAAAAGATAAACTCACGACCGATCCACTTTATCGTTAACCAAGATCGCCCAAAGAAAGAAATTAACCAAAGAAGGTTACAAAAATACCCATATAAACTAACACCAATTTCTGATAACAATGAAATACTTAACCAAAGATTATACACCCTAGGATAAATAAACCTAATTGTAGCCACAGCTACTCCAAACCTAATTTAATCGAGACAGGACGTCAGCTACTATATTCTGTTTACCTGACCTATATTTGAAAGTCAGATTAAATTCCTGGATGGCAAGTGCCCATCGAGTCAATTTAGCACTTTTGGAAACTGACTCGGTAAGGTACGTGAGAGGATTATGATCCGAAAAAATCACGATCTCAGATAACAATATCCAGGATTTGAATTTACTTAGAGCCCACACGACAGCATAAGCCTCTCTCTCTATGGTGGACCACCTCGTCTGAGTAGGGGTTAACTTCAGACTGGCAAAAGCAATAGGGACTTCTGCCCCTTCTCCACTCCCCTGGAACAAACAACACCCAACAGCCACTCCACTAGCATCCGTTGCTAATCCAAACCCTTTACTATAATCAATTGTGCTTAGGGTTGTAGCATTGGTAAGGTCGTCTATGAGTTTTTGTAAGGCGACCTGGTGTTTGCTTTCCCAAAGAATTTTGTTGGGAACACCCTTTTTAGTCAACTCTGTGATAGGATGGGCAGTCTGGGCTAGATTGGGTATGAAGTTGCGGAAATAACTGAACAACCCCATTATCCGCTTGACTTCCTTCTTATTTGTGGGAGGTTTGATCTCTTGTACAATGGCTATTTTATCGGGATCAGGTGCGACAATCCCCGAACCTACGACATGTCCTAAAAATACCACCTTAGGTTGTACAAACCGACATTTTTCCAGGTTTAGGGTCAACCCTACATTTTTAATGATGGTGAAGAATTGCAAAAGATGTAGTTTGTGTTCTTCCCAACTAGACGAAATAACGGCAAAATCATCAATAAACGGCTCCGTAAAGGATCTTATTGGTTGAAGGATCATCGATATCGCCCTCATGAAAGTATTTCCCGCCGATTTTAGACCAAAGGGCATTCTGCGAAACTCAAACAACCCTTCTTCACAAGAAAATGCCGTTAACCATGCTGATTCCGGATCTATAGGAATTTGCCAGTACCCTTTGCGTGCATCAAAACAGCTTATGAATTTTGCTCTGCCGACCTTCTGAAGTACGTTGGGGATATCGGGAATGGGAAAGCAGTCTCCCTTCGTATAACGATTAACATGACGATAATCGATGGCTATACGGACCCCCTTTTCTCCCTTAGGTCCCTTCAAAACGCAAACCATCGGGCTTACCATAGGACTCTGCGATGGTACAATGACACCCTGGCGAAGCATATCTTGTATCTGATTAGCCACTTCCACCTTCAACAATTCAGGGGTTCTATAGGCTCTCAGGTGTTTGGGGGTAAAGTCAGGAGAAATCGCGATTTTGTGAGATACTACAGAACAAACTCCTAATGATTCTGAGAATATCTCGGGAAAATCATCAATTATGTCACATAATTGTGTGCGATAATCCTGCGAAAGATGGTCAAAACAGCCCTTTGCCGCCCTACAACTCGGAGGTTTATCCTGATAAGGATCAAACTTACTTGGAAAATCAATCAAACCAAATTCGTGGTCCTTCTCGTATACTACAGAACAATTATTATTAATGGCGGTTTCTATTCGGTCATGGTATTTCCGAATTTTATTTGCATGTAGATGGTGTTTACAGCCCTCAATTTCCACTAAATAAGAGTATGGTGCTTTCACCTTCACTATTACCCCGGGACCCTGCCATCTCTTCATAAATTTAGACCCCCCTTTTACAGGTGCTAAAATTATTACTCTATCACCTACATAAAAAGACCTATCACTGCTCCTAACGTTATATTTTCGTGCATAATTGCTCTGCTCTTGGTCTCCTGCAATTTCAGCAAATTCCTTAGCTAATTGTAGGTTTTGTCTGAGATCGGCAAAGTATTTGTACGGATTTCTACCTAAATGAAAAGGTAACTCCTTTTCGTTACTCCAAGAGTCTCTGAAGATAGCAAGTGGTCCTCGTGGCAAAGTACCATACACTAATGTATAAGGAGCAATATGAGTTGTAGATGACGGTTTCTCACGTAAACTCCATAATACAAAAGGAAGAACCTTAAACCACTCCTTAGGATGTGCCTCAACTAATTTAAAAATCATGTTCTTAAGACTCTGGTTACACCTCTCCACTAACCCGGATGCTTCAGGATGCCCTGGGGTGTTAAACCTAGGACTGCACCCCAAACATTTAAGAAAAGTCGTCGTTAACTGATTTTTGAAATTCGTACCACAATCGGAACTAATTATTCGCGGTATGGAAAACGTCATAAAGATCTGAATAAGGATCTCACATACAGATTTAGCATCTAATGACCTTAATGGGTAAGCCATCGGCCATCTAGAGAACAAATCGACAACAACCAGGGCATAATTGTACTTGGGTCGGATAGTCACACTATCACCCGCTGGAATTATGGGCCCTATACAATCCATAACTAGATGATTAAATGGTAGTTCATCTCCCCTTGGTATGGGAGTTATGGGGACTCGATCTCTTTTTCTAACCGGTGCCCTTAACTGGCACACGGGGCACGACTCACAATAGGTTTGGACTTGTTTCTCCATATCGGGAAACCAAAAGCTGAGTCGAATACGCTGCCGTGTACTCTTGGCAGCCATGTGCCCCGAATAGGGAGCATCATGCCCCATCTGTAACACTGCAAGTATACGACTCCTGGGCAAACACAACTGTTTTATGGAATGACCCCACTGATTCTCCTTGTGAAACAAAAGTCCCCGGTCGATATAAAAGTTTTTACGCTTATCTATACCTAGCAACCAGAAGGACTTCAGTGAAGGACAATCATGTTGCTCTTTAGCAAACGCATCGGGATCATTACTATCGTCTACCCCCTGACAATCATCGTTAATGGTTGTAAATCGAGCGTCGGTTCGTGAATCACTTCCGCCTGCATCAGCACCTGGACAAATATCATCACCCGCAACTACAGAAACACCTATGTCCTGACAAGTATCGGTCTGTGAATCAACTTTCCTAGCATCAGCATCTGGACAAATATCATCACCCGAAATTACAGAAGCACCTATGCCCTGACAAGTATCGGTCTGTGAATCAACTTTCCTAGCATCAGCACCTGGACAAATATCATCACCCGAAACCACAGAAGCACCTATGTCCTGACAAGTATCGGCCTGAGAATCAACTTTCCTAGCGTCAGCAGCACGAGAAACACCTTCACCTAGAATCAATGCAACATCTGGACTATGCTCATCATTACGAGGTTCATCTAAAACAAAATATTGTGAATTAGTTATTTCAAGACTGGGAACATTCACATCAGAGTCATGTGCATTTTGTTTGTTCTTAATAGGGTATGCAACGGTATCATACAATGATATCGTTTTTAATAAGTTGCTTACGGAGGGAGTGATAATAATTTGCTCATTAAGATTTGGGACGACAGCAAACCATGCACGAACCTTGGGTGCTAGGTTCACAACGTCATCACCCACAAGATCTGGTCGAACAACTAATCTAACACAACCTACAATTTCTGGTTGACCTTTAAGGCCAGATAATTTAATAAATTTATGTGGTACCCGATGAAGAGATTTAATTAAATCTTCTCTAATGCAACATACTTCTGCACCACCATCAATCAAAGCTGGAATAGATGGTAATTGATCGATAAATACATTCTCATAAGACCTAATGTGATAATCATCAACATCTATAATGGGACATGCTTCGGGACAGGGAAAAGATTTTTGACCATCAAACATTATTTTCCTATCAACGAGACCTCTAAAGGAATTTTCTGAATGAGAAGACAAATTTTTACCATCAACCAATGTTTTCCTATCATCGAGACAATTACGGGAATTTTTTGACTGAGAGGACAAATTTTTATCATCAACAAATGTTTTCCTATCATCGAGACAATTACGGGAATTTTTTGACTGAGAGGACAAATTTTTATCATCAACAAATGTTTTCCTATCACCGAGACAATTAAAGGAATTTTCTGTTTGACAACAATTAATTCTGGGATTAGGTAAATTTGAGGAAGGGAATTTATGTAGAGGACATTCCTTGAACGAATGACCCTTCTTATGGCATTTGAAGCATAAACCATACTTTTTATCCTTATCCATATTAGGATCCATGGATATTTTAGTCATTCTATTAGGAATGGGAGACCCTGACCCTTTATCTGTTGGTTTTGGGTTGTTGAATCGGGGCGGTCTAGTCTCATGCTCGTGTGTGGCCATGTAGCTATCCGCAACGCGTGAAAGCTCTAGATGATTTAACCAATCATCCTTTTCCTGAGTTAAAATAAAATCTGCACAACTGGGAGACATTAGTTGTTTCAACCTATCGGCACACATCAAACTAACTAATTGATGGAAATTCTCATCAATATTCCTACTTTTAATATAATACGATAACGCTGTGTGTAATTCAGAAGCTACCTGTGAATAAGTCTCACCAGGTCTCCTTTTTACAGCATAAAACCTCTCCCTCAAAAGACTGGGAGTGACCCGAAATTCCTGCAATAGAATTTGCTTTAGTTCCTCATAGTCACCTAACTGAACAACGGTCAATCGACTCAAGATTGAGCGAGCTCTATTATTCAAATGGGCCTGCAATATTTTGGGTTTCACATCATCATCAACTTGGTATGATGTAAACTGATTCTCGAGATATTGAAAATACCCCGGTATTGCAGCAGGATCTGAAGGAAACTCCGCCATTATACCCTTCATGGCATTTAGAAAGCGACTAGTGCGAACGGATAAGGAAACCTCAAGACTATTGTGGTCCTGAATCCTTTCACGTTCCAGCTCTAGTTTAGCTTCAGCAAGTCTGCGGGTTGCCCTATCCTCATCTAACCTAGCTTCAGCGAGTCTACGGTTCGCCCTATCCTCTTCTAACTTAGCGTCAGCGAGTCTACGCTCCTGTTCTAACTTAGCGTCAGCGAGTCTACGCTCCTGTTCTAACTTAGCTTCAGCAAGTCTACGGTTCGCCCTATCCTCTTCTAACTTAGCTTCTTTAGCCGCCAATTCTGCTTCGCGCAATGCTAACTTACGCTCAGCTAATTCTGATTTGAAATTTTTGCTAACGTTAGTATCTTCACTAACTCTACGTGGACGCCGACTATCATCAACAAATTGATAGTGCTCCTCGCTAAGGATCCCTGTTGGACTATCCAGCGCAACTGACTCTTCAACCGTAGGGGTTCTAATCATATTTATGAAACCTACTACACAGAAAAAGAAAGAAAAACCTAACTGGGCAATCCGGCAACGATAAAATCTCTAACCTGAGATGTGGATCGGCCCTCCTTGCGAAATGGATGTCGCCACGTGGTCGAACTGAACGGTCTGAAACTGTCCGGACTCTTTCTCCAGCACTGAATCGTCAATCGTCGATCTTGCGGTGAGGATCCTCCTTGATCTGGTCGATTTGCGTCGAATCCCTGGTCGGTTTTGCAGATCCCGGTCGAATTCCGCTGATCCCGCCAAAACCACTGGATACCGCCAAAGTCGTTAGATCACCAAACTCGGTAGAACTTCACCAACTCGATGAACTCTATCGCCCAGGACGAATCTCACCTAAAACTGATCGGTGTATCGACTGACCGTACCACCGCTGCCACCAAAAATAACTATTGTCACGACTTCGCCTTTGCGATAGTCGATATTCAAACAGAACTGGAGAAAATTTAAGTCGATATAAAGTTAAAGACACTCTTTAACAGTACTAGTCGTTTTATTTATCGAATACCAATCAAGATTATCGAAAAACTATCACCACGAAAACGAACAGATATAAAACAGTTTCAACGTCGATCAAACAATGGCGAACAGGAAGAAGAAGGGCCGAAGTAGTTCGCGTCAGCCTTATAAATACAAGCCCTCCAGGCTACAGGCTAAAACGTTCAAATATTCGCGCAACAATCCAAACACGCAACGTTGTGCAATACCCCATGCACCGCCTGCGCCGGAAATCCCAAAGTTTAGATCCAGGCACGCACACGCGTAAACGCGGGCGTGACAATCATCATCAAGAATTAGTTACATAGCTTCTTTCAACGTGAAAAAACGTTCTGTTTGACGCCTTTCATTTTTAAACTTTACAAACATTTCATTCCAAGAATGAAATTAGCAAAAAACACTATCACCAAGTCAACCACTGCACAACTATAAGCTGAATAAACTAGTTTCGACTCGTTCGCATAAAGTACTCTATACGCCCAACGATCGTAGAACGAGCATGACTCATACATGTTCAGATTGTGGGTTAGTGTAAACACAATAAAATTTAATTAACGTTGCTGTTTACTTTTGAGTACATCCTCTTTCGATATTTCAAACTTTTGTTATGATAACTCTCATGAAATTAGCATAATAAATTTTTAAAGTAATATCGGTCGAAAACCTTGAAAATGCTCATATTCTAACCCAGATTAAACTACTTAATACGAATAAAAAAATTATTTAAAAAATTTTATACAGTGTATTGAAGCTTTCTTAACATAAAACAAAACTTTTAACAGGAAAAAAATTACAGCTGAATTTTATGCAACGCCAAATATAAGTGTGTTCGTAAAACGTACGATGATCTAAAACGGGTTAACAAGAATGTTTGTTAAATTATTGTCAACAAAGATAATATCTATTTGTAAGGTTAAGGAATCAAAAGTATACAAGAATAAAATGCATATTCAATATGGTTCTGTCAAGCAAGTATAAAAAAAAATTAAGGCTCTGTCAGACTGATAGCTGTTTTCAATGCACACATCTACTTTTTCAGTTAAAAAACATTTCCAATATGCTTCTTTGTATGTCAGCGTACTATTAAAACTAATTTCAGGACTTAGCAATTTGTCTATGTAACACTGTAGCAAAATGTTTAAAATAAATGAATTAAAACCTGTAGAGTGTAATTCAGCTCTGAATGTGACCAGTGCATCAAGAAGAAATTGCCTGTAGTAGAAGAGAAATATCAAACTAGATGTTTGACCGATGACAACCTCTGGGAGAGCTCTGGAAATATGATAATGTTCTTGATCAGAATAAAAAAAATTAAAAAATTTTTTTTATTTATTTATATATATAAATATATATATAAATGACTATCTGTGTGTATGCGTGTCCTTTATGCATTGCTACACCATTTATCTGATTGTAATGAAATTTTTACACAACCTTGAGAGTCAATAGGAGACAATTATAGTGGGAAAAAATTGAAATCGATCACAAAATGAGCGGAACGGAAGCGGGAGAGCAAGCGGAAACAGGAACTGGAGAATGAGCAGGAGCGGGAACCGGAAAGCAAGCGGGAACGGAAAAGTGTTATAATCATGATTGATTTGATAGAAAAAAGCTACTTACTCCATGTGAAAGATCTGAGTTTTTGTGAGAGACTTCAATTGAACTGTAAATATTGGTAGCTTTTTGACGGCACTGAACACACTTCCGAGTGAAAATTTTGCTGCTGAAAGTTTTTAAAAGCTTGTAGAAATATTCAAGTTAAAGCAATGAGCTCTAATTAGCATATAACATTGGATGTTAAAATAAAAACAAAAAATTAACATAATTAATTAATAACTTTATTTTGAGAAACAGAAAACTAGTAAATTAAACTGCAAATGTTAAATCGTGAAACACCAACTTGTAAAAAACAACAAACTCATTTCACTGAATTTAAAGCAAATGAGTTTAATGTTATCACAAAATCTGATAAATTAATTAACATCAAAATGGTTTGTTTTTAATTGTCACAATCAGCCATGAACTCAGACTTAATAGCCTTTATATGAATAGCTACCAAAAACAGGCCTCCTAAGATTTTTGAAAAAAAAGTAAAAAACTGAAGATTTTTCTTGCAATTCAAAGAAGTAAACAAACTACAGAGTAAGCTAGAGAAAAACCAAAACAAATTCACCAAAAATTATTGGTTATTTTTCTCTTATAAAATAATACATTAGTTTTAATGTGATAAATTGAACTTCATTGTTATAAATGAAAACAACCTTCAAAGTTTAGTTAGTTTTAATACTCTGTTTAAAATGCTTGTATATTTACTTTTGGACATTTTTCCATACCAAGGGTAAGTGTATCTTCGAATTGGCTTTTTCAAAGCAGTAGCTATCTCTTTATTTTTAGCTCTTTTGCATCTGACTAATTTTTATATTTTACCTGACTTAAAAAAATATAAATTATTGTGTACCTACATTGTGATATATCTATCATAACAAGCATTGAAGTGTGTTTTATATTTGATTCAGCTGCAGTTACAATTGAGCATGAACTACATATTTCATGTTTAAAATACATGAATAACATCAATCATATCTTATAGCAGGTAAGAACTATTACCAGTCAAAGCACCAAATTAAAATTAGTTTTGTTTTAAATAAAAAAAATAACAAAATTGTTACCTTTTATCTGGTTGGTTTCTTTATTCAAAGCCACACCTTTTTCAAAAGGAGTTCCACCATTTACAGGCAACTGGTAAGTTCTAAATTAACATTAAAAATTTTTAAGAGACAGATTTATAGAGAGTATACAACTGATTGTGTACATTTATATTTTTAATGCTGCGTTTTATTTTAATAATATATCTTAAATGCTATTTGTTCAAAGTGCTGATGTACAGTTGTTATGTTTAAGATGAGAAAAGATGCAAGAATCTAGGAATAGAATCAATATCAAGCATTGAAATTTGATGTGTTTAATTGTAATAAAAGACTTGGTGCTATGCTACAACTTGAGTTTCATATGTTATTACAAAATTATAGAATAAATGACTTGATGATTTTAATAATGGAAATCATGTTAAATAAAAAATGTAAGAAACAAATATGTACTTGTTTGGTATAAGGGACCCATTTTCATCAAGCAGCTTTAAGAAAACCCATCCACAAGAAAGTTCTACTGTGTCTATCTATTAAAGTATTAAATTCCCCAATACAACTATTTTTTTAATATAAATTCATTGATTTATAATGAATTCTGCAAAATAATAATATTTAATCTAAACAAAATAAATATAATAAATTAGCAACCAGTTTTTCTGTAGATTTAAATTTAAAAAATACAGATGATGTAATTTGATACTTCAGTTTCAAGTGTGACAGTTAGTTCACAGAGAACTCCAATATCAGGAGACATTGAATTGCTTCTTATGAAAAGTTCTGAGAATTCTGATGATGGACTGTTTGACTGAAATTTCAATTAATGATTATAATTACTAGCCAGTTTTTTATTTGCTTCTTATACACTTTCCACATGCTAACTAACTAAAGCTTTAATCTGCTAAATTAGGAGGCAGCAAATTGAATACAATTCACCATACTTGACCAACAAAAATCTTCTGCAATTATTAGATAACTATTTCTAACAAATAAATAAACTTTTTTACCATTTTTAGTTTCTGGAAAAAACACACTTGCAAACTTACCAAATACTATGAAAATCAAATAAACAAATAACAATAAAAATAAACAAAATACAGTTTTTATTTACCTAATTACCTGCCCAACTGATTAATAATAACTGAAAAACAATTACTTCAAATTTGAAAATGTTGTTAAACTTCTAGTAGGCCACTGTTTACGTTTCCCCTTTGAAATTTAAATGAATTGCTAAATTGATGTCAGAAGCATTCATATCATGATGCGTGGTGCTTATAAGCAATTGAGCATTTCCTTACAATTTCTGAGCTCTACGAGAATGGGAAGCGATCGACATTTTCTTATTTATGATTGGTTCCCACCATCAAACAGGTTGTGAAATCTTAAATACAATCAAAGCAAAGAGGTTGTGAGGTCTTAAATACAACGAAAAAAATTCAAAACAATTTTTAAACCTGAGTGTTGAACCTCCATGTGGCAATGTTTTCTTCAACTTTTGAAACTCTGATAGTTATGATATTGCTCAAAAACTGAAATGAAACAAAAAATAAGAAATAATAATAAGAAGAATAAGAATAATGACATGATTCCAGAAGAGCCAAGATTAACTGAAATACCAAAAATAGCCCATAATAGGAACTGCTCGAATGAATCTATTTGAACTTTTCTTAAGTTCATAATTCATCCTTTTCCAGCTGAAAAGCTGAGATTAACAGACTGATAATAATAATTATTATAATAAGAAATTCACAAAAGCTGGTAGTACAACTCATCATCATCGTCCTCGCCACCGCCGCTGCCTCCGCCAACCACCACCACCACCATCACCACCACCATCACCACCATCATCATCATCATTGGGATTTAAAGTTCTTTGTAGTAGTAGTAAGTAACCCTACTTCTGGTTACAAGTCCACTAGAGTAGAAAAAGTGCTTAAAAGTACCATTTTTGAACAGAAACTCATATGAGATCACACAGTTTTACTTGTAAACTACACGTGTTTCCGCAAGTCACAACACAGGCACCATGTTTCACTAATCTCCAACACATTTCTATATTTTGAAATATGCTGAGCTTTGCTAGTCAACCAATTGAATTAAAAGTATATACATTTTTAAAAAAACTTCAAATAATGTATGCATTTTTGTGACACAAAGCCAAATCTTACATTTTGTCCATCGAACAAACAAACTCTGACATGGTGATCTAATATTCGAATAGCTGTAAATATAAATTCAATTGTTTGGTTGGAATTTGTATTGCTTTAAGTATGTATAATGAAAAAGTTATTTCTACAATGAAAAATTAAAAAAATATACATAAATAAATACCTGCAGTGTCACTTGGCAAGGGAATGTTACGAACAGAGATGAGACTCAAAACAGACTGGATTTTGCAGTGCTTTGGAAGAACCTAAGAATAACCAGAAAATAAAAAGAGAATCTAAAACTGTTATGACATATAATACTTAATGCTGGCTCATAAAATAACATTTTTCAACTTTGCAGCCATAAAAGATATATGAGATTTAAACCTCTTTTGTTTCTGGATCCATTAGTAAGTCTTTGAATACCAGTCCAGAAAGGCTCAACTTTGGATGCATTTGAAATTTCAAACCATAAGCAGCTATTCAGAATAAAAAAATGATTATTTGTATTGATAATTTCATTTTTATTTCATTAAAATCATAATAAAGTAAAGAACTCATTCATATCTATGTTATATAGCTTGTAGTAAATTTTTGATGGAAATCTTTAAAAAGTAAATTTTTTGCAATACAAAAAAGTCTAAAAAAAACTTTGCAAATCAACTATAAGCAGTTATTACTAAATAAACTTATGTTTAATTAGAATTGATCAATGAATTTTATATGATATATAAAACTGTAATCAGCACCATTTTTGTTAACCCCAGATAAAAACAATACTAAACTGATTCAAACAGTAAAATTAAACTTTCTCTCAAAAGATCTGCTATAATTTATCTTGGGTGTTTTTACCAACAAAAAATTAAACTTGGCACTCCGGATTAAAAACACCATGTTTCAGTTTTGAATTTATGATAATATGATTTGAAAGTCAGCTATCTACTGAGTGCAGTCTAATAACCTTGGGATGCAAATTTGACAAGAGTGGGCTCCCTGTAACCAGAAGGCACACTTGCTAACCGGCTTATCAACTCATTCCTCTGATCGACTGGCTGTTCAAATTGAAAATAAAACTCAATTCATTTTAATTTCAAATAAATTTTCATGTAATATAATTGCAGAAAAATTCTAGGCCATACAAATCTGTCAAATTCATCAACAGTTGTTAAACTGATTGTAAAACTTGAAGCCAGAAAAGGTGAACATTGGATCAAATTAATTAGCAACAATGAAATTAAAAAAAAAAGTTGAAGCAAAGTTTTTTTATCATTAAACACAAAATTTTGAAGTAATGAATAATACAATGATTAATTATAGATATAATTTAGCAAAATAAATTTTATTTTAATTTAAAAAAAATCTCGGCTAGAAATCTTTCCTTATTTTGCCAAAAAAGGACAAAAAACAAAGTTTGTCAACTTATGGGAATGCTGGCATATTTTTGGTCAATAATAAACGACTTCTGAGATTTCTTGATGATGTGTTTAAGAGTTATGATGAAGGGAAAGAATGCCATGTAGTTTACATTGATATTAAAAAGGCATTTAATAAAGTCTCAGAGCAGGTTGCAGGTTGTTATATAAGTTGAAGAAATATGGTGTTGATGAAAAAACATTGTCATAGCTTCCTGGTCAACAAATCTTTTTGAGTGCGAATGAATGATTCTTATTCAAACTGGTTAAATGTTTAAAGTGGGATTGTTCAAGACAGTGCATTTGGACCAATTTTGTTTGGAGTTTATGTCAATGATTTGGCTGATCTGATGGGGGAGGGTGGTAGACTGCTGTTGTTTGCAGATGATACAAAGTTATACAAACAATTTTGGAAGAAGAAGACTGTCAACAGCTGCAAAATTGTATCAACAATGCCATGATATGGTTTAATAAGTGGTGATGAAAATTAATGCTGAAAAATTTATCATAAAGTGAGGTTTGATCATACTTATCATTTGAATGAAAGCAACATAATGGAAGTGGAATAAATCAAGGATTTTGGTTTGACTTTTCAGCATGACTTAAAATTCAAGTTGCACATATCTAAAGTGGTGGACAAGGCTTATTCAACACTAGGACTGATTAGAAAAAAATTTAATCTGTTGGACAAAAGGTCATGTATAAGTTTGTACACATCGTTGGTAAGAAGCAAGCTAGAATATCTGGTCACCTCATGCATCTGGATTATTGGAAGAGTTGAAAAAAGTGCAGAATAGAGCAATGAAAATACTCAAAGTGTAGAAATATGAATTACAAACAAAGATTGGAATATTTAAACCTGTCCATCCTAAAGTATAGAAGAGACAAAGGTGATATAATTGAGGCGTTTTCATTTCTTAAAGGTTTTTATGACAAGAATTGGTCTCCTACCCTGAGGTTGATGGAAACAAAAAGAACAAGAGAAAATTCCTCCAAGCTAGTTGTTCTACAGGCACACAAAGATATAAGAAAGTATAGTTTTCCTTTGAGAGTAACAGTATGTTGGATGATGTGGTATGTTCAGAAAAAATGGATGAATTTAAAAAGTAAACTGCACGAGATTGATGAACAGATTTGAGTGGTGATATTGCAGAGGTTGATTATACTTTAGAGGCAAGAAGGCAATGTGCCATGCGCCTTATCTGACTAATAATAATGTTAATAATAAGAAATAATTTCAATATAAATAGCTGCAAAAACAGCTATTTATATGACGTAGTTATGAAGAAAAGTTTTTTACATATTTGACATAATAAATAATAAAATGTTAAAAAAATAGAAAAAATTAAAAGTAAATTCAAAAAAGTAATAAAAAATTTGTGAAAATTTATCATAAAAGCGAGAAAAAAATCTATACAATTGGTTAAAATTTTATTTCCAGTTAGATTATTCTTAAGTATTTAACAAACACACACACCATAATGAACAAACTCACCAAGTTCAAAGACACTTTAAGCTGAGACCAAAGATCTTTGCTTCTATAAATGCAATAAAATATAATTATTTTAATAATTATTTTGGTGTTCAAAGAATACAAATAAATATTGCAATATAAAAAATATAGAATATTTAAATGAAAACAATATAATAATTATAAAATAATACAAAACAAGATTTGTAGAATGCTTAAAATTATACATTAAATTGTTTTTAAATAAAATTATTTAAGAAACAACACATTATATTTATAGATGTATTTTTTATAGGCCAAGTGTTTTTAATTTTTTTATTGATTGATAAAATTAGTTAATTTTGTAAGTTTCTATATTATAGTAGCCCACGTCACTCACTCACTCACGTAATTAGTCATATACACGATTTCGATGTGCACGTAAGAATTTATTGCGCGCAGGCATGTAATAAAAGTTATTATGCAATTGTACCTATATACACTCTCAGTCCTAGAGATAAAAAGAAGTGGCGCTGCAATCGAAAAATATTATATAATGAGATTTGAAAAAATCTCAGAAGCAAGGACCACTTCTCAACGATGGCAGTCAATTCACAATAAATGTCGTGTATACTGAAATTCTTTAATAACTAAATATTGCACTCTTTAATTTTCACATCCTTTGAATTTATATGAAATACGTTAGTAAATTGAAAATTTAAACACAATAGAAAAATTTTATTAAATTTGCTTATATATATACAAAAAAAATTTTTATGGTTATCAAATGTCATTTTGATTTTGTTGACTATTTTTTATAAAATGTATTCAAAGTACATCGTAATTTTAAAACATCCGTGCTTGGGACGGGCAAAACCATTATAATACATAATGAAATTTTAAAAAATCCGTCATTTTTGACGGGCTATCTCTAGTTATTAAATATTTTTGTTGCTTATGTTAATTAATCTGGTTAGTTTATAGTAATAAATTTTATTAAACTTTATTAATTATTCTTGTTAATTTATATCACATAATCTCATATGTTCTACTTAATTAATGAGAAGCCACTTTAAATACACTTATCACAAATTAACATCATAAATTTATTTAAATTAAATTTGCGAGTTTATATATATCAAATGTAAGTTCATATTTATTAAATTTCTTAGCAAAAAAAATTAGAGAATAAACAAACATAAAAATTATCTAAAATTAGTAATTAATCCTTTATCGAATAAATAGAAGCTGATGTTTGAATTCCTTAGAATTAACATATTCAATGTGTGTGTGTGTTTCTTAAGAGACTATACTATTGTGATAGTTAATCTAAATAATACACATTAAGTAAGTTAATAAAATAGTACACACCAATCTGCTAAAAAATAAATTAAAAAGATGTACTGTACACACAATTTTGGAGAAAAAATTGAATACAGAAGATTATGGATTATGATTTAATAAGCCTTTAAGACTTTGCTTAGTTATCCTAAATAAATAAATTCAAATTGATTTCTAATTAATCACAAAGGTATCACTTTTTAGATTTCTTCGTTGTCGACTTTTTTGGTTTCTTTCCCTCGTCAGCACTTTCAAGATCACTGACTTCTACTAAGTTATCCTCATCATCACCCATCTGAGAAACATCTCTATTGTCAACATCATTATCATCATCATCATCACTTTTTATGGTCTTATCACCCTCCTGTTCTTGTTCTTCTTCTTCTTCTTCTATTTCATCATCATCATCTTCTTCTTTATCACCATCATCTTCATCATCTTTCTCAATTTCATTCTTTTCTTCTTTTTCATCTTTTTTATTAATCTTGTTCTGATGCAATTGTTCAATTTTCTGTCAACAAAAACTCTCTTTTATTAAATCTCAAAACCACTTTCAAACACCAGATTGTGTTTTAAAATAAATTATTCTCGCCATACAAACATACCTGAAAGAAATTTCCGGGAACTAAGCCATTCGAGCCGTCATCATTTACTGCCACCATCCATCCGTCTTTCCTTTTGATTCAAAAAAAAGTTTTTTTAATGACTTAATTAAAACTTCAGTGAAGATCAAATCTTTCTTGCAGTTCAATTTGACCATATAAGTTATTTTACTTAGTTTTAGCAATTAAACAGCTTAAAACTCAATTAAGCAAAACCAATCTTAATAATAAACGTCTTAAAAACTTAATTTTATTAATAAATACATGATATTGCTTAGCGTTGTTTAACATTTCTTTCAACTAATTTTTTAAAGCAGTTAACCGTATACTGATAATCTTTAATTTCTCTCCTTTTTTGAAAGCCAAGTCTCCTTTTTGCTGTCCTGGAAAGCTTTTCAGTGCTAGAAACTAATGAAAAATTTGTTTTATTTTATAAGTCAAGTCAATTTTAACTGTAAATTAATTTAGAATGGAATACAACTTTAGGCTTTACATAAAGTTTAAACAATAAAAACAACTAGTAATAGTTAAATATTATAAGATCTGAAAAATATTAAAAAATGTTTTCTATATGATATCAAACAAGAGGTAAATTATTTATATTGAGATAAATAAGAAATGTAAAATATAAAAAAAAACAACACAAAATATTTCTGTTAAAATAAGGCAACATACCAAATTTTCACCTTCAGGTAGCTCAACAGCATTTTCCTCATCTTCTTCTTCTTCATCATCATCATCTTCATCATCTAGAACCACCCTGTTATTACCATTCTCATCTTCATCATCATCATCATCATCATCATCATCATAGTCTTGTGGTTTATCATCATTTGTTTCATCCACATCCTCATCATCTTTTTTCTTTTTTCCAGAAGTTTTTGAAGACTTGCTTATTGCACCTTTTCCAATATATACGAAACAAAAATATAAAAGTATCGCAATAACTTCCAAGAATGCTGCTGAATATCAAGCTCGATTATTTCTATAGTTTGGCTGCATTGAAGATTATATGATATAAAAAAGTGGAAATTTTTTAAAAATTATCTTTTAAAAAATCAAATACAGGAAATAATATTTAAAGAATAAACACAATAATTTGTAAGAAGAAAAAAGTACTTTCTTGTTGTTCGCCTTCCTCGCTTCCATCTTCATCATCTTCATCATCATCAACTGGCTCTTCTTCATTTTTGTCTCTGAAGGTATGATACAAATTGAAACTTTAGTTTTATCTCCAGTCCAACGACATATAATTCTAATATTAATTGTTTAATTTGTGCAGTATGTAATTCAATGCAACTTAAAGAATTATTAGATAGAAAACAGAATACATATTATTGCTATGTTTGGAAAACAGCTTATTCTTGAGTTTTCACACTTTACATGAAACTTATAAAAGAAAATAAAATAAAAACAAAATAAATAAACTTACTGGCTGTCTCCTTCTTCTTCTTCAGGAATTATCTGCTGCAGAGTTTTCTTTAATTCAATCTGTACGAATAAATACTCAAATTATTTACTTGAAAAAGTAAATTTAAAAAAAATCTTTGCTTGACATTTATATATTATATCATGATAATTCATTGAATAATTTTTGTTATTGCAACCTCCAACTTTTCCAGTTTTTTGACTTCATCAGCTGATTTAACACTAAACTTTGCTACTTTCTTTGGTTCATCTTCCTGTGTGCATAAACAAATTTTTGATAAAATAATTTCAAAATGAAAAGAAAACAATTTTTTAATTTAAATTTTTTCATTACCTCTTTCAAACTAGAAAGTTTTTCTTTTTGAGACAATATTTTTTCTAAATCGTTTTTGCAGCTGCAGTAAATTTCAAGGCCATTAATTTTCAAAAAGTTCACTAATAACTATTTAATAAAATTATTTTAAGAACATACGTGTCCCCGAGAGTTTTTTTCTTGGTTTCATCAGGAACTTTCTTTTTTAATTCGGTCAAACATGCTTTTAAATTTTTGTTTATCTATAAAAACGTAATTGCCAATACATGATCTTCTTCAGTTTTTTATAATAAATAATTTGAAAAAATTAGCACAAATTATCTCAATGAAAAGCATTTCATCTGATTTTATGATTTAATTAACAAGTTTATACTCCAGTGCAAGGTCATCAACTATTTAGGGAGGAAAAGGCGTATAAAAGGTTTTATAAGAACTATTTACGAATACCCTCCCCCGATCATCAGCTATTTTGGGATTAAAAAATGTTTACTTTTTTTAGACATTTTGCCCCCCCCCCTTTCCTTTGCTGAAATGACGCTCCTACCCCAAGTCCAGTGTAAGAAATTTTGCACTTTTCCTGTTGACTGTTGAGTGTTAGTGATGTTAGTCACTGTTAGTGTTGAGCCGTAGCGCGTAGCGTAAGCCCTTCTTAGCCTTAGCTTTTTATCATATAAGCCTTTCTTTTTACAATCCAAAAACTAACCGCTTTTATTAAGGTTGCGTTTTCTTTTTGCAAAACAGCTAATGGGCTTGGCTGCTTCGGCATTTTTACAAACTTATTTTTAAATATCGAAACTATTTAAAGCCAAAACAAACACTCTCGTTACCAAGCAGCCGAGCACCCTACTATAGTTTGAACATTAATAATCAAATACGACTTTTAATCTATCATAAGCGGATCGTATTTTCTAATAAACGGTCGTCAAAATTCACTATTTTATTAAAAAAACTATTATTATATAGTTTAACCTAATGCCTGTAATTATATTATAACTCACATTTTTTTCATTAATCTATTTAATTTATTTTATGTTTTAGTTGACTGAAAATAAAATACTATAAACACAAGACAAAATAAAAAGTGTATTAACATGAAAACGAAAGAGCAGGCTTGCAAAGTCATAAAAAATAATGTATAATAACAGAACAACAATGTCATGGAACATAGTGTGTAGCACTACCAGCACTGGTGGCTCAAGTTACGTTCAATACGTCTCGCATTGACAGTGTTTAACTTGTACAATTCCATCAATTTATAAATACATAGAGAAGTGTTGCACAAATATCAACTAGTTTGTTAAATTCAATATTTTTCATGTTTCGCATTTTATAGTATTTTATACTGAGGTTTGAAAAAGCACTCAAGCGCATAGACGTAGGGAAAGTTTGTTCTATAGGTGGGAGCGGCAAAACTGACTTCTGTCCAAAAAAGTACAATCATGACCATAGGTGTAGGGGACGGGAGGCAGGGGGCATTTGCCCTCCCAATTTGAGTGGGTTGCTACTTTTTCGGACAAGAGGAGGAAAAATGAAAAATGTTTTCAAAATATTGGGCGAAGAAATATCTTGGAATGCACCTTCGACTACCCTCACCCCGGACATGAGTTTTTTTCTTGGAAGAAATATGAAAAGTCGGTGTCGGAAAATTTTGGGAAAAGTACCTGCGACTACCCCCGCCTCCCGGCCGGTCATTGGTTTTTTTAGAGGAAATATGAAAAGGGGGTTTTTAAACACTAGATTTGTAATATAGTTCTCCTACGAGTATGATCATGACATGACAAACTTCCATAAAAAACAGCGGCGGGCCCAGAAATTGGTAAGGGGGAGGCCCACAAATATTTCGTTTTTTTTCTTAACTTTGATTTCTGTCGTTATGCAGCCCGTTGTTAAATGTCTTGTTTTTTATTCAGTGAAACCAAACAAAAAGAATTGAAATTAAATTTCTGAATTAGTCTTTTCGCCGTTTTTTCCTCTTTATTCTCACTTTATGGTTAACTAGCGGAGATACCCGGCGTTGCCCGGGTTTTTTTAGAGGTTTTTCTAATGTTTGTCTCTTTCTCTCCCGTTTCCTTTCCCACCTGCTTTCCCACTCCTGTTCGCTTTCCCGTTTTCGGTCGTTTTCCCGCTGCCGGTCGCATTCCCGCTCCCGCTCGCTGTCCGTTCCGTGTCGCATTCCCGCTCCCACTCGCTGTACGTTCCGGGTCGCTTTCCCGTTTCTATAATAGACAAACTAACCCACAAACATTCATATATATATACTAGCAGTGCCCGTAGCGGCTTCGCTCGCATGAAATTTGAGAATTTGAACCATGCATACATAGTAGAGTACTGCACGGATCAATTTTTTAGGTCTCGGCTCGGCCCGTCGACAACTTGGCCCAACCCGTTTCAAAAACCGAAATTCCTGGCCCGGCACGGCCCGTCTAATATGGGCCCGGCCCGTTTTTACAGGCCTAGAAGTTCTATATACTTGATGAAAAACTTCGGCCCGTCCCACCTTGACTTCACGTTTAGCCTGAACACCCTAAAATCACTAAAATGTCTATATACTTGGTTAAAAATCTCGGCCCGTTCCACCTTGATTTAAGGTTTGGGCAGGGCCGTATGAAGACCCTAAAATAACGGTTTGGCCCGTCCGTCCGGTGATAAACTGAACTCATTTACTTTTAACCGGCACAAAACCTCAAAATACTATTTTTCACATCTGTAGCCCTTACAGTTTTTGAGTAGCAGTTATTTTAAAATCAAATAACCTTTTTTCCACCTCACATTTGAGGTCCTGGAACTGGAAACCAAATTTTCAAAAAATGGTAAAACACGTATATCATTATTTCTGGAGTAGAAACCAAATACTAATTTTTACTCCTTTAGCATCTACTGTTTTCGAGTAGCAGTTACATTAAAAACCAAATAACCTTATTTTCCACCCCACATTTGAGGTCCTGAAAACCAAATTTAAAAAAAATGGTAAAACACGTATATCTTTATTTTTAGAGTAGAAACTAAATACTAATTTTTACATCTGTGGTATTTACAGTTTTTGAGTAGCAGTTACTTTAAAAAACAAATAACCCTATTTTCCACCCCACATTTGAAGTCCTGGAAACCAAATTTTCAAAAAATGCTTAAACACGTATTTCATTATTTTTGGAGTAGAAACTAAATACTAATTTTCACTCCTGTAGCATTCACAGTTTTTGAGTAGCAGCTACTTTAAAAACCAAATAACCCAATTTTCCAACCGACATTTGAGATCCGGGAAACCGAATTTTCAAAAAATGGTGAAACACGTATCTTTTTATTTTTCAAAAAGAATCTATATACCAAATTTCAAAATCTCCTCATTTTTGGTTTTCGAGATATACATTGTTTTAGAAAAAAGTTTGTTTTCCAGTTTTTTCCCCTCAGGAGCAAAATTTTCAAAAATCCTTTCTTAGCGGATGTTTACGCTATAAAAGTAATATAAGTTCCAAATTTCACGTTCCTAGGATGAGGCGTTTGATCTCGGCGTTGATTATCAGTCAGTCATCTGTCAGTCAGTCAGTCAGTCAGGACATGTTCTTTTATATATATAGATTGTATTCTCTAAACTAGTGGGGTTACCCGGCGTTGCCCGGGGTTTTTAGAGGTTTTTCTAATGTTTGTCTCTCTCGCTCCCGTTTCCTTCTCCACTTTCCCGTTTTCGTCGCGTTCCCGGTCGCTTTTCCGCTCCCGGTCGTTTTCCAGCTCCCGGTCGCTTTCCCGCTCAGAAGTTTTGTTATCGATTTTCTCTCTTGCTCGCGTTTCCTTCCAAGCTTGCTCTCCCGATTCCAGTCGCTTTCCGCGTTCCCGGTCGCTTTCCGCGTTCCCGGTCGCTTTCCGCGTTCCCGGTCGCTTTCCCGTTCCCGGTCGCTTTCCCGTTCCCGGTCGCTTTCCCGTTCCCGGTCGCTTTTCCGTTCCCGGTCACTTTCCCGTTCCCGGTCGCTTTCCCGTTCCCGGTCGCTTTCCCGTTCCCGGTCGCTTTCCCGTTCCCGCTTGCTCTCCCGTTCCCGGTCATGCTTGCTCTCCCGTTCCCGGTCATGCTTGCTCTCCCATTCCCGGTCACGGTTGCTCTCCCGTTCCCGTTTACGCTCATTTTCTCTTTTACATTCTTTCATAACATATATATTCATATATATATATATATATATATATATATATATATATATATATATATATATATATATATATATATATATATATATATATATATATATATATATATATATATATATATATATATATATATATATATATATATATATATATGAATATATAGCAAGTTAAATCTATGAATTTTGATTTCATATGAAAAAAATTAACAATGTACAATGTAACGTTTGTTTTAGATTCAAAAATTTTAGTTCGTTGACTCAGATAAAGAGACAAATAAAAGCTTTTCTTAAATTTATTTTTTATCTTTACTTGTTTTAAAATTCAAAACCTTTTTGAATCTTCAAAATCTTGATAAAAATTTTTAAGCACTAAAACTTAAACATTCATTTTTACAAACTTTTATTTAGATTACAATCTCTGTTGGTGTGTTTGTTTGTGTATGTATGTATGTATGTATGTATGTATGTATGTATGTACGTACGTACGTACGTACGAATGTATGTATGTATGTATGTATGTTTGTATGTATGTATGTTTGTATGTATGTATGTATGTATGTATGTATGTATGTATGTATGTATGTATGTATGTATGTATGTATGTATATATGTATATATGTATATATGTATATATGTATATATTCATGTCCTTTATGCATTGCTACACCATTCATCCGATCGTAATGAAATTTTCACACAATCTTGAGAGTCAAGGGGAATCAAATATAGAGAAAAAAAATTTGAAATCCATCACCGAAAGAATGGGCATAGTCACAGTTTTTCACTTTTGAGTAAATCGAAATTTTAACTTTGAAGACTTTTTTCAGCCAAATCAATAATGAAAATAAAACATGTTATATTTTTTTCTGATTGACTACTCATTTCTGTAGAGGTAAAAATAATTTTCAAGATATAAATGTGTAACACATTCACCCAAGAAAAATTTTCCTAGAGGAACTTACATTTGGACTTTGCCCGTTCTTCCAAATTTTGATGATTTTTTTTTTAATTTTTCAATAAATAAAAGCCAAAAACAAAATCAAATCATCTAATACAAATGACTAATCAAAACAGTAATAAAATAAAATAAAAACTAGAGTATTTCATTGTTTTAGCAATAATGTTTTGAAAAAACAATCCTTCTAATGCAATGCTTGTTAGGTAAAAAAGTAACTCAGAATCATCACTACTTTCTATTAGATGAAACTGATCAACTGCATCCCCATCATGATACAAACTAGCAAAAAAGTTCTGACAGGTCTCTCTGCTGCAAAATTTTTTTAAAACCTGCAAATCTTTCAACTTTGCTATGCTCAATGGGATAGCTTTATCATACAACTGAGCAGGTTGTCCCTTAGTGATTGCATCTTCAACATTTTGTAATTTTTTCCTCTGATAACAATAACTGCACTTTCAAATAAACCATTCCAATTGTTTCTATATTCTACTATCATTGACTTTTTAATGTCTATGACTAATTCCTTGACAGGACGTGTAGGGAATGTATGCATTGTACACTGTTGTTTCGAAAAATAGGAATATTGTATTCATAACTGTAATCATTTGGTAGTGAAACTTGTGAACTGGCTCTTGGACGACGTCTTTTTATTGGTTTAATGTTCATCATTGTACTTATTACTTATGTATGAATCCTGTTCATCTTTACTAGACATCCCATTAAATTGATTCACAAGGTTCTTTCTTTCTTCTGTTGTTGTCATCTCAAAACATTTATATCGAAAACATTTACAATCTTCACCCACTTGATGGTTTGATAATCTCTGTTTTTTCAAACATTCAGATTTGTTTTCAAATTTTCTCTTCTTTTTTGGTTTTTCAGTTAATTGGGGATTGCAGATTGCATCTGCCATGTTCATAAAACAAACTAAAAACTTATCACAAACTCTTAATAATAAAGTAAATATTAAAATAATAAAGTAATAAAAAATAAAATAATAAAGTAATTCTTCTTAATAATAAAGTAATGCTTAAATGTATGATAACCGAAACGAACGCTAAAGTAAACAAAACGAACGAGAAATATTCCAATTCGCTGATTTAAGTCACGTGGTTTGACACATGTGACTATGATCGTTTTTACAGTGGAGACTTGTGACATCTCTCGTTCTTTCAAAGGATAGACTTTTTTCTTCCTTGAATCATTTGTGACCGAGCCCGTTTTTCTAGTTTATGTTTTAATAGACTGAAGATCATAAAATGGAAAATAAGCCAAGATGAAAATCTCAATTTTTTTCAAAATGTGACTATGCCCGTTCTTTCGGTGTGGTCTTCATATATATATATTGAATTTGAATTTGTTTATTATCAGAACCAAAAAGATAAAAAAAAAAAAAAAAAAAAAGTTTATAGAATCAAGCCATAAAAAATTAATGTCTGAAAGTTATATTTTTGATGAAGAGGAGCTACATCAGGCTCCTCTATACTGACAGAAGCTGGAGGACTCGCGACTCCTAAGAGATGCGGTCCTTGAAAGCGTTTACTGTCGGGGCGTCAATTGTGTATTGCGTAAGCGCATTCCATGGAGCGACAATCCGGTTTGTGAAAAAATTGTATCGCTCTTCGCAACCTCTGACATACTGGCGCTCTAGTTTGCAGTTGTGGCCACGCAGGTGGTATGCCGTGTGGCTGGCTGCTCGAGTTTGCGGAACGGAAAAGCTGACGTCGTCGATGTTGTGGGCGATTTTGAACTGCTCGATCAGGTCACCTCTCGAACGGCGGTCTTGCAGCGTTGTGATCCCAAGCTGTTGCAGACGATGTTCATAGGGCTGATGTTTTAGTGTTGCAATGATTTTTGTTGCCCGACGTTGGACCTGCTCAAGAAGGTTAATATCGCCCTTTTGATAAGGCGACCAAGATTGAACAGCAAATTCAAGATGTGGGCGGACGTAGGAGAGGTAAAGTGTACGCCACAGTATGAGGCTGCGGCTGCGGAAAGCTTTTCTGAGTCGGCTGAGCATATGATTGGCTGATGACGCTGCTTTTTCGACCTGTGCTCGGACCTTTAGATCATCTAGATGAGGCGCTGGTGGCCGAGCGGTAGAGCGCTCGCCTGTTGATCGTTAGGTCGGCAGTTCAAGCCTCACCTGCGTCACCAGCGTAACTCCCTTAGGCAAGGAGTTCACTCGCATTGCTTTCTCATGTCTATGAAAATAGCGTGTTCTTCGAAGTTTCCGATCCAAAGGAACCTTCGTAAGCGCCTCTGACTTATCTGGCGCTATATAAATTCATTATTATTATTATTATTATTATCTGAGACGAGAACACCAAGATCACGTTCGACTTTTGTGACTTCGAGTGGTCGCCGCGTGCCGTCAATATGTCTCATAGAGTATTGGTGGGTTATTCTGTGTGAGCGACCGACATGCATGATTTTGCATTTCTCGACATTGAAGTGCATTAGCCAAGTAAATGACCACTCAACTGCACGGTCAATGTCAGCCTGGAGAGATGAAATGTCGGAAGCTGACTTGATGATGCCGATGATTTTGCTGTCGTCCGCGTACATTTTGATTTGGTGTGTGATAGTGTCCGGTAAGTCGTTAATATATAACACAAAAAGTAGTGGACCAAGAACAGAGCCTTGAGGAACGCCACTTGTCACATTCTTCCACTCGGACTCGCAGCCTTCAATCAAAACGCGCTGCTTCCTATCTTTCAGCCACGCTTCGATCCATGTGAGTAGCATACCACGGATGCCATAAGCTTTTAGTTTATGCAGTAGGCGTTTGTGAGGTACTCTGTCGAATGCTTTGGCAAAATCTGTATATACTACGTCAGCCACATAGCCGCAATGAACAGCTTCAGTGAGTATGTCGCGAGTTTCAAGTAAATTTGTCAAGCAGCTTTTTTTCTCGAGAAAACCATGTTGATGTTTGCTGATTAAGCCGTTGACGACGCAGTGCTGCATGATGTGTTCATGTAGAATGCCTTCCATTACTTTACAGGGCACAGGAGTGAGAGAGACAGGCCTGTAGTTAGAAGGCTTGAGCTTGCTGCCTTTTTTGAAGATAGGGGAAACATTTGATTTTCTCCATGTGTCCGGTATAACTCCGGACATGAAGGAGCGCTTGTAGATGAGAGCCAGGGGTGTGGCAAAGGCAGCTGCGCAATTGCTGAGAACGCGTGGGTGCAAACCGTCAAGACCCATCGATTAAGTTTTGTCTAAGCTGTAGAGTCTTTTTTGAAGAATAGCTGCAGAAAAACAACATTCATTTACATCGCAGATTGATTCGGTGCGATCTGTAAAAGCAGGCATGTAGCCCTCAGGTTCGATGACAAAAACAGATTGAAAATAGTCATTGAGTGAAGAACAGATTTTTTCACGGTCCGCAGTTATGGTGCCGTCGGCTGTCTGAATAGAGTTGATGTCGTCTTTGACAAACTGCTTGCTACGGACATGTGAGTGAAGAAGTTTTGGATTGGATTTGGAAGCGCTGACTAGTTGTTCCTCATACGTGAGAATTGCCGACTTGACTGTTTTAGCTACACGCTTGCAAGCCTCTCGATGAGATTCTCGCAGAATAACTGCAGAGTCGCGCCCCGATGCGATGTATTTAGCCCAGACCTCGCGCTTGACTCTGGCTGCTTTTATAACTTCGGGTGTTACCCAAGGTTCTTTTTTCCGGACAAATGGAGTTGTTGTAGATGGGATGTGTAGTGCAACCGCTTCGTTGTATCGGTCGATAAGAAGCTGATAAGTGTCGGGTACTGAAAGGCCATCAAATAAGTTTTCCCAGTCGGTGTTTGAAATACGAGATGACAGCGCATTGTAGTCAGCTTTGCTCCATATAAAACGTTTGTGCGACGGAGAAACACGTGAATTGTTCAGACCGGCCACAGCGAACCGACCGGTTATAAAGCAATGGGATTGGCCCATGGGCGTGTATCCAAGTGAGCAGCTTCAAGTATCTCGATAGCTCGGTCGGGGTCGTTGGTAATAATGAGGTCAAGAGTGCTGCTAGGTGTAACATAACGATTACAGCGGTACGTGGGAAACGTGACAAGCTGTGTAAGGTGCCAGTCGCTGAGGCACTCTTGAAATCTAATGTCACTAGGATGTTCGTTACCTATATGGGCAACTGTTGCCACGCCACCACCCACGTCGATTGGAGCATATTGTGTGTGAGAGAAATTAAAATCGCCATAGAGCAACATAAATGAGCAGCTCAAGGCGGAAAGTGAGCTACGAGCTGTTGTGACCGAAGCAATACATTGTGTGAGATAGTCGTCGTTCAAGTCATGAGGGCGATATAAACAACCAACGAGGAAAGTTTCTCCACCGAAACAAATGACTCGCCAGACTTGTTCAATAGCTGGAGAGTTGAGCTGAGGAATGCCGGTCTCACTGGTCACAACTTTATCCACAACGTAGATCGCAACACCTCCTCCAGCGCACCTCTCTCTGTCTTTACGGTGCAGTTGATAGCCAGCTATAGAGGTGTCTGAGGATTCGTTAAACCATGTTTCCACAAAGAACATGGCATGTGGTCTAAGCGATTGGTCGAGGGCTGCTATTCTTGCTGTTAGCTCATCGCGTTTATCTTTATTGAGCGAGCATGGGTTGTTAGACCAAAACCGAAAGTGATTTAGAGACGAGGTAGGTGAAGAGGATTTGGGCTGGCTTTTCTTGTTGGTGTGACGCATTCTCTGTGGCTTTTGCAAGAGTGAATTATTGGGCCTTCTTGAATTTGTGCAGTTGATTGCCACGGATGCCGTATCGAAAGGGCGAATCATTACCAAGTTGAGCATTGAGTTTGTTTCTTTCTTGCCTCAACTGGTAGTCTAATTGTCTTTCTGCCTCTGTTAAATCCGGGCTGATATAAACGGCCTTGTACGTACTGTTGCTTCTCAAACCTTTAGCTGCCAAGAGGGTCGGGTTTCTGAGACTTGCATCAGCTAGTTCTACGAGGATTGGGCCCGGTTTTGCTTGATCTTTGGATCTTAATCTCTTTATGCATACTGGTTTTACATCAGACTTGCCGATTGAACAAAAAAGATCTTTTACAAACTTTTCGTCTTCAGATCTTTTGTCAACTTGCACTGCACACGACGGTTCCGGAACTCCGTAAACGATAACATTTTTTTCCTTTTCTCTCTATCATTCAGTTCATTCATGGAAGCATTCACAACTACTAACTGCGCAGCTGGCTGTTTTGATTTTCCGTCACCTGATTTAACTACCTGAAGCCAATCGTTACCGATAGTCGGAGGTTGCAATGATGATTTTGCTGCTGTTAATTCGGTGGTCAGCTTCTTGATTACAGTTAAATTGTCTTTATCTTTGGTCTCTAGGAGCGTGACTCGCTCGGACAGCGATAAAACCAGAGAAGAAATCTTGCCGCACCACTCATGAAGAACTTTTGAGGATAATGAGTGGTTACCTTGTCCGAGACTCGGCCAGTTTTTTTCCAACAGAAATTCTGTATCCATGTTGAATATGTTGATGCGTAAAATAATCCGTTTAAATTAACGCTCTAACTAACACGTGCAAGGATTATTCTAGTATTGTCAATATATATATTGTTACGATATCACCAAATCGTATACCGGGCTTAATAGAATGGTTTTGATGTTTTATTGGAAAATAATAAATGAAGCTTTGTTACGGCTAGTTATACCTTCTGGTTTAATAATAATGTCCATAATAGTTATTCGAAGTCCTTTAATGTCTATCAATGGGAAAACCTATTGTAAAAACAGCGATTTTACATTATTACCCCCTTCTTAATTCTGTTCGTCCCGAACAGCATATCGCTTTTAAGAAATGCGACTCGACCACGAACACCAAAATACCTTGATCTTTACTCGTGGCTTTGACCGCAATTCGCAAACAACATGGTCAAGTCTCTTGACCGTTTGACACAGTTTCTTCCAGTCCTTCTTTGGCTCATCAACAGAATCTTTCTTTGGCTCATCGTCGCTATTTTTGCACGGTTCATCACAGCCTTTTTTGCATGCCTCGTCCTGAACATCTTTGCACAGTTTATCGGAATTGTCTGCTTTTTCTTCTTCCTTCACATCTTTTAGATCTTTCTTAAGAAACTCTTCAAAAGGTTTTTCGAAAACACGTCGTTCCATAAATCCAATAAATCCCTTCATCAAACTGTTATTTGATTTTACAATGACTCTTAGTCTATCTGATCTAGGATCCTCTGTGGATTCATCTGATTTAAAACCCTCGGTACCGTTCTCTGTTCTTGTCTCATCTTTTCCAGAGTTTTTGCTTGCTGCATTGCTATTGTTGTTTTGGAGAAGTTCATCGTCATCATGTTTGTTTTCTTCCAAGCAACAATCGATCGTTTTCTTTTCACATTCAAACTTGGCTCTTTCGTTGGTGTCAACTTTCGTATCGTCCAGCGGATCTTTCTTCAAATTACCGCCATCGTCTCTCAAATCAGTGTCTTCTTTTTTTGTCAAGTTAACTTTGAAGTATTTTTCCATTGGAGTTTCGTCCGTTTCTAAATCCTCGGTTGCTTCATCCGAGTCAGATTCTTCACTAAAATCTGACCCTGAATATTCGGTGCCGTCGTCTGTTATGGAGGCTTCCGTTTCAGAACCGTCGCTGTATGGGTGAAAGCCATAGTTGTTATTGCCATTATTATAATAATCATCGTCACTTTCATCCTCATCGTTTTGCATTTCGTTTTCAACTTTCTTCTCATTTTCTTTAGTTTGGTTTTTAACGTCCAAACCGACTGTATCACTGTCACCATCTTTGCATGGTTCATCTTGAGCATCTTTGCAAGGTTCCTTATCATGACCGTCTTTGACCGGCTCATCATCATGACCCACCTGACTTGTGCAGTCTGTACGACCGTCATCCGTCACATGCTCTGCGACACAGCTGGTAAACTCCAGTTCAAATTGGGTTTCGCCGCAGCAACCCACATCACCAGCAGCCCGCTGGTCCAGAACCGTGTCCACCACTGCCTCAGCCAACCCTGCGACCAAACTCTCAACAGTTGTACCGGCTGCTGCTACTTTGTTTCCGTGGCCAAGAATCATTCCTTCTCCTGTATTCTTCTGTGCTGCCATGTTTTCTTTCGCTCGTTGTCTTTCTTCCTCCAGCAATTTGTTTTTTAATTTCCTTCGCTTGACCACAGCTTCCTCGTCAATGTCGAATAGATATTCGTCGTCGTCAGGCCCATAGCCCTCATTCACTAACGCGGCTAAGAGGCGTTCCATAAGTTCGTCCTTTTTACCTGTATCGCTCAGGCCACGTTTCTCCAGCTCGTCTTTCATTTCACTCGCCCAAAGCTCATCCAATGATTTCAAAACCATTCTTGTATCCCACTTCTGACACCAATGTTACGATATCACCAAATCGTATACCGGGCTTAATAGAATGGTTTTGATGTTTTATTGGAAAATAATAAATGAAGCTTTGTTACGGCTAGTTATACCTTCTGGTTTAATAATAATGTCCATAATAGTTATTCGAAGTCCTTTAATGTCTATCAATGGGAAAACCTATTGTAAAAACAGCGATTTTACATTATTATATATCTATATATATATATATATATATATATATATATATATATATATATATATATATATATATATATATATATATATATATATATATATATATATATATATATATATATATATATATATATATATATTGAGATTTAGCATACGCCTTATCAAGACAAGACAAGTCTTGCTCAAGGCGAGAGAGGGAGGGTACTTGCAAAGGCAGCCATTTATAGGCGCCTACCCCTTTAGCAAATGCGAGTGAACTCCTTGCTTAAGGGAGTTACGCTGGTGACGCCGGCGAGGTTTGAACTGCCGACCTAACGATCGACAGGCGAACGCTCTACCGCTCTGCCACCAGCGCATATACATACATAAATGAGCGAAAACGGGAACGGGAAGCCAACTGAGAGCGAAAGATAGAGCGGGAAAAGAAAAGCGACCGAGAACGGGAAAGCAGCCGAGAGCGGAAAAGCGACCGGAGCTGGAAAACGACCGAGAGCAGGAAAGCGACCGGGAGCGAAAAAGCGACCGGGAACGCAACGGGAACGGGAGCGAGAAAGACAAACATTAGAAAAACCTCTAAAATCCCCGGGCAACGCCGGGTGATCCCGCTAGGTATTTTTTATAAAAAGCTGGTTAAGTTTTACTTGCAAGAATTTCGTTTAGAGAAAGACACACACACACCTAAAGATTGTAACCTAAATAAAAGTTGGTAAAAAGTAGGGATGTCACGGGTAGTACTTTTTGGAGTTTTCGGGTTCGGGTTCGAGTTCGGGTTTGTGAAACTAGAGTTTTCGGGTTCGGGTTCGGGTTCGGGTTTGTGAAACTAGAGTTTTCGGGTTCGGGTTCGGGTTTGTAAAACTCGAGTTTTCGGGTTCGGGTTCGGGTTCGGGTTTGTGAAACTCAGGTTTTCGGGTTCGGGTTCGGGTTTGTAGTTTTCCAAAAACCGGGTTCGGGTTCGGGTTCGGGTACTGGCTTATGATTTCAAATTCCCGGATTGATTTTAAATTTACCTAGTGTATATACATATACAAACAAGAGCGATCAATTCATCCATTGGACATTACACGTATTGAATAAACTCTAACAAGTTATTTTTTTAGCTTTCCAAATAATGTGATTTCTTTGGCCGAAGGAGGCCTTATTATTTTAGCTCATTCGCGGCTCGGTCCGGCCAGATAATCAGGCGGATTAGTGGTCTAGCTTACACACTCACCAATAAAATGACCTATTTGTGTTATTTGTTACGCAAAGGTGATAATATAAAACTTGCATGGCTTGCGATTAGTATAATACGTTACCGCTTAAATTATTGTAATTTATTAATTTGTTTCGCTGCTCGGTCCGGTCGGGTAATCAGGCGAATTAGTGTCCTAGCTTACACACTTGCTAATAAAATGACTGTGACGCATAGATCATTTATAGACTTTGCCAGTTAAAGTTTAGGATTATGCAAGATTATCTTTATAACAATGGGTCTTTGTTATATCAGAAGAACTTTGAGTATATGAATGAATAAATATAAGGTTATATAACTGAAGTAAAAAGTTTAGAGTCATGGCTATCCGCGATTTCTTCGACCGAAGGAGGCTTAATTATTTTTGTTCGTTCGCACTCGGTCCGGCCTGATAATCAAACGGATTAGTGGTCTAGCTTACACACTCACCAATAAAATGACGTATTTGTGTTATTTGTTACGCAAAGGTGATAATACAAAACTTCTACGGCTCGGGATTAGTATAATATGTTACGTCAACAAAACTTGTAATTTATCACTTTAGACGAAGACCCTCTTTTGTGGTGGAAAGATAACAGAACAAACTTTCCAGATTTAGCGGTGATCGCTAAACGCTACTTGGAACTCCGCCTTGCTTTTGCAAGCCAATCCCAAGCCTGGAGAAAGGAGGGAAAAGTTAAAAGGATCAAATTATGATCCACGACTGGAAGTACTTAGGTGCTTCTGACACAGTCGTTTCAGTCTTAAAACACTTGGTGTAAAGGACTATAAACTATTATAAAAAAAAAAGCTACTTGGCGGCCCCAGTTACCAGCGTTCCATCGGAACAGTTGTTCAGTGGTGCTGCAATTATTTATGAACCGCTAAGGAACCGATTATCAGGTAAGACAGCAGAAAAACTGTTGTTTATGATGTACAACTTGCCTGAAATCGGTTCCAAATACTATTTCATTTTTAATAAACTAGAAAAGTTATGAAAACTCTGTTTGTGTTGCTATTTTCAAAACTGGAATAAATATTTATTTACTAAAAAATTTATTTGTTCACAACTCCGAGTTCGGGTATTAAGCTTATAAATTTTCGGGTTCGAGTTCGGGTTCGGGTATCAAGTTTTCACATTTCGGGTTCGAGTTCGGGTTCGGGTATCAAGTTTTCACATTTTCGGGTTCGGGTTCGGGTTCGGGTATCAATTTTTCACATTTTCGGGTTCGGGTTCGGGTATCAAATTTTCAAACTTTCGGGTTCGAGTTCGGGTTCGGGTATCAGAAAAAGACCGGGTAGTACCGAACTCGGGTTCGGGTTCGGGTACCCGTGACATCCCTAGTAAAAAGTAAAACCCCACAGGTTTTTATTCAAAAAAAAATTGAGCTCAAACAAGTAGCTAAAGTCGGCAAAAGTAGTCTTTTTAGATTCATTGTGTAAAGGCTCTGGAATTTCCAATCAGATTAGAGATAAAACTGATTTTTGTTTTAAAAGCAAAACTTTTTTCATTAAAAAGTTACTATCAAATTGCGTATATACCTATATCTGGTCACAAAAACTGATCTTAATCCCATACCCATGGGATTGACAAATTTCCAATTCCGGGATTGAAATAAGGCTTGGATTTGCAATCTGTAAAGTCAGCCAAGTTTGAGTGGTAGTTGAAGCAGATTATTGATTAAATCAGTTTGTACCTGACAATTGCTTTACACCCAATGAATTTTTCTAGTATAGCTGTTTCGCTGTTATACCTCGGTCATCAGGGACGTAAATTGAGCCTTTTCCAGGGGGTGGCAAACTTTTTTGCCATTTTATAGCTTACTGACAGGGTTAGTTTTTTCTCTTTTTTAATAATAATAATGTTTGACAATGTTTAGAGTTGCGTAAATCCTAAAGGACTTCCAGGCCAAGACTTACAAGGAATCAGGGCTGTATTTACCAAAGGGCTGACCGGGGCTGAAGCCCAGGGGCGGCCGGTGATAGGGGGCGGCCAGAAATGATGATGAAAAAAAATTATTTGTCTTTTTTAGTTTTTTACTTTTTACATAGTTATTCTGCCACATTAAAAAGGTTATTATTAACTGTATTTAGTTTTCGTCAAATTTTCTTGCAAAAAAGAAAAGTAATTTAAAGTTATTTAATATTTCAAATGTTTTACTAACCAGATATTTCGGAATTATTTCAAAAAGGTTTTGCGAAAATCACCTCGTAACTGGTAAATAATGAAGTTGTCCCGTGTTTGTCAATAGTCACTACTTTGTTAACAATAGGAGTATAGGACTTTTATAAATTCTGTATTTCTGTTAAGAATAGCACAGTTATCACTACTTTGTATTTTGGAATTAGTAACTGTATTTTGTTGTAAATTTGTATTCAAGAATCAAGTTTGACTAATTTGTTATGTATCATTTCAATATTCATCACAATCATTAGCACCTCTTTTTAGACTACGCTTGATGTACATATTCTTGCAACCAAATTATGACTTAATAACAGTTTCAAACAAGTTAATACTAGATTCTAACCAATTATGAAATAACACCCTTTTTAAACCAGATACAAGTTAAAAAAAATTTTCAACCAAGTATGAGTTAATACAAGTTTTCAAATGAAACTCATCTTACAACGCAACAAATCATACCAAATTTTTACATCTTCTGTACCAGTCAACATAAATTAAATGTAAATTGCTTTATACAAGAAAAGATATCTTTAAGACTCATACAATTTTTCCCTAGCTGTGCTGTGCTAGGTTTTCACTTCTTTTTGCGTTAAATTTCTGTATTTGTGTGCGTGGGTCAGTGGCGTACCTAGGGTCTTCTGCGCCCGGGGACAAAACACAAAATCTGCGCCCCCCTACATAAAATCTGTCGAACTACATAAAATATAATAACTAGGGATGTCACGGGTACCCGAACCCGAACCCGAGTTCGGTACTACCCGGTCTTTTTCTGATACCCGAACCCGAACCCGAAAGTTTGAAAATTTGATACCCGAACCCGAACCCGAACCCGAAAATGTGAAAACTTGATACCCGAACCCGAACCCGAACCCGAAAATGTGAAAACTTGATACCCGAACCCGAACTCGAACCCGAAATGTGAAAACTTGATACCCGAACCCGAACTCGAACCCGAAAATTTATAAGCTTAATACCCGAACTCGGAGTTGTGAACAAATAAATTTTTTAGTAAATAAATATTTATTCCAGTTTTGAAAATAGCAACACAAACAGAGTTTTCATAACTTTTCTAGTTTATTAAAAATGAAATAGTATTTGGAACCGATTTCAGGCAAGTTGTACTTCATAAACAACAGTTTTTCTGCTGTCTTACCTGATAATCGGTTCCTTAGCGGTTCATAAATAATTGCAGCACCACTGAACAACTGTTCCGATGGAACGCTGGTAACTGGGGCCGCCAAGTAGCTTTTTTTTTTATAATAGTTTATAGTCCTTTACACCAAGTGTTTTAAGACTGAAACGACTGTGTCAGAAGCACCTAAGTACTTCCAGTCGTGGATCATAATTTGATCCTTTTAACTTTTCCCTCCTTTCTCCAGGCTTGGGATTGGCTTGCAAAAGCAAGGCGGAGTTCCAAGTAGCGTTTAGCGATCACCGCTAAATCTGGAAAGTTTGTTCTGTTATCTTTCCACCACAAAAGAGGGTCTTCGTCTAAAGTGATAAATTACAAGTTTTGTTGACGTAACATATTATACTAATCCCGAGCCGTAGAAGTTTTGTATTATCACCTTTGCGTAACAAATAACACAAATACGTCATTTTATTGGTGAGTGTGTAAGCTAGACCACTAATCCGTTTGATTATCAGGCCGGACCGAGTGCGAACGAACAAAAATAATTAAGCCTCCTTCGGTCGAAGAAATCGCGGATAGCCATGACTCTAAACTTTTTACTTCAGTTATATAACCTTATATTTATTCATTCATATACTCAAAGTTCTTCTGATATAACAAAGACCCATTGTTATAAAGATAATCTTGCATAATCCTAAACTTTAACTGGCAAAGTCTATAAATGATCTATGCGTCACAGTCATTTTATTAGCAAGTGTGTAAGCTAGGACACTAATTCGCCTGATTACCCGACCGGACCGAGCAGCGAAACAAATTAATAAATTACAATAATTTAAGCGGTAACGTATTATACTAATCGCAAGCCATGCAAGTTTTATATTATCACCTTTGCGTAACAAATAACACAAATAGGTCATTTTATTGGTGAGTGTGTAAGCTAGACCACTAATCCGCCTAATTATCTGGCCGGACCGAGCCGCGAATGAGCTAAAATAATAAGGCCTCCTTCGGCCAAAGAAATCACATTATTTGGAAAGCTAAAAAAATAACTTGTTAGAGTTTATTCAATACGTGTAATGTCCAATGGATGAATTGATCGCTCTTGTTTGTATATGTATATACACTAGGTAAATTTAAAATCAATCCGGGAATTTGAAATCATAAGCCAGTACCCGAACCCGAACCCGAACCCGGTTTTTGGAAAACTACAAACCCGAACCCGAACCCGAAAACCTGAGTTTCACAAACCCGAACCCGAACCCGAACCCGAAAACTCGAGTTTTACAAACCCGAACCCGAACCCGAACCCGAACCCGAAAACTCTAGTTTCACAAACCCGAACCCGAACCCGAAAACTCTAGTTTCACAAACCCGAACTCGAACCCGAACCCGAAAACTCCAAAAAGTACTACCCGTGACATCCCTAATAATAACTGTCGTACTCAGTATTTGCATGTAGACTACAGTCTCTGGCGCCTATATACATGCATTTCAGGGTATTTAAATTTCTATATGCATATTGAGCTGAGTTTTAAACAAAATTTATTTTTCTTGCTTTTACTGCAGCAAACTGGTTAATTATATCATCAAAATCAATCTGTTCAAGAACTTCCCTCTCCACACTCATTAGGGCCAGATCGCTAAGTCTATCTTGTCCCATGGATGCTCGAAGGTAGGAAAGAATTATTTTTAATTTACTGAAGGATCGCTCACAGCTGGCAATCGAGACAGCTATGGTAAGAAGGATTTGTAGAGCAACACGCAAATTTGGAAAACATCTTCTCCGTAACTAACAATGAACGACAAGAGTTCTGTAGGAGTCTTTGGTGCAGTATCCTGGCGGGTCTCAAGGAGCATTCTGCAGTCACATACTTCATTTAATAACTCAATTCCTTCAACATCCGAGTCATAAAAATTTCCAAATTCAATACAATGATGACGGAGACTGTCAAGATCTTTGTCATTCAAAAGTTTGTCTACATCAAGTAAGAATCCGAATTTGAAGTTCAGATCTTTGAGACGAGTAAACCTTGTTGTCATCTCCTGTTGAAGTCGATCTAAAATGCTCTTCATGATCCGAACAATTTCTTCTTCTGCCGAAAGTCCTGCATCTCGGGCAAGTTCTCCAAGCATCCTTCTCCGTCGCCTGATTCTACTTTCTACAGCAACACCCCATAGCTCACATCTTTCCTTTGCTTTTAGCACTGAATCATGGCATATGTCTTCACGGATTCTTGTAATATCCATGTGCAGAGATTCAATATCCAAAGACGCTTCGTGAAAATTCATTGTTGGATCTTGAAGTCTTTTCTGAACACGGTCGATTTTTTGAGTATGTCATGCCAGAAAGGAAGGAAAACTAAGAAGTTGAAACTCAGAATATTTTGTAACAGAATTACAGCATCGCCTCTAGTTTCTTGTGTTTCAGTTGTATCTTCAGACATTTTTTCCAGTAGACTAACTATATTATCAAGTCCATCATGGATTGATTTAACACATTCTGCTCTAGCACTCCATCGTGTTTCTGATTCACGCTTGACTGTGATGGTAACTGCTTCTTTAAGTTTGTGAACTTCTGAAAAGATCCTCAACAAATTTAAATTTTTTTTTAATTATTTAAAAAATTTGGTCACTGATATTGCGCCCCCTCCAGCCCTGCGCCCGGGGACAACTGTCCCCCCCTGCCCCCCCTCGGTACGCCACTGGCGTGGGTGTCAACAGGCTATATAAGCACTGTATTTCCGCCTCTTTGGCACTTCCGTTTAATTGTAATGTTATAGTTCGGCGACTTGCCAATAAAGAAAATAAAGACAAATAATTGTGGATTGCGATTGTCCAGGAAAAATATTGCCCACACTGAGGGGCGGCCCATGCTGCCAAAGCCCAGGGGCGGTCTGACCGCTAAATACGGCCCTGCAAGGAATAGTATTTTTTGCCAATGAAGATCAAATAAATAATAGATTTTGTTTTAAGTTTTCAAAATTCTTTCATCAATGAAGTCTACCTGCGTGCCAAATGTTGTTTAAATTGCTCTTGCGGCTTGGATGTTATAAGCAAATACCCACACACACACAGGCAGACATTACTTTTTATATCTATTAAATACACATAGAGAGGGGTGGGGAGATGCATCCCCCACTAGAGTATCAATTGATTTTTTTGGATATTACACCTGGTTTTTAGAAAATGACCGTAGCTTTTATGGGAGGAGAAAGTGGAAGTTTCTGAAAATATTTTGGAAAAGTATTTTAGACTACCCCTCACTGGTCATCAGCTTTTGTAAAGAGTATGTGAAAAATTTCTGAAGTGCATCCCCCACTAAGAATTTCTGGATACGCCACTGAGTACAATGGGGATGAATGATTTAATCATATTGCAGGGGCAGATCCAGAATTAGTAAAAAAAGGGGGTCCAAAATGGGGTCGGTAGATATTTTAATTTTTGTGTTAGATTTAAAGGTTTTAACATACATTTCTGGTCAAAATTTAGTCATTCAATAACAGAGTTTCTGTAAAAAAAAACAACAAATAACAAAATAGTATAAATAGTTAAGTTTATTGACATTCTTTGGAGACAAGTTCTAATATTGTCTTTAATGTACACTGTTTCGATAAATTTGTTTATTCGAGCTTAAATTTCAATACGCATTTAATCATCACTAGGTAAGTTAAGTAAAGTTAAAATTTAAAAATTATATAAGAAACTCTAAGAAAAAAAATTAAATTTTGGAAATAAGGGGGGGGGGAACAACTTGTCTACACACGCAAATAAGATTCCAATACACATTGAATCATCACTAAGTTAAATAAAATAAAAATTTAAAAATATATAGCGAAATCTAGGTAAAAAATTCAAATTTTGAAAATCGGGAGAGGGAAAATGCCCCCAGCCCTAATTTACGTCCCTGTCGAATATCAGTAATAATATCAATTATTATTTACGGTTAGACCCACATAAATTATGCGTGCTGGAAAATGACCGTTATATACTGCCACATTTGCGACTGGTATTGTGAACGCCAAATGACAGAATTTTTCAATTCCGAAAGATCCGCTAAGAGGTTTCAAAAAAGCTATTGCTTCTTGAATATCTGCCGGCTTTGAACACTGCGCTAAAAGCATTTTGCAAACATCAATCTGAGATGATAACGAGCCAGTCCTGTCTAAGTTGTATGCATCGGTCAATGGTTGCGGTGTTTTCAAGTCTAAGAAGTTGGTAATAGCTCGGTGCTCTTAAAAGATTGTCCAACATTCATTCATTTGTTCAATACTATTTTTAATGGAGAACAGTTTTACTTTCACTGAATCGACGCTCCATTTCATGCACAATTTGGCCCATTATCGGGAATATTGTATGCATAATTGCATAACTACTATAAAAATATATGTATCAATTAAGACCCATTTTTTTGAACAACAGTAAATCGCGATTTATCAAGCGGTTTATTAAGCAAAACTGTCACTTGATCTTCTGTTGGTATCGGTATCTGATTTTATTTCTAAACTTTATTCATTAATTCTTTAGAAACTTGACTTTAGGTCAATGGCTAGTTACAATTTACTAAATTTAATAAAAGAGCATTAAAACTAAATAATTCTGAGTGAGATGTTCCTCGCTATTAAATTAAGGGTGGAGCAAGAACGTTTAGGTTTTAAAAAGTCAACAATGTCAGCTTAGTTTTAAACATTATTCCGTAACAATAATTCAAGTTTTTGTTTTTGAAGTTTAATCAGCTCCATTTGAGACTTCATCAGCTCTTTCTTGACGTTATTTTTTTCAATTTCAGATGTCAACCAGTTGTTGTAGAGCTGATTATCATTATCATTGAAGCCAATTATTTGGCTTTGCTTTCTATACCTTTTTCTGGGACTGGTACTGGTGGTCAATTGTGTATTTGATGTCGGATCACTGTCAATGGTATCACTGTCTGTCACAAACTTGATAGGATGGCTTTGCTTCCTGCGACAGTTGAACTTCCTTCGCGATTGCGTACCACTCCCATTGCTGTTACCTTCACCTTAATGATAAAGTTCAATTTTAAATAAATACGATGAATTGATTGAATTTTAATGTTAGCATTTAGATGCACGGTGAAAACCAATAAACAACACAAAAAACTACTATAAAATCTGACGTTAGAAACTCTTCCTGAAGTTTTACCTACCTAAATGTCTTTCAGAAGATTTGACGTTTTCTTTTGTTTTTAACATTACTGTGGGGGGCTCTGAACTATCTGCATCATCTACTCGAGCATTTCAAAATTGAATTAGAAATGTTTTACATTTTGTCAACTACTTTCCAATACATGATCAAAAAACTAAAATTTACTAACCTGGAAAGAGTTCGGGAAATTGGACACTTTGTTCTGTAGAATAGACTTCACGTGCTACCACAATAAAATGAGTTTTTCATTAGATCAGTTATTACATATTCGAAATAAATGAAATAATAATCAAGATCAGGACAATTCAGTTACAATATCAACAGGTATAAACGTTTTCACTTTTTTATATCAATACTTCTTATTATTCCCAAAATTTTTAGAGTGCTTTGGCATTGGGAACGAGTCAATGTTGCGAGTTACTGTTTGATTTAATAACGATAAATAAGTTAATAAGCCATCCGGTTAATTAGTTTTCCCAAAATACAAAAACATATTGAAACAATATAGGCGGTCAGAAAAAATCGGAATAAATTCATAAGTTTAACCCTCTACTGCATGAATAAACAAGTAAATTAAAAACGAATTTTTAAAACCAATGCTCTTATATGTAATTAAAACACAAATTTTGCAATCAATTTTTTCTTATATTACTCTTTTATTTTATGTTAAAGTCGAAATATCTTAATTATATTTAATTAAAATTATCTAAATTAATTGACTTATTGTAAAACTAATAATTGAATATTGCATTGTCTTCTATTTTAAGCATGTATGCAAAATTTGAAAAAATCTATCATCAGGAAGTGACTCAAAAATTGATTGCAAGATTTGAAACAAACAGAGAAACAAACAGACAGACAGAGAAACAGAGACGACGAGTTAATAAAAACATTGGTAATAATAATAAAAATATCATCAAAAAGCATAAAATTTAAATATCTCAACTATTTTCATGAAAATTTCGTACACGCTTGAGAATCGCGGTCAGTGAGTGTGGTTCGTGTTAACTTGGTAAAATAGTCTGCCAGTCGGTTAGCGTTTTGTGGTCAAGAAAACCCTCAAGAAAACCCTCAAGAAAACCCTCAAGAAAACCCTCAAGAAAACCCTCAAGAAACCCCTGGATAAAATCCTCAAGAAAATTAACTAAATTAATTGACTTATTGTAAAACTAATAATTGAATATTGCATTGTCTTCTATCTTGAGCATGTATGCAAAATTTGAAAAAAATCTACCATCAGGAAGTGACTCAAAAATTGATTGCAAGATTTGAAACAGACAGAGAAACAGACAGAGAAACAGACAGAGAAACAGACAGAGAAACAGACAGAGAAACAGACAGAGAAACAGAGCCGACGAGTTAATAAAAGCATTGGTAAAAAAATGTTTTTTTACACAGTACAAATTTCTAAGAAAGCATGGAAGTAATGATGCCAATCGGCATCGCTATGCGGTAGAGGGATAACATTCAGTTACAATATCAAATGCACTCTAATAAATTTAGGTATCCTTTATAAAGTTTATTTACCTAAGGATCGTTTAGATAATTTGACGTTTCTTTTGTTTTTAACATTACTGTGGAGGGCTCCGAACTATCTGCCCCATCTACTCAAACATATCAAAATTCCATTAGAAATGTTTTACATTATTTCAACTACTTTTCAATAAATGATCAAAAAACTAAAAATTTACAAACCTGAAACAAGTTCGGGAGATTGGACATCTTTTTCCACCTTTACTGTTACTACTGGCTCAGAAACTTTAAAATTGTCTGTATGATCCAATAAAATAAGTTTTTCATTAAGTCAGTTATTACACATTTAATTGGCAAACTTTGGAAAAAAATAATCAAAATAAATAACTTCATAACCATTCAGTAACAAATATCATAAGTATACATGTTTTCAAATCTTTTTCACGTTAATTCAGTTACAATATCAACAAATAAACATGTTTTCAAAAGATGTTCTATATCAACTTCAATTGTATTTGTGGTCGGCGATAGAAACCCACTTTTCGTCATCTTATTGAACTGAGACTTAGAACGTAGATTCGTTCTAGATGACCCCAAAAATTGTGAATCCTCAGATTTCCTCCGACCGACAGTTTAAATTGTTTTAATAAGCTTTTGAATCTTGGAAAAGCTTATTAACGAGAAGGCTTATTAGCTTGTTCTCCGTCATTAAAATCAAACTGAAACTCGCAATACTGACTCGTTCCCAATGCCAATGCACTCTATTGATTTTGAACATCCATCGACCACAAATCGGATGTTAATGTTTTTGAAAATATACGGTTTAGTGTTTTTTTTACCAATTTTAACCATAGATGAAAATCGCAACAATGATAAAAACAGTTTTGGGGTAAACCATATTTTTATGATTGTGATTTTTATCTATAGTGTAGGCCGTCAAATTTTAAGAAGGCTATTTAATAAAGTATTTTTACGAAAAATCATTTTTTTTGCTGTTTATATGTAAGAAAATACAATACTAACATTCAAATGGCTTGGATGATTGAGAAATATTTGCTGCATTAAACAATTTTGAAGACTCTGAATCTGAAGCTGCAAAACTGCTTGCCTTCATATTTTCTAAAAAAAAATAAAAAAACTAATTACATCAAAACACTAAACGGCTCTTCATTCAAACCTCTTTAGATCTGTTTGATTTGTTTACGCAACGCTATTGGCTAAATGCATATTTTAAATTAAATTTTTCTAACTTTGTCCCGAATGGTTTCCCTCGCACGCCCCACTACCACTACAGGCGTATTTCTCCTTCGCTATAAAGCTGCCTTCATATGTGTCGCAATGATAAATATTTTAGTTATGTATAACATTTAATTATAGTTAATTTTACTTTAGATAATTTTTACGCTATTCAGTTACTATGCTATTTGTTTTAAATTATTTCGTCCTATTTTCATAACAGCGTTACTCAAGTCTTTCATATATAATTTTTGCGTGAATCAACGCAATTACAATAAAAAAGATATCTATTTAATCCTCTATCATGTGTTAAAATGCAGTCATTATTCAATCATTATTTGTTTGAGTTCTAGCTTGATTCTCTCCCTAACTCCTTTCCATTAATATGTTTAATTCGTTTTTGAATAAATTTTGATCACTTTGTGGCCGTAAAAAAGATACTACAATAATCAACAATGTTCTCACAAAATATGTTTACTATTTTAATATATGACTAACCTTCAATTCGTATCTTTTTATTGCTGACGTTCAATTTATCTTGTTCCATTTCGACCATGTCGTTAAAAATATTCTTGTGGTGGTTCTGAAGATGATTCCTCAGATTGGTCGGATTCTTTGTGGCAACAAGCACACCGCATTTTGAACCATTGCTTAAAACTACAGCACAACGACTTTTGTTATTTTTTTCTTCAAATTTAAAATAAGTCCACACATTGCTGCTGCGCTTGCGACCAGACATATTTATATCGGTTATAATAACGACGTAGGTACAGGCCTAATAAGTCAAAAGTTGAAAATAAATTAAATGTAATGTTTCAAATCACTTTATGATTTTAAAAAAAACCAAGAAATTAAAAAAAATTTACATCTAAGTTTGCTGTCATATCTATCTATATATATATATTTTTTATATATTTACAAATGACTGTCTGTTTGTCCGTTTGTTCATTTGGCCTGTATGCATTGCTACACCATTAACCTGATCGTAATGCAATTTTCACATAACCTTGAAAATCAATAGAGGAATGTTTCTGTGAAAAAATTGATAACGGTCACAAAATGAGCGTGAGCGCGAGAGCGAACGGAAACGCGAGAGAGCGGGGGCGGGAACTGGAAATTGAGTGGGAAAGGGAGAGCAAGCGGGAACTGGAAAGCGAACGGGTACCTTGCTAGTATATATATATATATATATATATATATATATATATATATACTAGCGGGGGTGCCCGGCGTTGCCCGGTGTTTTTAGAGGTTTTTCTAAAGTTTGTCTCTCTTGCTCAGGTTTCCTTCCCCGCTTGCTTTCCCGTTCCCGTTTGCTTTCCCGTTCTCGGTCGCTTTCCCGTTCCAGGCCGCTTTCCAGCTTCCGGTCGTTTTTCCGCTCCTGTTTCCTCTCCCGTTCCCTTTCCCGTTCCCGCTCACGCTTGCTCTCCCGTTCTCGCTCATGCTTGCTCTCCCATTCCCGTTCTCGATCGAAAGGGAAAGCGACCGAGAACGGGAAAGATACCGGGAGCGGGAAAGCAACCGGGAGCGGAAAAGCGATCGGGAACGGGAAAGCGGAGAAGGAAATGGGAGCGAGCGAGAGGTTTACCTAATGCGTTTCTTTTTCGCTCCCGTTTCTTTCCCGCTTGCGCTCCCGCTCCAGGTCGTTATCCGTTCCCTGTCGCTTTCCCGCACATTTTTTCGCTCTCAGTTCCCCCCCCCTAGATCCGATTCTACATACATACATACATACATACATACATACATACATACATACATACATACATACATACATACATACATACATACATACATACATACATACATACATACATACATACATACATACATACATACATACATACATACATACATACATACATACATACATACATACATACATACATACATACATACATACATACATACATACATACATACATACATACATACATACATACATACATACATACATACATACATACATACATACATACATACATACATACATACATACATACATACATACATACATACATACATACATAAACACAGACACACATACATGCACATACACATACATACATACACACATACATACGCACATACATATATATATATAGTTCCCGCTCGCTCACCCGGTCCGCTCCGCTCATTTTGTGACGCATTTCAATTTTTTTTCTCTATATTTGATTCCCCTTGACTCTCAATGTTGTATATATATATATACATATGTTCATATATATATATATACATATCTACACACACATATACATATATATATATATATATATATATATATATATATATATATATATATATATATATATATATATATATATATATATATATATATATATGTATATATATACATACATAGTTCCCGCTCGCTCACCCGATCCGCTCCGCTCATTTGGAGACGGATTTCAAATTTTTTTTCTTTATATTTGATTCCCCTTGACTCTCAAGGTTGTGTGAAAATTTCATTACGATCGGATGAATGGTGTAGCAATGCATAAAGGACATGAATATATACATATATACATATGTACATATGTACATATGTACATATATACATATATACATATATACATATATACATATATACATATATATATATATATACATATATACATATATACATATATACATATATACATATATACATATATACATATATACATATATACATATATACATATATACATATATACATATATACATATATACATATATACATATATACATATATACATATATACATATATACATATATACATATATACATATATACATATATACATATATACATATATACATATATAAATATATACATATATACATATATACATATATACATATATACATATATACATATATACATATATACATATATACATATATACATATATACATATATACATATATACATATATACATATATACATATATACATATATACATATATACATATATACATATATACATATATACATATATACATATATACATATATACATATATACATATATACATATATACATATATACATATATACATATATACATATATACATATATACATATATACATATATACATATATACATATATACATATATACATATATACATATATACATATATACATATATACATATATACATATATACATATATACATATATACATATATACATATATACATATATACATATATACATATATACATATATACATATATACATATATACATATATACATATATACATATATACATATATACATATATACATATATACATATATACATATATACATATATACATATATACATATATACATATATACATATATACATATATACATATATACATATATACATATATACATATATACATATATACATATATACATATATACATATATACATATATACATATATACATATATACATATATACATATATACATATATACATATATACATATATACATATATACATATATACATATATACATATATACATATATACATATATACATATATACATATATACATATATACATATATACATATATACATATATACATATATACATATATACATATATACATATATACATATATACATATATACATATATACATATATACATATATACATATATACATATATACATATATACATATATACATATATACATATATACATATATACATATATACATATATACATATATACATATATACATATATACATATATACATATATACATATATACATATATACATATATACATATATACATATATACATATATACATATATACATATATACATATATACATATATACATATATACATATATACATATATACATTCATTTTTATATATATAAGATTGAACACAACACTCGACTATGAATGGGTACGAATCAATGCTCGATAGTATTATAAGTTGTACGGCGTACAATCCGTCACTAGCTAATTTAATAGCTATCGAGATATACGAGTATTTCTATGTAATTATTTTTATTGTGGCTTCAATATTTTGTCATAAAGAGGTCAAACAGTCTGATCAATTCAAGCACTTTATCATCGGTCCACTCCATCGTAACTTCTATTCATTAAAATAATAGTAAACAAACCAATCATCCAATCAGAACGTGAGTTTCTGAACCAGTTCTGGAGAGAAATAGAACATGCATCGGCCGGCAAAATCTGGCACCAGAATCTGGACGTGAATAAATTAACATAATTTCTGGACGCGGTTTTCGTGACACACACTCCAGATTCTGGTGCCGAACGACTGGTACCAGCGAAAACTGGTCAGTGTGTACTGGGCTTTAGATAGAAATTTGGTACCATTAAGGCTTTGCAGAATAAGTTAAGACAATTGTATGAAAATGAGAGGAGAAATCAAGCAAAAGTAAAGCATCGGGATGCATACCCAAAGATAATGATGATGATCACGATATGACAATGGAAGGAGTCACAGTTGTTACAATTAACTATAAATGTTCTAATTATATTTTTTTTTTATTTGTGTCTGAAAATTTTTTCCTGAGCCAAATTTCAGGCCCGGACCGTGCCGTCTAATTTGGGCCCGATCCAGTAGCGTAGCTAACATAGGTGACACCAGAGGCGGAAATCGATGGTGTCACCCTTCGAAAACGGTTAATATCAACATTAATTTTAAAAAATAATCAGGTATACGTAAAGTCTGATTTTAATACAACAATTTAAATAAATAAATATTTGAACAATTTTAAGTCATTTATCATCAAATTACAAAACTATCAACCGAATATCTTAAGTATATTTAGAAGAAACTTGGAAAAACTTTTTTTTTAATTTTTTAAGCACTATCTCTTCTTTCTAGCTTTGACAGCTGCAAACTCGGAAATCACATCTTCAAAATTAACACTTTGTTTTGCCTCGTTTTAGATCGTTAGCATTGCAAAATTGATTAACCTCGTGTAGCTCATTGTTGACCTTAAGTAGTTGTTTGTTAATTTACCAAAACTCCTCTTGCACAAAGCAAAAGATAAAAAAATTGTCATAAATAACTTTAGTGCTACAATAAGATTCGGAAAGGATTATGTAAAACTAGCAGTGCCCGTAGCGGCTTCGCTCGCATGAAATTAGAGAATTTGAACCGTGCATCCATAGGTGTCGGCTCGGCCCGTCAACAACTTGGCCCAGCCCGTTTAAAAACCAAAATTCCTGGCCCGGCACGGCCCTTCTAATTTGGGCCCGGCCCGTTTTTACAGGCCTAGAAATTCTATATACTTGATGAAAAACTTCGGCCCGTCCCACCTTGACTTCAGGTTTGGCCCGGCCCGTCTGAAGACCCTAAAATTACTAAAATGTCTATATGCTTAGTGAAAAACCTCGGCCCGTACCACTTTGATTTAAGGTTTAGTCTGGCCCGTAAGAAGACCCTAAAATAACGGCTTGGCCCAACCGGTGATAAACTGGACTCAGCTACTTTTAACCGGCACAAAACCTCAAAATACTAAGTTTTAGATCTGTAATGCTTGCAGTTGTTGAGTAGCAGCTATTTTAAAATCAAATAACCCTTATTTTGACCCCACATTTGAAGTCATGGAAACCAAAGTTTTAAAATAGGATGAAACACTTATATCGTTATTTTTTGAGGCGCTGGTGGCAGAGCGGTAGAGCGTTCGCCTGTCGATCGTTAGGTCAACAGTTCAAACCTCGCCGGCGTAACCAGCGTAACTCCCTTAAGGGAGGAGTTCACTCGCATTTGCTAAAGGGGTAGGCGCCTATAAATAGCTGCCTTTGCAAGTACCCTCCCTCTCTCGCCTTGAGCAAGACTTGTCTTGATAAGGCGTATGCTAAATCTAAAAAAAATACTAAATACAAATTTTTACATCTGTAGCATTCACAGTTTTTGAGTAGCAGTTACTTTAAAAACCAAGAAATCCTATTTTCCACCCCACATTTAAAGTCCTGGAAACCAAATTTGTAAAAAATGGTGAAACACGTATATCATTATTTTTAGATTAGAAACTAAATAATGATTTTTACCTTTTGTTGCATTTACAGTTTTTGAGCAGCAGTTACTTTAAAAACCAAATAACCTTATTTTCCACCCCACATTTAAGGTCCTGGAAACCAAATTTTTAAAAAATGGTGAAACACGTATATCTTTATTTTTAGAATAGAAACTAAATACTAATTTTTACATCTGTGGTATTTACAGTTTTTGAGTAGCAGTTACTTTAAAAAACAACCCTATTTTCCACCCCACATTTTAAGTCCTGGAAACCAAATTTTCAAGAAATGCTAAAACACGTATTTTATTATTTTTGGAGTAGAAACTAAATACTAATTTTTACTCCTGTAGCATTCACAGTTTTTTGGGTAGCAGCTACTTTAAAAACCAAATAACCCAATTTTCCAACCCACATTTGAGGTCCGGGAAACCGAATTTTCAAAAAATGGTGAAACACGTATCTTTTTATTTTTTAAGAAGAATCCATATACCAAATTTCAAAATCTCCTCATATTTGGTTTTCGAGATATACATTGTTTTAGAAAAAAGTTTGTTTTCCAGTTTCTTCCCCTCAGGAGAAAATTTTTACAAAAATCCTTTCTTAGTGGATTCTTACGCAATAAAAGTAATATAAGTTCCAAATTTCACGTTCCTAGGATGAGGCATTTGAGCTCGGCGTTGATTATCAGTCAGTCAGGACATGTTCTTTTATATATATAGATGACAATGACTGGCGCTCCCGTAATGGACTTTGTCGATAAGGGAGCGCCTAATCAAATGATTCTTTGATTTGATTTGATTTGAATACATGATTCAATTAAAAAAAATTTAATTTGAACATCTTTCGTATTTTTAAATTGAGTGTATTTGAAATCAAAGTTTGTGTTTAAAAACACTTTTTTTCCTATACTTGTGTTTTCAATAAAAAATAAGAGTACATTTTTGTTTTTAAAACTTAAACAATAATTTTATTCTTTTGACATTTGACATTAACCTGCCAATAAGTATTTATAAACTAAAACTTTACTACTGTAGCACATGCTGCATGTATCAGTTCAACTGTTCAAACTACTAATCAAGTTGAGCTTAAGGCAATCCTGAATTTGGAAATTTTAGTGAGCTGAAACGGACCAAATGGTTAAACCCACAATAATTTAAAACAAGTAAAGGAAAAAACGAGTTTTTTAATACAAACTTTGATTTCAAATACACTCGATGTGTGTCTGTGTGTATGTATACTAAAGAAGTACAAATTACGTTTTTTTAATTTTTTTTAATTGAATTATGTATTGTCATGCAATATAAAGCTATGATAAAAGTTTCAGTTTTCTAGGTAGTCAAAAAGCTGCTTAAATTTCACTTGCAAGATTTGTTCACAGTGAAAGCCACACACACACACAAACAGAAATTGTAACCTAAATAAAAGTTTGTAAAAATTAGAGTTGAATTTTTAGTAAGGCTATGAATTATTTTCTCAAGGGTTATTGATTTTGGAATGTCTTTCTTTGAGCACATTAACATGAATGTTCTATGTTTCTCGTTATTCAGAGAAGATCTCAGTCTTGTTTTTATTACTTTTAATTTACTAAATGCTCGTTCATATGTGACTTGAGAAAAGGATAGAGTAAAAAGATATTCCGACGTTCTTTGGATGTTGAAGCCGCTCATGCTCTGGTCCGGGCGCTGATTCATAGCCGTTTGGACTATTGATATGACTTGTTGGCGGGTTTAAAACTCTACTTGTACAAACGACTTCAGTCGGTTTTGGACGCTGCTGCCCGAATTGTCCTTAGAATAGCAGCCCGTCAAAGTGTTTTAATTCAAATGAAAGAAAAACTCCACTGATTGGGCTTTCCTTAAAGAGTAACGTTCAAGCTATGTATATTATGTTACAAATGCTTGCATGGTTTGGCAACAGACTACCTGTCTAGACGGTCGTGCTCATCTCAGTTCAGCGTTTGTTGGTCAGCTTATGGTGCCACCCACAAAAAGGAGAAAGCTTGGGGACAAGGGTTTTTATCATTCTGGTCCCACTGCATGGAATGATCTACCGGTCTCTCTTTGAGACTTCATTGAAATCTTTTAAAAAACATTTAAAATCTTATTTTTTTAATAATGTAATATAATATCTGTGATTCGATGGACTGTGTTTGCGCCTATGTGATGTGTACCATTAATTGTAATGCGACTTTTTGTTTAAATTTTAGATGCGCGCGGTAATCATTGGAAGATTGTGCGATCACGTGCTTTGGACTAGAGTTGGCTATAAATAATTTATTTTAATTTAAATTGTTAATTTTTAAGGTGGCATAATGTCTGAACGACTTCTAGGCCACAAAAAGATGCGTCTTTAATCTACGGCGAAGTTCGTCAGTGTTAGTCGAGCCGGTGACTATATCCGGAAGTTGGTTCCAAAGCCTGGGACCAGCGACGGTGAACATGCGGTCGCCAGCCGTTTTCATTCGAGTTCTTGGTAGGCCGAGTGAAGTGGTTGTAAACGATCTTAGTCTTTTTCTAGCTGGGACATCAGAAACTTTGAGAAGTAAAGAAGACAAATACTTGGGGGCTAGATTATTGAGAGATTTCCAAACCAGTAGGGCCAACTTGAATTTAATCCGTTTGTCTACTGGCAGCAAGTGTAGGTCCGCAAGAATGGGATTAATGTGGTCAATCTTTTTTGCACCAGTGACTAAGCGTGCCGCTGCGTTGATGACCAAACGAAGACGGTTAATATTGTATTTAGGTGAACCTATGAGGAGAGAGCTTCCATAGTCAAGTTTAGAGAGAACAAGAAAGGACACCAGTGTTTTAAGAGCAGATATAGGGAGAGAGGCAGCTACACTCCTGATCTATCTCAGAATATTGAAGCACGCTCGAACAGTGTTTCTGATATGTGTGTGTGGCGACAAATCAGCATCAAGAAACATGCCAAGATTACGAACAGATACAGAAAGGTAAACCATATCAGGACCTATCCGTACCGTTTTTTTCTGGCAGCGAGCTGTCCGACGACTGGAAGCAAACCAAATTGCTTCAGACTTGCTGGAGTTCAACTGGAGACGACTTGATCGCATCCAAGCTCCAACGTCATCTATACAGGTAGATATAACAGCTTGGAGTGCCCTAGTCTTTTCAGGCAGGCAATGGACGTAGATTTAAATGTCATCAGCATAAAAATGACAAGAGAGTCCATGGCTAGCAATAGTGTCTTCAAGTTCATTGGTATACATCATGAGGAGCATTGGACCTAAAACCGACCCCTGTGGCACACCGCGGGAAACCTTTGTTTTTGAGGAATCAATGTTATTTGCTTTGACGTACGAGAACCTTTCACTCAAGTAAGAAAAGATCCAGCTGAGGGGTAAGTGACCAAAGTTAAAGGATGATTTTAGTCTATGAAGGAGTATTTGATGATCAACAGTATCAAATGCTGCTGATAAGTCAAGGAGAACCAGTAGAGTGAGTTCCCAGTATCCGCCTTTTCCAAAATGTCTGAGAATACCTTCGTTATCGCCGTCTCTGTTGAGTGAAATCGGCGGTACGCTGATTGATGGGCAGGGAAGAAGTTATTGCGTTCAACATGCTCCGTGATCCTAGACAGAACTAGTCGCTCAAGGAGTTTAGAAATAAATGAAAGATTTGAGATAGGACGATATGAAGCCAGATCCGAGACATCCAAATTTTGTTTTTTCAAGACTGGAGTTATATATGAGGATTTGAAGTATTCTGGAACTTTACCAGTGCGGAAGGAATTATTGAAGATGTTCACTAAAAACGGAGTGAGTATAGGAAACGCTTTTTTGAGAAGCCAGGTAGGAATCGGATCAGACATACACTGTTTACTGGGAAGAGAGCTGATAAGTTTTGCAACCTCGGCGTTGCAGGTTGGCTTAAATTCATGCAGTTCGGCCATGTCTGGGCTCCAGAATGTTAGCGTCAAGAAATATTTATCGAGAAAAATGGGTTGAGAAGTAGATGTCCCTGAAATTGATAAAGTGAACACTGGCGAAGATCTGTCGAGAGACGTGACTTTAGGTACCTTTTGCATCTTCGGCGTCAGCTCAATATCAAGAAACTCGGATGTCTTTGATTCATCATCGGCGGGTGTAGACGATGTCTGGTCAAGTGACGTGAGCTCACGTACCTTTTGTATCTTCGATGCAAAAAATTAGCTAAACTGGCTTGCCGTGATGGACGCATTGATGGGGACGCGTCCTCTAGCCATTATAACGTTTAGTGTTCGCCAAAGATCACGACTGGAACCATGATCGTGCTCCACCTTTTCGGTCCAAAAGTTAACTCGCTTATAGCGAGTTAATTTTCGGTATTCTTTCTGATGTTTACGCCAAATAATTACATCCTGTGCAGCAGCTGACCTGCGAGCAGCTCTTTCCATGCTTTTCATACGTAGACAGTCAGCATCGAACCATGGATCCGATGGGCGTTGTCGGCGTTGAATGAGCTTTTGAGGTAGCATGCACTCGATGATAGAACGTAAGGTGTCGTTGTACAAGTTTGTTGCACAATTGATGTCAAGTTCAATGTTGGCCGACGCAAACGGAGACGATTGAAGAGCATCCATGAATCGACAAAGATCCAAACTTTTCCATGAGCGATGAGAGCATGTAGTATAAAATTTCGGGGGGCGTGTTAGCGATGACGTCCATCGAATCAAAAAATGATCAGAAAGATGAGACGATGAGTCTTATGAGTTTTAGAATCTTTATGATTATTGGTTTACAAACTTTATAGATATTAACTTTTGCTAAATCAAGTTTAAAACTGTATAAGACTGTCTATTCTTTAACAGTTACGTACGATCTTTTTATGGAGTGCGTTACACTAATAACAGTAAACGTTGGCTGCTTTTAGAGAGCCCAGTGTCTCCAGGCTCAAGCTTCTGAACACCTATCTGCTACAATGTGCCACTAAGGAATATTTTCGGTCTATATTTTAACCCCCATAGCAGCTGATTTACCCTCAGATTAATATTCTATTTGATGAACGTAATCACAAGTGTTTTATTGAAAATGATCACACAGGAAAGACTTTATATAGTACTAATGACTATTAACATTCATTTGAATTTATAACCCAACAAGTGGGGGTTTTTTGCACAGACTTAAACTATAATTCTCTAAACCACCTTAAATCCTGTTAATTTTAATGTTTAAAACAAACTTTTAACAAAATGTAGCTTATACTAAAATTGACGAAACCAAAATAACATCTATAGACATTCCAAAAAAATGAATTGAAATGATTTATAATGTTTACCAGCTTAATTCATTGCCTCACTATTTCTAAATTTATCTGCTGTGTAATTCATTTAGTAATCGGCGGTCTAGCAAGAAAGAACAATTCCTTGAACTTTGGGTTTTCATTACTGCCAATCAGCTGAAAGATAACTCCATCACTTGTAGTCACAACTGCCCCGCTGTGCTGTAACCTCTGATTGGTTTCAAATAAAACTGCTTGATTGTTTTTATTTAATTATGAGAAGTTTATTAAAATTCGACTAGGCTAAAATATACCTGAAGTGCAAAAGTACGATCCATCTCAGTCACAGAAGTAGTTGCATCGGCAACGACATGAACTTCATACCCAAGCTGTAGTAGGTCTAGTGTTGTCTGTTGAATGCATATGTGGGTCTTAAATGAAAAAATAAATATGGTTAAACCAGATAAAAACAATCGGATCAATGACAGGAAATACTTCAGTATTTCCTACATAATGCCTAATCAGTCTTAAAACACCTGGGACCGTATTCACCAACCGCAGTTTAATTAACTAGGATTTAAGCCGCGCAGTTACGATAAAACGGCTTAACGGATGGTAGCTAAACGTGTAGTTGCAAATGGTATTCATGAACGCTGGTTCAGCTCGTCGTTTCACAACGAGTATCGTTGAGTTGAACCAGTCGCTAAATTTCTTAGTAAAATGCAAAAACTAAGTAATAAAGTGCTGTTTTCGAACAGTGTTTAGAGTTTAACATTATATAATTGCTGAAATTATATTTATAATATATAACATTACTGTTATACAATCTTTGTAATAATTTTCTATGCTATTTTTAGCGTATTGAACTTTTATAAGCTGCTGTTTTGCGTGTTCATTAATAAAGTTGTGTCTGATTTATTGTTTCATATAAGGTGATTATTATCATTAACATTTTCTGAAACATCATCATTTTAAACATCATTGAATGATAAAACTAAGAGTTTTGATTAATCAACTTCAAAGAAAACTAGAAGGCATGCACAAGAACAATTTCCTGTGACAATAAACCAATTAGACGTATACACGTATATAATAAATACCAAACGATTTATTAGCTGTTGTTTTGTGTGTCTATTAATAAAGTTGTGTCTGATCCATTGTTACATATAACATTTTCTGAAATATCATTGAATGATAAGACTAAATTATGCACAAATTATGCACAACCTTATTTCTGATTGTAAAATATAAAACCTTTTTTCCATCTTCCAATAACTTGTTCGATTGAAACAGGATTTGTTTAAGTCTTACGTTGAACTCTTTTTTGCAATTTGTGTTCGCAGTTAAATATAACATGAATAAACAGTTATTGCATGGGTATCCACAATTTCTTAATATTAAACCAGAAAATGTTCTGTTTTCTTAAGAGCTTTGAAGAAAGCTAAAACTCAAGCATCAAAACCATTTCCTAAATAAATAAAATCACTACAGTAGTCGAAATTAAGTACGACGGTAGAAAAATCAGGAATTTAAAAGTTTTGATTAGTCAACTTCAGAGAAAGCTAAAAAGCATGCGCAAACACAACTTCCTGTGTAAATGAACCATACTTCTCACCTTCAGAAGACAAAATATTTGCATAACATATGGGCATCTCTCTCTATATATATGTTACTATTGTTAACAGGCGCGGCGCTGGCCAGGGGGGTCCAGGGGTCCGGACCCCCCCCAGCTCCGACAGGTGCCACCCGTGAGATTTTTGCAAATCCAAAGACTTTTTTTTTACTAGGGGGGGGGGGGGTATTTGAATCTCATTGGGTTAATCAGACTGCAGACTAAAAATAGTCGACAGACCCTAGGACATTTCCCCCCCCCCCGGACATTTCCCCCCCAAGGTAGGACATTTCAGCCCCCTGTGGTTATGTAGTAGTATGAATTTGTGGTTTTGCAAGAGTGTGTTCTTGCATGGCATAAATATTTGTGTGCGTGAATTGTGTACATTCCCCTCCGGACATTCCCCCGCCATGAGTATGATAATTCTCACCCCACGAGGTAGGACAAGGCAGAGTTAAATTTCACAAGTTTTTCTAAGAAACACAAACCCTAACCCTAATCCTAACCCTAACCCTAACCCTAGGGTTTCTAAGAGTGTTTCTAAGAAACACAAACCCTAACCCTAACCTAACCCTAACCCTAACCCTAACCCAAACATTGCACTGAACTATTTAGGGGATAAATAAAAAATAATAAATGAAAAATAAAAGTATATTCTCTCTCCGGGGGGGGGGGAATGTCCTACCCAGGGGGGGGGAATTGTCCTACCCAGGGGGGGGAATTGTCCTACCCCGGGGGGGGGGGAAACGTCCGGGGGGGAAATGTCCGGGGGGAAATGTCCGGGGGGAAATGTCCGGGGGGGGGGGGGAAATGTCCGATCCTCATAATAAACACCGAACGATTTCTTCAAATACATGTCAGAATGAGAGAATAACAGCGGCCGTTTCAATTAACTGTGGTAGCGAGCACAGTTAAAATTGGACAGATTTTTAAGTTAAGCGATCCGATGCATTAACAACGCTTTGTGAATACTAGTTAAATTTAACGACAAACCTTTCAACCGCCAGTTAGTTTTTAACCATCGGTTAGCGGTTAATTACGGTTGGTGAATACGGCCCCAGGTATAAATGGCAATAAGCTATTAAAAAATACAAATATAAAACATCCAACAAAATTAGTCTCTAAATATCGCTTTTTCAATATTTACAAAAATTATCTGGTTTTGGAACTTTTAAAGCCTGATTTAGCAAGCAGAACTCCTCACCTCAAGTCCAAACAATATGACATGCTGGATTTGATAATCTTTGAGAAATGTCACAACATTTGGAGAACACATTGTAAACGAAAGTTTCTTGATTAACATCTTCGCGTGACTGATGTCCAGTTTCGCTGTCGTATTTCCGAGTTTATCTGGATACTGCAATTTAGACAATTTTGAATTCACTTTTAAAAATAAATTAATTTTTTAATAAAGTATATGAGCTGGAAAATCTTCAAAAAACTGTCAAATTGGTAAAAACATTAAAAAAATGCGCTTGGTGATTTGCATATAACCTAGAAGCTATTTCATCCAGTTGCTGTTTATCGGAACCGCATTTTAATGAAAATCTATACAGTTGATTGTATTAAAATGTAATTTTCTTCAACAAAAGTATCGCTGTCCCTGGCGTTTAAATTATGCTTTGCAAGTTTAGTGCTTGTTATCTGACAAAATATTTCCGTACGATATTCATCTAGAGAATATCCCCTGAGATATAAACTCCTGGAAAATTTTCTCTAAGTACCTACTTGTTGCAGAAGATTTATATGTAGCTCTAATGTCGGTTCAATTAGATAAAAATTTGATTTTCAAGGTGTTTGGAAATTGTTCTATAACAGTAATTGATAGCTTCCTATAGCACCAGCGTCCAGTGACAAGCTTTATCATCAGTTTTTTAAGCTCTTTGTATTTTGGGTTCATGACCTGTATAGACATGTATAGATCGATATTTCAATATTCAGAATTTGGTAATGTTCATTAATTTGAGTGAAGACTTTCTTTTGTACCTACATTGTTCGGGTGATGTCAAAAAAAGTTTTGTTCTATTAAGTTTATCATTGAATTTGAAAACATTTGTTTCTTATCTGATTCCTTCTGCGGGTATTAAGACAATAATATTTTTGAACAATATCCCTTAGAAAATCTTGAAAAATATCATCATAAACAATATTCTACTGGATATTATTTCTTTGCACGCTGATTTGTTTAAATATCTTAATATTATCATAGTAATTTATAAATATTATTTAACATTTCCTCTTTTTTTCATTTAAAACAATTGATATAAAATGGTTTTTAGATTTGTTTTATGATAATTTAGCAGAATATTTTTAAACTTATTAGACTTGAAAACAAACATTTCCAAGAATAATAACTGACCTGTTCGGCAACAATAAGAGGAAGATTCGTGATTTTGGTGGCCTCAAGCTACAAAAATAATTATAAATTAAATTTAAACATCAAAAATTATTACTAAATCTATATATATATATTAAAATGTTTGTTTGTTTCTTTTACGTCTGTTTTTTATGCAATCCCAACCGCTAGACAAATTTAACGACATTTGGCAAGGAGGTAGATCCCAAAGAGTATAAGGTCATAGGGTATTTTTAATTTGAAAAAATAAATTTTTTATGACCAAAAAACTTTCTAGGCCAAACGTGCCTATGTAAAAACATAAAAAATTATTGCTTGACAAAATTCAAATTTAGTTTACGTAAAAAAGTTTGAAAGTTTCAAGCAGCTTTTAGTAAATCTATTTTACGTTTTATGGGAAAAAAGAGTTAGGCGAGAGTGGAAGAAAGAAAAGGAGCAGGAGCGGGAAATCAGGCGGGAGAAGGAGCAGAAAAGCGAGTGGGACTGACTGACTGACTGACTAGGATTAAGGTATTTCAGCTCAGCTCGGCGTTGATTAACTCGGCAACAATAAAAACTTTCGGTCTCGTCGATCATCGGCCGATTACAGATTACTGAATTTTATAACTTGTTTATTCATTAATAGGTGTAGCACTGTCAAATAATGAATTTTGTCACGTTGTTTCAGCTATACTTCGCATTGGCTGGCACTTATAGTTAAACTGCAATTAAATTAAACTTACTGCATCATCATTTACCGAAAACTAGAATGTGACATTGAGACAGAATTTTTATCAAATCACATTACTGCAGGTTGTCCTCATATTTGTCCAATCTGCCCTGACTCTTCTCAGGCACATTTTTTTTACAAAAAAATTATCCCAACCCAAACTAAACACACCTATATAATGTTTCAATCAAACGACTCTGTTCATATTAGCTTAGTAATTAGTGCCTAGATGGACTAGTTTCTATTATATTCAAATTAATATATGCAGATATGGAACGATTGCTAATTGCGACAGCAACGATTTACACTTACACTCACTCCATATTTGTTACAGTCTCATCTACGTCTCTCTACGATTATGGGTGGGAGTCTGAAAAAAGCTTGGTTTAGAATTTTTTTAAATTGACTTCTAATAACAGAAAAACAGTTTGAGATACAATGACAATAGCGTAAAGACGTTGGCTTCTGTTGTAAGCCCACAATCAACTAGAGTACCAAAGTACCAAGCGAGCGTTTTTTAGTGGCACTGGGCTCAAACATTTCAATTGCCATTTGTCTGGCTGCAAAAAATAGCTGAGAATCTTACGTTACTAAGCAATCATTTATTGGTATGATTGATTAAAAATGTGAAAAACAAATTGATTTATCAACGTGTTTTAACTCAAATCATGATCTCTGCATTTTGCAAGAATAACAATAAAACTAATCGGCCGATAATCGGCTAGTACCAAACGACCCAAACAATGGCGTACGACAGGCATAAGCATAAAACAAAAAAGTACAAATTTTTAAATTAGACAAATAAATTTACTTTCGAATTCAACGTGAAATACTGAGTAAGTATGTCAAATTTAATTAAAATCGGTGCCGTGGTATCAAAATAATATCGAGTCATGGGCGCTCACAGGGGGGGAAGGGGGCACTTGATTTTTGATTAAAATTTTTTTTAGACAAAAATAGAAAAAAAATTATAATTAAAACATTTATAATTAACTGTAACAACTGTGACTCCTTCCATTGTCATATCGATATCATAATCATTATCTTTGTGGATGCACCGACCCGATGCTCTACTTTTTACCACATTCACGTTTTTCTAAACACTATGATGCGTGCTTGAATCATTCCAATATATCTCTAGCATCCTCCTGGAGCTAACTCGGAATAAATGTGAATTATTTAGACCGTCGAACGTGTGTTTTTATTATCACTAAAAACCAGTGATGGGCACCAACTACTTCAATTGTAGTTACAACTACGTGCCAACTACCTCATGACCAAAGTAGTTATAACTACATGTTAACTACTTTAGAAGAGAGGTAGTTATAACTAGTTTGTTAACTACTACTAAAGTAGTTAACTACTTTCCAACTACTTTTTAACTACTCGTATATTTATAAAACATGTACTGTAAGATATAAAAACACAACAACAAAAAATAAATTTGCATTTAATAATTTTTTTTAAAGAATAATAATGATTGTTAACTAAATATAATAAAAACAAAGTATTTTTAAGCAAATATAATAAAAACAAAGTATTTTTAAACAAATATAATAAAAACAAAGTATTTTTAAGCAAATATAATAAAAACAAAGTATTTTTAAGCAAATTTGAAAAAAAAACAAAGTGTTTATTGATACATAAAGGTTGAATGACAAAGTTCAAAATTTGTTAAAACTGGAACGGCTTTTCAGAAAAACCATACGGTCAAATAAAGTGTCACTCATTTTGCACCTTCGAGGTGTCAAAATCATACCAGCCATGCTTGGAAGAGTAAGATAAGATAAGATAACGTTTATTATAGTGGTTTAGAAGACTTTACGCCTATAGACAACCACTTCAAATAACTACTAAGTAGAATTGGCTTTTATGAAAGCTCATTCTACAAATGGATAATCCTTCAGTGATTGAACATTCGATGCTTTAGATTATATTTTTAAATTATCTGGCTTTTTAATAATTTTGTTACAGCGCTAAGTCAAAGTAGTTAGACTAGTTATAACTACCAAACTAGATCATAAAAGTAGTTATAACTACGTGGCAACTACTCAAAAACAAAAGTAGTTATAACTACCATGTAACTACTATAAATGTAGTTATAACTACAGTAGTTACAACTACAGTAGTTAAAGTGCCCATCACTGCTAAAAACTGTTGATTAACATATTTTCATGTAGTAAAGAACTTGTAATAAAAAACCTCTTGGGTGCGCCCATGATCTTTATTAATCCTTATAATATTTTTGTTAGTCAGCCTGCATAATTAAATACAAACATTTTTGTCAAAAAAGGTTTCGAAAATTATCCAGAATCACTAATCCACCACTGGTTAAACGGTTTATTCTAAGTATAATATTTGTTTCAGCTTGTGTTAGTTAATAAGCTCATAAAAAGTTGTTGGCAATGCTGGGGCTGTTGTGTAAATGGGCCTCCAAAAAACATTAATGTTGTCTTTTACTGATGAATGACTATTGTTTGATTGTCTCCTCTCAGGTTCATACAATTTTTCCAACTTTTTCTGCAAAGACTTAAAGGTACTCAAACTTCTATCCAACAATGACAGTTTGGCTGTGTCTGAGATATAAACCTTTCCAACTAAAGCATTCTTGTAATTTTCAGCCTGTTTTTAAAACACTTTGGAATTTTTATTATGATGTAAAATAAAATAAAGTCAACTGAAATTTGTATTCTATATACCTAATTTTAAACAAAAAATTTCAAACCTTTTTTGGGGTTCAATTGAGTCCCAAGATCCCACACAATTTTGGGAAGAAAAAAGAATAAACAGGAGATAGAGAATATGAGAGAAGAGGCGAAGAGAGAAAAATAAAAAGCTTGTTCCCCCCCTGGAAAAATTCCTGCGGGCGCCCATGTATCAAGTTAAAAACTATCAAACCTAGCTAATTATTAAAATTAACTAGCAGGATTATCCGGGTTTTTGCTTATTATTAAATTAAACATGTTTGTTTGCCTGCTTGAGAGAATGCGGTTGAACCTTGTGACGCTTACAAAAAAATTCCCGTCATCAAGTCAAGCTAAAACTTGGTGTGTATTGAATTGTTGTCGAGCATTCTATTAAAATTTCGTACCGATTTGACTGACAATTTACAATTGAGTTGTTTACTTTTATTACACGCCTGCACGCACTCAATTTATCAACAGCTGACTCTGTTGACCGCACTTAAAGTAAATAAAAAAATACCAGTTTTTTGGATGCGACAAGAACTTCTTCATGGTTGACACAGGACTTCAAAAATAAATCCTGTATGTCACATAAGAAAACTGCTATATTGCCAGACTTTAAATTTCCTAAATTTAGCTTTGACATCTTCTACAACCTATTCAGTTAGAACACTAACAGTAGCATGTTATAAACTGGACTCTGAACTGAAATATATTAACGACGCTAACTGGTTAATTAAAATAAGAATGTGTAGCAATAATAAATGCTGGAGGGAAGATCACGGGCACAAGCTCCCTCCGACGAAATAAAACTTAAAACAAAACTACCAGAGCAAAAATGCTTATTATTGTAAATTTTTTACTTAAATTGGTATGTATATCTGTAACTTGTAAATCTTTCATTCAGCTTGTCACCCAATTTACTTTCTAAGATTGACCTGAAAATTCGCATGCGTATTATTCGTTTTTGATGACAATAAATAAATTTATCATCATCACTTAAAAATAAATTGTTACTTGCCAAATTTAACATTCATTTTATATACGGGATACACATTGTTTGTTTACATATGGTTAGTTAAAAAATTTCCAATACTAGAAAGAACTACAGGAAAATATAAACAAGAACTTTTTAAAAACACTTTTTAATTTAATAAAAGCGAAAGCGTTTATGTCAAATAAACTCAATTATAAAGAAATATAAAGTGAGATATGTAAAAACGTGTGTTTATTTGATGTAAGAACGAGAATGAGCAACAACTACGAATCGAGTACAAAAACAATAACGACAATGAGCGAGGCGGAACCGTCCTCGCGCATGTCCAAAGACTATGAAAAACCTAGACAAGATACCATTAAAATAAATAATTATATAGTATCTGACACCTCCCTTTTTGAGGAGAAATGTTAATCTGCAATGTAGTCTTTGAACCTGATGGGTGGCCTGACCATTCAGCCTGAAGATGTTCGTAGGCACGACTTAAATGCAATGGGTGGCCTGTCATTCGTGTCCAAATATGTTTGTAAGCCTGGTGGCAGTGCCGTTGGTCGTTGAGCAGAGGGTGATGTTGTAACTGGCGCCAAGTCATCGTCGAAATGTGGCTCACAGTTTGGTGGACGTTCGCGGGTCCTTCCGGTTGCGTCGAAAACGTGGTGTTCCTTCCTCAGTGATTATGTTGTACGACCGAGGTGACGAGTTGGCTGCAATGACTTTCGCAGCTTGCCATGAATGTCTGTTGTGCACTCGCACCACATGGCCCGGCTGCAGTGACTTCAGAGGACGAGTTCCTTTGTCATGATAGTGCCTCTGACGATCTTGTCGAACTTGCAGGTCATGACGCACAGACTCAGAAGCCAATGCTGTTGGTAAGGCTGGAATTCTTGAGCGAAGAGAACAGTTGAACATCAATTCAGCTGGGCTGTATTCACTTCCAGCGATTGGTGCATTTCGATATTGCAGAAGCGCAATAGTAATATCCTGGTTGCTGTCGGCAGTCTTGCGCATCAGTTGTTTGATGGTCTGCACGAATCGCTCGATTTGACCGTTTGACTTTGGATAGAGCGGACTGGACGTGACTATCTGGAAGTCCCAGGACTCGGCAAATTGACGCATGGTGAAACTGTTGAACGGGTTGTTGTCCGCCATCAATGTCTCTGGTATGCCATATCGCGCGAATATGTCCTTCAGATGCTTGATCACACAGTCGGCTGACTTGCTGGCTATCTTAACGTATTCTGGAAACTTGCAAAAGTAGTCTTTCCCGTGCAGCGTGAAGATGTCGACGCCAACTTTCTGGTATGGTCTCTGCGGAACAGGTGCGCGATCATAGGCTCGGAAGCCTGACGATTTCGGTAGGTGTTGCGTGTTTTCAATGTCCCGATTAATACCTGGCCAGAACACAGCAGCACGTGCTAGGGCTTTGCATTTATCCATCCCCAAATGACCTTCATGAAGTCGAAACAGAATTTCCTTCCGTATTCCAGTCGGGATGACGATTCTGTTGGTGTATAGAACCGTCTAAAAGAACGACTGCTGCAAGAAGCCGACCTGACGTTGGCTAAAACAATTGCCATCTGCCGAGCTGCGGAGGCGACACGAGAACAAATCAAGACATTCAACTCGGCACAACGAACAGCAACACAACCATCAACATCAAACGTCTGCGCTGTGCAGCGACAGGAGAAGTATAAACATCACAACCAGTCTGCACAGCCTACAACATCATCGAGGTACAACAACACCAGGCCGTCCTGTCGCAACTGTGGCCGCTCACATGCGTCAGGTGAGTGTCGAGCAAAGAACGTCGAGTGCCGCGCATGCCGGAAGCTAGGACACTTCTAAAAGTTTTCCATCACCACGGGACGGCAGCCGCGGTCACGATCAAAGTTACAACAAGCCATCAATGAAATCTTTAAACAGTCGTCTGATGGCATATTCACAAACAGTGTCAAAGTTCATTCTACAACAACAAAGACCTGGACGAAAACGATCAAAATCAACGCCAAGGATGTCAACTGCAAGCTCGACTCTGGAGCAAAAGCAAACGGCATGCCCTACAGCACCTACATATCACTACGATATCACAGCGTCATTCGTCCAACATCTGACAAGATATACATCTTTCTCCAGCGTTTTCAATGTTTAAAAAATACTTCATTAGGGTAAACTGACCACTGACCATTTTGACCATTGGCCACTTTTCAGATGCATTTTTAAGAAATTCACCATGATCTAGAACTCTTACTAAAGTTTTAAACACTTTGGCTATATGTAACCTTAATAACTTCGACTCGCTAATTGCGAGCCAGTATCAAGTCTGGACAAAGTAACGGGCCGGGCCGGGCCTGACCGAGTTGTCGACGGCCGTAAAAAATTCCCCCGTGCAGTACTCTAGTCAGTTTTTGTAAAATATTTGAAAATGGATCCAGATATGCTCTAAAGTTCATCTAATTGTAATTGTACGTTATTTACTGATTATTTTCAAAGTGTAAAAATGCCGACTTGCGCAGCTGACAATTGTTCAGATTGAAAAAGAGCCAAACATTCTTTTCAATTGTATGTACTTAATTACGGCAAGCTTCAACCTCCCAGTATAGTTTATTAATTAAAAGCTTTAAAATCTAGTCTTTCTAAATTCGCAAGGATGAAATATGGTGCTAAAATAGCGGCGGTGAGAGCCTAAAAAATTTATAATTCATTTAATAGGCAAAGCGCGATCCAGTCTTTAACCTATTGGAGGGCCTGGGCATATTAGGATAATGGGGCCCCTATGACCTTGACAGAGCACTAATTTGTTAGAATAGACAAAGAAAGTAGATAAACAAGGTTAAATATTTATTTTTATTAACAATCACATGAAACGAAAAATATATTATAGTCCACAAAAGTAGCTCTTTTAGCACTTACAGGTTAGGGTTTTTAGATTTCAGATGGTCAAAATTGTTAATCACTTCTTCAAAATCTATGCTTTTGACACACTTTTACCTAACTTGACTTCTCTGTCTGTCTGTCTGTTTGTCTGTCTGTCTCTCTGTCTGTCTGTCTGTCTGTCCGTCTGTCTGTCTGTCTGTCCGTCCGTCTGTCTGTCTGTCGGTCTGTCTGTCGGTCTGTCTGTCGGTCTGTCTGTCGTCAAATTTTGCAATCGATTTTAAACTAACTTCCCGATGATCTAGAAACTTAAAAATTTTTTAATTCTTCCGAACTGATTAACAATGCATTCTATCAAATTTTCGGATCGATTGGACAAAATTTAATGAAATAATTATTGTCTATGCTAATATGCTCGCTGTTTATGTAACAGAATGTGGCATACACAATCGATTATATAAAAGTGTGTTTTTAAAAAACTTTGTTTTTGCTTCACTTGTTAGCACATAAAATTCTATGGACATCAGCGACAAACTGGTTAACCTCACTTGAAGCAATGTACTTCTCAATTAATTTTAAATTCTTTTTAATTTGGAGAAGGAGCGTTCCCCACTGCAGTTAGTTACCATCATGCTTAAAAAGATTCTCAATGCGATTTCTACATTTGGAAATGTGTCTTCAATTTTATTTTCTTTCAAAAGTTGATATATTTTTAATATACAATTTTTTTTAATAGTTTATAGTTCTTTACACCAAGTGTTTTAAGACTGAAACGGCTGTGTCAGAAGCACCTAAGTACTTCCAGTCGTGGATCATAATTTGATCCTTCTAACTTTTTCCTCCTCCTTTCTCCAGGCTTGGGACTGGCTTGCAAAAGCAAGGCGGAGTTGTTTAATATACAATCCTTATTACAAACTTTTATTTAGGTTACAATCTCTGTTTGTGTGTGTGTATGTGTGTGGCTTTCTCTGTACGCAAATCTTGCAAGTAAAATTTAACCAGCTTTTTGACTAGCTGGGAAGCTGAAACTTTCAGCATAACTTTATATTGGATAACAATACATGATTCAATTGAAAAAAACTTAATTTGAACATCTTTCGTATTTATAAATCAAGTGTATTTGAAATTAAAGTTTGTGTTAAAAACTCGTTTTTTCCTTTACTTGTTTTCACTGTGTATGTGCTAAGTATATACCATTATATATTTAAATTTATCTAAACATGCTGAAGTCGAAAAGCCTAATTTTTGGGAGAGAGTAGAATTGCTTGGCGCATGTAAAAGCTAGTAAGTTGTTATTTATTGTAGTCAGTAATTTAGGTTCGATTTCTTCGCATTATATAAGTTTATATAAATATTGGTTATCGTTTGGTGATCTGACAAGAACTAGAGACTTTGTATTTGATCTGAGGGGGGCCCCTATCGATCGCGGGGCCCGAGCACTTGCCCAAAGTGCCCACTGGGAAAGAGAGGGGTGGATCCAGTTAGGCATAGAGATTAGTAATAACTTTTTTTTTATTATAGTTTTTTTTTTTTTTTTTTTTTTTTTTTTTGAACATTTATTGAGCACGAAACAAAACAACAGTGAAGTTATAAATAAGGAAAAAAAATCAAGTGCTCAAAAGGTTCATCCAAAGGGAATTACTTCCCGCTAACTGGACGACCTATAAACGAAAATTCAGATACGAACCGAGACAGAGAAATAAAAGTTAACATAAGTGTATAGGAGTAAACATAAGTATATATAAGTTAACATATCTGTATCGAAGTTAACATAAGTATATAGATATTGAAATTATGAATCTAGCTGTAATATGTAAGATTTCAACGATTTTTTAAATAGCGAAATGCTTTTCAATGAGGATATTGTTATTGGAATACTTGAATACAACCGCGGACCATAACACTTTATGGAGAATGTTTTGAGAGTTGTTCGAGCAAAATCGGACCGAAAGCAATGCAAAGAACGCACATCATGAGAATGTACATGAGACGATTTTGTGAAAAGGTTATCAAATGACAACGGTAACATATGGTTGTCATATTTGTACATGAAAATACTAACAAGAAAAAAATTAATTTGATATACATTCAGTAGGTTGTTCTCGATCATTTTCATTTTACAAGATGATGTAAAGGGCAAGTTAAATAATATTCGGATGATTCTTTTCTGTAAAATGTGGAGAGACTTTAGACGTGTAGGATAATTTGAAGCCCAAACAATATTACAATAGGACAAGTAAGGGTAAACGAGAGCGTAATACAACATCATAGAAATATTTTTATCCACAAATCGACTCACGCGAGATAGAATTCCACAATTATTTGCAACTTTAGAGGTGACGTAACTAATATGGTCAATCAGTGAGAGGTGCTCATCAAGCAACATTCCAAGAAATTTACACGAGGAAACTCGCGCAATAGGTTTATCGTCAATAAGAAGTTGATAATCAGAACAAATTAATTTATTTCTATGGTGGAATAGAATATAGTTGGTTTTACTTATATTTAAAGAAAGTTTATTCGCACAAAACCATTTATAAACGGAAAGTAGTTCATGATTAGTAACATCATATAAATCTTTTAGGTTTTCACCAGAAGCAAAAAGGTTGGTATCATCGGCGAACAAGACAAATTCGAGACGATGCGAAACAGTGCACAAATCATTAATGTAGACAAGAAATAAGAGAGGGCCTAGCACCGACCCCTGAGGCACGCCACAAGTTACCCGCCGCGTTGATGAAGTAACTTCGTTGTAGTGTACCTGTTGAGTTCTACCGCTCAAATAATCTTCAAACCACATTAATGGAATCCCTCGGACCCCATAGTGTTCAAGTTTTTTTAGCAAGACTTTGTGATTCACTGTATCAAAAGCCTTGGCCAGATCCAGAAACACGCCGATGATGTAGTCTCCTCGATCCATAGCCTCCGCAACCCTCGAGTGCAACAGAACGAGCGGCATGTAGGTAGAGTGATTTTTTCTAAAGCCAAACTGACTCCTGGTAATGATGGAAAATCTGGCAAGAAATCCATAGAGCCTGGAGTGCATAGCTTTTTCAAAAAACTTTGAGAAGAAACATAAAATAGATATTGGCCGATAATTGGAAATGGTATCTTTTTTGCCAGATTTGTGAAGGGGAATTACTTTTGCCGACTTTAACTGATCAGGAAAAACCCCTGAAGAAAAAGAGCAGTTTATTATGCAGGAAAGAATATGGGCTATCCGTGGAACAGAGCATCTTGCAATACACGGGTCAACTCCGTCAATTCCACTGCTGTGTGAGATTTTTAATCGTGTCGATATTTCAATGATCTCGTCCGGTGTTGTAGGTACAGCATCGAAAGAATGGACCACGGGATTACCAAGATATTCATCAAATGTTTCATTAGGAATTAATATATTTTTTGCGAGATCTGTGCCAATGCTGGAGAAATGGTTATTAAACGAGTCAACAATTTCTGTAGGAGAGGTCAAATAACTCCCGTCACCCGCATCAAAAGTCCTGCACTGCTCCACAGAAGATCGCTTGCCCATTAGGCTCCCAATGATTTTCCATGTTTCTTTAGCATTGTTTTGACATAAATTGAATTTTTTTGAATAGAATTCTTTGATTGTCGCAATTTTCATTGATTTGAAGCGATTACGGTACACAGTGAATTTTTCTTTATTGGCCACTGTCGGGCTCTTGAGGTATTTTTTATATAAGGCATTTTTCTTTTTGCAGCACTTCATGAGATTTGGCGTCATCCAATCCTTATCAAATCTAGCAGGACCACGAGTGTATTTAACCAGTGGAAAACACTTGTTATATATTTCGAGATACTTATTAATGAATAATGAGTAAGCAGAGGACGCATCACCACCATCGGCCATCCCAATCACCCCAGACCAGTCCATCTCACCCAACATCTGTTCAAACATCTCTTTCTGTCTCAGGCTGGTCAGCCTTCTAAATGAAATCTGATCTCTTTATAGTCCTTTACACCTAGTGTTTTAAAACTGATATAGCAGTACTTCCTGTTGGGGATCATAATTTGATCCTTTTAACTTTTCCTTCCTCCTTGGGACTGATTTGCAAAAACAAGGCTCAGTTATCAGTGGTTACATCTTACACTTTACATTCTCACAGATTTAATTTACTAGATAGATCATTCCATAGGAGGCCACGCACATATATGATAAACCTAGATGGGTATATGTATTTTTATGAATATTTTAGCCGTTATTTCATTTTATGAAGTTTTGTAAGATTGTTTTCACTCACAGCTGGGTGTTACTCCCAAACGGGTGACACCCACGTGGGTTGCCCCGCGCACCCCTTGCTACGCAATTGCTCTTACCCACCGAAGCCAAGGCCAAGCTATCTCAAATGACAAAGTTGCGTGGACATCTATTTTCTAGACTATGCAGTCGCATTCAGCAGTACTACAGCTCACAGCATACCTAATTATACAAATTTAGCGCTGGTGTCTGGTGTCACAGATTTAAATAACTACTAGATAGATCATTCCATAGAAAGCCGCGCACATAAATGAAAAACCTAGATAGGTATTTAGGTTTTTAGCAGTTATTTCATTTCATTAAGTTGTAAGATTTTTTCAATAGCTCTGGTCGCAAGAGAAATTAAAACTTTTTTTCAGACTTTGACTTGTGTTTTGATGTTGTTAGCATGATTTCCATATTTTAGACCATATTGCAAAGTTATCTAGTTTAAAAAAAAAATTGCATAAACAAACAAACTTTGAATTTGAAAAAATAATGTTTTGAAAAAAATATATAGGTATTGTCTTCCACCGGTCATCAATCAATCAAATAAACTTAACAATCGTTTTTTCTTTAATTCAAAAGCGCTCCAATAAATTTGTAAATAAAAATGTTCTAAAACCATAAAAAACAACAAAATTACAACATGCATACGTAATTAGAAGACGGAAGACTATCAGCATAATTTACCAAAAAATAAAAAACAACAACATTCAGTAAGAGCATAGATAACTGAAAAGCAAAACAATTATTATATGAAAAAGATTTCAAAATTGCCTTTATTGGCAGCACTACCAATGACCGTAAAACTGACAACTACAAAAAAACCCTTTTTCAATCACTAACATGATAACAAACTTTGAAAAAACATCAAAGGTAATGACAAACATTCTAAAAAATGAAATAATAATCCCTTGACAAGGCCGGGTTTATAAGATGCTGGGCCGCACAAACAGTGCCAATTGGGCTTCTTCCTAAGAACAAAAAATACCACTACAAATGTGTGGACAACAGCCAAAATCAAAATAATTTATTTCTCTTCTTTGTAAAGAAAATTAAAAAAGTAATGTGCTGTTCTCAGATGATGTGCTTTATCCCAGATTAACAAAAAAAATGTTTTACTGTGGGTTGGGTTGGGTCAGAAAATTTAACTATTCCGGTGGAATGGGTTGGGTCGCCACTAATCGCCACAAATGAACCCATGTCTACCTCTGCCTCGTCCTGGTAAATAATTACAAAACGCTTCAATTCCGTGTTATTTTTTCGATGTCATTAAACACTTATGTACAGCTACACAATGAGTAAGTAGTCAAGCCCTTATTGCCGAATTTTCAGAGAACGAGATCGCTTTCAAGCAAAACTTTTTCAAAACCGGCTTTTTCAACCATTTCTGCTTCGATGATAGTCTCGTCAAATTTTTTCCCTAATAACTTTTCAGAGATTTTATTAGGTATACGTAGACTTTGTTTTATCATTTGACGTATCAATGGTTGCTGTCAAAGATTTTAAACTTCTGCTAGATTTATTGATTCTAAACGAGTTATAAGGCTTAATCACAATGGACAAATAAAGCTCGCCTTAGTTGCTGTAATGGCATTGTTCTTTTCACAATCTATCGTGTTTTTTGGTGATGTTGCAGAGGTTCAGCGCAGTTGATACAATTTTTACAGTTGGTATAATAAAGATTGAGAATTTACAGAAATCAGAATACAAACTTTTCATAACTTTCTATGAGCCTGCAGAAGCAAAAATTAGGGTTTAAATTGACAGAACTCCAAAAAAGAAAAACATATTTTATGTCACCATCTATAACCACAAATTGAGTGAATGATTTTTATGCGCGACAAAGGAACTTGTTAAGTGCAGCTATGTTTTATCCATTTTTACCGACTCTTTTTCGGGGCCGCCAAGAGATGGAGACCGGGATAATCCCAGAGCCGCCAGAGCCCGTACTTTTTAGAAGGCCTGGATCAGAAGAAATATTAAGAACTCATTTCGACTACCCCCTTGGTCATCAGCTATATTTAGACAGAAAAAAAGAATTTGAAGAAGAGTAGTTTTTAGAGAATTTTGAATGAAGCTCGGGTTAAAATTATTTTCCCGGAGCCCATGTTTTCTTTCGGCAACCCTGTTATTTTTTTTACTTGATTTATTATCACAAGTCTCATTCCATAACAAGCTTCAAAAATAACCCCGGAGAGTTTTTCCTGTGGTGTCATAGTGTCATCGACGTTATTGAAGGTTATTATATTATGAAAACTGTGGTCACTATAGTGTTATATTTCCTTGATGTTTTAAAAGGTAAGCTGATTTTTATAAGCTTTTATTAACTTTCACTTGTACGGATGTCCATAGGATGTCCGCGAAGTTCGGAAGATCATTACGAAATTCACTTACCTTAAAAAGTATAGTTTAACTAGCGGGGTACCCGGCGATAGGAACCCGAACAATTCCTAATAATTAGACTTTAGGCTACAGGTGCGACGGCTTATAAAGGAGAGTCGTACAGACAGTTCACCGGTCTACACAGAGTGGCTTCTAGTGAACTCTACTGAGAGATAGTCGTTGTATATTTGAATAGTTTAAGTTAAGAAAACTTGTTTTATGTTTTATGTTATATTTGGTTTTCTAATAAATAGTTATAAGGAATTAACTCGTAGTAGCTTATGCGATAGAAACGATATAACAACTGGCGACGAGGATTAAACTTTGTTTCGGCACCTTTATCAAATGTCTGAGGAATTTTTTAAACTGCTGGTTGCACGAAAATTAAATGAAATGTGTGAAAAGGCTCAACTCGGTAGAATAGATATAGAAACCCTTAAATGCTTACTATTCATTTTTGCACTAAAAGCTCCTGAATTAATGGAATTTCGGCTTTATTTGTTGAGAAAATTGGACAAAGATCGAAAGATTACTCTTAACGACCTAGTGCAAGAGTACCAAGCACTTCAAACAGTAAAAGATGATGCTAAAGTATTGGGAATAATTCCAACTGAAATAAACAACATACGACGCTACGAACGTAAAAAGCAAAGTGATTATCCACCGAGCCCATGCCCAGTCTGTTTTGGCGATCATTGGAAGAAAGACTGTCCCTCACGTCAACAGCGTCGAAGAACCAGCTCATACGTGCACAATTCACCACCATTCAGCCCAGACGGTAGTCGTTCGTCAACGCCAAGTTGGTTTTAACATTGCTCTTGTATAAACGAAAGATGCCTATCAACACCAAACTATTTCCGACATTGTAATCAGCCACGACAGCCACCAAGATCACATCAATTGCACTCTCAGGAATACCGGAAAAATGACTGCGTCTCGCCCAAGATCTTCAACCGACCATTTTAAACATCCTTATAAACAGCATAGCCATGGGTCAGTGTCCAGTGTTGATGGTGATTCGCGTCGATTAATAAATATCTGCATAAATGGAGTCCAGACACGACTTCAACTGGACACTGGAGCAGTAATACTTCATCGCTTCAAAGATGGTTCGGAGAAGGCAATTGCACATGCAAGTCGAACACTCACGGGAGCTGAAAGTAAATATGGTCAAATCGAAAAAGAAGGTCTGACACTCATTTTTGCTGTACACAAATTTCACCGATAGATTTATGGTGGAAGATTCACATTACTCACTGACCATAAACCACTGGTATCTATTTTTGGAACCAGAAAAGGAATTCCAGCCTATCGAGCAAATCGACTACAACGATGGGCTTTAGTACTTTTAGCTTACAATTTTAAGATAGAGTACCGTAACACTCTATCATTTGGCTATGCCGACGCTTTATCGCGGTTGATTTCTCAAAAAACCCGACCAGGATTTGGTAATCGCGTCTATAAACGAGGAGGTAGACGCTACGTATGTCAAAACCCTCAAACAGTTACCAATCAGTCACGTGGACGTTCGTCAACACACAGCCACAGATGACACGTTAAAACTCGTATAGGACTACACCGTAACTGGACGATGGCCACGAAGGTCTTCACCGTCAATATCCCGTTTGTACAACCTGAGAGATGAACTTTCGGTACACGAAGGATGTTTGTTCTACAATGCACGAATTATCATACCAAACAGTCTAAAAAGTAGAATACTACAAACTATTCACATCGGACACCCAGGAATATCACGCATGAAAGCTTTGGCTCGGGAATGCGTGTATTGGACAGGAATTGACAGGGATGTGGAAAATTTCGTACGTAACTGTTACCCATGTCAAACTGCGTTGAAATCACCAGAGAAACACCCTCTATGCTTGTGGCCAACACCATGGAGCCGAATCCATGTTGATTTCACCGGACCAATAAAAGAAAAAATGTATATGGTCGTAATCGATGCGTATTCAAAGTGGCAGGAAGTGATTGAAATGAAATCAACAACAACTATAGCAACATTGCAAGAGCTTAGTTGCATTTTTGCTCAATTTGGGTATCCAGAAACGCTCGTCTCTGACAATGGTTCCCAATTCACATCCGCACTGTTTCAAGAATTTTGCAAGGAACACGGAATCAACAATATAAGATCACCTCCCTTCCATCCTCAATCTAATGGTCAGGCAGAGAGATTTGTTGATACGTTCAAACGTAGTCTAAAAAAGTTGGAGAAAGAAAAATCACCGACGGAAGCTCTGCAAACGTTTCTTTTGACATACAGAAACAGTCCATGTCCATTATCTGCAGCAGAACAGTCACCAGCCCAGTCATTTTTGGGAAGAAAGCTTCATTCAGTTCTGGATCTGCTCAAACCAAAAAGAGTACAATTCACACTTCCAAACCTTAAAATGGAAGAACAGTTCAACCGGCATCATGGCGCTAGACCACGAAAATTTGAAATAGATGATTTTGTTTATGCTAGAGACTATCGTCCCGGACCAACGATCTGGACATGTGGTCAAATAAAACAACGGAAGGGACGCGTACTTTATGATGTGATTGTAGAAGGAAAATTATGGAGAAGACACGTCAACCAACTACGTCCACGCAGCGCTGGAGAACAAATAGTGACGGAAACTTTTTGTCTCCAAGAAGTCATTTCACACAACAACAGTCCACCGAAACGATCTTTCGTTACAAACAACGACAGAGATACACACCGGAGTCTTCACAACCGATGTCGAAATCTTCTCATACGCCATCGACTGGCGCATCTTCCTTCATGGAACCGAGAACCAGTAGTAATTCTTCTTTGTCAGAATCTCCAAGAACAGGAGGACCATGTTGTTGTAGTCCTGTGAATAATTTATTTACCCAAGGGACAACAGGAAAACATTCTTCTTTGGAGAGACGACTGACACAATCATCATCTCATTCGCCACAGACATTATATGCATCGCCTACCGATCGTCCGGTGACTCCGGTGAGATTTCGACGACCACCGGCACGTCTGATTATAAATCCAAGAGCTCAGTCATATACCTGATGGGCATCTGCGTACTCCTTTTTAAGAGGGAGGTGTTAGGAACCCGAACAATTACTAATAATTAGAATTTAGGCTACAGGTGCGACGGCTTATAAAGGAGAGTTGTACAGGCAGTTCACCGTTCTACACAGAGTGGCTTCTAGTGAACTCTACTGAGAAATAGTCGTTGTATAATTGAATAGTTTAAGTTAAGAGAACTTGTTTTATGTTTTATTTTATATTTGGTTTTCTAATAAATAGTTATAACGAATTAACTCGTAGTAACTTATACAATAGAAACGATATAACACCCGCGTTTTACTCTCTCGCTCCCGTCTCCTTCTCCGCTTGCTCTCACGCTCCCGGCCGCCTTCCCGTTTCAGGGCGCTTTCCCGCTCCCGATCGTTTTCCCGTTTCCTATTCCGCTCCGCTTGCTCTCCAGTTCTCGTTCGCTCTTGGTCGTTTTTCCGTTCCCGTTCATTCTCTAGTTCCCGTTGCCGCTCGATCTCCCGCTCCGCTCATTTTGTGACCAATGTTTTTTTTATTTTTTTACAAAAACCTTCTTCCATTGACTCTCAAGGTAGTGTGAAAATTTTATTACGATCGGATGAATGGTGCAGCAATGTATATGTACGTTACATACACACACACACACACACAGAGAAAGCCATTATATATATATATATATATATATATATATATATATATATATATATATATATATATATATATATATATATATATATGTTTTAAAATTACGATGAACTTTGTATACATTTTTTGGATAAATAAGTTCATTAATAATTTTGTTTTTTATTTATTTGTTTGTTGGTTTGTTTATTCATTTATTTATCAATTACAATGAAAAAATTGTTTTACCGTTCGTATACATTCCAAAACAAATGAAAAGAAATAGATTAAAATATTAATTTTTTTTATTTTGAATTAATTCAAGTAAGGTAAATATTTTTGATTTATTTAATTATATAAAAACCTATAACAAAATGTATTTATATAATTATTTATTATATATATAAAAAAATTGCCATAGATAGCAGATCGTCACACAGAAACGTCTTACACAGACATGGGCTATTATATATATATTAGTGGTTTTGCCCGTCCCAAGGACTGATGTTTTAAAATTACGATGAACTTTGGATACATTTTTTGGATATATATATGTTTATTAATTATTTTGTTATTTATTTATTTCCTTTTTTTATTGTTTATTTATAATATTACAATGAAAACATTGTTTTATCGTTCATATGCATTCCAAAACAAATGAAAAGAAGAAAAGAAATTAAAATATTAATGATTTTTTATATTTTGAATTACCCTAGTTTCCCATGACATCTGTATGAAACACTGTGCGTGCCCCACATGCATTTATTTCTTACGGGTTGTTCTGATTTGATTGTTCCATTTTTGCCATATTTTATCATCTTTTGTTTTGCAAAGTAAATCAAATCAATTAAACATCAACTGCTCATGGTTGATCTGAACCTTGACCACACATTAGAAAACATTTAAATCCAATAATAATAATTATAACTAGATTCAGTTTGTATTATTTTGTTTTTAATTAGTTTAATTACATTATAAAAATAATCATTTCTTAATATGAACAATTAAAATGTTAATATTTCAATAATCCAGAAGCTGGAGCAGAAACTTTGATAAGAGATTGTATCTCCTTGAACTTTGGGTGATCCTTACCACCCACAAGCTGCATGAGCACTGCTTCACTGGTGGTCACAATGGCACCTCCATGTAGAAATCTCTGAGTTACAAATTTATAATAATTACAGATATGAATGGAGATTAGACATGACTGAAACTCTTTTAATACAAAAAATAAAAATATAGAGTGCATTTGCAGCACTTAATTGTTCTTATAAATATCTCCATTTATAATAAACAACAAAATAATAAAAAAGCTTACCTTGAAAATTAAATAGATTAGAACTACCAACAAACCTGGAGAGCAAATTTGCGATCAACTTCACTTCTCGAAGAAGTGGCGTCTGATATCACATGGACTTCAACACCCATTTCTAACAAGTCAATAACTGTTTGCTGGATGCAAATATGTGTCTGCAAGCACCGACAAAAAATGTAAAATTACGTTCTAATTAATTAACATTTAAAAAAAATTCATCTCACTTCAACACCAAAAAGTATGATATGTTTGATCATCAACTCCTTTATCAAATGTTGAATTTCAGGTAAGCACATAGTAAATTGCGTCTTCTCGAAAAACTTCTTAGCATGGCTCACATCCAACTCTGACACTGTCTTTCCAAGTCCTTTTGGATACTGATAAAATATTAATTTTATTAGGTTTATTTTTAGCTAAATCATCAATGCCTAAAAATGTCTAAAAAACGTTTTTTTAAACATGACATGATCACTAAAAATTATCATTTATAATTTTACCAGCCTGTTCAGAAACTATAAGTGGGATGTCTAAAATCTTGGATGCTTCAGTCTGAAAAGTATAAAAGAGTAAAGATTACTTATTAGTACCTAGTTACTAGTTACACTAAAGTCACTAAACTAGGTCCTAGGACCTAGGTCCTAGCTCCTAGCTAGTAGTAGTAGTATCTGTTACAGTTACAGTTACAGTTACACTTACAGCACTTACACTACCTACACAAATTCAGAAACTAAATTAAATTAGCTAAGTCACGGGCGTGATTTATTTCAAAAGTTAAATCCAAAAACTTGAAAACAATTTTTTTGCTTAAATATAAAAAAACTGAATACGTCGAAAGAAAAGTACGTGCAAGTCTTTTGGACACAAAGACGATATCATCGAAATGAGCAATGATAGGTTGAAATTTCTCCTGCATGTCGCACATAAAAAAAGCTACATTTCCAAATTTTAAATTTCCAAGCCTCAATCTACAAGACATTTCAAACGTTTGGCCTAAATAATCTTAAGACTGAGATTTAAGCAGAAACAATACGTGTTTAGATTTTAAAAGGTAATTTCAACTCAATTAATATTTAAGTTGATAATGTAGCTTAATTAAACTACTTATTTAGAAAAATTTATTATAATTTTTAAACAAATTAAACAAAATATATTTGATCATTCAAATTTAGAAACAAAACTAAATTATTACAGCATAGCCAAATGACCAGGTAGAAACACAGGTAGATTGTTTATATTCTTAAAACTTGTTTGATACAAATTGCGAAATCGTAAAATATAAATAGCAGATGAATCCATTAAACGTCAATCGTTTCTTTAGCATTTTTGTTTTTTTCGCATCTTTTCTATCTAGTTAGTTCAATTATTTTTAAGTTTATTAGTTTAACCTCAGCTTTACTATTTTAAAATAAGTATAATAAAACAAAAAAGCATTTGCCAGGGAGACGTATATTTCCGTAATCAAATAATTTGTTAAATCTCAACTATAAATTTGTACATACAGCACTCAATGGACTTCAGTGTTTCAATTGTCGAGGAATAACTAACTATGATCCAAATGGTTGTTTCAACCCTAGTGCAGCCACGACCTATATTCAAGAGTGTGCAAAAAACGAAGTCTGTGAGGTTTGTGTTGCAACTAGTGTGGTAAATGGTTAATAGTAATAAGAAGTCAGTATGATTACTCACAATTGCTTGGTGTTGTTAATAGTAATAATTAGCCAGTATGGTTAATAACAATTGAACAGTGTGGTTGATTATAATTAAACAATACGGTTCCATATAATTAATCTGTGTACTTATTTATTACTGTCTCGTTATAGATCAGGATTTTTTAAATGTTGATTCCAAAACATTTTGACTACAGATTTATTGTAATTAAATCCAAAATTTTAATTTAGCTGTCATAAAATTCGTCAGCTTAAATTTTTTTTACTTTATTTCGATAACAAACATAAATTAAAAACTCAAAAATTTGTTTTCCCTCAGAAACGAGTGACACAGGTGGACCGCCTGCAGGATGTCATAGACAGAGGATGCTCACCCAACTGTGTGGGTGGTCAGTTTGTTTGGACAGATGAGTTCCAGGTTTACTGCTGCAATGATAAGTCAGTCTGCAACTCAGCACCAAAAAGCCTTGGTTTATTGCACAGTTTATTTTTGATTGTTGTACTCTTTGGAACAATTTATTTCTCATGCATCAACACAGGATTCTGACATTTTGAATACTTGTTTTGCCTTACAAATTTAATTTTCTTAAACTTTTTGTATAAATGTAGTAGAAAAAATGTTTTGTCCTAAACGTATTTAGTATTTTTACCCTCATGAGAATGATGACAAATAAAAAACACTAGTTAGTAGTAATGTGGAAGATTCTATGTATAATAAATTGAAGCAAAATGTAACAGATGAACTCACAAATCAGTTTGCTACCATGTTGACACTGGTAGATTTGGGAATTCAGTGTTGCAAGCCTCCCTTTTTATATTTTAAATTTGTTGCAGACATAAAAAAAATTTGGTTTCTAGAACAAGAAATGTAAATAATCTCAAAACAATTTTTTAGCCACAGATCACCTCATCGAAAAATGTGGTACTGTGGACGACTCTGATGGACTAATCGGATGCCACAAAATTGGACTTCCGAAAGGCCATGACTGATATGGGCTTTCTTATTTCTAAACAAGTCTTATTAAGCTAGTCACTGACATGCAAATGATATAGAACATCTTAAATTAATATTTGAAAACATCACAGGTTGCAAAACAACAAAACTGAATCTAGAATTAAAATTATACAATCATATGGACAAATTGCATGCAAAGTAAACTTTAATTCTAATAATTTTCATTAGAATATAACAAAGACTTTAATTTTATATATTAAATAAAATTGTACAAAAACAAATTGATATTAAATAAGGAGCTGTCCATAAATGACGTAACACATTCCTACCTAATTTTTGAAAACCCACCCAACCACATAATACCAGACCAACCATTCTTATTTAAATGGCATCAAGAAGTTTTTCTTTTTCCATAAATAAAAAAGTAAAAAAGTGTTATGTCCTAGTATTACATTGTGGAAGCTAATCTAATTGTAAAATAAATTAAAACAAAAACAATAGTAAACATTACTACAATCTTTTCTTAATCGGTCTTTCTCAACACTCTTTGTTGTCATCATCAAATAATTTCACACACACCCTCCAATGTGTGTGACATCATTTATGGGCAGCCCCTTAAGAACATGAATAGTAAGAAAGTTGAATCCGTCACCACAGGTGGGCATTAATCTCAGCATCTACTAAAACTGCATACAAAATAATGGTAAAGACGCTATTAATAATTGAATACAAGTGGTTAGTTAGTTCTTTATATATTTTAATAAAATAAAAGAAATAAGACTACATTAAAGCTTATATCAAAGCTGTCCAAATGCAGGCCCCATGTGAACTTATTACCCAGTAGATGAAAAAAACATTTATAGGATCCAGGCCTTTTAAAAATTATGCAATTTTTCACTTGATGAAAGCCAAGAATCAAATACAAGATCAAATTTTTTGTTATAATTTCTTGTATATTTATAAAGGTTAGGTATGCACAATCATCATGCATGAGTTACACCCAAAACACCGGACCATATATATATTCTATTTATATGCACTGGACCAAACAAAAGAATACCAGTATATAGAAGTTTTCAAATTCAACTCGAGGTAAATGTTTTTACTTTTTGTTTGAACAGTAAAGATTTTGAAATTTTTTTTAAATATTATTACCAGTTCCTGCAAGTTATATCAAAGTAATCAATAAACTTGATCATTTCAATTAAAATATAAGCTATAACATTTAATAAAAAATGTGCCATTTGCAATGAGATCTTTTTTAAGCTTCTAAAAATGAAAAAGTAAAATTTCTAAAGTGAAACATACCAAAATTTAATAATTATGGATGATTTGCTTTATATTCAAGTAAACTCCCTATTTCTTAAGGCTGGACAGCCCTGATCAATATTATATTACAAACTGTTTATTAATTATTCATTAATACAAATAACTGTAAATAATTAACGATTAAAATTGTTTTATTATAAAAACTTTAAATAACTGAATGAGCACTTTCAAGTTAAAAATAGAATAAAAACAAATCTGACAAACAAATACGTCAACAACAAATTTACATAAAGTGCTTAGCATGAATCAAAGGAGTCTCTTGAAAAATTCAAGATTAGTGACAGACGGATGTTCTTTCAGCAACTCATCGACTCTGAATGCCGTGCCGTATGGAAGCCTCAGCAGGCTTTCTCGCAAGGCAGTTGTGACAGCAGGAGGCCGGTTGTGACTTTTTGTGTTACTCGTTGATCTGTCACATACAGAACTGGAAGCAGCATGCTGATTGGAAATGTCGTGATTTTTACTGTTGACAGGATGATTTCTCATCATTAAATTCACAGCAATTTGGGACTGTAGTGAAGATACAGGAGATTGTTCTGAGGGCCATGTCAATCCTGACCTGCAAAAATGTTTCAACCAGCTGTACCTACCGACAACAAAAGTATACATTACATATACATATATTAAAAACTCAAACATTTGTTTTCTCTCAGATGGGAGAGCAAGCGGGGAAGGAAAGGGGAGTGAGATAGTAAAATCTCCAAAAACCCCGGGCAACACCGGGTAAACCGCTAGTTTTCAATAAATTATAAAACCATTCAAGAAGAACCTGTATACGATTGTCAATATCGTAACTTTGGTGTCAGAAGTGGGATATGAAAGAAATGGTTTTACAAGTACTGGAAGAGCTTACCATTGCTGAGTTGAGGCATGAGCTAAAAAACAGAGACTGAACACTAAGGAAGGAGAGTCCAGGCTCCCATCTAGCAAGTAATACTGTCACCGGGTACCAGGCTTGCGGAACCGCCATTTTTTAGAGGTTTTTCTATCGTTTTTCTCTCTTGCTCCCGTTTCCTTCATGGCTGCTTTCCAGTTCTCGGTCGCTTTCCCACTCCCGGTCGTTTCCTGCTCCCAGTCGCATTTCCGCTCTGTCGCTTTCCCGCTCCAGGTCGTTTTTACCTTTTCCTGCTCCAGCTTGCTCTCCTCTTCCTGGTCACTTCTCCATCTTGCTCTTTTCGATCTCGGTTGCTTTTCCGCTCACACTTAAGTAAGATAATCAGGCTGTGGTTTGTATCAATGAGAAATATATATATATATACGTGAGTTGCCTTTGTAAGAAACAATCAATTTAAATAAAAAAAAAGTAATATATATATATATATATATATATTATTTTTATCTTTGATTTAAATTGATTGTTTCTCACAAAAGCAACTCACAAATTTTTAGAAAATCGTCTTTTTATATTTATTAAGATATATATATATATATATATATATATATATATATATATATATATATATATATATATATATATATATATATACACACACATATATATATATATATATATATATATTGTTGTATTTTCTCGGTTTGGGCTCTCGAAAAAAAACTACTTTGTAGAGTTTAAAGTTTTATTAATTAAAACTAACAGAAAGAGAAAACAAATAATAGTTTCGGAAAAGTAATGGCCGCTATCAATCCACAACTCTCGAGCTTCACTAAACAAACTAAAAATAGCAACAGGGATGTGCGCGCTAGCGCGCCGCCACTGGTTACAGCACTGCCCCCCTCTCAGCCATTGCTCGTCTCGAGCAACTTCTTACATCTCTGAACCGTGGTACATGGCCAGGCGGTTGACATGGACGACCTTCATCCTTCCTTGACCTTTCCGTATCCGGAAGATTACGTCGTTGATCTTCTTGATAATGATGTATGGACCCTCCCATTCTGGTTGCAATTTGGGCGACCGTCCTTTTCTTCTTTGAGGATTGTAGAACCATACGCAATCGTGTTCTTTAAACTTCCCACGATTTAATTGGCAGTCATAACGAGTCTTCATCTTATCGCTGGCTGTTCTCAATTTGTCCCTCACAATTGAATGCAACACATTAATCTTGGTTTGTAGACCGGAAGTGAATTCCGTCTTTGGCTCGTCAGATCTTCCTGGATTGCCAAAGAGAAGGTCACAGGGTAGACGAAGGTTTGACCCGAATAACACTTCTCCTGGTGTGTGACCTGTGGTGGTGTGTGCACCTCCTCTATATGCTAAGAGAAACAGAGGAATATAACGATCCCAATCATCTTGTCGTTCACTCACAACTTTTTTTAGAAACTCAATCAGGGTACGATTAAACCGTTCCACCATCCCATCTGATTGAGGGTGCAGGGGTGTGGTGCGAGTTTTGTGAATTCCAAGTAGTGTGCACATCTCTTGAAACAACATAGATTCAAAATTCCTCCCTTGATCGGAGTGAAGTTCCATCGGGACACCATACCGGCTGATCCAATTTTGAACTAAAGCCTCGGCGACTGTAGCTGCTTCTTGATTAGGCAAGGCGTACACTTCAGGCCACTTTGAAAAATAATCCATGACTACAAGGATGTATTTGTTTCCATTTACTGATTCAGGAAAAGGGCCAGCAACATCAATTGCAATTCTTTCAAAAGGTGTTCCAACATTGTACTGTTGCATCTCCCCTTTTGTTTTCTTTTTAGGGCCTTTAGCTGCAGCACACGTATCACATCTCCTGCACCAATTTTCAACGTCGTTCTTATAGTGTAACCAATAGAATCGTTGACGAATTTTATCTAAGGTCTTTTGACTCCAAGATGACCTCCAGATGTACCGGCATGCATTTCTTCAAGTACCTCAACAACCCTTGATTTTGGAATTATTATCTGAAGGTGATGTGATAGTCCATTAACTGTTTCCCATATTCTTTTTAAAACTCCTTTGTCAAGCGTTAGTGAGTCCCACTGTGCCCAATACGCTTTCGTTACCAGCCCTTCACTCGCAATTTGGGCCCAATCTGGTCTTTGTTTCTGCTGCATCCATTGTATTAGTGGTCTGATGTCATCATCTTTAAGTTGCTCTTTTCTCAAATTTTCATCGCTCCAACTATCTAGACCTTCTAATGCTATTCCAAAACATGTGTTGCTTTTGTCCTTCTCTTCTATATGGGAACAATGCCCACAGCCAATCTCACATGGTCGACGAGATAACGAATCTGCATTCATATGCAACTGTCCTTTCCTATGTTCCACACTGAATTGATAAGTTTGCAATCGTTCAACCCACCTTGCCACCTGACCTTCTTGATTCTTGAAACTCAACAACCACTTGAGGGCAGCATGATCAGTTCGTAACAGGAAACGTTGACCATAGAGGTATTTATGGAAATGCTTGATGGCTTCAACAACTGCCAATAATTCTCGTCTAGTAACACAGTAGTTCCTTTCGGGCCTTGATAAGGTTCTGCTATAATAGGACACAACTCTTTCAATTCCTGTTATCCTTTGTGACAATACTGCTCCAATGCCAGAATTGCTTGCATCAGTATCTAAAATAAACAATTCACCAGGAACAGGGTAACTTAATACTGGAGAAGAACTAATTGCTTCTTTCAGTTCATCAAAAGCTTGTTGACAGAATACAGTCCAGTCAAAACAATGTCCTTTTCTTGTTAACTGGTGTAACTCTTTAGCGATGTTAGAAAAGTTTGCAACAAATCGTCTGTAATAAGTACATAATCCAAGAAAACTTCTCAGTTCAGTTATGTTTCTTGGAGGTGGCCAATGAGTTACTGCTGCAACTTTTTCTGGATCAGTTCTTATTCCCTCTTGCGAGACTATGTGTCCAAGGTAACTCACTTCTGTTTTAAATAGGGAGCATTTAGATGGATTAAGTTTCATTCCTGCATTTCTTATCCTTTGGAAAACAGTGCGCAGATTGTAAAAATGCTCCTCATAGCTCCTACCAATCACGATAATGTCGTCAAGATAGACTAAACAAGTTTTCCAGACAAGTCCTCTCAAGACGAACTCCATTAACCGTTCAAATGTAGCTGGAGCGTTGCATAAACCGAACGGCATTACAGTAAACTGCCACAATCCTTCGCCTATAGAAAAAGCTGTCTTTTCCTTATCTGGTGGGTATATGCCAACCTGCCAATAACCACTTTTCAAGTCTAGAGTAGAGAATACTTTTGTTCCAACAAGGGTGTCAAGTGTGTCATCTATTCGAGGAAGAGGATAACTATCTTTGATTGTGACTTCGTTCAACTTTCTATAATCAACACAAAAACGCCATGAGCCATTCTTCTTCTTCACTAAAACTACTGGTGAACACCAAGGGCTACAAGATGGTTCAATTACTCCTTGTTTGTACATTTGGTCTAAAATCTGCTTTGCCTCTTCTCGCTTCGCTAAGGGAAGGCGACGTGGCATTTGATGGATCGGTTGAGTCTCTTCTGTGTTAATTTTGTGTTGTACAACATCTGTTTTTCCACAATCATTGTCATCCATCGACACAATATCACTGAATTCATCTAACAAATTTTCTGCCTTAACAAATTCTTCTATTGGAAGAGAACCTCTGACATTTAACAAAATCTGCTGCAATCGTGGATGTTTTCTTTCATGTGAAATTCTAGATGGTATTGCTTTACAATTTTCATTATTAACAAATTTATTTGATCTCTTTACTTCATCTTTATTTCCTTGAACTTGATCATTTCTCACAGTATGTAGCTCTTGGTGGTGAATTGGCTGACAGATCTCTTCAAGATCATCACTATACATCAGTGGAAACTCAGAGTCATTCAGTGTCAAAATTCTTTTATTGAAATCCAGTGCAAACCCATTCCTTTTTAAGAAATCAAGCCCAATCAAGCATTCATCTTTGATCTCAGCAACAACGAAAGAGTGGCTAAACACATTTTCTCCAATTTGAAGGGGCAGAACTATCTCTCCAACAACAGCAACTGGTTCTCCTGTAGCAGTTTTTATTCGAATGTTTGTGTTTTTCTGTATCTGTCCATTAATATCTAATGTGCTGTTTATGATGGAACGAGATGCTCCAGTGTCGATAATCAATCTGCATGATTTCTCTCCAACTTTGCCAAAGACACATAAGTTAGCATTCCTTCCTAGAGTTAGCACTGACATAGGAACTTTTGGTAAAACAGTTGCTAATGAGTGGTTAGTTTTTCTAGATGGATAAAATACCTTAGTATTCAATACCCGATTCGAAACCCAAGAGTTTTTACAATCATCACTCCACCATCTTCTATCTAAATATTTCTTTTTATTCTGTTTTATGGGTGTTGGGGCTTTGTATTTCCTTACTGTCGATTTCCGCCCTTCGAGATCGACTGCTTCCAGTTTAAAGGATGTGAAGATGTTGAAGCTCTGACATATGCTTGACAATTTCTTTGGAGATGTCCTTTCTGGTTGCAGATCCAGCATAGAAAGTTATCCAGGTCTGTTTTTGTTCTGGCACCACCAGAAGCTTGTTGAGTCTCGCCATCTTCCATTTTTAAAGTTCGGACCAATTGAGCACTACGGGATGCATGGCTTGCAGCTTCATATGAAAGTGCAAATACCAGAGCTTCACCAGCTCTGTGTTTGCCACTGATGAGGATTGCTTTCTTCAATTCAAGATCAGCGATGGCATCCACAAAAGAGTCAGACACCAGGATATCGAGAAGATCAGGTGTGGCGGTAGGGTAGGCTAGATGTGCCAGACGTTTAACATCTGCTTCGAGCTCTTGGAAGCTTTCCCCGGGCTTTTGTCGTCGAGTTTTTAGTTGGATTCTGTACATCTCATGTAAGTGTTCATCTCCAAATCTACGTTCGAGAACTTTTACCAGGCCTGGGTAGTCTTCTTCTTCTGAAACAGTCTGAAGAATTTCCAAAGCTTTCCCTCTCAGAGCCAAGGTTAATGCCGTTGCCTTTGTCTTATCCAAAACCCAGTTATTAGCCGTGGCAGCTGCTTCAAACTGTCGCTTGTACACTGACCACACCACCGAACCATCGAAAGTAGGTACCTTAACCCTTTCAGAAATTGATGAGTCCATTGGAACCCTCAAAAGAGTGCCCCTACGTCCAGTTTCCATTTCCCTCAGTCTGCATCTTATGTCAGAGATTTCTTCTTGGAACACATCCTTGAACTCAGTCATCTCCCTCTTAATCGCATTGTTTTCTTCTGCAACCTCCTCCTTGATTTCTTCCTTCAACAATAACAACTTTTCTTGAAAATCCTTCCCCTGTTGTATCGATGCTGCCACTTCTGTTTTTAAAAATTTGAATTCATTCAAAAGAGCTTCGTCGAGTTCGAACTCAAAGTCATCTGGGTCGACGTCTTCTTCTTCTAACGCTCTTCTAAGACGTTCGACTAACTCCGATTTTTTTCCATCTGTGCTGAGGTCCTTTTTTTTTAGTTCTCTCCGCAACTCAGGTACCAGCAACTCTTCCAGTGTTTTTAGAACCATACCGACGATACCAAATAACTAAATTCACGATACCAAGAAGATCCCACTTCTGACACCAATGTTGTATTTTCTCGGTTTGGGCTCTCGAAAAAAAAACTACTTTGTAGAGTTTAAAGTTTTATTAATTAAAACTAACAGAAAGAGAAAACAAATAATAGTTTCGGAAAAGTAATGGCCGCTATCAATCCACAACTCTCGAGCTTCACTAAACAAACTAAAAATAGCAACAGGGATGTGCGCGCTAGCGCGCCGCCACTGGTTACAGCAATATATATACATACAACATACAACCGCTGGCTGACCAAAACGTTTTTTTTCCATAAAACACCAACGGATAAACAAATTTTTTTCAAACTTCACACAAACCACCGTCTGGTTATCTCCCATTTCATTTGATGCTTGAATATACAAACATTGCCTTTTATTTATTTTTTATTTATTGATCTCGAACGGAGGACATTAGCCACTTACCCGATCGGTAACGAAGAGCACAGACATACAGATAATATATAAAGGAGTCGGTGAGAAAACAGAAAATTGGCACAACAAAACAGTAAATACACTGATGAACAACAGAAAATGTGAGCTATATGCTGTTAGCTAAATATATATACAGTAATACTCCTCCCCATTTACGACTCTCTCTCATTTCCGACCATTTTTTTTCTGACGGATTGTTTTCCCATTAAGCGTCACTCCTGATCTACGACTCCCCATTTAAGACCCCTCCCTTTTAAGACCTGATTTCTATAACATTTTCAAAGTCGTTAATAGGAAGTACCACTGTATATAAGATAATTGTTAAAATTTGCTTAATTTATATGATTTCCTAATTATCTGGAGAAATGTATAAGAAATCTGTATTTTTCCATATTTCTCTTTTACTAAAAGCCTAGAAGTCTGCTGACTCATGCCACACTAAAGATTGTCAAACTGAATTGAATTGAACTAAAAGTTTTGGTTCTTAAAAATCTATTGAAAAAAATCAAAGATTACAAAGTTGAAAATAATACTATTGTCACGCCCGCGTAAACGCAGTGTGCGTGCCTGGCCCTATATGTTTGGAATTTCCGGCGTAGGTGGTGCAAGGTGTATTGCACAACGTTGTGTTTTTTGAAATGTGTGTATTATTGCGCGATTGTTTGAATGTTTTGGCCTGTAGCCTGTAAATTTACATATTTGCGGCTGGCCTGGAGGCAATGTATATATAAGGCTGTTTAGGAACTACTTGGGAGATTCGCCATGTTTTGATAGAACTTGAACCTGTTATTCTCTGTCGTGTTGTTTGATTGATAGTTTTCGATAATTTTGAACTGTATTCGTTAATCAAATAACTAATACTCAATCAGTGTGTGATTAACTTTGTTTCGATAGTTAATCGTCTCGAATTTCTCCAGCAGTAGCGACTCTTCGCAAAGGCGGAGTCGTCACATTGTATTTTTGGTGGCAGCGGTGGGATCGTCAGTTCGATACATCGATCAGTTTTGGGTGAGATTCGTCCTGTGTGGTGAGATTCATCAAGTTGGTGAGATTCTACCAAGTTTGAAGATCTGACGACTTTGGCGGTATCCAGTGGTTTTGGCGGGATCAGCGGAATTCGACCGGGATCTGCAAAACCGACCAGGGATTCGACGCAAATCGACCAGATCAGGGATTATCATCATCGCAAGATCGACGATTGACGATTTCAGTGTTGGAGAAAGAGTCCAGACAGAGTTTCAGTCCGTTCAGTTCGACACGAGGCGACATCCGTTTCTCAAGGAGGGCCGATCCACATCTCAGGTTAGAGATTTTATCGTTGCCGGATTGCCCAGTTAGGTTTTTCTTTTGTTTTCTTCTGTGTAGTAGGCTTCGTAAATATGTTTAGAACCCCTACTGTTGAAGAGTCGGTTGCGCAGGATAGTCCAACCGGGATCCTTAGCGAGGAGCATTATCAATTTATTGATGATAGTCGGCGTCCACGTAGGGTTAGTGAAGATGCTAACGTTAGCAAAAGTTCCAAATCAGAAATAGCTGAGCGTAAGTTAGCATTGCGCGAAGCAGAATTGGCGGCAAAAGAAGCTAAGTTAGAACAGGAGCGTAGACTTGCTGAAGCTAAGTTAGAACAAGACAAGGCTAAGTTAGAAGAAGATAGGGCGAATCGCAGACTCGCTGAAGCTAAGTTAGAACAGGAGCGCAGACTTGCTGAAGCTAAGTTAGAACAGGAGAGCAGACTTGCTGAAGCTAGGTTAGATGAGGATAGGGCAACCCGCAGACTTGCTGAAGCTAAACTAGAGCCGGAACGTGAAAGGATTCAGGACCACAATAGTCTTGAGGTTTCCTTATCCGTTCGCACTAGTCGCTTTCAAAATGCCATGAAAGGTATAATGGCAGAGTTTCCTTCAGATCCTGCTGCAATACCTGGGTATTTTCAATATCTAGAGAATCAATTTGTATCTTACCAAGTTGATGATGATGTGAAACCCAAAATATTACAGGCACATTTAAATAATAGAGCTCGCTCAATCTTAAGTCGATTGACCATTGCTCAATTAGGTGACTATGATGAATTGAAGCAAATTCTATTGCAGGAATTTCGAGTCACTCCCGTTCTTTTGAGGGAGAGGTTTTATGTTGTAAAAAGAAGACCTGGTGAGACTTATTCACAGGTAGCTTCTGAATTACATACAACGTTATCCTATTATATCAAAAGTAGAAATATCGATGAGAATTTCCATCAATTAGTTAGTTTGATATGTGCCGATAGATTGAAACAACTGATGTCTCCCAGTTGTGCAGATTTTATTTTAACCCAGGAAAAGGATGATTGGTTAAATCACTTTGAGCTTTCACTCGTTGCGGATAGCTACATGGCCACACACGAGCATGAGACTAGACCGCCTCGATTCAACAACCCAAAACCAACAGATAAAGGGTCAGGGTTTCCAATTTTTAATAAATTGACTAAAAGCACTATTGAAACTAATATTGATAAGGATAAAAAGTATGGATTGTGCTTTAAATGCCATAAGAAGGGTCATTCGTTCAATGAATGTCCTTTACACAAATTTCCTTCCTCGACTTTACCTAATCCTAGAATTAATTGTTGTCAAACAGAAAATTCCATTAATTGTCTCGGTGATAGGAAAATATTGGTTGATGATAAAAATTTGTCCTCTCAGTCAAAAAATTCCCTTAATTGTCTCGGTGATAGGAAAACATTGGTTGATGATAAAAATTTGTCTTCTCATTCAAAAAATTCCCTTAAAGGTCTCGTTGATAGGAAAATGTTGTTTGATGATCAAAAATCTTTTCCCTGTCCCGAAGCATGTCCCATTATAGATGTTGATGATTATCACATCAGGTCTTATGAAAATGTATTTATTGATCAATTACCATCTATTCCAGCTTTGATTGATGGTGGTGCAGAAGTGTGTTGCATTAGAGAAGATTTAATCAAATCTCTTCATAGGGTACCACATAAATTTATTAAATTATCTGGCCTTAAAGGTCAACCAGAAATTGTAGGTTGTGTTAGATTAGTTGTTCGACCTGATCTTGTGGGTGATGACATTGTGAACCTAGCACCCAAGGTTCGTGCATGGTTTGCTGTCGTCCCAAATCTTAATGAGCAAATTATTATTACTCCCTCCGTATGTAACCTATTAAAAACGATATCATTGTATGATACCGTTGCATACCCTATTAAGAACAAGCAAAATGCACATGACTCTGATGTGAATGTTCCTAGTCTTGAAATAGATAATTCTCAATATTTTGTTTTAGATGAACCATGTAATGAGGAGCATAAGCCAGATGTTGCATTGATTCTCGGTGAAGGTGTTTCTCGTGCTGCTGATACTAGGAAAGTTGATTCACAGATCGATTCTTGTCAGGGCTTAGGTGTTTCTGCAGTTTCGGGTGAAGATGTTTGTCCAGATGTTGATGCAGGCGGAAGTGAGGATACAAACCGATGCTCGATTTACAACAGTTAACGATGCTTGTCAGGGGGTAGACGATAGTAATGATCACGATGCGTTTGCTAAAGAGCAACATGATTGTCCTTCACTTAAGTCCTTCTGGTTGTTAGGTAAAGATGAGTGTAAAAACTTCTATATCGACAGGGGACTATTGTTTCACAAGGAGAATCAGTGGGGTCATTCCATAAAACAGTTATGTTTGCCCAGGAGTCGTATACTTGCAGTGTTACAGATGGGGCATGATGCTCCCTATTCGGGGCACATGGCTGCCAAGAGTACACGGCAGCGCATTCGACTCAGTTTTTGGTTTCCGGATATGGAGAAACAAGTTCAAACCTATTGTGAGTCGTGCCCCGTGTGCCAGTTAAGGGCACCTGTCAGAAAAAGAGATCGAGTCCCCATAACTCCCATTCCAAGGGAAGATGAATTACCGTTTAACCATTTAGTTATGGATTGTATAGGGCCCATAATTCCAGCGGGTGATAGTGTGACTGTCCGACCCAAATACAATTATGCCCTGTTGTTGTCGATTTGTTCTCTAGATGGCCGATGGCCTATCCATTAAGGTCATTAGATGCTAAATCGGTATGTGATATACTTATTCAGATATTTATGACGTTTTCCATACCGCGAATAATTAGTTCCGATTGTGGCACGAATTTTAAAAATCAGTTAACGACGACTTTTCTGAAGTGTTTGGGATGCAGTCCTCGATTTAACACCCCAGGGCATCCTGAAGCATCCGGGTTAGTCGAGAGGTGTAACCAGAGTCTTAAGAACATGATCTTTAAATTGGTTGAGGCACATCCTAAGGAGTGGTTTAAGGTTCTTCCTTTTGTATTATGGAGTTTACGCGAGAAACCGTCAGCTACAACTCATATTGCTCCTTATACATTAGTGTATGGTACTTTGCCTCGGGGACCACTTGCTATCCTCAGAGACTCTTGGAGTAACGAAAAGGAGTTACCTTTTCATTTAGGTAAGAATCCGTACAAATACTTGGCCGATCTCAAACAGAACCTGCAATTAGCTAAGGAATTTGCTGAAATTGCAGGAAACCAAGAGCAGAGCAATTACGCACGAAAATATAACATAAGGAGCAGTAATAGCGACGGTCGCAAGAGCGAAAGTCGTGACGTTACAACTATTAAACAAATATTTTTAAAAACACACTTTTATTTAAATGCACTAAAAAGGATAAAATAAATTGTGAACATAAAAGCATGAGACGCAACTGTTGCGACCATATGAGTGCTGGCGCTGATGGCAGAGCGGTAGAGCGCTCGCCTGTTGATCGTTAGGTTGGCAGTTCAAGCCTCACCTGCGTCACCAGCGTAACTCCCTTAAGCAAGGAGTTCACTCGCATTGCTTTCTCATGTCTATGAAAATAGCGTGTTCTTCGAAGTTTCCGATCCAAAGGAACCTTCGTAAGCGCCTCTGACTTATCTGGCGCTATATAAATTCATCATTATTATTATTATTATTATTAAGGAAGCGCCTTTTTTATTAACGCATTCAAATAAAAGCGTGTTTTTTTAAATCTTTTTTTAATAGTATTATTTTATGGGGAAGATGAAACAAAAGCTGCTGAACTGCAGCCAAAAAAGTTGGGATAGACTCATAAAAAAATTTTAGCTAATAACGCTTTTGATGAATTTGCCGCATTATGCAGACTAAAAAACTCAAGCTAATTCTGTATAATAGGAAAGATATCTCTCTATAGAACCCTTATAAATGCGTGCAAATATTCTTCAATTCTGGAGGGATAATTCCAAGCACTTCCCAAAAAGAACTGCTTTAGCATGGACATATCTGTGCTTATCAGCGACATCGGTACTTTCTGAATGTGTTTTCTTGACTGCTGAGAACATGTTCATCGAAGACAAACCTCACGATAATGAAACTGTTGACATATTGGCCTTCCTCAATCAAAATATGTGCGGTCTTGATAATTATATGCAAGTATGCATAACTATGTTTAGAGTGGCAATAATAGTTATCAACCAATAACCATTCGCATCGTGAAGTTGTGAGTCTAATGTTTCAATAAATAGTTTTTAAAAATGAAAATATCTTAATTGTACATCAAACTCAATACAAAATAGCAAATTACTGGGGAAAAAATTATTAAAAAATCACATTCACTACTTTTTCGGGTCGATCGTGTAGGTATTTTCCTACATAAACAACAGCTCTACTAATACATGGAGAGTTATATTGTTGCAAACCAATATACAAAACTTATATTATTAATATAACTAACACTGGCAGTTGATAGTTCGGTGAACCTGAAAACCTTTTGGCTGACGTAGACCTTGCTCTAGTCTGTGGCATTTTTAAAGATATGGGTGAACTGTGGCTGAAAAAATGAGCAATAAATATTATTTTGAACACTTATAAAAAACAAATGAACGTAAAAATGCAATTATTCAAATAAGCATTTTATTTATTAGCCATCTAAACATTTGTGTCCACAAAATCAAAGTTTTACTTAAAAAAAAAGTAAAAACTGATTTGAAAGTTAGAAAGAATAATTCAATGGAATATATTGTTATTGGAAACAAGTCTATTTTTCTAATTTCAGTTCAATTGGATGACGGAAAGCAGATTAATCCGCGCTCCTGTGATTTTTCCAGTCCCATGCAACACAATCGAAGTTAATAAAAAAAGTTAAGAAGCTCAATCTCAAATAGCATTACATTAAAATATTTAAAAACAAAACAAACGGTTTGTGTCGAAGAAATTCGTCAAGATTTGGTCCACCCCTGCCCAGTGGATCTGCCGGGAACATCACTTTGTCTCCGACAAATGTAACTTGAAGAACCCTATCATCATTTTGAATTAATCATCACCACTTAATAACCATTGAAAGCAAAATTTAAAAAATTATAACAAAATCATTTTCACTGTTATAAGCATCCCTGCTTTCAAAGATCAAGTACTAATCTTGTAAACATATAAAAGAAATATATGTCTGTTTAATATGGCTTCCAATAGTCCTCTTATGAATTTTTACTCTAATTTTAATAACAGTAACAATAGCTGATAAACCAGTCAATTGAAGCAGCATTTTCTCTTACCTTTTTTTAATAGTCTCCCTATACCTGGGCTCCTCTTCATACAGATCAACATACTGGTCATTAGAAACAACAATGCCTTCCTCGTCTGTTGCCAGATCAAGTACGAATCTAAACAATTTGCAAGAAAGATAACATTTTTTAATACAAATTATTTGGTTAATATTGCAATTCCTAATAACTCGATATCTCAAAAACTTGCAGATCATTGAATTGTAATAAACCATAATTAATTTAAATTAAATCATTCTAAAACTAAAGCAATTATTTCTTTATCATTTTAAAGATTATAATTTACACTTCTATAACACAATCTCTACAATTTACCTGTCATCATAACTGGAGATTATTTTACCACCGACTTTTCGAGAAGGGGTAAACTCCAGAAGCCCTTTCTTGTAAAGAATCTCCAGGATTTCAGGGTTAATTGAAGCTGGAGAAGCCTTGGAAGAACGCCTCCACTGTGGCACAAACACTGTTATTTTGTCATGACCCCTGTTTTGGAAGTACTTTGTCACCAGCTCTATTCCACGACAAGAAAATTGTTTACCTCGACCGTGCCTAAGTAAGTGGGTGAAGTTTTCAAATTTTTAATAACACAAGTGAAGTGTGAAAAATACTATAGTAACATAGAGATAAAAATCTCACTGACATCCATGCTACATTGCTTCCATCAATGACAATCCATCTTAATTCTTTTTTCACTGCAGGCGTTAAATTTGGTGCTGTTGACACTGACGGCATAACTGACAAAATATTACTGAGTCTTGAAGGATGAACTGAGGTTAATTTATCCATCATAGGACGCTTAAACTGGAAAGCTTCACTCGATGAAGTAGACTGAGCTGCCAAAACATTATCTGAAGTTAAATGCTTGTGGTTGGACTCAGGCAAAATACCAGTTGGATGCCAAATAATTGATTTTGTCCCACATTGGACACTAGGCCGTAAGTCAGGTGAATTTGACAAGGAGCTTTGAGAATTTAAATCTGATGATAGAGCAGTCTTTTTTTTCTTTTTCCTTTTTCTTTTATTTTTCAGCTTAACAGGTTCTGTAACCTCCATTGGCTCCTCATCACTCAAGAGATTAATTACATCTACATCATTTCTGCTAGACTGGCAACTGCTGTCACCCTTGGTGTTATTGCTCACGTGGTAAAAATGCCGAAATCTCTGTCCATCTTCGTCATAATTACTTAATGGTTCCATCGGCTCATCCAAGGCATTTTGATCTGTATTGAACTCAACATTAACCCAGTCCTCATCATCACTGCTGGACTCTCCAATCACCATGCAGCTGTCGTCTAAATCATCGAGCTCAGTTTCAGCTCCACTTAGCACACTCTCTAAAAATGAGACAGCAATCGCCACCTCTTCATCGGTAATACCATAGACCAGTAAGCAAGACTTGTCTGATTTTTTAATATAGCAGCCAGACAGCTGTTCGGCCTCATTGAATTTTTTCATCAATTTGTTCATGTCACGGACTTTACAGTCATATATGTGACATATGCACAGCTCGGATCGAAAAGCTGCCATCATGTATTTCTGAAATATGCAAACTGTGACATTAAAGCATATCAAAATGTAAGCAATTGTCTAATATTATTTTCTATAAAAACAACAGAAAATCATGCTTAATAAATGCACTCATCAAAAGAATAACAGAACATCATTAAATTTTTTTTGATTCTCTTTATCCTTACTTTGAAATTTTTATTAAAATTAAATTTTAATGTTCACACAAGCAGCAGCTACCTCCAAGAATTGACGTAGTAATACAATCTCAGCTATAAAAACGATGAAAAGTAATCCCAAGTTAAAAACTTAATATACCAATACAAATAATTTAAGAAAATATGGTTTTAATAAAAAAATATTTTATAATTTAATTAAAATATAATAAAAACTAAATTTTGAGTTTAAAAACAGAAATGACAGGGGTGGGGGTCTAAATCGCTTAGCGTGTTCCCGTGATTATAACTGTTCATTAAAATGAAACAAATAAAAAATAATTATATGTTTTAGATATTTATATATTTAAAAAAATTAAAGGTTATTGAAATGTTTGCTAATTCTATGACTCAATGTTAGCCCTCTTTGAGTCACCAAGCGGTGACCGGAAAATTTAAACTCTGCCTCGTTTTGCGAGCCAGTCCCAAGCCAGGATAGAGGAGAAGGGGCAGTTAAAAAGATTAAATTATGATCCATGACAGGTAGGGCTGTAAATGTAAATGTAGAACATTAGGGCGCTACTTCGTATTGTTAATACCACAGCAGCGCCGGGAACTGCTCGTGCATATGGGATCACACAGTGTTACCTGCCACCCGCACGTGTATCCGAAATCGGAATGTGCCGAACCCTATTTACACCCCAGTCGTGAAACTGGTACTCATTCATCGACCAGTGAAGGATGAAAGTCTGAGATGGCCTGAGCAGTGTGAGTGAATTCCTTGCTCAACGGAATTACGCCTTGCCGTTACTGAGATTTGAACCCACGACGGCAGGATGATAGCATAACTGCTTTCACCACTGTGCTACGGCGCCTCTGTGCCGGTATACCTGCCTGTTTTTGGCAATACCGGCAAATACCGGTTTTACCGGTATGAAGGGTGCCGGAACCGGTATTGAACAATCGGCATTCAGCACATCACGCATAAAAGACAAAAGAGAGAAAGACCTACAGCAGCAGGATGGGCAGTGCATTTACCTGTATGCCCATTGTTTGCTACACTTCAATTACAGACAAGCCAACCGACCAACCATGGACGGTAACACTAACACACTTTCAAACACTATTTCTAGCCATTTTCAGGCTTTCGACATTATACCAGTTTTTGGTCCGGAAATACCAGTACCGGCAAAATAACCATACCAGCACAGCCCTAATGACAAAAAGTACTTGAGTGCTTCCTACATTTTACAGTCTTATAACACTTAGTGTAAAAGACTATAAACTATTCTAAAAATTAAAACAAGAGCGGGAAATTTGAAACGTTAAAATTAGTATTTTTATAATTGATAATTTTTTATTAAAATTAACTTATAATAAAAACAAATTTTTAGTTCCTTAATTCATTTTACTTTTATTGAAAGGAACTATTTCATTGAGCTTATTAAAGAGAGCTGCCGCTTGTGTGAACGTTTACCAGTATTCTTAGTAATATAATCACAACTATAACCAAGATGAAAATGAAAATTAATCTAATATTCAAGAAAAGTATTTATCGAACTTAATTACAAAAACAGCTGCTGGTTAGTTTGCACCTGATTTTCAAGTTTAAAAAGTTTCACCACAAACAAACTTTTACCGTAAAACTGAGTTTTACGAAAGCATGCTTGTAATGAACATTTCTGAATTTAAAATTATTCTGTCTCGTGTACTTTTTACTTCTCTAACCTCTAACCACCCTTTTAGTATAGTTACTTAGTTACTAAGGCGAGGCAGTTTTTATTCTTTTACACACAATCATTAAAAAAAAAACTTAATAATTACCCAAGCTTTATCGCAGTAGTCCTTTTTACCGCCGATTGTGACCTGCGCTCCACCACTCTCCACTACGGTTTTTTTAACTTTTACTTCAAACAGATATTCGATTTTTTGCATCTGAAAATTATCTAAGCAGTCCGGCTTTTCAATCCATAACTTTTTTTCAATCGTACCCATCTTTGATAGGTTTTGCCTTTGCCGATGTTTACAATCACTAGCACTAGACAGTTGATTAGTAAGATTAGTTGCGTATATCCCACAACATACAACATTCAACGGCTACGGTCAGGGAAAACCTTTCTCTAAACCCCCAAGTTTATTTTTGTAGCCAAAAACTCTTAGGTCAAATTTGTAAATTCTTCCTTTACTATTCACATCACAGACATAATTTTGCATCAAAGTATGACAAGGAAACAAAAACAAACATTTATTGTTCTACGTTTCTTTATTTTTAAAATCTTTGCTTACCGCTCCCTTATAACTTTTAATTAATCCTCTCGCTTTATGAGTTTTTCAGTTTTTCAGTTTTTCATAAAATATACATGGTTTGTATAGTATGTATATAATTAAAACACCAATGAAACAATACAATACAACTGTCATTTATCAGCACGCTTAAATCAAAACTAGTTTTGCTCTATGGTGAGAATATTAATAGCTATTTTTATAATGCAAACGGAAAAGGTAAGGTTTGGGTGCAAATTCAAAGAAGTCGGAACTGTTCTCGCTCCCCGAATCTGCGCTGGCAGACTATTTCAAGCAGTTGGACCGGCAACAGCAAAAGCACGTTGGCCACAGAGGCGTGGATTGGGGGGGGGCTGAGGGGGGCCATGGCCCCCCTCAAGATTTTTTCCACTAAATAGAAAAAATATCTTTTCTAGCTAACCCATGAACGAGTATTTAGATTAGTTGATAAAAAACAGTATTTATCATACTTTTTGAATTAGATTACTTATAATCTACAGCTAATATTTTTCTATCTTTTAGTGCTTAGTTTCTCGCGCCTCTTACTTTTTTCATACTTCTCCATATCTTTTTCTTCTTCTCTGGCTTCCTCTTAGATATAGGGTGATTTTTAAAATTTATGTTAAGCATTCTTTTGCTGAACGTTCTTTTTCCTACTCTGGCCCCTTTTTCTGGAACTCTCTTCCTACTTCTATTACTAAATCTATTTCTCTCACTGTTTTCCGTCGGGGCTTAAAACATATCTGTTTAATACGTTCGTGTCCGAGCGCTATTGAACGCCAAGGAAATAGCGCTATAGAAATTTAATCGATTGATTGCTTGCTTTCGGTCCATCCGATCGAACTCGTATGAAATTTAGAACCTTGTATCTGTTCTAGCTTGAGGAACAATTAACATATTTTTATCCTACCCGGTTGCTTTAGCTCTCTCACCAAGATTTTTCTAATTCATTTTAAATTATTTTTATTAGCTCACACACGATTGAGAATTTAGATTAGTTGATGAAAACAGTATTTATCATACTTGCTGATTAATATCCAGTTACTTAAATCTCTGCTAGTATTTTTCAATCTTTTAGTACCCTCAGTCTATTTTATATTGATGACTCAGTGGACAATTTTGTAAAAATGAAAGAACATCGATACCCTTTGTTACATTCATAATTTAAACTCTTTTTGTCTGCATTCAATATTAAATCAAAGTTAACTTTTTTGAACTGTTTTTTTAAACTAATAGGCTGATTTACATAAAAATACAACATACAAATGTATATTGGGATGGTCATTTTTGTTTGAAGATTCTCTGGGTTTAAGTTAAAAAAATCTTCGCCCCCCCTCAACATTTTGCTGAATCCACGCCTCTGGTTGGCCATAGCTTCGGCTGCCTCTGAGGATGACTTTTGTGTTGTTAGAAACGATACACAAATGTAGATAATTGCTTTAAGCTAACACAAGTTTCATTGTAATGGTAAAATTAGACAGTCTTTGAAGTTTCTTAAAAGCGGACAAAGATCATAAATAACAAAGATATGTTATCTGTAGTTGAATGGATAACATAGAAATGTTATCTGTAGTTGAATGGATAACATAGAAATGTTATTTATGGTTCAATACATAACATTCCTCCCCCCTAGTGTTCATAATCCTTTAAATAGGAAGGGGGCTTGATGATTCGCTTCGGTCTAATCTCTGGTTCTTTTGGTAGGTTCGCCTCATGTGGAACATCTGCGACTGCTGCTGGAATATCATCTGGTAAAATCTGGTTCCTTTGGTAGGGCTACCTCAGGTTGAACATCTGATGAATTTTCCTGGTGCTGTACAGTGCGCTTCCGGATAAGATCTACATGTCGTCTCATTTGCTTACCCTCTGGAGTTTTCGCTGTGTATGAGACTGGTACTGTCGGCTCTTCTATGGTTGCAGGAATCAATTCAGACCTTGGGCCATAACTTCTGATGAAGACAGAGTCATTTGGCTGAAATTGTCTTATTTTGTCGGTTGCGATTTCTGCTATCTTCTTGTCCTGTTGCAACTGTCTGTCTCTGCAGTAGTCAGGATGCAAATGATCAAGACATGTTCTGAGTCTTCTGCCCATGAGTAATTCCGCTGGACTTGATCCTGTTGCTGTTGATGGAGTAATGTGCGAATTTAGCAAGAAAACTGACAATCTCGGATGCCAATTTCCTATGATGATCTTTTTTATGCTGTTCTTTGTCGTCTGGACTGTCCTCTCAGCTTGGCCGTTGGTAGGGAGATACTAATATGGATTGTATTAGGTTTCTTTTGCAGAACTCTTGGAATTCATTGGACGTGAATTGTGGTCCGTTGTCGGACACAATGGAGTCTGGCAGTCCATGCGTGGCAAACACTCCTCGGAGAACTGTTATAGTACTTTCAGCTGTTGTTGTTTTCATGTGTGCAACATCAATCCATTTGGAGTAGGCGTCCACAATAATAAGAAGATTCTGGCTGTGGACTCTAGACCACGGTCGTCTAGGAATTTTCCATGGATGAGTGGGAGCGTGCGGTGGTGCGTGTTGATGTATCTGGCAGGTTTCACATGTAGAAACAAAGTTTTCAATGTTCTTATCTATGCCAGGCCACCACACATGCTAAACTTTTCATTCATACTATGCCTGGGTGAGCGATGTGGAGTTCGTCAAGCACACGTTTACGTTCCTTTGCTGGTATTACCATCCTACTGCCACAGAGTAAGCAGTGCTTGCGTATAGAAAGCTCATGCTGCTTCACATAGTAAGGATGGAACTGTGCTTCTGGTTTCTGTGGCCATCCCCTTTCCACCCAAGTGAAGACTCTGGATAGCTCAGGATCTCGTCGTGTGAGTTGTGCCACTTCTGAAGCTATCAAAGGTGTTGATGGAAGATCATCTAAGAAGAAGACGTCTACAGGATCTGACACATAAACTTTCGATTTAATTATTGGCACCACAGGTGTTGACCATCTTGGATTGTTGATTGGCTCCAAAACACCTTCTTTTGTGAGGCGATCAATTCCGTGTTCTATTTTAGCACGCATTGCTAACGGAACGTTTCTGGCTTTGAAACGAAATGGAGTCGCGTTTGGATCCACTGTTAGAGAAACAGGTGGTCCCTTGTACGTACCTAGAGTTTCTGAAAACACATCACTAAATTCATTGGTTAACTGAGAAATTGATGTTTTTTAGAGCTGATTTATTCGTGATATTTCAAATCCTAAGCTGGGGAACCAATCATATCCAAGCAGACTTGCTCTATGCTCTTTTGTTATGATAAGTTGTAACTTGGCTCTTCGTTGTTTGTACGCTACATCTACATCACAGTAGCCCTTAAGCGGAATTACTCGTGCTTGAAAATCCGTTAATGGTAAGTTTGTTACTTTCCTAATAAATGGACCGGAGTTATTCCATAGTTGCTTGAAGGTTTGGTGAGATATCACATAGTATGATGATCCAATGTCAATTGCCATGGTGCAAGGCTTACTGTTGAGATGGACTATGACTTTTAACTTTTGTTGTTTTGGTCGATTTAGAATGGAGAATTCAGAGTGTGAGTCGAGTCGATTTGTAGCAACTGATTTTTTCTTACTGAATTTTTCACTTTTGTTTGGTTGGCTTCGGCAAACCCTCGCAATATGTCCTTTTTTGTGACAAACATGACATTCGGCATCTTTAAACTTGCATTGCTCACACTTGTGGCTACCCCCACAACCGATGCAAGAACTGAACTTCTGTACTGCCGTTTCTTTCTGGTGGTGTACCTTGTAGGTGGTCGGAGGAGCTGAGAACTGGATCTGTAGTTCCCGTACCTGAACTGTAGCAGTTTCTCCCGCAAGTGCTTTTTTCACCGTCTCGTCCAATGTAAGCGTTGTTTCCGAGAGTAGTTGTCTTTGTATGCCTTCAATGGTGAGGCCGCTCACCAGTTGATTTCGAAATCGTTCTTTCAACATGGCTCCAAATTCGCAATCTTCAGACAGACGCTTCAGCTCGGTCAGGTATGTCGTCACTGACTCATCTTTTTGTTGAACACGACGTTGGAGCAAGTGTATTTTAAAGATTACTGAAGTTTGTGGAACAAAATGTTGTCTCAATATTTGAACAAGTTCTTCAAATGTTTTGGGGCCGAAAAGGACCAAAAATGGACTTTCGGTGCATTTTCGGTTTCGGCCGTAAAAATAAATTAGATGTTCGGTTTTCGGCGAAAATCTGCAACATTTTTTGGCCAAAAACCGAAAATCAGTATGTATATATAAACAGAGTGGGGATCGTAGATCGAATTGTTCGCATTCTTAAGCCATTCTACGATGCGACTCTAGAGATATGCCATGATGACTCGTGCATAGCATTTGTCATACCAATCGTCATGCAACCGAATGCTAAGTTGAAATCAACACCTGAAGATCCGGAGTAATGCAGATGAAGGCCGCATTACGAGATGCAATGAATCGGTGTTTTGGGCAAATTAAGACAATGCCCAATTTTATCGTGGCAACTCTGCTAGATCCTAGTTTCAAATATATGTATTTTGACAGTGAACAAAAAGATGCCGCCAAGAACACGATTATCATATTCCTACACTGAGCACCTTATGTTCATATTGACGAGCCCACGGCACCAGCAGTAGATAGTCAGGAACCGGCTTCGTTGAGTCTGTGGGACGACTATGACTACGACTTTGACGCATCTGACGAATTAACGAAAACAGCGTTGGACTCATCGACTCTGGATACAGTCGAGCAGCAGCATCTATCTTGCACAACCTCGTGTTCCGCGTTCTACCAATATCTACGGATATCTGTACAACAGCCAGTTTCACCTTGTTGAGCCAGCAGTGAGAAAATATCTGTCTGCTCCTCCGACCAACGTTGCCAGTGAACAGATGTTTAGTGCTGCGGGTTAAATTTATGCTGATCGCCGTAGCAATTTGCTAGGAGAGAACGTAGACAAACTGTTATTTCTAGCATATAATAATTGTTTATTCAACTTTGACTACTGATTTTCTGTTAAATAAACTGTTTAGATTTGAATTGATTGACGGAGATTAATCTACTAATATTACTTCTGGACAACGAATTTAAATTAGTCGCTTAATTGGTTAACATAGTGTTCAACCTTACTATATTTACTAAATAACAATTTTAAAAAGTTTGACAGTTTGATTGAAGAAAAAGTTGCAAACTTTGACCTTTTCGGTTTCGGTTTTCGTTTCTGGCCGAAAATGGCTCCAAATTTTCGTTTACGTTTTCTTTTTCGGGCGAAAATGACTTTTGATTTTCGGCCCCATTTTCGTTTTTGGCCGAAAATGAAAAAACCATTTTCGGTCGGACTCTAAATTAATTTACTTTGTTTTTCGAAAAGCCGGAAAAGCCTTTCTTGTAACAAAGTAATCTTGGAACACCCCGATGGACATGATCTGCTGAAATCTGATCAAGTAAATTTTTACAAACTTTTATTTAGGTTACAATCTCTGTTTGTGTGTGTGGCTTTCTGTGTACGCAAATCTTGAAAGTAAAATTTAAACAGCTTTTTGACTAGCTAGGAAGTTGAAACTTTCAGCATAGCTTTATCTTGGATGACAATACAATTAAAAAAGAAAACAAACTTAATTTGAACATTTTTTGTATTTCTAAATCGAATGTATTTGAAATTAAAGTTTGTGTTAAAAAGCTCGTTTTTTCGTTTAGGTACTTGTTACTACTACCTAAACCTACCAGCGCTAAGCACGCACACGCAAATTTTAAATAGTTGAGAATGGTTCTTGAAGGCCCATCTAGTCCAGTTTAGTCTATATGTTTTATTAAATTTAATTATATTTTATTTAAAATACTTATTAGTATCATTTGTGCAACTTAACAACGCAACGTCTACTCGGTAATCCGCCATGCCACGTCATTTCATTTGAAAAACTGCATGGAGGAGGGCTGTCGCGCTCAGCTCCTAGACGATTTGAAGCAAGAAAAGCGGAATGAATTAAGCGATTTGTAGTTAGATACATTCAATTTATTGTATATAAATTCTATTTAATGAATTATTGAACGTGAATTCGGTTGATATTAAATTTTAAAGATGTTTGAGAGACGAGACGAGCTCAACGCTTCGACGATTTGAAGCAAGAATTTCTTTAAAGACAACATGAATTTAGCGTTTTTGATCTAATTATTAAAATTTTTAATTTAGTTATTGATTGAGATTATAAAACGTTTGCGTTAGGTAAGTGGTTAGTGAATGCCTGGAGCACAGGAAATTTTGATTTAATGTGCTCTGAGTGCTTCGATGGCTGTCGACAGTTGAGCGGTTGACTTTAACTACTTTAAATATTAGTGAACTATTAGTTAATGTCAATTCAACGTCTAGTTATTTTAACTAATTAAATAACTAGGCTCTGGTTCAACTCTCAGGCACCTCGCAAGATTACATGTCGCCAGAACTGACGAGTCAAATCGTTTTCTGCAGGGCGTTTGAGCGCTTTCGTTGTTTCGGCAGAGTTACCAGAACGTGGAGGTGTTAGGGGTTTTGGTTACACCTTCTGCCGTTAAAAATCCACATAGTTCCACGACGACTCTGTCACATGGCGAGTAGGAACCGCCATTGCCAAAGCTCAAAACCAATTGCTGCCAGTCACCGTCAAGGGCGGAACGGGGGCATCGTCGCGAATCATCATGAAACTCGAAAGCGCTATACAAATAGTCACATTTGATGATAAAGCAAACGTTTTATTAATGTAGAAATATACTTTGAACTTGTCAAAAATTATTTTATGAATAAGAATAACTTACCAGATTGTTTAGTATATTTTTACCAGCATAATCTAACAGTGCAGTTTGTCCAGACCTCAGCCTGAAAGAATGTCGGTGATGTTAATGTAATGAGTGACTTCCTGGATAGAAAAATTTTTAAGGTTTGACTTTTGATCACAATAAAAAGTGGATCTTTTCGGGTTATTGATTGGTCTAATTTCTTATATTGAAAAGTTTCTTCTTTCAGGGCTTGAACTCATCTGATGAACAAACAGGTCAGACGAACTCACTAGTCAAATAATCAAACGAGAACAAAATAGTCAGACGGGAACATCAAAGATTTTTTTGTTTTTATTGATCTAACTTAAATTTAGTTTTACTATTGTCACGTCGTCCTCATTACTGTTTTCACAATTATTTTAATTATTTTTGGTTTTATTTCGCTGCCGAGGTGCTTATAAACAGCTGTTTTAGAAACCCTTTCAAATTAAACTTATATCTAACCAAACTTTAGAAACCCTTTCAAATTAAATTTAAATCTAACCAAACTTCAGGAACCCCTTTCAAATTAAACTTAAATCTAACCAAATTTTAGAAACCCATTCAAATTAAACTTAAATCTAACAAAATTTTAGAAACCCATTCAAATTAAACTTAAATCTAACAAAATTTTAGAAACCCATTCAAATTAAACTTAAATCTAACCAAACTTTTTAATATGCATAAAACTTTTCGGGGAGTTGTTTTGAACTCAACCCTTAAAACTTAAAGCACCTCTGCCTCTTCCAAAGTCCTACCTGCACCTCAACGTGGTCGAAGAGTGAACAGTGGACATGGGGAAAAAATTCCTCCATCCTCTGGCCAACGCAGGAGGTTGAAAGAAATGATAAATTTCAGATCTGCATCACCAGTTAACTCAACATTTAAGTGTTTATTGGGACGATTTGCAGGGTTTCTTTCGAACTCTTACGTTACTTGGAAACAGGAGCGGTCCCACTATTGGGGATACTAGGGATGCAGCCTCAGAGCTCAATTTTTTTCAATGAATAAATAAAGTTAAACGTACTAAGGGCCAATCACATATTACGTACGCATTAAACTCAAGATTTTGACCCCCTCCCCCTGTTGCATCTCGTACATTTTTAGACCCCCTCCTTTATGCGTACATACGCACAGCGGATTTCACCCTCCCCCTCCTCAATATAAAATAGCCAGTTTTAACAACCGGTTGATGTATTGCTTCAGATTTATTATTGACTATGACGAGCTAGAACTAGACTTATCTCAAAATGTTTTCGGAAACTAAATTGAAATTTACTGACAGGCCTCTTGAGGCTTTGGTGTGCACAACAAGCACACAAATTTATCATAGCATTGAAATGGAGATGCAGCAGATTTATCATCTTAAATAGTATTATTACTAGTACGCTGGAGGACGCTATTTCGATACACCAAATTCAAACATTCAGCCGCACTTTTCTAGACACGCCATCGTTGATAGTTGATATTATTGAGCCTTTGAATTTTTGAAAAAGGCGCGATACAAGTTTGTTTTTTTTAATTGATTGATATTATTTATTATTCAATCAATTTAACTGAGTTAAAACAACAATAAGTACTATTATAAAAAATAATATTTACCATTTTTTGCGTACATACGCATTTGTTGGAGCCCTTCCCTCCCTCCCCATACGCACTTATACGCAAAACATTCACTTCGTACACACCCCTTCTCCCCCTCGGTGCGTACGTAATATATGGATGACCCCTAAAGTACCAAACAAACCTCCGCCAAACACCAACTATTTATCTAACCTAGATAGTTATAAAAGAGGTTGCTTGAGGAAAAGAGGAGGTTGATTGGAGAAAAAGATGAAATCACCAAATGGATGTTTAGAATAAAAGGCAAGGCAGGGGCATTCCATGCTGCTGCCTTCAAAAAGCAAAGTTTATAGGAAAAACTGTTTAAGTTCAGAAGATAGGTGCTGTTTAAATAACCAAGCAGGAAAATATGGTAGAAGTAAAAAAGCAGCAATGAGGGGGCAGAAGTTAGTGAGTTGTGGAGGGTTTCAGATGGATATGATGGTGCAGAGTGGCATGGGAGTGAACATACTGGCTGTAAGAAACAGTGCTGAAGAACTAGAAAATTTTAAATCAGATGTGGATATGACTTTAAGAAATAATATCAGTTTGAAAGAAATTGATAAAGTGATAGAGGGTAAAGCATTGCAACAAACTAATCCTAATCCTGATAACCATATTGATAACTCAGTTCCATTAAAATCCATTAATGAAAGTATTAAAAAACTTTTACATATCAATCTAAGAGAACGCCACTCTAGACCAGTCACAAAGAATGCTAACTTCGGTCTCCTTAATATCAGATCATCCAACAATTAGACCAATGATATTCATAATGTTTTCCATGAACATAAAATTGACATTTTGCTTCTCACTGAGACATGGCACGATGAAGACTCAATCTGTTTCAAGAAATTTCTCACACTTGGTTTTTCTGTTGTGGACAAACCCAAACCAAGAGTGAAACATGATTCCCTACGCTGTAACTACGGAGGAGTTGCTATTTTGGAGCTCCTGGTTTCCAATTGAAACGGTTGCACCTGGCTGTTACGCCGACAACATTTGAATGTACTGGCGGTAGGGTAACAGCTGGCTCCTACAGTTGTTTGATTGTTGTAATTTACAGAATAGGAATAATCAATAAACAACTTTTTAGTGAACTTTCTGATTTACTTGACACTGCTCTGAATGATGATGTTGTTGTCTGGTGAATTTACCATAAGATTGGAACGAAGTGAAGATAATAATGCTATAACTTTCAACACTATTCTTACTGATCATGGATTCATTCAACATGTTAAACAACGGACTCATGTGCAGGATGTCACTCTCGATGCTGTAGCCATTCGATCTGATTCTCTAGCTCAAAGTTTTGAAGTAATTTACACTGGCATTTCTGATCACTTTCGACGGAGTTCACTTATAATTCGCCTTCCTCCTTCTAGTCCTTCTAACAAGAACTCTATGCGTCGAAACTGGAAAAAATTTATATTTGATGATTTTCTTAACTCAGCTTCAGGCATCTCCTCTCACCCAGGAAGTTACATGCAGTCTGGATGATGCAGTTGATATATATAACAAAGAACTACTTACCATGCTTGATTTTCAAATACCCTTAAAAATGTCCAGGTATCGTCAACGACCCTGACCCATGGTTTGACTATGACTGTCATAATTGCAAAAAACTAACACGTCGACTTGAGCGAATAGCAATCAAAACAAATTCACAAAATGATCTTTTATAATGGAAAAATCAACTTAAAAAATACAGGATACTACTTCGTAGTAAACACGAGTCCTTCTGGACAAAAAAATTGAAGATGAATGTCAATCAACTCGAAATCTATGGACTTCCTTAAACACAATAACAGCTAGAGGTCATATACCCATCAGAACATCCTTAACAGCTAATTCATTTCTCAAGTTCTTTGAAAGTAAAACTGAGAATGTACGTGTTTCAACTGCATTTTGTCTTGCTCCACCCCTTGTGGACTGCACCATCAACTCTTCTCTTGACATTTTTGCGCCAACAAATGCGGATGAAGTGACCAAACTTATAAATTGTCTTCCAAACAAACAATGCTTACTAGATCCGATACCAACTTGGCTACTAAAAAAATCTGCTTGTTTACTGGCATCTTTCTTAACCAACTTGTTTAACAAATGCTTCATTGTAGGATATCTACAAAAATATTTCAAATCATCCTATATCACTCCAGTTCACAAAAAACCCAATCTTGACTGTGATGACGGTAGCTCTTATCGACAAATCTCCGATCTGTCTGTTAATTTAAAGTTGTTAGAACGGCTTGTTCTTTCGAGGATCACCATCTACTTGGATAAAAACAACCTTTCTCCACCTCATCAGTCAGCTTATCGGCAATATCATTCAATATTAAATCTGAAGCAATACACCAACCTGTTGTTAAAACTGGCTATTTTATATTGAGGAAGAGGGGGGAGGGTAAAATCCGCTGTGCGGATTTACGCATAGAGGAGGGGGTCTGAAAATGTACGAGATGCAACAGGGAGAGGGGGTCAAAATCTCGACTTTAATGCTTAGTAATATGTGAATGGCCACTAAGGCGATTCTCAATCGGTTTTCAGTTGTTTTCGGGTTTTCTATTCTTTGTTGTTTGCTGGCGTAAATCGTTAAAAAAATTAAGAAAAATTTAATTTGTGCGAGTTCAGAACACTAGCTTTTCCATATAGGTACCTATATTAATCGAAAAAGGAAAATACCAACTGTTTTCTGTGAAGTTTAAAGGTGGCAAAGTACTTAATTTTATAATTCATAAATCAATATTTGTTTTACTGATTTAACTGCACAAACTCTAATTATTCTGTTGAAGATGTCAAGCAAAAATCTTGAAATTTCAGCAAGAAAGTGCGCTGCAGCAACTTCATTAGGATTACGTCATTTTTTAAATCGGCACCCACTGAGCATTGAGAATGTAAAAGTTCTAGCCAAACTTCAAACCCTGAACAACAAGATTGTCCTTTATCTACCTGTTCTATCAAATTCTCGACAAACGAAAATACATTTGAGTCGAACTTGACCAACAAAACTGTCAAATTTTCGTTTCAAACCTTACACTCTTTCAATATTGCATTTCTTTTACTGAGGTTGAAGGAGATTGCATGTTCGTCACTCTATAGATATTAAACAAGTTAAAATTAGGTTAAACAAGTAAAGATACAAAATAATTTAAAAAAATGCTTGTATTTGCCTCTTTATCTGAGTCAACGAACTAACATTTTTTAATCTAAAACAACCGTTACGCTCAATCTTGTTAATTATTTTGGACCTCTGGCGACTTATAAATAAACATCCGTACTGTTTAATTATTTTATACCTCTGGCGACTTATACATAAACACCTTATTACAGTCGCTAGATAGCAGGAATTAATTTGATTTGATTAATTTTAATTGATTTAAGGTCTAATTCATGTCGGAAACATTTAATTCATGTATTGTCATCCAGAATAAAGCTTTCCTGAAAGTTTTACAGCTCTAGTTGGTCGAAAAGTGGGTAAATTTTCGTTTCTAAGATTTGATCGCCACAGATAAACAAACAAACAAATAAACAAACAAACAAATAAACAAACAAACTAACTAACAGAGAGACGAGTGAAGTTAAATAAAAGCATTTAATAAAAGCATTTAAAAACATATCTTTTTAATACGTATTTTTTATTAGGACATTTTGAATTGCGCGCTTTTGCGAAAGAATTTTTTTTATAAGGGCATGATATAAATGTTATTTTGTATTGTATTTGTAGAAGATTGAATAGGAATATACACATTTCTTATGTTCAAAAACGTAATTTTCTTACAACAGACCCATTACTTGATGATAACTTTAAACTCTATAAAAAAGAAATATATAATATAAAACTACTAATAAACAAAAAATTTGTCATCCCCCACCAGAATATCCTGGGACTGCGCCTGATGATGAGGTATCAGATATCAGAAGTAAAACTTTTTCTAGAGATCCCAAGGTTGAGAAGATGTTTAAAAGCAACCAATGCTACAGTATCTGATTAGGTAGGGGAGAACCGTACTGAATGGCCACTGTACTGAACGGCCACTGAGATTTTCTCATTTGTTAAATTATTTTTTACGCCTATCTTTTTTTTTAAATGTGTATATATATATATATGAACACTTTGTTCAGTGTTATTCTTTTGTGTCTCGTGTATTTCGTTCGGCATTTTTTATAGATCTTTTTGGTTTTTCGCAAGAAAAAGTGAAAACGGGTCAGGTCAGAACTATTCTATTCTCATCAAATATTGAAGGTTATATTTTGTAAGATATTTTTTGTAAATAAAGAGATGTATGATTAATATTTAAATCTAAATTTTGGATGTCTAAAATTATTATTTTGCATGTAGCACACTAAAATGCTCGTACAACTCGGTTCGTACTGAATGGCCACTGTAAGGTCGTACTGAATGGCCATAGTCATTCAGTATTGCTGAATGTTTAAATTTTCATAAATGTGTTGAGGTTCATTATTGATCAAAATTTTAATGTAATTGAATGAAATTGTTTAATATATTCAAGACATATACATATTAATCACTTCTTAATAATGTTTTCTGGTTATGCTTCAGAATGAGAAACCGAGTATCTACAGCTTTGAAGGGGGGTGGTCTCAAAATAACATGGAAAGAGCAGTAGAAGATGTTTTGACAGCTTGCTTGCCAGTTAAATCTGCAGCTGAGAAGCAGAAAAAGATTTGCGGAGATCCAAATTAAAAACATCAAAACTTGCAGCAAGAAGAGATATTTCGAAAAGCTTCCCAGACATCGAGCCTGACGGGGAATCAACATCTACATATATGGCCACCAGTAAAAATGCTCATTTTGCCCTTGACAACACTAAGATAAAAATAGGGTATTGGTGTATTTTTGAATATGTTTTTGACTCGAAAACCTATTAATTTGGCAAAATCATGGAAGTCAAAGGCGATAAAGTTTCTGCTGGTTTTTTGTACACGGATAAAGACACCAAAAGGCCAAATTTTAGTCTAGGGATAAAGGTATTTGTGAGGCAGATGTGGATCAAATTGTTGTTGAGTATCTAGAAGATCCAATCCTTTAAAAATTCAAGAAAAGAATTAGGCATATCAAATTTTCTTTTGACTATTCATCATATAGTATTGGATTGTAGGCTACAACTTTTTATTAAAATGACAAAATGCTTTTATGATTTTTTTAATTAACATTAATAAAGACTTGTCTGTAAAATAAAACATTTGGCTTACCATTTGGTGAGAATTGTGTCTTCTATAATAAAAATTGCATGAGTGGCCACCCAGAAATTTTAGGAGAGGTTGCGTTATTTATCGTTTTTTATAAAATTGTTATAATTTGAAAAGTTTTAATAAGCGGTTTTTAGTAGTGAAATGTTTTTGCTTTCATTATGTGAAAAAAATTTAATTCTATCACTTATAGTTTTTTTTGTATGATTGATTTGAATAAAAGTGTAAAATTGTGTGGCCATTCAGTACTACTCTCCCCTATCCGTAGACTTTTTGAAATTCATTGTGGAATGGAATTTTACATAATCCTTTCCGAATCTTTTTGTGGCACTAAAGTTATTTATGATGATTTTTGTTTCAGTTGCTTTGTGCAAAAGGAGCTTTGGTAAATTATTTGTAAACTACTTAGGGTCAACAATGAGCTACACGAGGTTAATCAATCTTGCAATGTTAACGATCGAGAACGAGGCAAACAATTTATTAATTTTGAAGATGTGATTTCCGAGTTTGCAGCTGTCAAAGCTAGAAAGAAGATTTCTTTTAAATAATGTTGATTTTAACCATTTTCTAGGGGTGACACTATCGATATCCACCCCGAGTGTCACCCATGCTGGCTACGCCACTGTTTCTGACTACTCGGAGCCAGTAATAGCCAGGTTTTTAGCAATTAAATAAACGAGCACCTATGCGTTTTAAATATTTTTAGATGTGACGCCATTTTTTACTTCTACCACCTAAGGCTCTATAAAAGCTTACAGTCCCGGTGAGTCCCGCAAGAAAAAGTGACTGATCATGTGAATACAATAAAATGTATTATTTCAATCATCTCTAGATGTCTATATCTATTAATTGTTACTTTGTTGACAACAGAAATGAGTTAAAAGCTCGTCTTTAATAAAAGAATTTGTGACATCTTTTTTGAATGACAAGAAAAATAAGTTAGAGAGGCGCTGTGAGAGATTAGATTTTAGAAATGGTGACAGTAAACGAATAATGTGGAAAAGTTTTTTTTCACATACAGCTGTGAAAGTCCTTAATGTTAAGGCAAAAGCACAAAGTGTTTAAAGAACAGTGAATGTTTCCTTATATGAAAATAGCATAATATGTTTGTCATCACAACAATGTTCTTATATGGAATAGGATAATAAGTTTGTCATCACAACAATGTCACTAACAGAATAAGACAAACAATAGCTTTTACATTTTGCTTTTTTAAGTGTGATTGAATAAAATTCTTCTCTGCATAAAGTTTTTGTCCAAACAATAAATTTAACGTAAAAACGATATATAAATTGACACATTGAATTTGAGTTTAAGATCAACCAGCTCATTAAATTAATAGAAAATTTCCAGTAATGGGGTCAGGGTGCAAACGTTTTTTTGCCAACAGAATTACAAAGGGTGCAAATCTCCATGCTTTTTTTTACAAAGGGTGCATGCTCCCTTGTACACCCCACCTGGCTACGGGCCTGAGTGAATTACAATATGAAATTCAACCGACGTTTTTCTGCGAAAAATGTCGATGACGGTTTCTTCATTAATGTTAAGGTCGCGATTGAAGATCATCTAGGCAAGCCTATTCAGCCTTGTCTGGCCCATTGTGGTGCATAGATAAGAGTTGAGTCTGTGCATAGTTGAGAAGGATCTCTGCTGTCGCGGAAGAAAGGGGCAACGTGATGAAGATTTTCAGCAGCGTATTTATCTGCGAGTAGATAGAATTTTGACAATGTTACAGAACATCAACTGCGGTATGTGGCCGCTCTGCCATTCAGACAATCGGACATTCCAGCGGAAGTACCACAAACAGAAGATATGTGACCAAGGTCGCAGGCATAGTACCTGAGTGTCTCCTCTAGGTCAATAAAGAATCCTTGGTCAAGAAACCTTAAAAGCAGATGTCGGGTCGGGTCAGATTTTCTGGCGCTCGGGTTTTCAAAATTGGACCCATGGACAACTCTGACCCTAACATTTTGATAACTTATTAAATATTTAATATGCAAAATAATTGTAAAGTCAAATATGTATCTAAACACACGGGCACGCGCGTCACTTCAGCATCAGCATAGGATAGCGTTCAAGGAGCCAGGGTTCCCAGACTCCCCCTTTGGCTGCGCCTGTGATAATGAGGCTCTTCGATCGGTCCCTGTCAAAATAATTGCATACGACATAAAAATGTACTCAGCATCTCGACCAACATCAGCTCAGTTAATACAGAAAGCAATTGATGAACTATATAGTGCTTTGGAGCAGGGGCACAACCAGCAGAAAATGCTGGGAGGCTGAAGTGTGACAAAATGGGAAAAGCCCGCCGCAGGCAAATTTTTTTTGAGTATCTTTAGTCTGCTGTCTCAAATCAGTTAGTGGACGTCCATAAATTACGTAAAGTAATTTTTCGCTTTTTTCTCTCCCTCCCCCCGTTTTAAGATTTTGTAAAAAACTCGTCGACCCATCTCTGAATTTACGTAAGGCTTATCAATACCCCCTCCAAAAAATTCAAAATAAGGAAAATCTCTTGAGTAATTTGATTTAATAAAAAAAAGAATGAAAATTTTCAAAATATGTAGACTTACGTAAGAAAACGTTATACCCCCTCTCCCCATAAAAAACTGTAAGTTTTTTTCTCACTCACTTTTCCCCCATTTCCCTTACGTAATTTATAGACGTCCCCTTAAAGCAGTTGTAAAAAAATAAGTTAATGAATAAGTGTAGCACCCCCTACCCAAAAAAAAACCCTTCATATTTTGAAAAATTGCAGGGCCCTCCAATTAGGCCTGGGGGAGGGCTTGGTAAAGTTTTAAAACGGGAAAAAAGCCCGCAGCAGTCTTTTTTGGTATCTTTAATAATTTATTAATGAAAAAAAGACTGCAAACTCAAGATAGTCAAACTCAGTCTCAAACCAGATAAAGCAGTTGTAAAAAAATCAGTTTATAAACAAATGTAGCACCCCACACCTCCTACCCAAAAAAACTCATCGAATTTGGAAAAATTGCAGAACCCTCGAATTTGGCCTGGGGGCTTGCGCCCCTGCACCCCCTATTTGCGCCCCTGCTTTGGAGTGAAACATGGCAGCTGAATCTGGCATTATCAAAGTGTTTTGTATGTTCCATTCCCAGGCGAAAAAAGACAGAAGCCTTGAAATATCTAGGGGAGAGTTGCATAAGATGAGATGGTTTATAAAATGAGACAGAGCCTATACCGATGGTTCTGGTTTAAGCTGAAATTTCACTTCCGATAATAGCTTCTGCGTTAGTCTGCATTGTTTGCATCCTCTCTTCTGGTTTCGGGCAAAAACAACAAAAGTGATATTTTAACCCATTAATGCCCAAATTTTTAAATTTGATAAAAATCTGTTTATTAACTCAATGACACTCTATTAAAACAAGATAGAACAATTATTTTCAAAATTTTGTAAAATGTTTTACCAAATTATCAAATTTTCTAATGCACCTTAATAGGGTGCAGTAGGCACAAATGTGTACATCGACAACATGAAAGCAAAAAACTAAATAATAATGCTTCAATGTATGCAAAAACAATAGTATATGATTCAAATCATTCAATTTGATGCCATTCCTCGAAACAATGATCATGCAAGCCATAGCCACATTTTTTGCACCCCTTTTTTGTATTTTTGTGGCACTGGGCGCATCTTTTTTGTGTGTCTAAATGACTCTGAAAATGATCTTTTCTATCTGTTCTAACAGCAACACTGACTCTTTTGTCAGCTGATAGAAGTTTCCCTTTTGGACGACCAGATGTTGATTTTGCCGGTGTGTACAAACTCAAATAATCAAAACTATTTTTCTACGAAAAGATAACAAATCCAAATTTTCATCGTTTTCAGATTTATTTTGTCTATAAATTAGCCAACAATTTTGGATTACCATGTCAGGTACCCAGGCAAATAATGCCCACCACCACTTTTTGTTTCTAATAGAAATCCTGTAGGCTGCGATATTTTGGTCACACCTATCTACACCGCCCATGTATTTGTTATACTGCTTCACAACTTGTGGTTGAGTTACCATTATTCTTTGTCTTGTATTTCGACACCACCTTGCTGCTTGAACAGTAGGTTCCAGTCCAATGTTATTGGAGGCTAGGTATACACTTCTGTTGTCATTCCATCCAACAACAGTGAATAAATTGTTTTTTTCTGTAACAACATCAAAATGTCCTCTTTCTTTCTTTTCTAATTGTTTTTGTAGCATTACATGACAGTTTCCTAATTTATTGCATCTTATCACTCCAGTGCATTTAATTTTCTTTTCATCAAACTTTTCCAATAGTCGGAATGATGTGAAAAAGTTGTCGACAAAAACATGGAATGAGACATTTCTGGGTAACTCCTCCATCAAATCTAACACAACTTTTTCTCCCATTCCCCAGTTTGTAGCTGAGCTTCTGACACGGGGTGCTGATCCTTTGGCACCTTGATAAGGTTCAAATTGGACCACATATCCTTCACTACTAGCCAGAACCCACATTTTGTAACCCATTCGAATTGGCTTGCCAACTATTCTTTGCTTAGTGCTATGTCTACCATAATAAGGCACCATAGACTCATCTATGGAAAGGTGCTCAGAATTCATAAAATATTCTAAACATTTTACATTTATCATTGCAAAAAATGACCTTATCTTTGCCATTTTATCATTTTTGTCCAAATTGTTATTATCACATAAATGAAAAACTGACATCAATTCTTCAAACCGATTTCTAGACACACAATTTGACATAGCCTCATTATGAACATCTGGACAATTTTCCCAATAATTTCTTCTTCTAGGTAAACAGATATATTCAGATAGAAGAAGCATTGCAATAAATAATCTAATTTCTTCTATACTTGTTGAAAAATTGTGTTTCAACTTGTCTCGTCTAGCATATAATTCTGTCATATTTTTGACATATTCAATTAGATCATCATCAAAAAAGGCATTAAATAGTTGGATAGGGGTTAATCCAGTTTTTAATTTCTTTTCTGTTGGTTTTGGACCAAAATCTTTTTCAGGCAAGTTGGATGTTTTCCAAAGTCTTTCATTATTTTTTGGAATAGAAGAAGACAGGAGCTCTGGATAACTAATTTCATCTTCAGCTTTGTCTAAACTGTTTAAAATTTTATCACCATAATTATTACAAAAATCAGCTGGAGCAGTTAACTGAAGTGAACTGAGATTGTTAGCATTTAGGGCTTCCTCATCACCACTGTCTTCATCAGAACATTGCCCAGATGCTGGAGGTAGTAAATATACTTCAGCATCTACAAAAGTGTCATCTTCCAATAACGAAAGTACCTCATTGACTGTGAATCTGATAGGAAATGATAATATAATCAACAATAAAGATTGAAACCCAAGAAAATACATCAATGTACACATAAGGTGCAGTTATTCCAACGACATAATTTAATTCAGAAAATAAAAATAAAAATAACTTTTACAAATTAGAATACAATACACAATTACTAATTAAATTATTAACTTAGAAACATTAAATATTACTTTAATACTTCAAATAAGCAAACCTTTTAGACGGCAATTTAGCAAAAGCCATTTCAAACAAAAAAATTTAGTAATCGAACGTAAAGAATATTAAAACAAAGGGAATAGCGGCAGCAAGCAAGCTAAATGTTTAACAAAATAAGTAAACAATGCTGAGGTAACCAGAAATCCTATAAATTTTAAGTTTTTGATAACGTTTAACGAGATTATATAACTGCACCTTATTAAGGTGGGGTGCAGGCCAATTCGTCGCAAAGCCGTTTCGTCGCAGGGTACATTTTCGTCGCGACATTGCGACGAAAATTCCCACCTTGCGACGAAACGGCCGACCTTTGCGACGAAAAGTCTAACAATTTCTGTGGGCAGTATTCCGATGTATGGCGAAACAGACGGCCACCCTATTGCCAAAGACCACTAGACCGCCAAATGCAAGGGGAATTCCGCAATCTGACCGAGCCATGTCATTACAAGAGGTTGCGCATGCTTACTACCGTTTTTTTTTTTTTTTTTTTTTTTTTTATAATAGTTTATAGTCCTTTACACCAGGTGTTTTAAGACTCTAATGGCTTTAAGTAGGAAGCAGTTAAGTACTTCCTGTCGTGGATCAGAATTTGATCTTTTTTACTTTTCCCTCCTCCTTTCTCCAGGCTTGGGACTGGCTCGCAATAAGCGAGGCGGAGTGCTTACTACCGTTCAAACTGGGTTGTGTTTATGCCATGTTGCAATACCAGACAAAGGTGTCGGATTAAATGGAAGTCGTTTTGTTTTATTCGCCAAAGGAATGTGATTTTGTATCGCTACACGATGCTTTAGACGTGTGTCAATCGATCGAAATCTTCGAAAAACAGTGAAAGTAAGTCAATGATTAACTCAGCGTAAGTCCCTGAACATGTTAATTAATATTATTATTTTCTCAGCGAGCAGAAGAAGAGTTATTCAAACTGGCTCCAACTACAAATGCTCACAGTTCCATACCTGCCTACCAAACCTATCTATCCCAGAACAGAAAAAAAAAAAAAAAAACATCAGATTATTATCGAAAAAGGCAAAGCTCAACCACACATAGGATCCAAACAAATTGTTATGGAATCCTTGTTGGAACATAATGCCAAAAATAAAAGTAAGTGCTACTATATTATTAGTGTTTACTGTTCATACTTTTTAATAACAATGTTTTTATTTAGCAATTTATGAAAAACTTTCAAAAAACGTGGCTGAATGGTTCCTATCCCGTGTCTACCTGGTCCTGTTTTGATGTGAAAATAAGGACCAACAACGACCTGGAAGGATGGAACAATGGATTAAAGCAAATGGCCAACCACAACACAAGCCTTTATGCTTTGTGTTCAGTCTTAGAAAAGGAGGCACGCACCATAGCTCTAAATGAGCAATTTGTGAGCTTGTATCAGGTTCAAAGGGCTCAAAGAAGAGTTGCCAAAGAGTTTGAAGAAGAACTCAACAAACTCTATCTTAATTTTTCAACAACAAAAATTGATTCAATTCAGCTGCATAGTCAGCTAACGAACTTGTTAAAATTGAACAATAAATGATTATTATTATGATTTTGTGTTATTTGAATTACTAAGTTTTCATTAAATGGGCTGTTTATTTGGTTTTCTTTTTAATATTCTCAATTTAATTTAAATTATGACTGTACTCTAGAAATTTGAGGCTAATTAGCAACTTATATCGTTTTAGAATTATAGGGCCGCGTAGCGATAAAAATCACATTCCCTGGCGAATATAACAAAACGACTTCCATTTAATCCGACACCTTTGTCTGGTATGCAACATGGCATTAATACAACCCAGTTGCAACGGTAGGAAGCGTGCAGCAGCCTCCTCTAATGACATGGCTCGTGCAGATTGCGGAATTCCCCTTGCATTTGGCGGTCTAGTGGTCTTTTGCAATAAGGTGTAGGGATGTAGATTCTCGTTACTTTCGTGTATTCGTTACTTTCGAGTACTCGGGGGCTAGGTATTCGTTACTCGGTATTCGTTACACATGTCGTTACTTGCTTTGCGGCTGGTGGACTCGTTGCGCGCCGCGACTCGGTAGATTTGAGTACTCGTGTTGCTAGTGCATCATATGATTCATATGAATAATGTAGTCAATTTCACGTGATCTGCATTCTATTTCTATCTCCATTGGTTTTTCCACTTTCACTATTGAATTGCCTAAAAATGTCGTTTTATTGGTGCGCTAGAAGGTTTTCAATTACTTGGAAAAATAATTTTAATTTTTCTTTTCATCGGCAAGTAAATTCATTTAAGTAATTCAATAAACTACCGCATAATGCGAACTAAATACTATCGGTAGCGCTTTATTTAGAGTCTAAATTTAGACAAATAGATGTACCGAAACTAAAGAAATGAAACTTGTTTCAAGTTTAAAAAAAAATTAAATTTTGAAATTGTTAACTCTTTAAATAATTTTTTTTTGGTTAAATTCTTTTAATGTAGTTAATAATAATGTCTTTCGCGTATAGTTCATCATTCTATGTTTCTAGGTGTACGTGCCTTAAACTGCCTTACGGAAGACGGAAATGCGAAAACAGAGTACAGTTACAGAGCCATCTTAAAAGATAGGCTGTAGGCTCATCCTATATATATACCTATTCTATATATATATGACTGTACGTATAGGCAATATAACGACCAACTGCAAGGGATCTAGATTCTCGTTACTTTCGTGTATTCGAAACGCATACAGCGTGATATTGCTGAGTAAGAGTACGAGTAGTCGACTGCTACGACTGTGGATGTGTGAATGAGTACGTCAGTAACGAAGTAACGAGAGTAACGACATTGTTCGCGGCCGAGTATTCGTTACTACTCGTTACAGCCTGGTATTCGTTACTTACTCATTCGTTACTACTCGAATCAACAACCCTAATAAGGTGGCCAACAGTTTCGCCATACAGCGGAATACTGCCCACCAAAATTGCTAGACTTTTCGTCGCAATGGACGGCCGTTTCGTCGCATTCTGGGCCGTTTCGTCGCAAAGTGGGAATTTTCGTCGCAATGTCGCGACGAAAATGTACCCTGCGACGAAACGGCTTTGCGACGAATGGTCTAGTATCCATTAAGGTGCAGTAGGCATTAATGGGTTAAGAGTTATTATAAAAATTTGGTGCTAATTTTTTTAATTTCTCAATTTAAGGTAAGCATTAATTACTCTTTGTGTGCGAGAATTATAAAAATCTAAAATAGTACGTTTTTGCGTGTTATTTACGGAACTTATTTGTACACTTTTTAAGTGCTTACGTATGTGTGTTATTGCCTATACATGGTGTGTCAAGTGCAATGGCATACTGATTCCTAGGATGAGACTTCTAATAGTTTCCCAAGATGAGACGGGGCAAAGAAATTAGACAAAAATAATTTCAATAAGAACGTACGGCAGCCAGCAGTTTCTTGCAAAAAATTAAATATATGCTAACGTAATTATTAGGCTTGACTAACATTTTTGAATTAAACATTAAATTATTTAGGTTTGGTTTATGTACAATTGCAGGATGTCATTTAACAAAAGAAAATCACAGCGAGAATCATGGCAAGAAGCAGATATGAAGTATTCAAACAGTATTTACAGCACTTTATTGACAATGTTAAGTTAACCCTTGTTAAATCAGTTGTTTTAATTTTAGATGGTCATGCGTCACACACTAAAAGTATTGATGTCTGGCTTGTTGTGTGCCGTTCACGATTTGCGCAAATCTAAAATAGTGGATTTGCTGTAAGTATATAGATATTGTCTCTTCTACAACTAACGCGCTTGCTGTGCACGGCTGTAGAAAAGTCAAAAAACATTTGTAGAAGCTGTTTAAGTGACGAGGATTGATGGAGCTTTATTTTGATTGCTTAGCAAGCGAAAGCAGACATTTTTTTCATTAGTGGCGTCTAGAGTAATACAATTGTTTTTTTTGTTGATTATAAATTATATTTTAATTAATTTGTTTGAATAATTAAACCTGGGAGAATTTCTTTTAAATGCCATGAATATAAAAGTGAAGATTTCTACGTTGTCTTATCTTAGGCATGGTGTTGCCTAAGGAGCCTTTACTGAAAACGCTATTGTGAGCTTTCTGTTTGAGATGTATACATCTTTTAATTGTTAGATAATACGGCTAAGATACTAAACCATAAGGCTCATGCAAAAAATTGGTTATTTAACAGAAATAAGCCCACCAACTCAGTGAGTCTGGAAATCGTCTTATCTTGGGCAACTCTCCCCTAGCTATCGACTTGAGACATACGAGCTTAAACCGACTGAACAGGCAAGGGACCTGGGTGTACTAGTTGATGGAAACCATGACTTCAGAAAACACATCGAGAGAATTATACATTCTGCGTCGGCGAGACTTAGATTGTTCAACCTATGCTTCCTGTCTTAAGATCTGCATTTGTTTTAAAAAAAAATATTCACTACCTACATACGTGCGACCTTTGCTTGAATACTTCTCTCTAGTTTGGAGCCCTGGGTATAAGTACCTAATCAACGGGCTAGAAAAAGTTCAGAAAAATTCACTTGAATGGGTACAGAAATCAGCCATCTGCCCTGCTCAACCCGCCTCAGCGTTCTGGGTTTGAAAAAACTAGAAGAGCGCAGATTTATCACAAACCTATGTTTCTGCTACAGACCTTTAAATGGAATGGTGGATTCTAGCCTGGTTAGCCGGATTAAACGAGCAAATATTAATAGAAAAACAAGAAGCCATAGCTACAAACTGATGCCAGGCTTATACAAAGCTGACGATTCTTTGTTACTGGCCGTGTGGTCTCGGCATGGAATTCTTTGCCTCAGGCAGACCCGTCGAGAGGATGAACGAGGCCGAGCAACTTACATTTGTCGCCTCTAGAACTTATTTTAAGGTCTTTAATAAATTAAAGGTAAGCACTGGAAGCGTTTTTTCCAACTGTGGTGGGTTCTTAGACCAGCAGGAGGCCCAGGGCAAAATCCCCGACAGACCCCCCTCTCGACGGGCCTGGCCTCAACCAAATAAACTTATCCAGGTTTCTCAGGACTTCAATATAACTTACTAGCGAGGGTACCCGGCGTTGCCCGGGGTTTTACTAATGTTTGTCTCTCTCGCTCCCGTTTCCTTCTTGTTCAGGGTTGTTTTCCCGCTCCCAGTCGCTTTCGTTCCGGGTTGCTTTTTCGCTCCCGACGCTTTTCCGTTCCCAGTCGCTTTCCCGCTCCCGATCGCTTTTCCGCTCCCTTTCCGTTTCGGTCGTTTTCCCGTTCCCGATCGCTTTCCCGCTCCCTTTCCGTTTCCGGTCGCCTTCCCGTTCCCACTTGCTCTCCCGTTCCCGCTTGCGCTCATTTTCAATTTTACATTATCTCCTAACTTCTTTTAGCCCTTCAAAACGTAAAATAGATTTGCTAAAACTGGCTAAAAGTTGCTTGAAGCCTTCAAACGTTGTTACGTAAACTAAATTTGATTTTTATTACGCAATTACCTATGATGGTCGTACAGGCACTTTGGCCTGGGAAGGTTTTTTGCCCCCCCCCCTCCGCTCATTTTTTGCCCGATTTCAATTTTTTTCCTATTGCCCATAAAGCTTGTGTGAAAAATGTATTACGATTGGATGAATGGTGTAGCAATGCATAAAAGACATCCGGAAATACTTACATACATAATCTAATTTATATATATGTATATATTATATATAGATACGCGAGCAAACTTTACAATCTGTACAATTTAAGATTTGAAACTGGATGCTTTCTAATCCTGCCGGCTAACAAACGACAAGATCGAGAAGCACTTGGTACATCTACGGGCATGACACACATTAAACTCACTTTACATCTGAGAGGGCTCTCAGCGACGACTAATACCTGCCTCAGATGCAGAAGCAGCAATCGCTTCAGTCGCGGTGACTGCTCCGTCATCATCATCATTTTTCAGTTACTTCCCGTCTTCCATTTGATCATCTACAAGAGAATCGTACCACCGCTTCTGTCCAGAAGGTAAACGCCAACACTTTTCCAATTCAGAAAGACTTAGATCTCAGTCTCGTCACCGCTAGCCGCTCCGGCACCTAGATGAACAACGTTCAGCCGCATAGGGCCAACATCCAACTCTCAGCAAACATCGACAATACAACCGGTATTACCTTGGAAAGGAAAAACGACTTACTGGAGACTCCCTCTATATATACGTCTCCAGGATTTTTGTAGTTGTTAGTTTTAGGGTCATTGGTAGTGCTGCCTTATAGAAGCTATTTTGAAATCTTTTTCGTATAATAATTGTTTTTTTATAGTTATCTATACTTTTGCTTAATGTTTGTTGGTAAATTATGCTTGTAGTCTTCTAATTAGGTATGTCATGTTGTATTTTTGTTGTTTTTCATGGTTTTTTGAACTTTTTTATTTAGCGAATTTATTGGAGAGCGAGCGTTTTTTAAATGGACGCTAAAAAACAAACTATATAAATATCAGACAGCCAGAAAAAGAAATAAAACATCTGAAAGCGAAAATGGCTGGTCGCAGCTCAACCAGTAACAAATTGAAAGGAGAAATAGGAAAGGGTATGTACGGGGTCGTTAAGCTTTCATAAAACGAAGAAGACGACAACAACTATGCAATGAAGATACTGTCAAAGAGGAAGTTGAGAAAGTAGGCCGGATTCTACCGGAGTTTCTTCTCCAATCATGTCTTAACCAATCAGTGCAAACTTAATAGACCTCGTCTTCAAGATGCTCGACAAGAACCCCGTCACAATAATTACCTTGAAGCAGGTCAAAGAACACGATTGGGTTACGAAGCTTGGGGCACACCCGTTGCCCAACAAACAGGAAAGCTGTCGTTTCTTCGTGACCATGACCGAGGAAGAGTTCGGCAACTGCATCAAGGCCGTTCCGATCAAGATCAGGCAGGTGTGGATAGATGAAGAGATCAGTTGCATGCAATGGGTGGCCGTATTGACAGTAACATAGTTATTTACTTTTTTACAAACGTTTATTTAAGTTACAATCTCTGTTTGTGTGTGTGGCTTTCTCTGTACGCAAATCTTGCAAGTAAAATTTAACCAGCTTTTTGACTCGGCTAGGAAACTGAAATTTTCAGCATAGTTTTATGAAAATACATGATTCAAAAAAAAACTTAACATGCACATTTTTCTTATTTCTAAATCGAGTGTATTTGAAATCAAAGTTTGTGTTGAAAAATTTAACTCATTTTTTTCTAGGTATTTTTATTTTGCATTCTGTTTTAAACGTTTGCATACCCTTTTGTTTTGCTCTATGTTGTCCAAACGGTTTTAATGGCCTACGAGCCTTTCTGTTTGAGAAGAAATAAATAAAAGGTGAGTATGAAGTTAAAAAATAATGCTAATTAAAATTTTTCTCAACCCATCCCATGCATGACAAGAAATGGCGAAGCAACTCAACCCATGTCCACCTCCGGTGTATGAGCTTTCTCTATTCCAAGCAAACACACCCGCACGGGGAACCCGGCGGAATCCCGCCGGGTTATGTCCGTGGGATCCCCAGATCATTAAGCACGGATCAACAAAAGATACGGGATACCCAGCTATATCCCGGCATCATTAAGCACGGGATCAGCACGGGTGTGTTTGCCAAATAATTCCCATTTTCATTCTTATTTCTATTTGAACTCTTAGACTTCCGTACCATTATTAAATAATTTCCATTCTAATTCAATTAATTTTTATTTCAGTTCTAACTCCATTAAATTTTTTCAAATAATTTTCATTTCGATTCTACTTCTATTCTAACTTTAAAAATTTCCAGCTTATTCTAATTTCCATTGCTTAAAAATCTCCCCTAAGTGTTGCCAGAACGAAAACATATACAAAGTATCACATAAAGGCATACAGGATCTAATTGAAGTGGAGGATGAAATGATTAATGTCCAGAAAAGCTTGTAGGTAGATGGAAATCAAGGGAGAGGATTAGTGTCTCCACCCCCTACGCCGTCAAGGGGTATTGAGGGAGCACTTGAAAGACAAAAAATCATTTTCATGATTATTAGAACATTTTTTCATTTCCAATTCAATTTTTAGGATTTTCAAAAAATTAACAGGCTCATTGAAAGTCTGTATAACCAATTGAAATGTTCAAAAATACTGAGAATTTTGATCTTGCTAAGTAACATACTACAATGTGATCCTATATGTACGGGAAGTTATGATTTTTTTCTCTTTCACAACGCCTTTTCCGAGACAAGTCTTGCTCGAAGGCGAGAAAGGGTACTTGCAGAGGCAGCCATTTATAGGCGCCTACCCTTTTAGCAAATGCGAGTGAACTCCTTGCTTAAGGGAGTTACGCTGGTGACGCCGGCCGGCAAGTATTTTTATCGCACTTCAGTTCTGCGTACCTCATTAATTATTCATTTTTTGTCGTGTGCGATTGGTTGGCGGCTCTGGAATTTCCATCCAGTTGAATCATGCTGCGAGTGATCTATTTTTAACAAAAGTCGCTGTCAATTCATTAGAATAAATGCAAATGGCAGCAAAGTGAATCAAAAATGCAGGTGAATTTTGCAATACATCAGTTAAATTCGACTTAAAGTAAACTACTGACTTTTTTTAAACTTTAACTTAAGCTGATTTTGAATTTTTAGGTCGAAGGATCCTCATATTCCAAAGAAGTTGTCAGTTATTCTATTATCATGTACTAAACACAACACATTCAAAACAGACATCTCTTTAACCAACTCAAAAGTAAAGCACGCCACTTCATAAACTTTCAACATTCTTACAGACATTTTTGTATTGCTGTTTGTTTTTTTAACTTTCACTTTATTGTTTTTCACATGGTAGTATCGCTGTTTTTAAGTTTTTGTGTATATATTTTTATTTGTTTTATAAATTTATCTGCTTTAAATTTTTCAAGAATTTTTGTATTGCTATTTTTTTTTTAATTGCTGTATAGTTTTTGTGTGTTTTATAAATTAATATGTTTCAAATTGCAATAATTTTACCTTATTTCTTCTCATTTTGGAGTATTACTGTATTGTTGTGTGTATAATTTGTTTTTTCTTGCTCTAGTTTCTCAGTTTATACATGTTTTAAAACCCATTTTGGTTGATGGATAGATGATAAAAAAAAAACAATGATAAAGTTTGTTCCAATGTTTTCATACAGCAATTTGCAATGTAAATATGGCTGAAATGTTGCTCGATTACTTTGTGCACTCTAAACTGCCGAGAAAAGCTACATTAGTTCTGTAAAAGATGTATTTAAACAAAACATACATATTGTAATGAAAAAGTCATTAATTGAAGCTGAATGGGAATGAAAATTTTTGTTTTAGACAGGCTGAAGTTGCTGGGCCAAAATCTTTAAATTTATACTAATAAATTTTATTAGCATTGAGCTTTTTCCAAAAATAGAGCAGTTTTGCAAATATTAATAAATGCGGTTGATAAAATTTTTATTAAATTAAATTCGATACACAACATTATTTAGAGTTCCCATTAACCTGATTAACCACCGGATAAAATGTTATCGAAAATAAACATTTCGTTTTAATAATTAGCACAGCCAGAGGCTGTGGAAATTTCAGAGCCTTCAATCAATCGCGTGCGACTAAAATGAATAATTAATGAGGTACGCAGAACTGAAGTGCGATAAAAATACTTGCCGCCGGCGAGGTTCGAACTGCCGACCTAACGATCGACTGGCGATTTCTCTGCCACCAGTTCTTCTGATAGGTCACTTTTGTTTATCAAAAATATCCCAAAGTACAAACGTTCCATTAACCAGTGTTTCTTGGAAAGCAAAAAAGTAAATAACATTTTTTGCAAAATACAATTGAACTATTTTTGCAATAGGCCATGGCAAGGTGACATAGCTGAATATCACGACCAGTCCACTTTTGCTAATGAATCTAAGTCTGCTGGTTGCTGGTTCAGCAGGAGTTCTACCTCATTGCTGCCCACATGCATAGACGTTAAATAGAAGTGTTGATAAAACCACGTACAATGCATAAAGAATAAATGGTTATGCGCAAGTGACAGTAATTCTTTACATAAGAAATAAAAATCAATTTTACCATTTTAAGTAAAATTTCCAGCAAAATGTCCTTCGACAACAAAATTAGTAATTATACTTCTTAAGGCATTTGACTCACTAACATAAAAAGTTGTCATAAAGATTTGACCTATTCACATCAAATTTTAGATTTTTGCATTCAACTGCATAAACACAAAAGCTTGCCAGTAAAATAGTGAACTATAGCTTGAATGTGGTTTTAATATTGAGATTATGTAGTATTTAATCTCATTTTTCTGCAATGGTGATCAGAACTTGTTGGGTTAGTTTGTCATCATCAATTATGACCCGAAAGGTTGTCATCAAATAATCAGTTATATGCAGAAATGTCCAGCTTGATTTTAATTTCAAAACTAACAGTAATAATCAATTTCTGTAAATTTTACATTCTTTTAGATTTTTGCATGCAACTGCATAAAGACTAAAGCTTGAGATTAATATCTCTATTTCTACAATTGATCATCAGAACTTATTGGGTTAGATTGTCATCATATATTATGACCTGAAAGGCTGTCATCACATAATCACAGCTATATCCAGAAATGGTCAGATTGAAATAGCTGCTATATAAAAACTATAAATTTCTGTCCATTTTACATTCTTTTAAATTAAATTCCTGTATTGTAAATCACTAACTCTTCAGATATACTTGTTGGGTGAAATTTTCATCAAGAGTTATGACCCGAAAGTTGATGTTTAAAATAATCAAATGGCATAACATTGATCAGCTTAATAGATAACCCAAGCAATATGCCATCAAGAAATAAAACTATAATTTACTGACACGAAAGGTTGTCATCAAATAATCAGTTATATGCAGAAATTTTAATTTCAAAACGTTATAGCTGCCATCCAAAAATAACAGCAATATTCAATTTCTTTAAATTTTACATTCTTTTAGATTTGTACATTCAACTGAACACTAAAGCTTGAGATTAATATCTCTATTTCTACAATTGTGATCATCAGAACTTGTTGGGTTAGATTGTCATCATCAATTATGACCCGAAAGGTTGTCATCACATAATCACAGCAATAAAAATTTTGCATTCAACTGCATAAACACTAAAGCTTGAGATTAATATCTCTATTTCTACAATTGTGATCATCAGAACTTGTTGGGTTAGATTGTCATCATCAATTATGACCCGAAAGGTTGTCATCACATAATCACAGCTATATCCAGAAATGCTCAGATTGACATTCTTTTAAATTAAATTCCTGTATTGTAAATCACTAACTCTTCAGATATACTTGTTGGGTGATATTATCATCAAGAGTTATGACCCGAAAGTTTTTCATCATTAAGTTGATGTCTAAAATAATCAGATGGCATAACATTGCTCAGTTTAATAGATAACCCAAGCAAAATGCCATCAAGAAATAAAACTATAATTTACTGACACTTCAGATATACTTGTTGGGTGAAATTCTCAACAAGACAATTATGACCCGAAAGTTTGTCGTCATCAAGTCTCATGAACATATTAATATATATTTATAACTATCAAAAAACTGCTCCATTTTAAAATAAAAATGTTATATTAATGCTTAATTAACGACACTTCAGATATACTTGTTGGGTGAATATCTCATCAAGATAGTTATGACCCGAAAGTTTATCATCATAGAGTGACATAAAGTTGTTAATTGCATTCTAATCTAATCTATAGAGTCTAGACATTAAAATTTTATAATAAAATTAAATGTTAATATACTGCTCTCAGTTTGAAATTGTCGGATTTCAATATTACAAAAGAACAATCGTCAACGATCTATGGTATTCTTCTACTTTAAAAACATCTCCCAATTTAATTAAACAATATCGAACACCAACAACGCACGCGGACAAAGAGTCAAAAAGGAAATACGAGTTACAGTAAGAAACTATAAATAGTGTTGTAATACCAAAGAACACAAGAAAAAAAATTATATTTATATTACCAATTTTTGAATAATTTTTTTAAATTTTTGAATAGTAATTGTCTATTAAATAAGAACATTAGAGTTATTAGAATGCGCGAAGTAAAATTATTTGTTTAATGTTATAAAAGACATCTTCTTAACGCTTCGTAGCGTTAATTATTTCTAAAAGAAAATGTTTTTCAATAAATAATTAAAAGTGTCAATTGGAAAATGTGGTTTCTTTATCTACCCACCAATATAAAAAAAGTTCAATGCTTTATTGATCAAACCTGATTAAAGCAAATTAATATCATGGTTTTGCTGAAATGACGTCCCCGAACTTAATGCGAATGTTCTCTCGGATGGCCAGACGATAAGTACACAAAAAACACATGTTTATTTCATTTTCAAACCGTTTCATCAACCAGCTAAAGGTAGGTAAACGGTTTAGGAAAACGGACAATTTTCTAAAATAAGCTCAAGTGCTAAAAGTTATATTTGCAGCCATGTGTACCTACAATCTCGATGCCCAAAATTATGGAAGTAGTGGCATCCTATCAAAAGAGCGAAAACATAAGGGCGAAATCAAAAGGGCGTACACAAAAGAGCGAAACTAAAAAGTGCGAATGCTAAAAAAAGAGCGCACGATAATAAGAGCGAAAATGAAAAGGTCGAAAATAAAAAAGGCGAACGTCAAAAAGGCAAAAACATTAAATGTTTTACCAATTTAAAATTTAACCAACACACTAGCACCACACAAACAAACTTTTTCTCTTCTGCTATCTCGCAGAATCTCGCTTTCTCTCTCTCTCTCTCTCTCTCTCTCTCTCTCTCTCTCTCTCTCTCTCTCTCTCTCTCTCTCTCTCTCTCTCTCTCTCTCTCTCTCTCTCTCTCTCTCTCCTCTCTTTCTTTTTAATGTTTCTCTCGCTATACCTAATTCTCTCTCTATTATCTTTTTTTGTTTGTCTCTTTCTCTTTCTTCCATTCTTCCATTTTGATGAGACTTGTACACTTGTACAGATTGATTTGTTTTTGAATTTTCTATCCACAAATAAATTTTATTAAGATGCCACAACTTTGAATTTTCTATGCATAAAATGCGTGGAGTTAGCAACTGATTTTGCCGAAGCTTTAACTGAATTACTCTGTTAATTTTTGAGGTATTTTGATGAGACTTGTACAAATTGATTTTTTTTTAAATTATCCACCCAAATATGTAAATTTTAAGATGCCGCAACTTTAAATTTTCTATGTAAAAATCAATCAGCTCGGAATTTACCATGACACTGCGTGTATAAACCTAGCGAGTAAATTGTTAATAGAGACATAACGATTTTGTCGGAATAGTTTTAATCATATAACTCCGTTAATAATTGAGACATTTAGTTGAAACTAGTACAGTTCGTTTTTACAAAATTTATTTAGGTTACAATCTCTGTTTGTGTGTCTTTCTCTCTACGCAAATTTTGCAAGAAAAATTTAACCAGCTTTTTGACTATCTAGAAACTTTCAGCATAGCTTTCTATTGGATGAAAATATACGATTCAATTAAAAAAGAAAAAAATTTGTGTCGAAAAACTCGTTTTTTCTCTAGTTGTTTAATTTTCTATTCAAATATGCTACCGTTGCTAACTTCAGCGTCGTCACCCCCACAATAGTCAGCAAGAAATTAATTTAACCGTGAAAAAATCCTAGCAAGCACTTATTATATATCGTTGGAAAGGTATGAATTAGGAGAATATGAAAAATGGAATTCTATAACTGTATAACAATGCGGGGGAGTGTAGGATAACAAAATAACAAGATGGCCGACAATTCGAAAATATCTTTCCAAAACAGTTATTTATAACAATGTTACAACTTGACTTTAATAGTCTTAAAGCATTGTTACTTAAATAATTTTCAAAAAAAAATTTTTTTAATAAAATTTTTGAAGAAAAAGTTGAAAAACCACAGAAATTTATAGACCCTTCTCCCCATGGGCTGGATGACATTGGTAATGAGGGCCTTTTAAAGCTAGTCCAGTAGTACATAGATCCACTGGTATCATTTGACATTGATTATGAATTTTGCGATATCAGCCATTTTGGAAAATGACTTTTTATGGTTTTCAAAAGTCATTACTGCCAAAATTGAACCTATGAACACCAATCAAATACAAACTAGTTCCAGAATATGTTTATTCCTATGCATCTATAAATAATTTCCAATTTCAACATATAATACAAAAAACAAACAGAAAAACAATTTTTATTTCCTGCCCTGGAAATTGCAAGACATTATTCTTAGATTCTTGATTGTAAACATCCAGCATATTGTGAATAATCATTTTTATAAATTAGAAAATATTGATATTTTGAGTCATTGGTTTCACCTGGTTGCCCAATTTATTGCCTAATGCCTGGTTAATCACAGGGAGTGCCATGTGAAGGCTGACTCGTACTCACCACCTAATATACAAACAACATACAAACAAGAAACGTATCAGCATATGTACATATTTACATCTAAATATACACACACCTCTAGGTCTGCTGGAATATTTGGAAACACATTAAGAAAATCATAAATTTAACATGTGCACACATCTAGCTTTAAAAAAAAATTAAAACACATACATAAAATATAAAACACATACATAAAATATAAAACACATACATAAAATATAAAACACATACATAAAATATAAAACACATACATCAAATATAAAACACATACATAAAATATAAAACACATACATAAAATATAAAACACATACATAAAATATAAAACACATACATAAAATATAAAACACATACATAAAATATAAAACACATACATAAAATATAAAACACATACATAAAATATAAAACACATACATAAAATATAAAACACATACATAAAATATAAAACACATACATAAAATATAAAACACATACATAAAATATAAAACACATACATAAAATATAAAACACATACATAAAATATAAAACACATACATAAAATATAAAACACATACATAAAATATAAAACACATACATAAAATATAAAACACATACATAAAATATAAAACACATACATAAAATATAAAACACATACATAAAATATAAAACACATACATAAAATATAAAACACATACATAAAATATAAAACACATACATAAAATATAAAACACATACACACAAATGACTAGTTAGTTTACCATTCAGCCCGGTTTAACCGTAACTGTTAGGTGGTGGTATCAGTGGTATGTTTAATTAAATTCCGAGTCCGGTTAAACAGCAACTCTCAGGTGGTGGTATGTTTAATTAAATTCCAAGTCCGTCTTAACTGCAACTGTTCGTATCTTCATTTAAGACTAATTGACTAGTTCGTTTGCCCTCAAAATTTCAAAAACCAAAATTAAGCCAGCATAAATGAAGCTGTTATCAAACATTCAGATCTTCAGTTTGAATGATACTATAACCACAACTGATAAATGCTTTCAGTGAGATCATGAAAAAGTCAGACTAGAATATCAAATAACTACAATCAAAACGCCAAAAACTAAAATTGCTGTCTAAGTTCGAAAGCAGCAAGAAATATTAAATTTATTCCACATAGAAGAAATCAATGTCTTCATAAAAAAAACTGTGGATCATTGCTCTCAACCACATGTTCTGTGCCACAAGATTCTTCTTCACTGGCACTGCTTATATTATTTGTTTCATCTGCTGTTACACCGCCATTTGAGCAATCCATTCCATGACAATTTCCGCACACAGAAACACAGTGCATATTGTTTCGCAGACATGAACACACTTGGATGAGCAGTTTCCATTACAATAGCATCAAACAAACTTCAGGACTGACTGAGGTGCAATGTCACCCACTATTTTCACGGGTTTTAAGCAGCTTTCAACTGATTCCCAGTCCCAGTCGGTTGCCTTCAAGACTACTTTGTCCAGAGTCCCCCAAATCACAGCATGCAAATGAACGAGTCGGACATGCAGGTGAGCAGCACATTCTGATAGTGGCAGCCTTTCTGGTTGAAAACGACGACAGAGCCAATTTGAAATATGACTCATACCGTAAATCAGCCAATCTTTCCCCTACTTTCCAGCCATACAGACTGACCAACAGGCTAGAACCAGCTCTGCACACCTCATCATCCGTAGCATTGCTTCTTTGCAGAGCCATGCGGCACGACAAATGCAATTTAATTACATGTTTGTTGTAGTGCACATTAATATAATTTACCAAATCACAACAACCGGTAACTTCCAGTTTTTTAAATACAGTGGGCATGGCTCTTACAACTTCAGCAGTGTGTTCAGATGTTTCTTGCTTACAAAATGAACATTTTAAAAAATCTGAATTTATTTCTGTTTCCTCAGAAATTACAGAAGAAGATATCTCAGTCCTCACTTCCTCTTTTCATACATACATGTTCTACACTTCTGCACCATTAAAAGTAACCACTCGACAAAAAATGTAGCAAACTTCCAGTGAGAACGGAAAAGAAAATAGCAATTTTCTAAAAAATTGTTTCTGTTGATATTTTCTTATTTGTCTTATTTATCTTTCAAATAGACCTAATCTAAACGTATACTAGTCGCCAAGCACAGAAGCGAATGACACTAATTTTACTAACTATCGCCCATCAAACTAAATGCCGTATAACTCACGACATACAACTCCGATTTTTATAGAATTTAGAATGCTAAGTTCTTATCACTATTTTACACCTAATCTGAAAATTCTATGCTTGCTAGGATTTTTTCACACTTCCAATGCAACAAATTTTTCTACGTTCTGACTACAAAAACGTCTAATTGCGAGCCAGTCCCAAGCCTGGATAAAGGAGGAGGTACAGTTAAAAGGATCAAATTTTGATCCCTGACAGGAAGTACTTATGTGCTTCCTACATACAGCCAATTCAGTCTTAAAACACTTAGTGTAAAAGACTATAAACTATCATAAAAAAAATGACAGTTGGAGGGGTTGTCGTAGCTACGTTTCCAAAAATCTTATTTACTTTTTTTTGCAAATTAACTTATGACCGAGGAGATATGTCGTAGCTAAATTTCCAAAAAACTTATATTTTATCTCATTATCAGCTTAAATGATATCTATGGCTTAAATCTAATCTCTCTGCATTTGATTTATTGGCCATTGGCAAATATGTTTGTATGATATGTTTTATGCATAACGCTAAATATAGAAGTCAACTAACACATGTGTATAGTGACCTTTGTATACCATCCATTATGCAGTAATTAATGCTGTTAAATAAGTTATTGCTTTACATGATTTCAAATCTAAATTATCATTTCTTAAAAGTTAAAACCAATGGGAAACACTTTTTTCAAATTTATCTTACTGTGATCTTAGATAACTGATTCAGATATCTTGAAATCTTCTGAAACAGGCTATGTGGCTTGTCAACTATTGTAGAAAAACACAAACCAAATTTTGCTTTTAGTTTATTAATAAAAATAAGGCTGTCAAATATTTTGAACACCATCTACTTTGGAATCTTTAAAAGTGTGTGTAAATAGCTCAGGGATTAAGATTTGTAGGGTTTGATACAACATCAAAGCAGTTATGCCCCATATCCTATGTTTTTGGTTGATAAAGTTAGGAAGCTGATATTTTGCAGTGGATGTAGTGTATATGGAATAAGTGACATTCTGTTTGCTGCACAAAGACTCCAGAGATGATGAAAATACTTCCACAACCTTTAAATAATATTTTGATATATATCAAACCAGCTTTAAAAAAGTTTTCAAAAAATTGATTACAAGATTCTACCTAAACAGAAAACATATAAGTGAAGCTAATATAAATATTGTAAAAATCTAAACAATTTAAGGTGCATTTACACGGGCAATGGTTCACTGGTGCCAAATCAAAATGCAACTATATCTTTGCGACATCAAGAGTTTACATGAGACATTGGCAATTTGCATTTTGATGGGGCTATTTCTGTCAATATTGCTTGCGTTTTGCCATCTTTACTTTAACTTATACAGCAAAAATTTATTAATTTTTTGATAATTTTTAATAAATTTTGGTTAAAATGACAATTTGAATAACAGAGTAAAATTGTAAATAGTTTTTTTATGTTTTCAATAAATAAAATTTCTTCAAAATAATTTATTTTTGACTCACCGTTTGCACGACCATGACGACCAATCAAATCGTTTATTTAATGAGTAATGTGGTTGTGCATATCAATACATTGTTTACTGGGGCATATAAATACATTATCCACTGGCGTTTTGAAAATTGGAAGGCAGCCAACATTCAAAACTCTTGGCTGCCAAAATGTCATTGTCATGCGCATTTTTTCTAATTTCATGCAACATTGGCATTTAGCACTATACATCTTTGACAGTGTAAACGCACCAAAATGTTAAAAATAGAGAAAGTTAACCAAAAATAATGTAATAACATACTTCCTGGTGATTAATGGAAAGAGAATCAATTTGAATACTTCCACAGAAGCTGATCAATGGATGTATAAGCGTATCAAAAGTCTGCTATAACACAATAGTAGTATTATTCAAAGAATATTTGAGCAGAATAATTACATTTAAGTAAATATTGTTTGCATACAATAAAAAAGCAAGAATGTAAGTGTTACGCACTCCCCACAGGACAACACGGAATGATTGAAAAAATAGACAGTTCTTAAATTTGAAAAGAAATTTTATTCAAAAAGTGAAGTGCCAAAGTTAAATATATAAAGTTAGTTCACAATAAAATTCTCTAACAGCTCTCAAGCAAATCTATCAAAGAGTTGAGTTCCAGACATAGAGAGCAAGTAAATCTTAGCTCTTATTATGAGCAAGCCTTATATAATCCACAGTCACATAATTCCATGCAGCTGCATACAAATATCAGACCGGCTGGCTGCACTAATTTAAATTCAAATGATAGACAACACACTCCACATTAGTCATACTCAAACAATCCACATAAACCAGACCACTATATAAAATCTAAATAAACCCTGCGGCCTGGCTCAAACCTTTAGTGTAAAAGTATCACAACATGAACTTGGCCGAAACATAAACTGGGCCTTAAGGTCATCGCTGTGTGTCATTGCAGGCGTGACAGTAAGTTTAATATCCTATAACCATGTAAGTGTCAATAATAAAATGAGAGATAGAAAAACTGCTAAGTAAATTACTAAATTTTTTAGACCTTGTTAGGCAGAGGGGGAAGTTGACCCCAAATTTCCACATTTTCTCTCTTGAGACCAATCTCTTCTTCTGTCTCTCTGAGGGCAGTGTAAGTAAGGCTGGGATCAGATTTGTCCTCCATTCCACCTGGAAAGCTGTATAGTTTAAACAACTGAAATTTCAATAGAATAGTTATTTGTAAGAAAAAAAGTGTATTGGACAATCGATATTGAAAATAAATAAATATGCATATTATAATTGCTAGCTACAATTCTGCAGTTTAATAAAAAACACCAGCTATGATTTTAGTATCAAGTAGTAACCCTAAATAACACTGATGGAAACTGACGAAAGAGACTGTTCTGCCCACTGAAATGGATGGCATCTAAAAATGATTCAATTGATCATAACAATGCAGAAACAACGTAAGTTGATGATGCAAATACAATCATGCTCATCTTCTTCTGCTACAACTAAAGACAGTTGTCTGCACACCACCTGGCCTTTCTGCTTCAACTATGGTGGTTGAAGTCGTACAGCATGATCCATCAACATCGAAGAAACTGGATCAAATCCCGACTTAGACCAAGTATACCTACGAGTCTCTAGTTCGCCAAGCAGAGCACATGGTCAAGTCGATTGACCCAACTTCTGAAAATCAGAAGAAAATGAAATAGTGCCAATTTTAATGGTAGATAGAGGACAGAGTGATCCTTTGAAATATCATGGAAATCATTACTGATTGTGAGGACAATGACTTGTAACATTTTAACATGCATAGAGGACTGATGAAAATATTTAAGAAACCAGCTTGAATAATCAAACAAACAAACAAACCTGTATTGCATTTTTTTTGTAAATTCAAAGATGATTCACAACAAATTCACTTATTACAAATACAAATTGTTACCAAACCATCACAAAGAAACAACAAATTGCAAGATATAAAAGACAAAAAAACTTAAAAACAAAAATTAACGACAAACACAAGAAAATGAATTTTCAGCAAGAGCCTGATTCACAGACGGGAAGAAAATGTGATTATTTGAAGAGTATCCCAAGTGACCTCCATAAGACATCACAATCAATGACTTCAGAAAATCATGAAAAAGAACCATTTTCTAATTTAAAGATATGACAAACATTCCAAAGAAATGAATGCAAAACACAAACAAACCAAACATCAAAAAACCAGATTCAAACCCGCAAAACACCAACAAAAAAACCCTTGAATAACACCTGAAAAAATCAAACCATCAACAATCAAAAAAAAATATAGCAAACCTAGACAAAAACAATCGATTAATTAACCAACCATTCAGTCACAAACTAAATCAGCAATAGATAGAACAAAATCATGGCAAAGTCAGATAATAGAAAAAATCCAACATAAGCAATTAATCATCTGTACGCAGGTAGATGCAGCCACACGATGATTGCCAGTGCTGGCAAGAGCTGACAACTTTTGTAACTAACAGAAATTTCAACAGATCTGGAAACTGTCCAGCTACAACTCGCATTTCAGCGTAGTGGTAGACAGGGTTTTGTGAAATGTGGTTGCACTAGGAAAGGTAGTTAGTCAAAGATATGTGAATGCTTCAAAGCTAAAGTTCTATGCAATAGCAGATATCATGTGACCATAAACTGGCTTAAACATGAGTAAAAACAATTTGGCAATAATTCCATAATCATTTTTTATTAAATTTTTGCATGTTGAAAAAATAAACTTTCAAATAAACTAAACTTGTTTAGCATTTAATATCTGTATTTCCAAAGACTCTAGATAACTCAGACAACAAGCAAGAAATTAAAAAAATAATCATTGCAGGGTATGTGTACACTCTCTGAGTAGATTAAAGAAAATACACATACCATGCTTATATTTCATTTAATATTATACATATAAAGTATTATAAAGTATATATAATATAACACTGTTTAAAAAAATAATAAGACAATTCACCTCACTTGCCCACCATGATTTTTCAGATTGCTGGATCTTAGTGTAAATAAAACTGATGGAACACCATCAACAAGACACAATGGAATAAGCACTGCAGCTTTTTTGACAAATTTCACATCTTTAGCATACTGAGGTGACCAGTTTATGACAGAACTTTTATTATTTAACCGACCCTGTTAAACAAACAATCACCATTTTTATAAAATTGAATTCTGACTTTATTCAATTAAAATTATTACATATATGTCGGTTTACAGTACAGTCAGTTACAGTTTACAGCTTTTGCTCATGCTCATGTATAATTACTAAATTTTAGTAGTAGGTCAGTAGGAGGACCTGAAACGATAAAATCATGCTTTATGAAATCTAACTTTGAGCAAAATTATATTTTCCTCTGTGAATAAATTTCCAAAATTTAATTTGGAGCTGTACCCAAGACTCCTAGTGCAGAGAATAGTTCCGCATTTTATCTGACCGGTGCGACCGATTACAACAGACATCACCTTGCTTTTTTAAATGCCACTATTAACTCGCTCAGCTGATGACGATTGATATAATAATGGAGCTGAAGAAACCTTTGGAATCAAAATAACAAAAAGTTGAAAAAAACCCATTAAGATAAGTTTTTTAAAAGTAACTAGAAATCTTTTGTACGACCTGTTATTTTTATCAAACATTGCTATATATTTATTTATAACAAATAACGACGTTTTTAATTATAAAATAAATACATTATTTAATTTAATTAAACATGTTTCTATATTTTCCTAAGAATAGCTCCAACGCATTTTTAAGGCCTAAATTTAGTAAACAAGCTAGAGCTGAGCGAGTGAGTTACAATTCTATAAAGATTACTATATCTATAATGATAAAGTATAAAACAATACTGGACCATTATACAGTGCTGTGCAATACTTTGACTTAGTCGTCCAAGTCGTTTGGTTACGAAAGTGGTTTGCTTTGGCCACTACGAAATTAGTAGTCTCATCACAGTATCACAGTCATCACACATTTATTTACAATTTACATAGTTGCTTAGTTTAGTTTAGTGTTTAGTTTCAATTAGTTTAGTATTTAGTAACTAAACTTTAGTCTTTAGTTAAATTTTTTCGTCAAAATGAGACTCGGAGTGCAATGACGACAACCTCAAGCAAAATTTCACAATTCATAGGTAGAACTGGATCATCTCATAAAGTTGCGCAGGAATTATTAAAAGGTTGTTGGTTGACATGAAATTTTCGTTTGTCATTTTCTGTTCTGCTGGATTGATGTAGCAGAAGTAGTAGAAGCATGGTATTATTACTTAACCAGCACTTGACGCACGCTTCGCGCGCGTGTGAGTTTTTACATATTAATAGTAAAATTAGTCGCAATCAAATCGCACTCTAAGCTAAAAAACAACACCTATGCGCTATTATAGTAATAACTTTACGCTTTGCAAGCGAAGCGTGTGACTATTATAGCCAGTTGCTTATGAACACGTTTTATAAAATAGTAAATTGTCGTTAATAATAATTTACAACTTGTTTAAAATTGGGAAAACCCGCCGACTACTACTTCGGTGATTTATTTATTTTCAACTTGTTTATATTTATCTGCAAAGCGTTAAACTTTCGCAGCTAATAACTTTTTATTTAAACATTTTAACAAAAAAGTGCCCTAACAAACCTTGTTCAGCGTCTCATAATCTATCAACCTGAGTTTTTTCAGACCTGCAGAGGCTAATCGGGTGACATAATACATAATACATACATAATACATACATCATTGCGCTACGCAATTATTTATTTTCAACTTGTTTATATTCAGCGATGACGTATGATGCATTATATATATCCGCAAAGCGTAGAACTTTCGCGGCTAATAACTTTTTATTTAAACATTTTTAACATAAAGTGGCTTAACAAATTGTGTTCATCATTATCTATCAATGTGAGTTTTTTCAGACCTGCAGATGCTAATCGGGTGACATACATAATACATACATAATACATCATTGCGCTTTTATAGTAGGGAATACTTATTTTTAATTACTTACTTATTACTTAATACTTACTTTCAATTAGTTATTAAATACTTCTTACTTATAACTGTGATCTTCTGCTGGTCTTAGGTCCTAGTTCCTAATGGCCTCAGTGTCCTTAGTAGGCCTTAGTTGTCCTGTCTTAATAAAGAGATAGTGAGCATCTTGACTCTTGAGGTCAGTTCTACAGCCCCGGCCGAGCGTCGTGGCAATAAGCGTCAAAATTGCTTTTGCCTGGCAGACTTTTTATAATAATCATTTTCAAAATATTTTCCAGGACTAGCAGAATAAAAAAACTAAGGACACTAGCAGAATCTTAAATAGCACTTTTATTGCATGTCATTTACTGAAACAATTAATAAACTGTGTTAAGTGTTAATATGCATCATCATGGTGTACTTGTGCCACATGCTTAGATAAACCGGCTCAGAGAGGTCATTTCAGCAAAACCGTGGGGCAACATGTAGAAGAGACCCACAGGTTCAATTTTTTATCCTAATGCTAAACTTTTCCTGTAAAATGGGGGGTAGTCGGAATTATTTTTCCCCAAACTTTTCTTGTCAAAAAAAGATGACCGGGGTGGTGGGTGGTAGTCGGAGGTACTAAGTTTTCTAAAAGTTTCTATACTTTTCCTGTCTAAACAAGTGAAAGTTAATTTAAAAAATTAAAACATGCTTTTAAGATAGCTAAAAAATTTATAGTGACATCGTATCATAGAAATTACCCCGGTGAATAGTAAACAAATGATGCTTGTAGTTACTATGACAAGGAACATTTTTGTCATTATCATATGTTTCTTTAATTTATTTCTTTTAATAATTTTTGTTTCTTAAGTTTTATCATAGTTATTATTGTTAAATTAAACTTTATTTTTTTTAAGTTGGTTAATTTGATAAGGATCTCCTGAGCTTCTAAACATCCCATGGACATCCGGACAAGTGGAAGTCAATAAAAACATGTAAAAAGCTGTTGAACAGGGTGGTGGGTAATAAAGTCCATAATTAGCCATCTTCAGTCAGTTATCGATGCTGGTGCCAGGTTGGTGATGAAGGACTGCAAATACAACCATATTTCTCCTTTCAAGGCCATACTACTGTACTGGTTAAAATCAAATCGCAGGATAGATTTCAAGATAGCACTTATGGTTTATAAGTGTCTTCACGAGTCAGCTCTCCCATTCTTATGTTTGGATATCAAACGCGTGAGCGACGTCCAGGCTCGGAAGAGATTGAGATCACCATTCTCGTCTTCACTCCTCATCTCCGCAACTTGTTTCAGAAATGCTGGTGACAGACGGTTTGCAGTCGCTGACCCAAGGCTCTGGAACACCCTTCCACTGGAATGCTGCGACGACTGATCGATTTATAAACGTCATCAAAGCGCACTTGTTTGTGGACTAGAAGTCATCCGACTAACGCCACATTAAAAATCGTCAAAATGAAATTAAATCAGCAGGAGTGTACTTTTTCCATAAATGTTCAAAATACACCTTTCTTTTCAACAAAAAATTATGAAAGGGGGCCTACTTCAACCTTATGGAGAACCCATTTCAATGTCAGGGGGCCTACTTCAACTTTATGGGGCTCCACTTCAACTTTGTTGGGATTCCTTTTTCAACCTTATAGGGGCCCGCTTCAATGCCAGCATGTGTACTTTTTCCAAAAAAGCTCAAAATACACTGTTATGAAAGGGGACGTATTTCAACCTTATGGGGCTCACTTTGAATTTTTTGGGATCCTTTTTCAATCTTATAGGGCCTACTTCAACGCCAGGGGGACTAACTTCGACATAAGGGGAGGCCAACAGCCCCCTACTCTCTGAAATGACGTCCCTGAACCAGCTGTTGAGAACTTTTTATGACATTATTAATTACATTATAAAGAAAACAACTTAATTAATTTTTTTTTAAATGGAAAAAACTAAAACAAATCAAGTGAATAGATATTGTATATTATTAACATGGCACAAAATATAGATATTATAACAAGTGAAGCAAAGACAAAGTTTTTTTAAAACACACTTTTATATAATCGATTGTGTAGGCCACATGTCGTCAAATTTTGCAATCGATTTTAAACTAACTTTATTAGCTAAAAATTTAAACATATCTGCGAACTGATTAACAATGCATTCTATCAAATTTTTGGATTGATTGGACAAAATTTAATGAAATAAGTATTTGTGATATTTTCGTCGAACTATTTATTGTCTATGCTAATATGCTCGTTGTTTATGTAACAGAATGTGGCCTACACAATTGATTATATAAAAGTGTGTTTTTAAAAAAACTTTGTTTTGCTTCACTTGTTATAATATCTTTTTTTAATTCTTATAATTGATTTTTTGACCCATCAATTTCTCTTTGCCATGTATTCAATGGTATCAATTTTACATATTTATCAGTCTTTTCAAAAACTCATTTATTCTCCTTTTCCAGATAACCACTGGAACGTTGAGCATGCCGTGAGCATATACAAGCTGATGAACGAAGTTTCTACCATGCCCAAGAAAAACAGCAATGTGAAGCAGAATCAGTCTGATCCACTGCAGACCAATGGCACTGGAGTAGTAGCATCATCTTCTGGGGCCAGGCACCTTCCACATGACTTCCGAGCCAGCAACAAAATCAAACCAGCACTTCTTGATGACTGTAAAACTAGCAATTCATGTATACATACATACATACCAGCGACGGATCTAGGGGGGATGGGGGTTATGCATCTAGGGTGGGGGGATGGGGGATAACCAGATTACTGAAAAATTTGTATATATTCTATAAAAAAGATGTTTCTTTTTAAAAAGCCCTCCCATCAGCTTTCGTCGCTCCACAAGATTGCTTATCAACACCAGTAACTTGCAATTAAAATCCCATTACTATTCCTATGGGATACACGCACACATAGGAAAGTACTGACCAGCTACACAATGAAAATTTTAATATATATTAAAAAGTCCTGGCCTACACTGTGAAACGAGAATGCCCAACAGCACATGCGCATATATAAAGTTCTGACATTTCTGGAGCGGGAAAATCCGAAGCTAAGTGATGAACTTACATATGGTCAATGAGGTTAGAAAATGTCAACTCTGCTACCATCATTGATCACTCAACACAGTTGGACTGATGTGGTGGAAACTGTGAGGCAGTACACAGCTGTAATGGAACATCCAGATGAGGAAACGGTTTATAATGCTCTTTGCGCAACAGAACCACAGATGAGCATTTACTTGGATGAGCAAGGTAGAGCGTTTACTTTGCCTGGCATTATTATATATCCATAACACATTGTCTTTAGAAACAGATGATGTTATAGATAGATTTGCAGCCAGCAAGAATAGGCATCTTGATTTTGCATTGTAGGTTTTTTATTCTCTACATTTGACTTCTGTTTTGAATGTTGTCTTTGTGCATAATCTTTGTTTTTTAACTTGTAAAAAATCTCTTTGTCAAGTATTGGTTCGATCATTCCCCCACTGAAAAATCCTAGATCCGTCGCTAATACATACATACATACTAAGGCTGTACCGATATGACTTTTTGCCGATTATGCCTATACCGTCATAATACAAGCGCGTGTTTTCCTGCTTGCATGCGCTAGCCGTGATAATTCAACCAACGTTCACACAACCATAGAACAATAATTATTTATTAAAAATCCAGAAAATTTTGTCAAGTCATTGAATGTTGAAACTAATTATAGTATTGAAAAGAATAAAATAATAATCCAGTAGTTAATTCTAAACTAATAAAAATACAAAATGGATAAAAATTTATATTGAAGATAGCTACAGTTCAAGAGTTAATAAAATAATCAAAGCGAAGTTGAGGTAAGTTATATTTAAGTAATAATAACATTTCTCCCTTCTCATGAGCAACGATCCACGCCGATCCGAAAAAATTTCTCCAGCGCCTTTGAAGAGCTGCTCACTTGGCACGCTGGAAGCTGGTGCAGATAAATAGCGTCTAGCTAGCTTCGCTAAATAGGGATACTGAAACCTGTGAAGGTTCCACCAACTATACATGTCTTCCTCACGTGGCAACAGAGGGGCTGCCAGATAAAGCTCCAGCATGGCGTCAACCTCATCATCGCCATGGGTAGTGGTAGTTTCATTTGCAGTTCCAACAGGTTCATCACAAGCCTCAGAAAACAAGTCCCAGAGCCGCGATGTAGATGGACCAGTGCCATTTGTTTCGGTTTCAATCTTTCTATTTTTGGTCGGAGGCGGCTCTTGCTGTTTGGCAGGCGCAACTTTGATACATATGCATAATCGGCGCCGATTATTTTTGCCGATAACCGATTATGCCGATATGTCAATAATCGGAGCCGATTATGCGTACGTCGATTAATCGGGCCCAGCCTTATATATATATATATATATATATATATATATATATATATATATATATATATATATATATATATATATATATATATATATATATATATATATATATATATATATATATATATATATATGAAAACTGTAATTCCCGTTAACACTTGTTTCTAAGTTACGATTTATTGAGGCTTTGTCACGAAAACTGATAAACGCAAAATGGGCCATTATTTTCAATGGAGCGTGCCTTAAGGAATATAAATATATATATATATATATATATATATATATATATATATATATGCAAATTAGAAGATAAAGAAAAAGTTAAACTATTTGTTAAATTTTTTAGTTATTATCTCACCCCAGATAACTCACTGGTGAGCAAGGGCAGGCAGCACAAAAGCCTGGAGATTCACACCAGGTCTGCATGTGATGCACCACATGACTCGAAATCACCCCTTTTTACTCATTTTGATGATAGTCCTGATTCAACTTTCATTCTTCCCGATTTTTCGCTCTTCCAAGAAGATTTCAGGAGCTTTCTACAAAGACCTCATAGAAACTTCAACACTTGAACTGCTCATGAAAGCCGGTATTCTGTAATTTTTTTGCTTTTTTTATGAGATTTGAAGTGAAAAAACTATTATTGTTCTAGTTTTTTAATTGATTTGCAAGTTTATTTTATAAGGCCACCGTAATTATCGTCACTCTCAAAAGCTCACTACTATGATGACAAATCTTTTTTTTATAGGACGACTAAACTGGTGGTCTGACCTTGGTTGCCAGCCCCTCTTTCCACTTGTTACTACCGGCGATGGCAACTGCCTTCTCCATGCTGCATCATTGGGTTTGTATTTGATTTTTTTTTACTTTTGAGGGCTCCAATCTATTCTAGTCTAGCTTTTAATTTGTTCATATTTAATTTTTTTGACAATGCAATTGCACTAAATATCTAATATTTATTTATGTACTAGCAGGGTTACCCGGCATTGCCCAGGGTTTTTATCTTGTTGTTTTTTCCTCTCACTTTCTTTTGTTATCTTTCTCTCACTTTTCTACTCCCTCTTTCTCCCTCTCCCTTTTTTCTCTTTATTTTTTGCCCCTCCCCATTAAATTTTTTTTGGGGAAGGCTGGGTGGCATTTGGACTAATCGCCAAGGGCGGCTGCAACCTACGCTACCCCACTGGGTAAACCTAAAAGCAGATTTGTTAAAAATTGCTTGAGAACCTTTTTTAAACATGTTTATGCAAATCAAATTTGAATAGTGTTATGCAATAACCCTTTATGTTTGTAGAAAGGTACTGTTGGCCTGGGCATGGACTTCTTAATATAAAGCAAGGACAGCCATCTGAAAAGGCAGTGTACATGCGCATTTCTTATAATGTATGCTCCAAGCCTTGTTTAACAAGCAATTTATAATACAAAAACCACAACAAGTCAGGTTTTCTTTTTCTTTTTTCCTTTAGTTGCATTCTTTATATTTCTTTATATTTTCTAATGTATTTATATAATTTCTGTTTAAACAATTAAAAAAAGATTTTGATGTGAGAGGGCTCTGATCTCTTATCATTTCCCAAAATTTTCTGGCAGGATAGTTTTAAATTGCCTCCAGATAACTGCCCAATTCAGCCAAAACCGGAATCAAATATTTATACTTGTAACTAAACAGTTTGCTTCATTAAAGAATAAATTACAACATATTATTACTGACATAGCCTGACTTGTAACTGTTTTCCATAAAATCATAAAAAATTTTGAATGTTATATTAATTTCTAATTATCTTACTCTTGTTTCAGATGGGATTACGATGTATGTTCTTAGTCCATTTAGTTAGAATTAGTTTGTCAGAAATGTGTTTGATCAGTGTTTTAACTAACATAGTGCAAAATTAAATCTTAATTTAATACTTACCATTATAACCGTTTTAGGATTAGAATTAAAAGATCAAAACAAATATAGCAATAGTAAACGAACAACAACGAAATAATTCTTTCTCCACTTGCTATCCTGCTCCTTTTTGTTCTCCTGATCCCGCTCATACTCTTGCTCACACTCCCGTTTCCACTCGCTTCTCCAATCCCGCTCGCTCCTCCGCTCTCTTTCCCGCTTTCTATCTTTTTTCTTCGTAACTTCTTTTTGCCCATAAAATGTAAAATAGATTTTTTAAAAGTTGCTTCAAACCTTCTTCAAACTTTGTTTCGTAAACAAAATTTCAATTTTGTTATGCAATAGCCTTTGATGTTCGTAGATAGGAGCTTTTGGCCTGGGAGGTTTTTGTCTATTAATGAAATTTAAGTTGAGACAAATGTCTTTCAATTATTTAAAAACTGAAAATAAAATACAATTATACAAAAACTTAATTATTCTATCAATTAATTTTAAGAGAAATATAATCGAAAGACGTTCAAGTCCTCAAAATTAAGTAAAAGTAAAAAACTAAGAGTAGTATGCAATTTACAGCTATATGGATTTTAAACTTTGGTAATCGCTAAAAAGTCAGAATCAAACCGCCGATAAAGTGATTGTTTCGAGAGGAAAAGAGTATGAAAACAAATCAAAATAACAATTATAAAGTGCCATTCATAGATATGGCCCCATTAAACTTCCAACTAATAAAATGACATTTTAAAACCGTTAACAATATTTTTCATAGTTTATTTATAAAATAATTTATTTTGATAATATTTGTGTTTTTGTTAAGTCAGAAATAATAAAGCTAGATGAAACATTTAGACAAAAAAATTTATAATAATTTCTACTTTTAAAAATGTTTAATAGATAAATAAAAACAAATTTGATTAATAAATATTTTTATTTAATTTCCCATTTGTATCTCCAATCTCCTAAGGCTTTCAAATAGTTCTGCAATATCATTCGATCATCCCTGGTTTTTACAGTTTTTATTATTTTAGCATTATCAGCGTACATTAACAGCTCTACTGAGTTATTCTTAACTGTTTGACATATATATATATATATATATATATATATATATATATATATATATATATATATATATATATATATATATATATATATATATATATATATATATATATATATATATAATTATGTAAAGTAATGGCCCTTGGACACTACCTTGAGGTACCCCACTTGTGACTAGAAATCTGTTGGATGTACGATTATTAACCCTAACACTACTTGATTATATGAATAATGATATTATAGCTCTCTGGGGCCATCAAGATCAAGAGTTGGTACTGAGAAAGAGATTGTATGACATGATGCTCAACAGTTCATGCCGAGAAGCCTTCTTCAGGAGGTGGAAATGGCACCAGTCTCAGATAAACAAACAGGTAACAAGAGTTGAGGAATTAGTTGAATGATGGTGCTGGTGATTCTAATGACTTGATGATAGTGGTGAAGGTAATAAAGGTGATGGTGAAAAAAAAATTCTAATTAAAATGTAGATATTGTTAGTATTTTAAGTCAATGAGGTTTTGGTCTAATACAAAATTTATAATTTCAAATACATAAAGTTAAATGTGGTGATGCACAGCAATGGTTGATGATTACTTTTTATGATATTAATAATAGTTTACTTAAACCTTACACTGTTTGAGGATGTTTGATGTGAAATTGCTTTTATCTTGTTATTGGCAATACTTCTTTTGTTGTTTGGGTTTTTAATGAAATGCTTTTATTTAACTTCACTCGTTTCTCTGTTTGTATGTTTGTTTGTTTGTTTGTTGGTTTGTTTGTCTGTGGTGATCAAATCTTAGAAACGAAAATTCACCCACTTTTCGACCACCTAGAGCTGTAAAACTTTCAGGAAAATTTTATTCTGAATGACAATACATGAATTGAATGTTTCCGACATGCATTAGGCCTTAAATCAATTAAAATTAATCAAATCAAATTAATTCCTGCCATCTAGCGACTGTAATAATTGTTTATGTATAAGTCGCCAGAGGTCCAAAATAATTAAACAGTACGGATGTTTATTTATAAGTCGCCAGAGATCCAAAATAATTAACAAGATTGAGCGTAACGGTTGTTTTAGATTCAAAAATTTTAGTTCGTTGACTCAGATAAAGAGGCAAATAAAAACATTTTTTTAAAATTATTTTTTGACTAATATAATATTTATTTACTAGAGATAGCCTGTCAAAAATGACGTATTTGTTTAAATCTAAATATATATTATTTTACGCATACATACATACATACATACATACATACATTGAAGTCATTTGATTTACGCCACTTTAAACTTGTCAAATAAATAAATAAATAAAATAAATACATACATAAATAAGAAATTATGCATGTAGATGAGTAGAATAATTGGCTAATTCACAATTATTTGCAATTCGTTTATTCAGTTAATGATTTCTTTGATAACAATGTTTTTTGTAAAAATTCTTGAGTTTTTCAATAAATCTCATTGATATCAGGTATCTTTCACTAAAACTTTTATATTTTCGTGATATCTTCCTCGAGTTAACGCTACATACAGTTGACCATGAGCGAAGACTGGCTCAGGAAGATACACACCGGCGTGATCAAAATGACTGTCCTTGACTCTTATTAGTTGTCATTGCAAAAGTTAACATTACTGGAAATTGTCGCCGTTTCATTCTGAATGGCAAATCAATTGTTCGGTTCCAAATCAATTAGGGGCAGGCAAACTTCTTCGCCTTTATTACTTCCTGTAATAATTTCAGCTTTAAAACAATTTTTTAAGGAGACTTCTGACTACCAGTCGCGTTCCATTTAACAAGCCCTTTCTTGAGTTTAAATTTCGAAGAAGCATTATAAAAGCACCAACTATTAAAAATTGGAAACCCGAACTTATACAAAAATTATAACCCGGACTTCAACTTGAATTTTTGAGTAAATTGCAAGGTGAACACAAAGTTTTTAAAAGTAAATAAGTTTATTAGTATTAAATGACTTTAGGAACCGATTTCAGGCAAGTTCATTTTTGCGTAACAAAGCTGTATCTCAACAATCTATAATTTGAATGTATTTTGATATATCTATTTATTATACGGAATAATTAAAACGCGAACTATACAAATCTTGTAAAATCACTTTTGCTTTACATATTACGCTCATAGGCCACTTCATTCGTACCTGTATGAGCTAGACCACTAAGTCGTCAGATTAGCCGGCGTAGCCGATTTTTGAAAGTACTAATCCGTGAATTTAAATTTTGTTATTTCTTACATAATAATTTATCTAGAAACCCAAATATAACCCAAGATTAGTTTTATATAACAGGAACTCCTTGTTATCAGAATAGCTTTTTCCAAATTTAAACTCCAACCATGAATAAACAACAAATATGTACTGTAGTTCATATGTTATTTAATATTGTAATAACAGAACTTCCCAATTATTTCACTCAATCCATTAAACCAATTCTAAATAATATATAGCCCAAAATTCACTCCCAGACGTATTTATAACAATATGTAAATCGTACTAACCAAACTCAACCCGAACCCAAACCTGAAATTTTGAAAATCGAAAACCCAAACCCGATCTTTGAAAAATTAAAAACTCGATTGTGTGTGTGTGTGTGTAACTTATGCATTGCGACAACATTCATCCGATCGTAATGAAATTTTTACACAAGCTTGAGAGTCAATGGAAGAAGGTTTTAGTGAAAAAATTTAAATCGGTCACAAAATGAGCAGAGCGGGAGAGTGAGCGGGAACTATATATACAGTGTTGGGTAAAATCACATTTTAAATGATTTGAAATCAAAATCATTCACTTCAGAGTTATTTTGAAATCAAAATCAAAATCATTTTTTCTTTCCACCAAAAATGATTTAAAATCAAAATCATGATTTTGATGATTTAAAGTCATGAAATCATTACTAAAAAGTTTGTGCTTATCAAAATTGCTACTGATGACAATTCTTCTAGAAGTCGTTACAAGTCACAAAAATCTTTTATTTAAAAAATGATTTTGTTTAGTTTCAAGAGTGTTAATTTCTCAAAAAGTGCATCAGAAAGTTTGTTTCTTCTTGGCGTCTCAATCAAACCTGCTATACTGAACAGACGCTCAACAGGGGCAGATGAAGGAATAGGTGTGTTGTAGTACACGAACATCTTCCTGACAATCTGGTATGAATCAAGGTGCTGCAAAGAGCAGTCTGTATCTGACAGATATGACAACACCTGTGAAGATAAAAAATTAACTGTGTGTAAATCATTAAAGCAGAGCATGTAGTAATGCTAATTTTACGTGTTGAAAGTTACTGTCATGATTATAAAATTAAAACACTTATGTTAATAAAATGTTTATTTAAATTACAATTGTTTTTCTCTAATCAATCATTGAAAAAAAATAATTTCAGTACCTGCATTTGTATAGAATTTTTTGGTTCTGCAGGAGCTGAAGCTTGATCAAACCCATAGTCTTCTTCAGCTGCATAATCTGTCAACTGGTTAACATCTGTTTCAGTAACTTCAACTGACTGCTCAGCGAAGCGCCTAGCTGCTCCAAGAAACATTTGAGTAACATTTTCCCGATTATCTGGTGCAACCCATCTCAACTTGTAACAAGGATGTGAAACAGCTGCCATTATCGCTTGTCGAACACAAGGCTCACTAACATCAAAATTAAAAAATGAGTCAAACCATTTTGCTATACCAGAAAGTATGGATCCCACTAAAGCACTACACACCAACAAGCCCCCTTCTGTTTGCATCTTCTGAAGTTTATATCTTAACTGCGTTAGTTTAGGAAGTAGCATCCCATAGTAGCAATTCTTATCACCTTGCAGCTGATCGAGTGTCATAGCTAATGGTTGCCTAACAGTTCTATATTCACTCAGAAAATCCATTTCATTCCTATTAAAATGAGGCAATTGGAGAGCATCAGATAATTGTGCCAGTTTTTCCCTCAGTTCAACAATTCTACTAATAGCATCAAACTTTGCATTCCATCGGGTTTGTCCAGGCACTAACAGTTTCTTTCCTTCACATATCTCTGACACCCTGTCTGCAGCCTTGCTGCTCCGATTTACTGCATTCCATAGTGCTTGACACCTTTCCCATTGCAGCATGATACATTCTGCTATACTGTCCAATGCATAATGCCTTATCAGCATCCTTGGTAGCAATAAGGTTCAGTGTATGACAGACACATCTAGTGTGTTGAGGAAGCTGTATCTGCTGGCCCGAAGTGTCTAGTTTATCAAAAATTAAACCAATATCACCTAAAACAATTTCAGAATTACCATGTTCTGTGTTTTCCCTGTCATATACCAAATCTCTGTCTGTTGATAAAATTTCTTCAAATTGTTCTATCTCATCTTCAACTACCATGTACTCTGTAAAAGCCTTTACAAAATTTCTTGCATTATCAGTTATTGTTGTTACAATTTTACCAAAATCAATCCTGTGCTTGTCATGCACTTCAGTTATCAGTTCAGCAATTTTGTCATAAGTGTGACAACCGCTGAATCGACAACATGCAATAGCTGCAGATTTTCTCTCCAAACTCTTTGATAACCAATGTACAGTCATTCACAAAAATCTTTTGTTGTTAACTGACCAAATGTCAGCAGTGGTACACACTGAATCAACTGTCTTAAGCTCGTTGTGCAAATGAGACATCACTTGTTCATGCTTAACATTAATTCTGTCCGATAATGTCTTACTCGTCATTACCATCATACCTGGTGCAAGGCCTTTTATGAGGGCCACAAAAGCAGGCTTTTCCACTGTACAAAGTGGAGACATCGACTCGACAACATAATCAACAATCAAACTATCAACTTTACTTTGACTTGGTTGACTAGAGGTGACATACACTTTTTTCTGAATGTACTTTATTTCTTCATCGTTGTTACTCAGTCTGCGCTTTTTACTCGACTTGTCTTTTGCGACTTTTTCCAGCTTGTATGTCTCATACTTGCTAACAAGTGAACTGTGTTCAATCTGAAACATTGAAATGAATAAAACTTCTTACTAACCGATCCTAAGAAATTTTATTAGATTGATAGAAAATAGAACGAAAATTGGTGATACTAACTTTAAGATGTCTCAAAAAATTGCTGGTAGCATGCATGGTGCCCGAGAGTTCCTTGTTGAGACAGTTACAATACTTAGCGATTACTTTTCCATCCACTTCTTTAATAATCTTGAAAAAAGTTCCATCTAAAATAATCGGCAAACGAGCTCCGTCCATTTTTCAAACAACCTTAACAGCGGAACGTAAACAAGTAGCACGAGCGAGGACAAGAAAGACCGATTAGTTACATCGATGACTAATGAGTAAAAACCATTGATATGACAATGGTAAAAACCTAAAGCTAATAGCGTAGAAACTAAAAAAATATTTTGGTTTTGATTTGATTTTAAATCGTGCAAAATCATTTTCGCTTATGGAAATTTGATTTCAAATCAAAATCAAAATCATGCATTTTCAAATGATTTCAAATCAAAATCAAAAATCACATAATATGATTTAAATCAGGATTTAAAATCATTTGATTTCAAATCTTACCCAACACTGTATATATATATATATATATATATATATATATATATATATATATATATATAATAGACAAAGCTACCGGAAGCAAGAAACCGACCGGGAATGGGAGAGCAAGCGGGGAAGGAAACGGAAGCGAGAGAGACAAGCATTAGAAAAACCTTTAAAAACCCTGGGCAACACTGGGTACCCCGCTATATATATATATATATAAATATATATGTAAAACGGTTGTTTTACATTGAAAAATTTTAGTTCGTTAACTCAGATAAAGAGGCAAATAAAAGCTTTTTTTTTATTTATTTTTTATTTTTACTTGTTTTCATTGTTTGTGTGGTGTTTTGATATTTAATTTTTTTTGTTTACTTAAGGATGAGACTTCTATTTTCAGTCTGAGCTTGTTTACAATGACCAGGAATGGTCTGAGGAGTGGAACAGCTTAGTCAAGTTGGCTTCTCCTCAGCCTAGAGTATCCTCCTGTGGTGTGTAAGTAATATTTGGTTGATTGCTTGATTGATTAGTTGGCAGACTTGACTGATTCATTAATAGCTGAAGTGTTCTTTTATTTGACTGCTTGATTAAACTTGATTGACACTTAAGAAATTTTAGTTATATTCAGTTTTTTTATTTATATTTATAGTATAGTTTTTTACTACATTTGTCTAATGACCAACTAGATAATAATAAAACTAGTTTTGTTAACAGTTATGCTTTTTTAACATATAACCGTATAATTAAGATGATTTATATAGATAATATAATTGATGTATTTATGAAAAATAGACTTCTATGGTATATGTCTGCAACAAGTACACACAACCTACTGCGATTACCATCTAAATTAACGAAAAACTTACATACAACTGCCGAACCTGAACCTTAACACCTATCGAATCAAAACGAACCCGAACTGCAACAACTACTGAACCGAACCCGAACTCTCGGTTCGATTCCCATCTCTAGTCTAAGGTCAAATGTTTGCTTCCTGAGTCATCTTTGCCTTCCTGCCATTTTTGGCACCCCCTGCCATTTTTGGCACCCCCTGCCATTTTTGGCACCCCCTGCCATTTTTGTCACCCCCTGCCATTTTTGGCACCCCCTGCCATTTTTGGCACCCTGCCAAATCAGACTAGATCCCCTACTGTATATATAAACAAACTAACTATTATGCAAATATTATTTAAAAGGGACGGCACAAACTCTACATCAACAGTAGTTGCAAACCAAGGACAGTCAAATGGTTGTCGCGATCACTCTCACATCTATCTTCACGGTAATCACCAACAGCAACAAAACACTTCCTCCCAGCAACAACAATATGATCAACAACAAGAGATACAATATGAAAGCCTAGAGGAGCTGCACATCTTTGTTCTTGCTCACCTCCTACGCCGTCCCATCATCATCACTGCCGACACCATATTGAGGGACTCCAATGGAGAGGCCCTTGCCCCAATCACATTCGGAGGGGTTTATTTGCCGCTAGAGTGCCCTCCTAGCTCTTGTCACAGGTTTTTATTTCAATGTGGATTATTCTAGTTGTTGAAATGTTTCTAAAATTTTATTTGATTAGAGGTTTGCCGATTATTATTGGCCCCTTTGAAGATTATCGACGGTTTCCTAATCGGCACCAGCTGAACATCGGCCGATCAGTGTTATTTTTAATATTGCAAAATGCAGTAACAATGCATTCAGTCCATGGAGTGAGACTGGATTGTTGATGACTCAATTGTTCCAGATTTGCATGCAGCAATTTGAGATTAATAAAAACTAGACCACCCAGGCACTGATCCTTTCATCTGAAATTTGACACAACATTGAATCCTGATGTTTTGGGTTGTGATCATGAACAAGGAAAGAAATATCTCAATGCATTGTTTAGTCATGTTATCTTTTAATGACAAAGATAACATGTGAACATCCGGTGCAAAACATTTTTTGAGGAGGATAACTGTTAATCCTATGCTATGGAGCTTACAGAACTTGGAAAACCCGGTTACTCGGATATCCAAGCCGGTGTCTAAACCACAAGGAACTGATAAATAAACGATATTATTGTAAAAAAATAATTAGAAAATAATGTATATATTCATTTTTTTTAAATAAATAAAAGAAAGATGCGATTTCTCTCTATCTCTCTCTTTCTCTGTTGCATTGGTGACGCTCGAATTTAGTTTACAGTTATCGGCATCATTTTTATGTACATATAATTTTTTTATATACTATTTAACTAATTAATCATTTATTTAATAACTACTAATCAAAATATTTACTATTAGCTATACTACTAATTACGTAAGATATATAGTTATGGCCTATATAGCTGATACCTCGTCCAATCACATATCGCCAGCAAAAACATGGCTCTTGTGGACTTAAAATTCATTATTTATTTAAAATATTCATTTATTTTTTACGTTATATAGTTTTATTAATTTTAATTCAAAAACTAATTATCCGACGTAGACTTTTTGTACAGCACTATAAATTAAGCGGATATCAGTGAGTGACGCTGGGCTATTATAATATTGATATTATTATTATTATCGTTATAATATCATTTAGAATAACTTATGATTTTCAAAGATGCTTATGTTGCTCTCATATATTTCTCTGTTGACAATAGGTTTCCTATTCTCTTGACCTATGATGCTGCTCATTTCTCAGCCCTTGTTCCTATGGAAGATAGCTTTCAGGTCATGCCCTATGTATTAGCTGCCAAGAATGTTGGTGATGCCCACGCTTTCACAGGTAGTGGATGTAAATATAAATATGGTAAATATAATGTATTTACATTTTTTTCATTATGAATGGTTGTCCGGTCATTGCTGGTGACTGGCAGACTGTTTAGTTGACTGATCGCAAAAACATCTGCCGCATCTGATTCATGATCGTCGGCTGTAGCTAGCGGAAGGCGAGAGAAAAAGTCAGCGTTCGCATGTTTGCCAGATTCACGAAATTCGATCGTGTAATCGAGACCGGATAAAAACACTGCATACCGCAGCAGTCGGGCGGCTGACATAGCCGGCAAAGATTTATTCGGATTGAAGATTGAAACCAACGGTTGATGATCGGTGACTAAGGTAAAGCGACGACCATAAATGTAGGAAAAGAATTTCTTTGCCGCCCAGTATAGACAAAGGGCCTCTTTATCTAGCTGGCTGTAGTTACGCTCCGCTGCACTGAGTGAACGGGAAACGAAGGCGACCGGTCGTTCAACGTTGTCTGATGTGACGTGGGAAAGCACGGCGCCGAGGCCGTACGGGCTAGCATCACAAGCCAGTCTGATGGGTAGACTGGGATTATAGTGCATTAAGACTCGGTCGGATGCCACTAGTTGTTTCACAGCTGTAAATGCTTGATCACACTCTGTTGACCACGCCCACTTTGTTTGCTTTTCAAGAAGTCTGTAAAGTGGACGCATTACTGCTGATAAATTTGGTAGGAACCGTGAGTAATATTGAAGCAATCCGTTAAAAGACCTTAGCTGTTGCTGATTGCATGGAGCAGGTGCTGCTAAAATAGCGTCAATCTTGTCTTGTGTTTTGTGCAGTCCATTTCGGTCAATTTCATGACCACAATAGACAATTCGTTTCTGAAAGAAACTAGTTTTCTTCTTGTTTGCACGTAGTCCGTACATCTGCAGTCGTTCAAGAACCTTCTCCAGTGTCTCGAGGTGATCTTTGTCATTTTTACCGGTTACAATCATGTCATCCAAAATGCACTGAACGTTAGGGATTCCTTGAAGCACTTGATCGATCGCTCTTTGCCAAACTGCTGGAGCTGAAGCGACACCAAAAACAAGACGATTGTATCTATACAGGCCTCGATGTGTGTTTATTGTCAAATATTTTCTGCAATCCTCCTGAACTTCCATCTGTAGATATGCCTGTCGTAGGTCTATCTTGCTGAATTTCTGGCCGCCACTCAATGAGGCAAAAATATCTTCAATGCGTGGTAATGGATATTGATCGACACATAAAACGGGATTCAGTGTTGTTTTGAAATCACCACAAATCCTCACACTTCCGTCACGCTTCACGACTGGTACAATTGGTGTCGCCCAGTCACTGTGATTGATTTTTGACAGAACTCCTTCTTGTTCAAGTTGATCCAGTTCCTTCTCAACCTTCGGTCTAAGAGCATACGGTAACTGTCTCGCTTTTAAGAATCTCGGATTTGCGTTATTCATCAGCGTTAGCTTGGCCTCGATTTCTTGCAGTTTTCCAAGACCTGGGGAAAAAACGTCCTTATATTTCTCCAGTAGACTATTGAGCATCTTTTGTGTGTCCTCGCTGTTGTATTCTGGCTCTACATACTTCAGTTGTTGCCAATCAAGTTTAAGATGTTTAAGCCACTCGCGCCCAAACAGTGGTGGTCCGCCCCTGCTGACGACATACAGTTTCAGCATCTTGGTTTGCCCCGCATATTTAACTGACACATCGATAACACCTGCAGGCTTCAGCTTTTCTCCTGTATACGTTCGGAACAGAACGTCTGTGGCTGTCAGAGGAACATCTTTGAACATTTTGCGGTAGTCGTTAATTGTGATCAGTGACACGCCGGAACCGGTGTCGAGTTCCATTTTTAATGTTTTTTTGTTGACTATGGCGGTAAGCCATATTTTCTCTCTTGCATTTGACTGTAGATTATAGTTATCCACTACTTCGATTGAGCTGACAGATGGAGATTCATCGTCGCTGAAAGCATGTACATCGTTTCTTCGATTACCTCCGCCAGGAATTGATTTCTGGATGAACTTTGATCGCTGGGTCGACCTGCAGGCAAGACGGATGTGGCCTTTTTTAGAGCACCCATGGCAGACAGAAAACTTAAAACGACATCCCGCCGGGTCGTGATCAGTAGCCAGACATCGGTAGCAAGGCAGATATTTATTTATTGAATTTGAAGGTTTACCAGTCTGCATGCGATGCACCTCCTGATCTGACGAATGGCGTACACTTTGTAACTCGGTCGCGTCCTTGGCAGCGGTTTCCATGGCTATGGCAATGTCGATTGAACGTTTGAAAGTTAAAGTTTCTTCCGTGAGTAGTCGTTTTTGAATTGCTTCGTTCTTCAGTCCACAAACCAGACGGTCGCGTAGTGATGAATCGAGTGCCTCGCCGAACTCGCAGTGTTCCGACAGTTTACGTATCTCTGCGATAAACGCACTGATTGATTCGCCTTCATATTGGTCGCGTTTGTGGAAGCGAAAACGTTCTGCGATAACCAGTGGTTTTGGAGACAAATGACGTTGCAGTACTTCAACAATCTCAGCGAACGACTTTGTTGATGGTTTAGTCGGTGCTGTTAAACTGCGTAGTAGGCCGTACGTTTTACTGCCTATTAGGCTCAGTAACGCCGGGACTCGTTTATTTTCATCAATGTCGTTGGTAATGAAATACTGCTCAACGCGCTCGATATATATATTCCACTGTTCCGTTGTATCATCAAAAGGTTCGATTCTACCGATAGATAATGCCATAATCCTCGTCGCCAATTGTTGTATTTTAATCTTATTTGAATAAAATCAAACTAAACTCAAATCAAACGCAATGTTCCTAAAATAGTTCTGATCCGCAGCGCGTGCGCTGCTGTGCGTCAGTCTTATATATATATATATAGCGCAGCCTAGCAGCTAGCAGTCAGCACACTACAAGTAGTTTATAGTCCTTTACACCAGGTGTTTTAAGACTGAAATGTCTGTGTGTTGGAAGCGCCTAAGTACTTCCTGTCGTGGATCATAATTTGATCCTTTTATCTGTTTCCTCCTCCTTTATCCAGGCTTAGGACTGGCTCGCAATTAGCGAGGGGGAGTTCTGTATATACATAAATACATTTACGTTTTGTTGGTGCTAGGTGAATAAATGAACAGTTATTTAAATATAAAAAGTGATTAATATTAATAATACATTGAAATAGGTTCCATTCCACTGGTAGATTGCAATCTTGATCTATTACCTGTCCACTTCGTTTACGACCCTGGCCCAAATTACAGGTGGAATCAAGAAGAAGATGAGCCAGAAGATAAAAAGAAAGGTGATGAGCTTAAATTAAAAGATGGTCAAGTGAGACACCATGATGGCCATCTCGTAGTCACTGACGATGCGGCAGTCATCCCTCTCTCCGAGAAAGTAGCAGCACTCAAGAAGTACTTGGACATAGAAGTGATTCCTCTCGTGTCAGGTATGGCCAATTCATTTTCTAGCCTTGACAGTACAAAGTCCAGTCATAGTGTAGACTCTGTAGAAATGACCACTCTCTTGAAGAATGGCTGCCATTCAGAGCCAGCACCACAAATTTTGTTGGCAATGGAGGATAGTTCAAGCAAAAGAAGATCATTAGAGTCTGCTGCCAAGCAGATTTCAGTTGGGAGTTCTATCACTTGTGATTCTGTAAATGGAGTTTCTCCTCACAGTTCTGGTTCCAAAAACAATTTAAATCATCTCATTAGCAATGACTTGTACAATGAGGAAAAGAGCAAAACTGATTGTCACACTCCTGCTCAGAGCAAGAGCAAAGGCTTAGGAAAGTTAAAGAGGCTGGCCAAGTCTGTCAGTTCGAATTTCAAAAAGTCTCTCAGTGTCAAGAAACTCCATTCAGAAAAAAACATAGATGGCGTCAGTGCTGGTACTGGTACCAACTCAAAAAGCAAACTCCATGCCGTGAACAACTGCAGCAAAGGAGCAAAAAAGCTAGAGAGTGTGATTGATACAGCTGAAGCAAACAACATTGTTGCTTTTATTGTTGAGTCGTTGCAGAAAAAGACTCGAGTGCCATGCGTTCAGCTGCTGTACAAGAGACAAGAATATCAAAACGATATCATTCGCACCTACCTGGAACAAGCTTCAGAAAGATTTGTTCTTAGTCGAAAGAGAGACCTCGATAGACTCCAGGCCCTACCCCCTCCTCCCCCTTCTTTATTTCACCACTGCCCTTTGGATAAGCAGATTAACAATTACAACTTCAACCATCAACAACAACTTCCACACCAGCAGCAACAGCTTCCACACCAGCAGCAACAACTTCCACATCTGCAGCAACAACAGGTTCTCAATAATATCCAGATTAAATCATCACCAGTGCAATGTGTCAATGCCGGGTGCGATGGGACAGCCACTTCAGAGACTTGTTACTTATGCGAAGAATGCTATGAGAAGCAGAGGAGTGAGGAAGCAAAAATCAATAACAACAATGTTAACGACAATAACATTGTTTGCAATTCCAATGTAGATATTTCTAAAAAGATTGTTAAGACAAAGGAACTAACTACTGTTTGTATTAAAGATTTCAACAGATCTACAAACTCATCTAAAATATCGTGTGTGCAAGATGTCTGCAATTTGGGCATCAGCGACGGCGTTGCTACAAACAACAACAGCAGTAACAGTAGCAGTAGTAGCAGCAATAGCAGCTGCAGCAGAAGCATTATGATTCAGAAGTCTTCAAAGAACATTCTTCTTCTACAGGGCAGTGACAGCAGTAATCTGATCAAGTCGTCGATCTCAAATGAGTTTAAATTGAATACAAATGGTGGCGTAGTCCTTGAAAAGTACACCAAGACTGATAACCGAATGTTAATTGCTACAGAAACCACCCAAGATGACTTTGATTCAGGTAAGGGTGATTCTGGGAAAACATCAAATGTTCTTCTGACTGCTTCTAACTCTCCTACTACACCAGATAATGGTCCAGATATCCAGGATTCTGGCCATCCTATTAAGGTTAACTTCAACCATGCTTCTCGGCAACTGTCTGTGACACATAAAAGCCTGCCTGCAGTAGAAGATTGCGAGGGGCGGGTTAGCCTATTGTCAGGGGAAATGAAAAGGGTAAAGAACAAAAAATGTCCTACCGAATCTTGTCCTTTTTATGGCTCAGTACTTACAGATTACTATTGTTCTTCATGCTACAAGAAGAACATGCTGTGATTAAAAACAGTCTTGATGTCTTTCCTTCTGTTGTCAATTGGTTGAGAACTTCTCATTCAGGCAGAATTCTACCACTGAGCTAAAGACATGTATGTGTATGTATATGTATGTATGTATAATTATGCACAGCCAAATGATAGAGCATGAAAGCAGTCAATGTATTTTAGCGTAGTAGTTCGAAGAGGAGATTTATATCTTGTTTTTCAGTTTTTATTCTTAACACAGAATTTTTCTCCTTGAGTCACCATTGTAAAAAAATGGCTGCCATACAAATAAAAATGCATTATACGTTCTACCAAACTAGTCTTTTGGATTCTTCAACTTTGTTTTGGTTTTTGAACGAATCTTTTGAATGCTTAAGTTATGTCATCACCACCACCTGCTGTCCAAAGTTTTGTGATATTTTGAAAAACTGCTTTTTCTCGTTCGAAAAGTGATTGTTCACCGTAGCTTGCATTTCGCCTGTATTTTTGAATTTGTTTTGGTATTATTGTGATTATTATATTATTGTCATACATCGTTAATGCTATTATTATCATTATTGTTATTATTATTATTATCCCTTATTTATTTATTTTTTCTAAACCTACATTGTTTAAGTTTTTAATTTATTCCTGCTTTTTTTTTGTAATCATTATCATCCTTTTTATTAAAACCATCAATATAATATTATTTCTTTTTCTATGCTATTTATTATAGGTACCGTATTTCAACGCACATAATGAATACTAGGGCAATCCTGGAAAAGTTATAAAAAGGATGTTGCTCTTCAAATCAGGAAATGTGGATGGCTAAAATTTATTTAAAATAATACATTTGACCTTTTCACATTTCCTGATTTATAGAGCAGCATCAATTTTCAAAACATTTCTAAGTGTGCGCGGGTGCCTGTTAAAATATGATAAAATATGCTTATAAAAATATCGTCATCACAGTCTCAATTCTAATCATCGCAACAACCACCATTCTCATGGTGTTTTTTCTTAGACTCCCCAGCCTCATCTTTGTTGTAGTCATTGCTGGGTTGTATGTTATCATGAAATTATCAAGAAATATCTAATAATTTCAAAAGTATATACCATTTCTGCATGCCTGCCAATCATTTGCTTTTTTTCCGTGACCTACGTGGATGAATTCAAGTGTACCTACGTTCGTTATACATGCATACATACATATGTAGACCCAAATGCGTATTCATATATTTATTTACATATTTTTGGCTTTATACTTTTAGTCTTTCTATCTTTCAGCTGACTTTTTCTTTAGGTTAAAAGTGTCCCAGACATCGGCAATGTCATTGTTTAGATTTATAATTGGCGTGGTAAAGCGTAGATTTTGTTATTGCGTGAATAAAGTGGTAATTATACGACAAAATTAGGAAAAAATTGTTTTTATAACGATACAAACATCTAATTTTGTCGCTAGTTGGCAAATGATTTGTTGATGCTGGATGTACTAATACATTATTTGTGGATTAATCTCTGGTTTTTGTTTGAGCAGGATGTAAATTTATGTTCAATATTTGGGGAACCATTTTTTCTTTTCTTCATTTCAGCAGGGTTTTTGAAAGTCCACTTTGACATAGCTGAGTTTTAGCTCTTTTTTGAAAGAAAAAAAATACAATATTCCTACCATTGATGCCCAAAGGGAAATTAAAAAAAAAAAGGGTAAATTACATTTTTTTCTTCCATATAATGTGCGCGACTCAGGGGGTCTTCCTGAACCCCTAGGAAGTTTTTAAAATTTCTCGTTGAAATGGGGTAATCCCGCTACAGTGTAACTTCAAGCGACCGTAAATATGGGTTGTTTATATCCAGGTTATTAAGGAAAAAACATAAACGAATTACTATGAAAAAGCAAATTTTTTTTGTTGTACATGAATTTGACTCTTAAATTCAACGTTTATCTTATAGTGGTTCTCACAGGCTTTATAGTATAGGCAGTGGCACAACTGAAACGCGCTGGCCAAAAATCCCACGTGTTTACATCTCACCAATAAAGTTTATAGTCTTTTGGAGCACTTAAAACAGGCGGATACAGGATTAACAAAATAGAGGGAGCCCATGACGGATTAACAAAATAGAGGGGGTCCAAAACAGGAGCGGATACAGGATTAGCAAAATAGAGGGGGTCCTAAATAGGGTGAGTAGAAAAATATTTTTCATTATTTGTCAGCTTTATAGGTTTTATTATTATTAAAAATCGACAATTTATATAGCGCCATGTGCAGCAGCAGGCCCGTAGGCAGTATTTAGTGAGTGGGGGGCTATGAAAATTAGTAGGGGGGCTACTGACGAACGAAGGCACCGAAGAAGCCTGAGCGCGACCGCCGCAGGTGCGAAGCCCCTCGCGATAAGGAGATTCGCCAAAGCATTTTGTAGCATTTGAGAAAAGATGGCATCCAATGTTGGATATCTTATTATTTAATTTTAGATTTTCTAAGAGTTGCAATATGTTGCTCGTAATAACAAAAATTAACAATTTTCACAGGTAATTTTGTCAAATAACAGTATGCTTGTTGTTATCCACAATCTTGATTTTTGATGCGTGCATGGCACACCACTGGGATGACAGCACTGAATCAAATTGTCCAAATTTAATTATTGATTAAGACAACCATTATAGTCCACAATACAATAACTTACTTATTTTATTTTTGATAAAAACTTGTACATCTGTATCAAATGCCAAGAAATCATTAAAATAAAATCGGATTTAAATATTTGTTTTGACAAACATCAAACCAAATTATAATAAAATGTACTATTCAGTTTACTTTCTCATTTTAAGTTACTAAACATCCATTCATGTGTTACCCATAAAACTTGTCATCAGTTTTTAAACAATCTAAATAGAAGATTAGATTATATATCGAGTCTATCATTAAACTTATATTGTTGAAAAGATTGTGTGGTTTGACAGTAAGCTTTAAATTGTGTCTTTGAATTAATCAGTTCAGAATATTGGGGTTAATAGTATTGCAGTGTCAGACTAGCACTAAAAACTACTAAATTATGAAAATAGTTTGAATTATTGAGTCATTCAAAAATCAAAAGCCAAAGTTTGTCAGCTAAGCTGAATTAGCTTCTTTCTCTGTTCTAAAACTGTAAGATTAAAGTTATCATAGTATTGTAAGACTACGTCCAAGCACTGATTATGAAACTCATGACAATTTTCATGTGTAAAACATGAATGGATGTGTAGTAGCTTGAAATGAAAAACTAAACTAAAAAGTCTATTTCATTATAATATGGTTTGATCATTGTCAAGACAATTATTTGAATCCGATTTTATTTGATTGCATTCTTGGTATTTGATAGGTATCCATATCAATTGCTTTACAGAGCAATTTTTCAAATGCCAGAAGTACAAGTTTGCTTTTTCTCTCATGGGACATTGATCTTTTCTGTGGTTGTAGTAGTCGTGTTAGACAATAAAATGAATTTTCACAAGTGGCAATCAAGATGCCGAGAGTCATTGCAGCTGAATAGTGCCAATGTAAAGTAGGAAATACATCTTTATAGTCCAGAACAGGCGCGGCGCTGGGCGGGGGGGTCCAGGGGTCCGGACCCCCCCAGCTCCGACAGGTGCCACCCATGAGATTTTTGCAAATCCAAAGACTTTTTTTTACTAGGGGGGGTATTTGAACCTCAATGGGTTAATCAGACTGCAGACTAAAAATATTCGAAAAAATTTTTCGCCTGCGGCGGGCTTTCTTCCTTTTTCAAATTATGTTATTACGGCGTGGAGTTTAACTATATCATAGTACTTTTTCTTAAACATTTTTTATAGTTTGATGATTATTCAATGTTTATTGATGATAGTTCACTGTTTTTCGTTTACAGTTAAGTACTTTATGGTATTATTGAATAATAATTTTATTAGCTTCGTTTGTTTTCTGAACTCTTCTTTCGTGTTAGTTGAATAAATTTTAATTTTTGAAAAAAACTAGTAATAACAACAACTTACATTTTTCCATTTATATTTGAACTTTGCTTTGCCAGTAACAAACCTAGATAAACTAGAAAAAACATGACTAAATTGTGATCTAGTGTAAATACTTCAGTATTTATTTCTTACATAGTTCTATTTCAGTTTTGAACAAAATGGGTGAAGGACTATGAACCATATATATATATATATATATATATATATATATATATATATATATATATATATATATATATATATATATATATATATATATATATATATATATATATATATATATATATATATATATATACTTCAACTTGTCCTTGGACATTTTGGACCCCCCCAGAACAAAATTCCTGGCGCCGCCCCTGGTCCAGAATGAAATCCATCATTTCCTGAAATTTGTTTTTTTAGAAACCTGCTTGTAATGAGAGCCTCGTCTGCAATATATTTTTCAACATCGTCCTGCCTGTCTTGTTTTAGCAGCAGTTGCGTCAACGGTTTAAGGTCGTTGACATCTAAAAACTTGTCTGATGTTGGTAAAAGGGCAGACACGGCACAAGTCAAACCTTTAGAATAACTTAAATAACTATCAACAAAGCTCTCCACCAACTCTCCTAATATACCATCCAACATGCTAAAATAAACAGCACAAAGCAGATTCCACCCTGGTTGCTCATTACAGAATCACGTAGCGTGCTAACCTGTACTTTTGCTCTTTTTTGGTATGGGTTTTACCAATTATTCATTCTACAGGCATGCAAATTATTATTATTTATTTTATATTTAAATTTACTTTTATTTATTTATTTTTATTTAAAATTTTAGTGGGGGGGGGGCTGCCGCTAGCTACGGGCCTGTGCAGCAGAAGCCGCTTAAAGGTTTAGACAAACTCAATATTAATTTAGTTATTTTTGGGCGGGCGCTGGTGGCATTCGCCTGCGGACCTGAGAGTCGTCACTAGCGTCTGCAAGGGCTGTGGGTAGGCGCTTATAAATGGCTGGCACAGTAGCAATGTTACCGATTGCAACCACGACTAACCGCCGGCCAATAGCAGCGACTCTCTTGCTGTCTGTGTGTTTACTTTATTATAACCATGCGTCACAAAAAAAACTTGATTCCAAATAAGGTTAACAAATATAACTATCTTATATTGTGCTAAAACTGTTACTGAAACTCAGTTTTTGAATAAATTTGACAATGTTTAACGTGGCGTTAATCGTTAGACTTCTAAGCCACGAATCACTTTATTCAACTTTTACTCACTCGTGGGCCCATTTAGACAGAACAAGCAGTGGTGTAGTCGTAAAAAAAGCTGTGCCCATACGCTAAATCAGGCGTTTTGGTAAAAAGATCGAGTCAAATTTTATAAACTGGTGAACAAACTTTTATCTAAAAAATGTTGGTACAATTTTTATAAAATGACCCTTTTGGTTAAATATTGCACTGACCCTTCCCTATATTTGGTTCACAATAGTGAATGGGAAATAATCCAATTCTCTATTAAATGAAACCCGATTTATAGGTTGTTATCACAAGCTGAAATATCTATTATAACACTTTTTAGATTCAATTTTTATTACTATTGCATAAAAGATTAATTAATACAATTACGTGTCCACCTTAATAATAATTCATTTTTAAACATGCTTTTGCATGGCCAATTGCATTTGAATGACACTTTAACAAACTTTTCTTGAGGTTGTTGATTAAAATTTAAAATTGATTGCTTTAGTGTTACTTATTAATAACTCAAAAATGTAATTTTATTGCAAAGTGTGGGGGCGACTGCCCGCACCGCCCTCCTGGATCCGCCAATAGCAGAGCGATGCTCCAGCAGCCAGGATTCAATGTAAGGCATCGGATTCCAGAGGCTGAGCGGTGGTCCATTCGAATGGATCGTCATTAGATTAGAGGCAGTGCGAATTAGAAGGGATGATCGAGTATCAGTGATGATATTGTTCCTGAGACTGAAACTGTCTTTGCACTCATATGTGCTGGATGGTAAGGTGTTGATACAAGTTTGAAGTGGCACAAGATCATTCGGAATTTGTGTGGAATCCTAAAGAGAGTCGCGCATCTCATTTATGTATTGCGACTCTTCCAAACCAAAGCTTTTTGAGATCATGCTAATCTTCTTTTCACATGTCGAATTGAGACATTTTGTGGCCAGTTGTCGGTATTGAGGGTTGCAATAGCTGCAATAATTTCCTCTGCTCCAACGTTAGTGGAACCTCAAAGTCGCTGGCGCATGTTGTATAAATTGCTTTGGGCTGATGGATCTCAATCGATCATTGCAGGCCAGGGGAACATTTCGAAACACTTTCTGTAATACTGCTTGCATCGCCATCATTTGCTTTTTACCAGATTCCTCTTTGAAAAATTCCAACACGCGAATCGTTCTTTTGATAATATTATGTGCTTGAGGAATGGTGACACTGAATCACTGCAACTCCGCCAACTCCAGCAACTGATTTGACAGCTCCTTTAATGAGTCATAGAGCAAACCCAGGTCCAAGAGAAAGTTGGCGATTTCCAGACGTATTTTGTATTTTCTGCGTTTGAATCCAAATCAGAAGCATCAAACGGCTATGACTGCTTGTAGAATACTGACCACCCACCGCATATCCAAAATTTAACCAATTTTTAACACGCAACATTCGCATGAGTGAATCTTCATAGGAACTATGAGAAAGAAAGAGGGGAGAAAAAAAAGAAGAGAAAAAGATAGAAAGAGAGGGGAGAAAAAAGAGAAGAGAAAAAGATAGAAAGAGAGAGAGAGGGGTTAAGGAGACGATGTTATATTATCTACTAAACATTTAGAACACCCCCGCCACAATATCATCATCATTTAGGGAAAGAGAGCCAAGAAAAACAAGAATGGAAGAAAGTAATGAGAGAGAAAGAGAGAAAGCGAGATTTTTAATTTTAACATTTCATGACGATATCCGGAAACATTTTCATTTTTGTTTCAGCTTTCATTCATATTAAAAATGATTACTGCCGTAAGAACTTGCTGTTAAATTATCTGAGCTTATTTAGACAAACGAAAATATTATTTTCAACTTATTTTTGCTGGACCTGCCGGTGGAGATCTAAATATTTTTTGAAATTTTTTTAAATATCTGCCAAATATCAGGAATATTGATGGTCGAGCTGTGAATTTTGTAAAAATAAAGCATCAGGCTTCAGTAACCAAAATGAAGTTGCAAGCTAATAAAAGTTACATTTTTTTGTTAAAACGTCTAAGGGGGCCGGGCCCTCTAGACCCTTGCCCTGGATCCGCCACTGTATGGCTTAATAAACTTTGGTCTAATTTTTATACCTAAAAAGTTATAGTAGTTTAGTATTTTTTAGTTTTTTTCACTTGGTTTTCAACATTTTTGCATAGGTCTCGACCAGTTTTTGTCAGAATGATTAAAATTTGTGTTTTTATTGCTTGTCAAGTGCTTCATATATTTTAACTGGTGTACTCGTTCAAAAAGTTCCCGGAGAAACTGTCTCCGTTTAAAATTGCCAGAGAGATTTTGGTTGGGGGACATTTTAACCGCAGACATTTGGTTCGGAACGTTTTGTTTTTACTGAACCGTGGAGTGCCGTACACAAACTAATATCACAACCAATTATATTTATCACATCTCTGCGCATGCTGATCATAGATTCTAACTGCAAAAGCGCGTGAGCTCATAACAAAAATACAACAATTCAACTTTCATTTTTTTTGCATCACTCCTGGCCTGGATGGTCCCGTAAATCAAATAAATACGAACTTTGATCAGTTGCGTATCTAGGGTGGGATGCAGGGGAGCCATTTTGCAGCGACCCTCTCGCGTGCGCAACACAATTTGTAGATCTGTCAAAAACAAACTGATAGTCTGATAGTAAATGTTTTATTTTATTAGTTAAGAAAGCTGCCAGACAGACGCAACAGACCTATTTGCGGTTCACAATTTGTCCTGAAGTTTACAGATATGGAAAGATATTCTTCAACTGACAAAACTATTTAATTAGGAGTTGAGCTGAAATGTATACAGAAGATATTTGATAAAAATTTTGTGCACGATTTTCAATTTGGTTTAATGCCAAATTGCATTGTGATAATTCCATTTCCTGTCAGTTATACAACAAAAAATGCAAAAACATCAAGAATTTTGTGAAGAAAATGTTATACGATTTCGGTGTTTTTCATCATGACTGCATATATGCATTAGCATTAAAACAGTTTTTCATAGTACAGCTGACAGATCTCTAGAAGAGCATTGAACAGTGAACACATCTAAGTGATGACAATGTAGATGTTTTACTCTTTGTTCATGAATAAAAGTTTAACAATTTCGATAAAATTGCTAGATTTTGCTCTCAACTTTATAGTAGTTACGTTTGTAATAAATAACGGGGGTTTAACTAATGCGGAGTCCAGCGTGGACAAAATTTATTTGTACAAGGAAAGGAAGAGGGCGGATATGGTAGTTGAGGGAATGAGCAAAAATAGGGATGAATTGGTGGGGTGGGGGATGAGATTGGGATTGGGATAATCTTTTGAATGAGGGGTGAGAATGGGGACAGAAACTTGTTCCAGTGTCACTATCTAGTACCATTATCAACATTTGCTCAAATTCCAAAAACACCTTCTGTTCATAAGTTTATTGTGTTGACGTTGAATTGAAAATAATGGGTAGGGCGGATCACGGCGTCAACCGGTGATACATAACTTAGATAGATTGGTGGATGATTGGATTCTTGCCTTAATAACTATGTAGACACAATCAGTATTGATATTGAGTTTATTATTACCTATCACATACAGTTGGTTAACCCTGGGATTACATTTATTCAGTCAAAATTTAAGACAAACAGAAGGCGAGAACATTTCTCAAACGAAGGAGGCAGAGATTTTTGTTTAAAGATAATAGAAACTATTGAAACTAAGAATAAAGTAAAGAAAAAATGCGGAAAGATAACAAAATAGCACAAGTCTTAAAATTTTAAAAACCGTGAAATTAAAATTCAAACACTAACGTAGTAAGCGATTGACTTTTGGGCTTGGGGGTTCTTTGAAAAGTTATACGAAGCGACAGTAAGGAATATAAATTAAGACGTTACATTTTCAGAACGTTTTGCAACTGTAATAAATAACATAACTTGATGTTATTTGAATAAAATTGTTTTGTTACTGATGGAAAATTTTCGAGTTCAGCTCAATGTTAAACGATTATTACAAGGACAGAAGGTTGAAATTCATAATTCGCATCTCGCTAAATACAAATTTAAAGAAAAACCAAAACTCTGACTGCTACCTTGCATTCTTTTCTGAGTAACTCACAATTTCGTGCCTTGTTCAAATACATTTATGACGGGACTTTAAAACTAACTTGTTAACTACCTCACGTTTTTCCGAAGAGGTAAATGACCTAAATGGTTCATCTTGAACAAAACGTCTAGAATTGTTCGTTTATAAATGTTCGTGTATTTGTTTATTTCTTCATTTGTTTGTTGTTGTTGTCAGGGCCGGATTAAAGCATTTGGGGGCCCTAGGCCAGACAAATTGCGGGGCCCCTCGCATAAAATAAACTATAGATCAAGACTCTATTGAGAGTGGTATAACACCCTTTAACATATATACATGATACAGTAGGCCCTACAAACAACAATATAACGAAACCATTCACAATGCATTTGCAACTTGCAACAAATTCCAACCATGATGCTAAACTTCGAAAGTACTACATTCATATGTCATATTACAATAAACAATCCCTCATGCTACCATCATACAAATTTACCAAAACGCAAGAAGTGACCATCCATCATTGTTTATTGATTATGAAGAAAATGTTGTACATCATAGATTATGTGATTACCTATATAGTAACCTACATAACTTTGGCAGTTAGCTGAGTTAGGCTTCCTGGTGTCTACAGTGTTATCTTCCTAGATTTCAATTAGGCAAATTCTGCAACAATACTTTCAAAGTTAATATTGTTGGTCAAGTCGGCTTCAATGGTCAAGAGAGACAAGTCACAAAGCTTCTCTTGGCCCACCGTTGAACGCAGCTGATTTTTCACTCTCTTTAACACAGAAAATGATCTTTCTCCCTCCGTGTTAGCGACGGGCAATGTCAGGTAAAGTCTGAAGGCAGTATCGACGTTTGGAAACGCTTCAGATATTCCGTGTTCTCGCATGCGTCTCAAACAAGCTGGAGGTGAAACATCTTCTGTAGGATACTGCTTGATGTAACCAACGAATTGAATTAGCTCATCCTCAAACACTTCTTCTGCAATGTCAGTTGAGAAATGTGCCTGGAATTTACGTGCAGACTCACGTAATTCAGCTTCAGAAGATGTCAACAACGTAAACAGGAAGCCAAACTGGTGCTTCAATTTCGAATACACCTCCGTTCTCCGAACTAATTCCGTCAACAACGAATCTAGAATGGGAAGATATGTTGACGTCCTGAATCTTTCCCTGGGGGACAGCTGTACCTCGGAATCCACCTCGTTAAATAGCGCCTCCTCTTCCTTGCTCGCGCATGTTCTGCACGATAGCTAGAATTTTCCACCAACAACTTTGCTTTATCTTCATAGGAAAGGTAGGCTTCTTCAGTGCGAATGGAGCTGATGAATGAGTGCAAGCTTTCGTAAAGAGAAACACAGGTTGCAAGATCAATGTTCACTTTCTGTAGGTTTTCCTTGTGGAATTGAAGCGTTCAAGAATGGAGTCCCAAACTACGCACAGCACAGCCATTTCGAGAGTTTCCATTTTAGTGGCTAAACTGGATGCATCATTCCTTGCGGTTGCAGTCTGATCTTTGTCATTGGCAAGCTGTTCAAGAGCTGAAAGTATTCCTGAATAGTTATGTCTCAGAGCACGAGTTGCGTCAGCTCTAGCAGACCAACGTGTGGTTGACAAAGACTTCGGAACAATACCATCTATACAAGCTGAAAGAATTGCCCAGCGGTGTGTGGAGGTGGAAAAAAGTTGAACAGTGCTTGCACCATCCCAAAGAATGATACAGCATGGACACAACATTCAGCGGCACATGTTCCAACAAGGTTCAGTGAATGAGCAGAACACGGAACGAACTCAACCAGCTTGTTCACACGCTTTAGTCTAGCTTGAACTCCTCCGTATTTCCCAGACATATTGCTAGGATTATCATAACTTTGGCCACGACAGTCAGATATACAAATTCCATATTCGGACAATGTTTCCAAGATGACTTTGGACAAAGTCTCACTATCATGACTGGAAATTGGAATGAATTTGATGAATCTTTCAACTGGTTTACCACTCAAATCAATGAAACGCAGAATGAGGGTCAACTGGTCAACATGACAAATATTTGGAGTGGAATCCACGCTGATTGCGAAATACTTGGCTGTTTTCACTTGTGATATGATAGTCAATAGAACTTCTTTAGCCATCAGCTGAATGAACTCATTACAAGTCGTGGAAGACAGATATGAAACAGAACCTCTACCGGCATTGCCATAGCGAGAAATATGACTGGCAAGAAACGGATCAAACTGAGAGAGAAGTTCAATCAATCCCAGAAAATTCCCATTATTGCAGGAGCCTAAAATCTCATCTTGTCCACGAAAAGCAAGTCCTCTCTGTGCAAGAAATTTGACAACTGTAACAACCCTCCGAAGAACGTTCATCCAATAGCCACGTTCCATTTCAAACTGAGCCTCAAGGTGAGAAGTAATGTGACCTTCGCTTTTACCAAGAGATATGCTAGCAACAACAGAATTTTGGTGTGCAACACTATTCTCATGTTATACTAGACGATACGAATTTTTCCAGTCATTAAAACCACTTGTGAATTGATTTACACTGCCAGAAAAGAGTTTGCATGCTGAGCAGTACACTCTGCCAGAAGTCTGAGAATAAAGTAGCCATGTTCGCTTAACAGTCTCATCATTGGGAAGTTTCCTGAAAAACATCGACGAAGTCAAGTACCTCGTTCTCCCATCATCATAAAGGTGTGCTGAATTAATGAAACTAATGTCGGTAACCTGTATATAGTTGGCTGCGATAAATGACGTTCGGAGTTCGTCCGTAACAGCTGTCCATGTAGCAGGATCCGTCAAACAATGGTTGGATTTGGAAGGTGATTGTGGCCGTGGCGGTTCCGGTTCCTCTTCCACCGAGACATTAGGCTCTGAAACCAACGCAGTGGGTTCCACTTCAACGTGAGTAGACGGAGGCTTTGGTCTACAGAACAAGTCTGTAATTTTGGGCATGCTAGCCACGTCTTTCCGCTGTTTCTCTTCTTCCAGTGCTTTCTTTTTCCGTTTCTCATGGCCACTTTCGTACGAACGTCCGATATCACGATTTCTTGCCCCCCTAAGGTTTTTCTGAAATGACGTCCCTGTTAAATGGTATGTAAAATTGGCTGAAACTTCATGCTTACTAACTCCGAAGAGATTTTATACATGCGATTGCTGAGGTTGGGTCGTTACTTAAATATGGTACACTAGCCGGTAGAATAGAATGGCAAGTGTTACACAATCACATAAATCAAATAAAACACATGCTTTTATTGATCTCTTAGACAACATTGTCACAGTCAGCCCATTGTTTATCAGTAGAATGAGCAGATAATGGAGCGCAGCCCAGCGCTTGATTTTCATGCTAAATCGGGGATTAACGGACCTCGGGATTAACGGATCTCGGAATCCCGAGATTTATGAACCTCGGGATTAACGATATACAATCATCTCAACATGTTTTTGGAGACTAAATTAAAATTTACCGACAGACCTCTTAAGGCTTTGGCGTGCACAACAAGCACACAAATTTAAAAAAAGTATTATAGCATTCCAATGCAGCCACGGAGATACAGCAGATCTATCATCTTAAATAGCATTATTACTATTA
>OZ022239.1:14812437-14877437 GCA_963978895.1 Erpobdella octoculata
GAAACAAATGTTCGTGTATTATTTTTGGGGTCTGGACAAAGCGGCCAGAGACAGCGCAAAGCTTTTGTGGACACATGGCTTCCCTTCAGCTAGCAATAACCATGTCTCGGATGAACCTCACTGGCAATGGTACCGCTGTTGGCCCTCCCGCTGATATTCTTCAGATTTTTGCCGAAAATTACAGTCAATGACGTTCTGGTTGGTCGACGATCAGTCATTGCGCTGTGAGGTTTAAGTCCGTCTTAAAGTTCAATGATACAAACTGCATCCCGTGCCCACTTGTATCAACATCACTTCATAACAAAATGAACCTTGTCTTTTATTTTTTCAGTAATTTTGAAACAACAGACTTAAAAATCTTGATTGCCTTCTTTTTATAAAATTCTCAAGTTCTTCATTTTTACTTACATTTTTAATGTCTGGATGCAAAATTTAGATGCTTACGAACTATAAATTTGTCACTGAGATAAAGAAACGTAAACAAAACATCTGAACGATTTTCCTTTTACTTGTGGTGGGGTATAACGGTATACAGTGACCACCAAAACCAGCATCGTCACTAAAGGGTGCGGGGCTGGGTAACACAATCACATGGGGTGACGCCAAAATTTGATAACCATCCCAGTCATCAAAATTTTTTTTTTTAGAAAAAGTTTGCTAGTTTTATCGTCGTCGCATTTTTTAGAGGAAAAGTTTACTATCGACTTTTTTTTAGAAGAAAACTTTACTAGGTCCAAGGGTAAGTTGACTTTAAGGTGCTTCTACTCACTCACGTATACTGGCGACTCAGGAAGAAAACAAACCACTGACCTTTAAGTCTAAGAATGAGCGCCTTACTTCTATGACACCAGCGTTCCTAGATATTACAATCAAAATATTATGCGTACCAGACATTTTTTCCTTGTTAATTGCAGAATTCGTGATGAAATCACAGCAGACTATTTGAATGTTGGCCCAGGCACTTTTTAAGAAACAGAATAAAAACTCATCGTCTCAAGTGCAAGCAGCACATGCATGTTTATTTTATTTTATTTTTGTTTCACATTCTATTTCTGTCTAGCAGTTGCTGATCTGGTGATTACATGTCTACCTGTCTACCGGGCACTGTGTTTATTTCTTTCTTTTGTTTTTACTTTCTTTCTGCAATTTTCTCTAGCCGGTCTTGGCCATTTGTTAATCCTTATAATGCGTTAACGCTCGATAAAGACCAAAGACAATTAAATACCACGCATTCCGTAAATTCGCCAATTTAAAAATAAAAAGCTGAAAAATTGTTGTAAGAGTTGTAAGTAGGTTTCATAAATACTGTCGCATGACGTTGAGTACACTTAGAAATTTCAAATTAAATTTTTAATTGAAAATCTGTTATTTATTGTTAGTGTGAACAAGATTACCGTTGTTGTTGTTGTTGTTGTTGTCACTTATTACTGTCAGTTTTTGCTGGGTGTGTTGAAAGTGAACATTTGTGATAATTGTGGTGCAGAATACGTTGTATAAATATATTTAATAATTTTATCTTTCTTTATTCAAATTAAATTAAATTTTCTTTAGTTCTTTCTCAACCATATAGAAATGGGGGAGAGAAGAGAGAAAGTGAGAAAAAGGAGGAGTGAATGAGGAGTATGGCCCAGCCTCGGGAGCCTCGTATCAGATTTAATAAAAATATTTATTTGATGACTCATACATAAAATGGGCGTTAAAAAATGTTTATGTGAAAAACCCTGTTACGATAAAAATAGGTTTTTTCATGACGTACAGGTCTGCCTGATTGATTAATTACATACTCTAAACTCACGAACCAAATGCTCAGCATTGAAGACGATTCAAGGTTCTTTTAATTTACACAGTTGAAAGGCTTTCGTTTATTCCTTCGCCTTCTTTTAGGCTATTAACTCTTCGAGACATTTTTCTGAGTTAACACGATAGATGCAAGTTTCGATTCTGATTCTCACAATAGAAATAAAAATAAATTAAACACTGTATAATTATTTTGTTTTTTGTTTTTTGTTTTAGTGATTACTCAAACATTATTTTATTATTTTAACTGTAGCCAAAAGAAAATTCATTAGATAAAGAAAAGATTCTAAGAATAAATATGTTTCATATGTTTGTATGTGTTTGGGTAAATTGGTATGTATGTACGCATGTGTGAGTATATATATATGTGTGTACATCTATATGTATGTATGTATGTATGTCTATGTATGTATGTATGTATGTATGTATGTGTGTGTGTGTGTGTGTGTGTATGTATGTATGTATGTATGTATGTATGTATGTATGTATGTATGTATGTATGTATGTATGTATGTATGTATGTATGTATGTATGTATGTATGTATGTATGTATGTATGTAATGTATGTATGTATGTATGTATGTATGTATGTATGTATGTATGTATGTATGTATGTATGTATGTATGTATGTATGTATGTATGTATGTATGTATGTATGTATGTATGTATGTATGTATGTATGCATGCATGCATGTATGTATGTATGTATGTGTTTGTGTCTGTGGGGGTGGTGGTAAATAGACAGATGTTGTTAGTCTTTATTTCATTCTTCTCATAGTCTTCTCTGGTGCAACAAGTTATAAAATTGTCTCGAGTGAAAGAAACATCAAGCCAAAACAATTGGTTTCGAAATGCCAGAATTGTTTATGAATAGTTTATGGTCGGGTGAAATCTTTTGAAAACAATGTAAGAACTAAAAGTAGATTAATTGAACAAAATAACAATTACTTGTTATTTAGAAAAAAAAACTATTACATAAGAAAAACAGCCAGCTACATTTAGAAATGAAAGTTGTGTTGTCACGTGTGAAACTTCTTTTTCCTCGCTCTCTACTCATTTAAAGTTCTAAAAATAGAAAATATAAGCAAAGAAATACTATCGGTACAAAACCTAAAATTAATGCATTTTTAAGTCGTTTAAGTTTTAAGTGCTTTCACGACCCCGTTGGAATCACTCGTTGAAGAGACGTGTTAAACTCTCACAGCTCACAATTATGGCACATAGACAACATCGGCTGTCACAGTCAGATAACGATTAAAGGGTCTAACAAAACCGTTGGTGTATATCATACTTTCTAACTCGGGTAGGGGGATGCCGACCTTTAGAATCTCATTCGCCATGCTACGAATCTCGACATTCATTTGTTCTATGAACTTGCTAAGAAAAGCTATTTCTGCTTCAACTGGTATGGACGACTCTTTCAATGTTGGATTAAAGCTTAGAATGACCGCAATCAAGCTGTTGTGATCCATGGAGACCTTCAACGGCACGTCTGCTGTTACTTTAACGGAGGCAATCTCAGTCCAGTTCTGATCGATGGCCAGTAGCTTTTCTTCCAGTTCGAGCCGCATAAAAACCATTTTGGAAGTTATGGAAAATAAAGGTGGAACAGTCGCAGAAACGACGGCCTGGAGAGAAGAAGATTGATACAGTCTTCGCATCTCCTCACTCATCTTTAAAAGTAGATCCTGTAATTTCAAAAGTTAATAGTTACGTGCTTACAAAGAACTGTTTTAGTAGTAAAATTGTTGACATTATTGGGCAGATAAAAGCCTTAACGTTACCGTTAGGGTGCCACTTTATGAAATACGACTCAACAGCCCCAGAAGTGCCTCGTAAATATGATGGGATCACACAGCAGTTTTACTTTACCTTTACCGTTGCGCGTCTCACAAACGTAAAACCAACATTTTGACAGTGCTTGTCACGATTCAAAAAACAATAATTTTGCAGCATCACGTGACTTCAAAAAGTTAAACGTGTCAAAAGTGCATGTACTGAACATAATGATGAGAGTTACTGCAAAATCACGTTTATATGATGTGCTTCCTTTTGCCATGGCAGGGCAGAGTACATGTCGGCAACTCAGCCGGGCGGTAATTCGAAACTGTCCATTTTGTAGACCACGGACCGTGCAGTTCCTAAATAATTGAGAGTTAAAGGATTGTCAAGAGGAATGACCACCTCCTTCGCGTTATCATTAATTTTGGCTTATTTCTCGAAAAATCTCTGATGTGATAAAGTCGTTGAATTTTTCCTCATAAAACTCAGTTCATTGACAAACAAATAGTGCTTAAAACGTTTTTTAACAGCGTCAAGCTGTGATGACCTTCCGTGGGGTTTAGTTCTTTTAAAATATGCAAACAAGCTGATAAATAATATTGTGATAACTTATTGTGATGTAAGAATAAACAGTCAGAATCAATCAAATTTAATTTTCGCTTTGCCTCATTCAAAGCGTGACGCATTCTTGAATGCATGTTCGTATGGGCGTGCGTTCTCGACATTTTTGATATCTTCTGAAAGCCTGGGAGGGAATTCATTAATAACAAAAAGTAATAAATAAAATAACAATGAAACATCAGCAAACTGATGTTACTGTAATTAAGTTTCAGTTTATTTTAGTGTTGGCCCTGGTCTTGTCTCAGAGTTCTATTATGCTTACTTATTTTGGGGTTTATTTTGTCCATGGTGACTTGATGGGATATTCAAATTATCGTGATTAAGTTTTCGCTGATAGTAAACTAATAAAGCCAATCAAAACTTTGCTGGAAAAACTGCATAATTGAATTTGGTTGAAAACATGCCTTTAAATACGATACTCTACCACAACTTAGTAGATTCTCGTTTTATTTCGTTATTTGGCTGTTCATATTGGTTTTGACTGGTTGTTGCAGGTGTAAACAAAATCGTGACAGCAAAATGATTTATTGCTGCCGCAGTGGTCATGATAAACTGGTTTAGTCTAACTTACTGTGGTTGATATTTTTTGCTTTTGTTGAGCAATAGACGGGAGAAATAGTTGCTATAAACGTAGAGAACTTCAATAAAATAAGATAAATTTGGAAAATATCTGTCTGCAGACGCTTCTTTTCTTTTTAGTTCCTGGTGTGTTTTATCGAAGGTGCCCACAAAAATGTTCTTCAATATTGTTAAAATAAGAAATGAATTATGGAAATCTCAAGTCTTGCATTCGTGTGTTGTTCTTAATTTGTCAAAACTAGCTCATGTGAAATTTGTCTCGGTAGGACTTGGTAGAATGACTAGTTTGACTCATTGACTGTCATGTACTAACATGAACTTAATGACTTTCCCTTATATATAAATTTCCAACCATTCATTGACCAAAAATTACTGGAGTAACTTCATTTAATCAAATATAATCCGTCATTTTTCAGAGGACGCTGGTGCTGCTAGCCTGTAGACCTGAAATTCCAGAATTCTAATCCCGCCGACACCACCAGCATGCGTAGGGGTAAGGTGTGTGTGTGTGTGTTGTTCCTGAAAAAAATAACTGCCGTATGTTGTTTTGTAAAATTGGCCCACCACTAATTAAAGTTGAATAAGTAATTTGTGACTTTGAAGAATAACGACTAAAGCCATGCTAAACATTTTCATGACTTTAAACTTTAAATTTTCAAGGCCGGCAGGTTTTGCACATAAACAAAACAAGAGTGCATCTGTAAATTTTATAAAAAAAATTAGACAAATAAATGACTAACGTTCATCTGTGGCTTAGAAACGATAAAGGATAAAAGCCCTTTATGGAACAAAACACGACCAGCGCTGTTCAACGTGGCTTCGGACATCGCAACGGTGACCATGCCTTCTGCATGGGCAAACATAGGCACGATCTGTTGATGAAGAGATACTTTATTTGTTAGTTGGTTTGATACAAAACCTTTGGTTAGATCAAAAATTTATTTGTAACTGGTCATAAGAAGATTTTTTTTTAAATACGGTGAGAAATAAAATCATATCAAGCTTTTTAGAAAAATATCATAATTTGTGTAATTTTGTTAAAATTTTTGTAACATTTTAATAGACCCAAGTAAAAAAGAAATATTGAAGTGTTAACCTCTTCGTGGACGTGGTCACCCACAAACTTTCCTCTTTGCGAGACTTCAATGTAGTCGGCTCCGAAATAAATTTCCTCGCTCGGCTTTAGGTCAAGAGTCAACATATCATGAATATTTGCCTTTGAATTGAAAGTTGATAAAGCGTTGACACCGTTTATGTTAACGGCATTTGTAGCCAGGTTGCACATTGTTCTTCCTAGCGATGACTGGAAACCTCTCACAAACTGTTTGCTGCTATTTTTTTAGAAAAACACAAGTAAACCGTAAAAACGTTTATATTTTGTAATTCAGCAGTTTTTAATTTTAGCAAATCAAATGATGAGTCTATACACTAAAAAAACATTGACCACAGTTTTCTAAATGTTTGATATGTGAAATACGTGAGGATGGAAATGTAAAAAACTTTCGAATTGATATGGAAAAAACAAAGTTTATATTATAAATTTTTTTATTTTAAAAACCAAATATTATTTTTTTTAGAATTAACTCAAAACAAATGGTTATATTTCTCTAAAGAAAAATTTTAATTTGTAAAAACTTGTTAAAACTTTAAACAATTTTATTTTATTTTATTTTTGTCCAATCAATTTAACTTTAATACAAGTTAATGTCCTTGACAACACTTTAATACACCAACTTTTAACTCAATTGGATGATGAGGAGTAGGTTTTTTTGAGCGTCAAAAGTTAATATAAAAAATTTCAAATAGGAAAAAGAAAATGAAAAATGAAAAGAATGATAAGGATTGAACTTTGAAAATTTGAACTGTGCAAAATTGTAATTGGACATTCAACAAGTTTTATAAATTATAAAATAGAAACGAAGTTTATTTTTGCCAATTTTTCACATGAAAAAATAATAAAAACTTTTTTGAAACTTTTTTGAAACTTTTAAGTTTTTAACAAAAATTTGTACAAATAAATTATATAATATTTAAAACTAAAGAACAAAAATAAATAACAAAAAGCTAATAAAATCGGCAAAATTAATAAAATTAGGAAAATAAAGCAAATTAATCAAATAAAAAAATTAGTGATATAGTAGAAAAAAAAGTAAAACAACTTATAAAATTAAAAAATGAATGAATCGGATAAAATTATTTAGGTAAAATAAATGAAATAATTGAAATAAAAAAATAGTTGAAATTACTGATAAAATACTAAAATAAAATAAATAAATAAATATATTTGATAAGTAAATCAAAATACATAATTTCCGACGTATGTATGTATGTATGTATGTATGTATGTATGTATGTATGTATGTATGTATGTATGTATGTATGTATGTATGTATGTATGTATGTATGTATGTATGTATGTATGTATGTATGTATGTATGTATTATTATTATTATTATTTATTTAATTATTTCTCTTTCACAACGCCTTTTCCAGGACAAGTCTTGCTCGAAGGCGAGAAAGGGTACTTGCAGAGGCAGCCATTTATAGGCGCCTACCCTTTTAGCAATGCGAGTGAACTCCTTGCTTAAGGGAGTTACGCTGGTGACGCCGGCGAGGTTCGAACTGCCGACCTAACGATCGACAGGCGAATGCTCTACCGCTCTGCCACCAGCGCCTCAAAGTTTTATTACCAACAACGTGTACATCTTTAACAACGTTTTTTTTAAATGATCTAATTGGGTTAAAAAGATGTATGTATGTATGTATGTGTGTGTGTGTGTGTGTGTATGTATGTATGTATGTATGTATGTATGTATGTATATATGTATGTATGTTAGTAATTTCGCAAAATGCGGCGGCCGCGGTGGTCAGCAATCAGCAGTTGATTAAATTAGTGCGCACAGGCATGTAATAAACGTTATTATGCAATTGTACACTGTCAGCCTTAAAGATTCAAAACGTTTTTACCTAAGCTTATTATATAAGAAGTTATCCGATTACATTAAAAATTGTGCTGGATTTATTGTTCAAAAGAAAAAGCTGTCTTACAAAGGCATGGCAAGGTATATAGCGATTTTCATTTGCTTGAACCACGTCCGATCCAAAGCGTTGAACGTTTCTTTCTATATTGCTGAGCAAGTAGAGCAGCCACATTGTCTAATTACCATATTTAATCATTTACAACGATTGAGATCCTGACTTCATTGAACTTCTTATAATAATGGTAGAAAGGGAAAACGTTTTTTATTTAATATCTGACAGTTTGATAAAACAAAAAAAACGTAATTTTTGACGGAGTATTTCTAGTTTATATAGATTATTATTTGCAGTCTAACTCACTTTCTGATGATGCTATATATGCGGTCGATGTCCCCATGAAAACTGGATACGATAGGATTCACAGAGGAGGAACAGGAAGTCGAAGCTATATGCGGCCTGCCATGGCTTCCGACGCTGATTTCGATGCTCATAAATGCTGAGGCACCACTTGTTGTTACTTCCATTGCGGTGTTGTGTCGAAACTTTACAGGCCCGCCGATTTTTTTGCCTTTACACATCAGGTTGGCCGTAGCCCGAACCGAAGCATCGGTGAGTGACAATGTGACCATGCCGTTTGGATTGATTTGCAGGCTGATGTCCGGCTTGATGAAATCGCGAATCTGTAATAAATGGTTGACGTGATATTGAAAATATATCAAATTAGGATCACTTTTGAATTTTTAGCTATTATGTTTTATTAACGTCAGTATCTGTTTAAAATGATAATTTTTAAATTTTGCTTTATTTTTATATGCATTTATAGTTTTGTGCAAAGCAACGGTATTGCAAAGGCGGTAACGGTGAATTCCATCTGCTACCTTACTTAATATTAAGGAAAACCATATGTGGCTAGAAATTTTAAAATGAGTTTTTGAGCTTTGAAAATATTTTGATATTTTAAAATAAAAAAGCGTTTATACGATAAATCAAGAACAGAAACTTTAACTCGCTGGTGCTTGTCAGTCTTTTATTTCCATCGAGTTTTTTGTTTTTGTTTTAGATAAAGATTTTGGATTTCATCTGCATAACAAAATCTGAGAGTTGAAAATTCAGTTTTTCTCTGATTTATTCCATTATTAATTATGAACATGCAATTCTAAGGATTATTCAAAAACACCAAATAACTTATAAGTTGAAGTTTTTTAACAGGGGCGCGATTCATGCTAAATATTGGAGGGAACCATTTTCTTCCTTTTCCTACCTCTTCTTTAATGCGGGGTCTGTAGGATATGACCCGTGGAAAAAAAATTGACGTTGGTCTTGCTGTAGATGAGTTTCAGATCATTTAAAAAAATATTACGTTTCTCTAAGTTGCGTTCTCAGTCTTGACTGAGTCATGATATTGCGTAACCACGTTTTCAACCGATGCAAGGTAATGAAAGAACGCTTTGCCTCGCATGATGATACTGGACATATGAGCATAACCTAACGAGCTGCTCAACTTTTGGAAATAGTCAATAGCTCAAATCACTTTAACATCACTTCTCAAGTTTGTATACTTCCGCTGACATTGCTAGTTGCATAAAGTCTTGACATCCAGTAAAAGATATGGGCCTATGGTTAGTCACCTCTGGTGTTGCTCCTTTTTTATGAATCGGTGTAACATGTGCGAAGCTCTAATCGTTAGGCAACATATGCGCGTTAAAAGAAAAATCTTCCTTCAAAAATGTTGAATCTTTCTTCAAAAATTTTGAATCTTGAGGGTCGATGGCCTTCCCCTTCCTTCCGCAAGAGACACCCCTGCCCGTTTGTGAACAATAAGAAAGTCAATTCGCCGACAGGATAGAAGGAGCATTTGATTGAATTGAGAAATGACAGTTTTATCAAAAAACGTTCACGAACACAACGTTGGCTTGCAATTTAAATAATTTGTCGTTTAATCAGTTTAAAAGCAGTAAAAACGTTGTTATCATTTTTATATTTTTGGTTTTGTGAAATGTTTTTGTCATTAACTGATATCAAATCCAAAAAAGGAGAGACTTCTCAGAGTAAATGATGACATACGAATTTGCTTGTTAGCTTTGGGGTCACGATAGAATACGATCTGTTCCCTTAAACAAGCTCAGCTAGCACACTGAATTATTAAGTAAAAATTTCTAATATTTTGAATAAAATAAGTAAAAATCATTTTCGCTCATTGTGAATATTTTTTTAGTGTCGTCACCCAAAAAAAGTTGTTTAACACCGTCACAAGAGTATTTAAAAGACCATCTTTTATGAGCTTATCAAGAACCCGTTTCTTGAGTCACCAGTCTCCTTATTGACTGATTGCTATTTTTAAACTATTTTTGCTTTTAAAACCAAATTTTAGAAATAGCAAAAACTTGAAAACCTGCATTTGTTTTATTATTAACAAATTTATTTGCTATCAAAGTTGAATCTATTATGTTCTATAAATTAAAAAAAAAGCAAAATAAATGAGAAAAAAATTATTTTGCTGAAATAATGCTGGCATTTGACAAAATATTAGTTAATTAAATTAGTTAATTGAATATTTAAAATTCTAAATGTTTGTGAGTGCCGTACGAAATATATTCAGAGTAATGGTTTAAAAACTTTAATATAATATCTTCAGAAATGTCAAAAAATAAAATAAAATAAATGTATTTATAATATTGCCTTATAATAATAGGTTTTGACATTATAGTTGACAAAACAACTCTTACCGTGGTGTTGAATATTGAGATATCCATGGTACCATAACTAAACTCTTCGGAGCCTCTGAAATCCGACAGCTGTTCGTTCTCAATGCTGGTCGAGAGAGTGTCGACTATCTGACTGGCGATATAATTCAGAGCGCTTTCTGAGATTACCAATTTCATTGCGGGATTGCTATCTGCAACAAAAGTGATGATAGTGAAAAAGAAAAACTAGGTTTAAAAGATTAATAGTTTTTTTTACTGCACCTTAAAAATACTTTTTTTTAAATTTTAATCACTTGCATATTTTATGTCATAAGCAGACCGAAAAAATAACATAGATCTAGGTAAATTTTATGGATATCTAGATGTAGCAAATGAGAATGGAATTTAAAGTTCCAGATTGATCTTAGCATAAATCAATGAAATGAAAATGTTAAAATAAAAACAAAGTTTTTACTTGTTCCAGCAGGCACAAGACAGAAACTAAGAAAAATCTTCAGGGGAAACATGATGGTAAATCTTGGCCAACGTATATGTGCCACGTATTTTAATAAGTATTGCTTAGTGATTTCGTTAGCGAACGTTTCTTTTATAGATGACTGCTAGGTCACCAAAGCTTCTCAGCTGATATGTCTGCGATTCTGAACGACTCAACTGTTATGTCTGCGATTCTGAACGACTCAACTGTTATGTCTGCGATTCTGAACGACTCAACTGTTATTCCATCAACTTATCGTTCTGACATCACTAAGAATAAAAATAAAAAATTTAAAAATTGAGCAAAAAATAAAATTTCGTTGTGTCTGAATTCGATCATTGGATGTTATAAAAAATTTCGTTTCGCGCTGCTAAGTTAACTTTTTTTTTTATAAAGCGTGCTGAAGAGTTCAATGAGCTTAAGAAACACAATTTTCTAGGACAAGTAAAATATTTTTGAAAGTTTTTTCATTTTGAGTTTTTTAGCATGATTGCGTGACTTCATATACGTACGTGTACCGATTTTTAAAGACAAATTTACATCAGTATGATTGTTCATTACCGTTAGGTATACAAATCAGTTGGTATTAAACAAGTGCATTACGTATGATAATACTTAATAACCCCTCCGTAAATTTAGTAACTACGAATAAGAAATTCGTCAACGGGAGTACTCGATGTTAAATGCCATTTCGCTTACGACAATGCCACGCATAATAATTAGTCATCGTCTCACCTTATTAAATGATTATTAAGGACAATCGACGAATATGGGGTCATCAATGACGTATGAAGTGACGTTTGATACATGAATGAAGAATTGAAATATTTTTGTCGTTTTTATTATTAAAATATTCAAACAGGTGAAACTTGCGTTTATCAATATTTTACAATAACTTTTAGTATAAAAATTAATAATTATGCTTACCTCTCTCACATGACAGCACAAAAAACTTTAAAAAATAAGTCTGGTCTTCGATCTTCCTCTCTTAGTCACTTTCATATCTTTTCTGTTAAGCATTCTTTTGCTAAACACTCTTATAGCATTATAACGTCATATTTGAGGCAGAGGTGAACATGGGTTCATTTTTGGCGACTCAGCCCAACCAACCCAACCCAACTCGACCCATCTAAAAATTAAAAATTTTTAAACCATCCCAACTCAGTTAAAATGTTTTTAATTATTTTTTTTTCAACCAAACCCACGCATGTGTCAAAAATTGGACTAAACCCTACTCAACCCAACCCAATCCAACCAAACCCATGGATCAACTCAACCTACGTCCACCTCTGATTTGAAGGGAAATCTGATTATTTAAGACACAGTGTTACAAGAGGAATAGGAGGGGTAAAAATAACCAAAAATTGCGTGACGTCATTTTTGAACGACCCCAAATCGCGGTCATTGACAGTTCTTTTTGAACGTATTAATATTGAAAAATCTGAAAGTTAAAGGAAATATTATTTTGATTTTTTAAATTACCGTATATAATAAAGTAGTTTAACATTATTCGGCACCCTAACACGGCTCACAGGGGCGCCAGCGCCCCGCTGTGTGTCAAACATATGTGAAGTTCTCGAATGTCTGAGTGTTTCTACAAAAAATGGACCAAAATCAGAATTTTTCTATTTAGCAGTAAATTACTGATTTTCGGATACTGCGTTTAAAACCTTTTCTTCGAAATGCATGGAAATCGATATGACACGTGAACATATGTCGGATAACAAATTTTATTGGCAAACGATTTTCAGATTTGCTGTGATTAAGTATTTCCGGGGTCTTACGTTTAACCAGTTTAAACTTATAAAAGTTAGATGGGGATATTTTTTTCAAATTTCAATCAACCAATCAGCGCTTTAATTTATATTGTGATTTTACAAAGAGGCGCTCAAGAACTCAATTTAAATTAATTTAAATTTTCTTCTCCCAACGTTTTTAACTCTTAGTTTAATGTTGTAAATATATTTGATATCGTAGTGTTTTTTCTAAAATTTAATTTGTGGTTTTTTTATTTCCAGTATTTTCGAGGTTTTTATGTTTCATCATCATCGGTCGACTACGCTTCGTCCGGACCTGTTGGTCCCCCTCCCCTCCGCAGACAACAATATCTGAGTTTCCATTTCTCTCCATTGGCCTCCGTGGCTTCCCTTCTAACCTCCTCAGTGGTGATGCTCTTTCTGTCATAACCCATGTATGTTGACATATGATCGAGGTATGACATTCTTGGACTGCCACGTCTGTTGCTAGCTCTTACGTTCGATGTGTACAGCATGTATATATTTGCCGGTTCATCCCGGCTCATACGCAGGCAATAACCAGTGAAAGACAACTGTCGATGACGAATCAATGTGCTGATAGGAGCTGATTGTGCCCTGTCGTACAGGTTCTCGTTTGTCATACTGAACCACATCGATCATCCTGCGATAACACTTTCTGGCGAACACGTCCAATTTATTCGCCAAACTTTTTGTTACAAGCCAGGATTCACATCCATACAACAAAATCGATACACATGCTGCGTTGAAGAAGCGCACTCTCAGCATCACACCAACGTGTCTGGAGGTGAGGATCTTCTCCAGTTTGTGGAAGGCCCCCCATGCAAGTGCGATCCTTGACTCTATATCTCTGACATCTGAGTTCATGTGAGATCCAAGATATTTAAAGTCCCGGACCACTTCTACTTTTTCGCCGTCGATTGTGAGGTGCGGAGCATTAAAATCTTCAGGGATGTTGAGACGCATCTGTACGGTCTTCATGGTGTTTATTTCGAGTCCAACCTTTTTTTATTCTGCGTTGAGAGCATTCAGTTGTCGCTGGGTACCTTCTATTGAGCTCTCCAGCAAGGCTATGTCATCCGCAAAGTCGAGGTCATTAATCCTCCTCCCCGCCTGTCTTGATCCTTTGCGACGGTGTGTCAGATGTCATGAGAAGAGCGGTGTCAAGATAGACATGTTGTGTATGTGATTATTGGTGGATGGGATGTGTTGTGTGTACGCTTGCTATTTGTTGTAGTATGAATGTTCACCTGTAGTTGTAAGAGGTGTTGTTGTATATTAGTGGCTAGCGTGCTGTTTAGGCGGAGAAAAAGTATGCGCAGAGTTTTTAGTGTAGTGAGAGTCGAGCTCGAGAGTGGTTGTCACGTAGTTAGGAGTGAATTGTGGTGAATTGTTGAATTGGCGAATTTTCGTATTGAAGTTCAATTTTCCGTTTTGTTAATTTTTATTTAATAATAAAGACCTCTTAAGCTGAAGTAAGAGTTTTGTTGTTGAGCGGTTTGCCCAAGTTGACATTTTTGGCGACCCCGACGAGACTGAAAAAAAAAATTTGTCGACGTGGGCAAATAAGGAAGCTGTAACGTTTGTTTTGAAATTGTTTTGCGGAGTTTTCTGTTAGAAGTTTTGTCATGACCAGTATTCAAAAACTGAAAGAACTTGGAGAAAGTCTGGGGTATAAAGATACCGAGCTGCAGTTGTTTGTTAAAGAGCAACAGGCAGAAGAAAGGACACAAAGAAATTTAGACAGAGAGGCACAATTGCAGGCACAGCTGCAGGCAGATAAGATGAAAATGGAGGCGGATAGAACCAGAATCGAACTGGAAAGAATAGCAAATGAGCAAAAAAACAAAGACCGTGAAATAACCAGGCTCGAGTTGGAAATCAAGAAAAACAGCCTCAACCAGACAAGTTCCGTCGGTCTAACTCACGTGGCATCAGGACCCAAGTTACCATGTTTTGAGGATGAGAAAAATGACATGGACGCGTATTTGTTTCGGTTTGAAAGAGTGGCTGAAATTCAATCCTGGAGAAAATCAGAATGGGCTATATTTTTGTCATCCCTGCTGAAAGGAAAGGCTTTGGAAGTTTATTCTACGTTGCCGTCTGACCAGGCTGGAAATTACGACGTTATAAAAAAAGCTCTGTTACGACGCTATGAATTAACAGAGGAGGGATTCGTCAAAAAATTTAGAACTGCTAGACCTGAGAAGAATGAGGCTCCCGACTCTTTTTTAGTTCGTTTGCAAAGCTACTTGCAGCGGTGGGTTGAGCTGTCAGAAACCGAAAAAAGCTACGAGGGGTTGTCGATGCTTCTGGTGATGGAGCAATATGTGAATGGCTGCTCCAAAGAAATGGCCTTGTTTCTGAAAGAACGCGCTCCACGAAATCTTCAGGAACTTAGTGATTTTGCAAGGCAGTATTTGGATGCGCACGGAGAAGAAAGTTACTTACGAAGTCTTTCTGAAGTCAGCGAACAAAGTTCCAAGAAATCAAAAAACTGTTTCAACTGTGTGCGGGTCGGACATTTTGCGGCAGAGTGCAGAGGCAGTGGCGGTTCTTCGAAGTTGACGACAATTTCAAATAGAGTCCACGACAAGACAAGTAGAAAGCGGATGTTGGAACTGCGGCAAATTTGGTCACGTGTCAAGAAACTGCTTCCAGATAACAAAAACTGCTGCTTTGGTTACTGGTGGTAGCATGGAAAAGAACGGTTGCATGGTGGTTCAGGTACGCAATAAAGAAGCTTTGGTTAATGGTGCTGAAATGAAAAGAAATGGTTGTAAAGTATGTGAAACACGACCTCTTTGGAACGACGTCAGTTCAACACCTGCTATTCAAGGATGCAATGGAGAACACGGAGCCGAATGTAGAATGTCATGCGGATGTCAATCCGTTATCGTGGACGCATTTCGCTCGTCAACAAGTTGTCAGGTCGAAATGCCTGTCGTTCAAGGATATATCAATAAAAGAAAAGTATCCGTCCTGAGAGACACAAGCTGTTCCACTGTGGTTGTTCGCCGTTCGCTTGTCCAGAGCCATCAAATGATTGGCTCGGATCAACGCTGCGTATTGATTGACGGTACCGTTCGAATTTTTCCGGTAGCTGAAATCGACATCAAGACTCCATTTTACACGGGATCGGTAAAAGCCCTATGCATGAAAAGACCTTTGTATGATCTTGTCATAGGAAATGTTGACGGCACAAAAAGTGTCAGTGACTTAGGTGAAGAAGCAGCAGCAATTACTAGAAGTCAACAGCAAAGGTCTACAATCAGGCGGTTAACCGTGGTAAAGTTTACAATCAACGACATTAGTGTTGAAGACTTAAAGAAAATGCAGCAAGATGACGAAAGCTTGCACAGATTCTTAAAGAAACAGCCACAAACAACTGATGAAAACAAGTAGATGTTTGTCAAGGAAAGAAATATATGGGACAGAAAAATTGAGAACTCTGGAAACGAAAAAACATCTCAAGTTTCCACGCTTCTTTCTTCTGGTGGAAATACTGAAATTACTGGAGCAGTTATTTTTGAACCGATGGATGACGCAGATGACGAGGTACCACCGTTGGAAACCATATCCCCGCAACAAAATGAAACATTAAAAGACGTTAAGATTAATCTAAAATTGGCACCAAATCAGCATTTACAAGTTCTAGAGTTATTAAAAGAGTACCAAGATATATTCACGGATGTGCCGAAAATCTGTAACCTTGGACCACATGAAATAAATTTGGTTTCTGATGATCCGATAGTTGGGAAAGGTTACCCAGTTCCTCATGCGATGAAACCCACGTTGGAAGCTGAATTGAATTTGATGCTTCGAATGAATATCATCGAGCCATCAAAAGCAGCATATTCATCACCGGTGGTGTTGGTCAAGAAATCGGATGGAAATACAAGAGTCTGCATCGACTATAGAAGCACGATGATTTTGAAAAAATGGTTTTTGCCCAGGAAGATCGTTTCAATGCAATCAAGAGGTTTACTCTGCTGGAGAAGGCGTTTTCTGATCAGAAGAAACACGAGGAGAAATTGAAACGACAATAGGAGAAAAGAAAAGAGAAGGAAAGACAGGAAGAATTAGAAGAGAAAAAACCATTTTTCGTCTGGAAGAAGGGACGAATGTCAAGATAGACATGTTGTGTATGTGATTATTGGTGGATGGGATGTGTTGTGTGTACGCTTGCTATTTGTTGTAGTATGAATGTTCACCTGTAGTTGTAAGAGGTGTTGTTGTATATTAGTGGCTAGCGTGCTGTTTAGGCGGAGAAAAAGTATGCGCAGAGTTTTTAGTGTAGTGAGAGTCGAGCTCGAGAGTGGTTGTCACGTAGTTAGGAGTGAATTGTGGTGAATTGTTGAATTGGCGAATTTTCGTATTGAAGTTCAATTTTCCGTTTTGTTAATTTTTATTTAATAATAAAGACCTCTTAAGCTGAAGTAAGAGTTTTGTTGTTGAGCGGTTTGCCCAAGTTGACATTTTTGGCGACCCCGACGAGACTGAAAAAAAAAATTTGTCGACGTGGGCAAATAAGGAAGCTGTAACGTTTGTTTTGAAATTGTTTTGCGGAGTTTTCTGTTAGAAGTTTTGTCATGACCAGTATTCAAAAACTGAAAGAACTTGGAGAAAGTCTGGGGTATAAAGATACCGAGCTGCAGTTGTTTGTTAAAGAGCAACAGGCAGAAGAAAGGACACAAAGAAATTTAGACAGAGAGGCACAATTGCAGGCACAGCTGCAGGCAGATAAGATGAAAATGGAGGCGGATAGAACCAGAATCGAACTGGAAAGAATAGCAAATGAGCAAAAAAACAAAGACCGTGAAATAACCAGGCTCGAGTTGGAAATCAAGAAAAACAGCCTCAACCAGACAAGTTCCGTCGGTCTAACTCACGTGGCATCAGGACCCAAGTTACCATGTTTTGAGGATGAGAAAAATGACATGGACGCGTATTTGTTTCGGTTTGAAAGAGTGGCTGAAATTCAATCCTGGAGAAAATCAGAATGGGCTATATTTTTGTCATCCCTGCTGAAAGGAAAGGCTTTGGAAGTTTATTCTACGTTGCCGTCTGACCAGGCTGGAAATTACGACGTTATAAAAAAAGCTCTGTTACGACGCTATGAATTAACAGAGGAGGGATTCGTCAAAAAATTTAGAACTGCTAGACCTGAGAAGAATGAGGCTCCCGACTCTTTTTTACTTCGTTTGCAAAGCTACTTGCAGCGGTGGGTTGAGCTGTCAGAAACCGAAAAAAGCTACGAGGGGTTGTCGATGCTTCTGGTGATGGAGCAATATGTGAATGGCTGCTCCAAAGAAATGGCCTTGTTTCTGAAAGAACGCGCTCCACGAAATCTTCAGGAACTTAGTGATTTTGCAAGGCAGTATTTGGATGCGCACGGAGAAGAAAGTTACTTACGAAGTCTTTCTGAAGTCAGCGAACAAAGTTCCAAGAAATCAAAAAACTGTTTCAACTGTGTGCGGGTCGGACATTTTGCGGCAGAGTGCAGAGGCAGTGGCGGTTCTTCGAAGTTGACGACAATTTCAAATAGAGTCCACGACAAGACAAGTAGAAAGCGGATGTTGGAACTGCGGCAAATTTGGTCACGTGTCAAGAAACTGCTTCCAGATAACAAAAACTGCTGCTTTGGTTACTGGTGGTAGCATGGAAAAGAACGGTTGCATGGTGGTTCAGGTACGCAATAAAGAAGCTTTGGTTAATGGTGCTGAAATGAAAAGAAATGGTTGTAAAGTATGTGAAACACGACCTCTTTGGAACGACGTCAGTTCAACACCTGCTATTCAAGGATGCAATGGAGAACACGGAGCCGAATGTAGAATGTCATGCGGATGTCAATCCGTTATCGTGGACGCATTTCGCTCGTCAACAAGTTGTCAGGTCGAAATGCCTGTCGTTCAAGGATATATCAATAAAAGAAAAGTATCCGTCCTGAGAGACACAAGCTGTTCCACTGTGGTTGTTCGCCGTTCGCTTGTCCAGAGCCATCAAATGATTGGCTCGGATCAACGCTGCGTATTAATTGACGGTACCGTTCGAATTTTTCCGGTAGCTGAAATCGACATCAAGACTCCATTTTACACGGGATCGGTAAAAGCCCTATGCATGAAAAGACCTTTGTATGATCTTGTCATAGGAAATGTTGACGGCACAAAAAGTGTCAGTGACTTAGGTGAAGAAGCAGCAGCAATTACTAGAAGTCAACAGCAAAGGTCTACAATCAGGCGGTTAACCGTGGTAAAGTTTACAATCAACGACATTAGTGTTGAAGACTTAAAGAAAATGCAGCAAGATGACGAAAGCTTGCACAGATTCTTAAAGAAACAGCCACAAACAACTGATGAAAACAAGTAGATGTTTGTCAAGGAAAGAAATATATGGGACAGAAAAATTGAGAACTCTGGAAACGAAAAAACATCTCAAGTTTCCACGCTTCTTTCTTCTGGTGGAAATACTGAAATTACTGGAGCAGTTATTTTTGAACCGATGGATGACGCAGATGACGAGGTACCACCGTTGGAAACCATATCCCCGCAACAAAATGAAACATTAAAAGACGTTAAGATTAATCTAAAATTGGCACCAAATCAGCATTTACAAGTTCTAGAGTTATTAAAAGAGTACCAAGATATATTCACGGATGTGCCGAAAATCTGTAACCTTGGACCACATGAAATAAATTTGGTTTCTGATGATCCGATAGTTGGGAAAGGTTACCCAGTTCCTCATGCGATGAAACCCACGTTGGAAGCTGAATTGAATTTGATGCTTCGAATGAATATCATCGAGCCATCAAAAGCAGCATATTCATCACCGGTGGTGTTGGTCAAGAAATCGGATGGAAATACAAGAGTCTGCATCGACTATAGAAGCACGATGATTTTGAAAAAATGGTTTTTGCCCAGGAAGATCGTTTCAATGCAATCAAGAGGTTTACTCTGCTGGAGAAGGCGTTTTCTGATCAGAAGAAACACGAGGAGAAATTGAAACGACAATAGGAGAAAAGAAAAGAGAAGGAAAGACAGGAAGAATTAGAAGAGAAAAAACCATTTTTCGTCTGGAAGAAGGGACGAATGTCAAGATAGACATGTTGTGTATGTGATTATTGGTGGATGGGATGTGTTGTGTGTACGCTTGCTATTTGTTGTAGTATGAATGTTCACCTATAGTTGTAAGAGTTGTTGTTGTATATTAGTGGCTAGCGTGCTGTTTAGGCGGAGAAAAAGTATGCGCAGAGTTTTTAGTGTAGTGAGAGTCGAGCTCGAGAGTGGTTGTCACGTAGTTAGGAGTGAATTGTGGTGAATTGTTGAATTGGCGAATTTTCGTATTGAAGTTCAATTTTCCGTTTTGTTAATTTTTTATTTAATAATAAAGACCTCTTAAGCTGAAGTTAGAGTTTTGTTGTTGAGCGGTTTGCCCAAGTTGACAAGCGGAATATGGTTCTATGTTTACGTTCAATCATCTGTTATCTAAAAAGATAATAGGTTTCAATACTCAGAAACAATCATTGACGGCTCTTACGCTTATTAGCTTTTATATCCATGACTAGTTGATCGGATATGTAGGTACGTTTCCATAAGATAGAATATTATTTTCAAAACTATTCACACAAATTAATTGGTTATGCTAATAAAAATTGGACTAACACTTGTTAAAACTAACTTTTGATAGAAGTCAACTCATCCAAATGTTATCATTTCATGCGGGTAGGAAGGAGTTTTTCCGGTAGGCATGTACAATTTCCAACTGTTTCAGTATATTAAATATGTTAATTTCGAGCAAGAATTCCCAACCGCGCAAACAATAGAAACGTTCAGTCCTGCTTCTAATTGATAATTATTCATACTTATCATACAGTCATTAAAACACATTCAGTCAAAATTTTATAACATGGACAAACATTCCCAGCTAATTTGCGATGAGACACTGAAAATTTATTATTAAACAAGTACTTTAATTAGTTTTTAATTAACAACATTTCCTGTTTAGCGCTATAATGGCGTTTCGGTCTGAACGAAATAGAATTCGATTTGTTTTCTGTTCCTCGCGGAGACTGTGAGTTTTTTTCTTTACTATTCTTTTTTCTTAACTTTTCTTTATCTTATAATGTACTCTATGGATTTCTTGTTAGACTTTTCTCAATCTTCTACTCAGGGCCGGATTAAAGCATTTGGGGGCCCTAGGCCAGACAAATTGCGGGGCCCCTCGCATAAAATAAACTATAGATCAAGACTCTATTGAGAGTGGTATAACACCCTTTAACATATATACATGATACAGTAGGCCCTACAAACAACAATATAACGAAACCATTCACAATGCATTTGCAACTTGCAACAAATTCCAACCATGATGCTAAACTTCGAAAGTACTACATTCATATGTCATATTACAATAAACAATCCCTCATGCTACCATCATACAAATTTACCAAAACGCAAGAAGTGACCATCCATCATTGTTTATTGATTATGAAGAAAATGTTGTACATCATAGATTATGTGATTACCTATATAGTAACCTACATAACTTTGGCAGTTAGCTGAGTTAGGCTTCCTGGTGTCTACAGTGTTATCTTCCTAGATTTCAATTAGGCAAATTCTGCAACAATACTTTCAAAGTTAATATTGTTGGTCAAGTCGGCTTCAATGGTCAAGAGAGACAAGTCACAAAGCTTCTCTTGGCCCACCGTTGAACGCAGCTGATTTTTCACTCTCTTTAACACAGAAAATGATCTTTCTCCCTCCGTGTTAGCGACGGGCAATGTCAGGTAAAGTCTGAAGGCAGTATCGACGTTTGGAAACGCTTCAGATATTCCGTGTTCTCGCATGCGTCTCAAACAAGCTGGAGGTGAAACATCTTCTGTAGGATACTGCTTGATGTAACCAACGAATTGAATTAGCTCATCCTCAAACACTTCTTCTGCAATGTCAGTTGAGAAATGTGCCTGGAATTTACGTGCAGACTCACGTAATTCAGCTTCAGAAGATGTCAACAACGTAAACAGGAAGCCAAACTGGTGCTTCAATTTCGAATACACCTCCGTTCTCCGAACTAATTCCGTCAACAACGAATCTAGAATGGGAAGATATGTTGACGTCCTGAATCTTTCCCTGGGGGACAGCTGTACCTCGGAATCCACCTCGTTAAATAGCGCCTCCTCTTCCTTGCTCGCGCATGTTCTGCACGATAGCTAGAATTTTCCACCAACAACTTTGCTTTATCTTCATAGGAAAGGTAGGCTTCTTCAGTGCGAATGGAGCTGATGAATGAGTGCAAGCTTTCGTAAAGAGAAACACAGGTTGCAAGATCAATGTTCACTTTCTGTAGGTTTTCCTTGTGGAATTGAAGCGTTCAAGAATGGAGTCCCAAACTACGCACAGCACAGCCATTTCGAGAGTTTCCATTTTAGTGGCTAAACTGGATGCATCATTCCTTGCGGTTGCAGTCTGATCTTTGTCATTGGCAAGCTGTTCAAGAGCTGAAAGTATTCCTGAATAGTTATGTCTCAGAGCACGAGTTGCGTCAGCTCTAGCAGACCAACGTGTGGTTGACAAAGACTTCGGAACAATACCATCTATACAAGCTGAAAGAATTGCCCAGCGGTGTGTGGAGGTGGAAAAAAGTTGAACAGTGCTTGCACCATCCCAAAGAATGATACAGCATGGACACAACATTCAGCGGCACATGTTCCAACAAGGTTCAGTGAATGAGCAGAACACGGAACGAACTCAACCAGCTTGTTCACACGCTTTAGTCTAGCTTGAACTCCTCCGTATTTCCCAGACATATTGCTAGGATTATCATAACTTTGGCCACGACAGTCAGATATACAAATTCCATATTCGGACAATGTTTCCAAGATGACTTTGGACAAAGTCTCACTATCATGACTGGAAATTGGAATGAATTTGATGAATCTTTCAACTGGTTTACCACTCAAATCAATGAAACGCAGAATGAGGGTCAACTGGTCAACATGACAAATATTTGGAGTGGAATCCACGCTGATTGCGAAATACTTGGCTGTTTTCACTTGTGATATGATAGTCAATAGAACTTCTTTAGCCATCAGCTGAATGAACTCATTACAAGTCGTGGAAGACAGATATGAAACAGAACCTCTACCGGCATTGCCATAGCGAGAAATATGACTGGCAAGAAACGGATCAAACTGAGAGAGAAGTTCAATCAATCCCAGAAAATTCCCATTATTGCAGGAGCCTAAAATCTCATCTTGTCCACGAAAAGCAAGTCCTCTCTGTGCAAGAAATTTGACAACTGTAACAACCCTCCGAAGAACGTTCATCCAATAGCCACGTTCCATTTCAAACTGAGCCTCAAGGTGAGAAGTAATGTGACCTTCGCTTTTACCAAGAGATATGCTAGCAACAACAGAATTTTGGTGTGCAACACTATTCTCATGTTATACTAGACGATACGAATTTTTCCAGTCATTAAAACCACTTGTGAATTGATTTACACTGCCAGAAAAGAGTTTGCATGCTGAGCAGTACACTCTGCCAGAAGTCTGAGAATAAAGTAGCCATGTTCGCTTAACAGTCTCATCATTGGGAAGTTTCCTGAAAAACATCGACGAAGTCAAGTACCTCGTTCTCCCATCATCATAAAGGTGTGCTGAATTAATGAAACTAATGTCGGTAACCTGTATATAGTTGGCTGCGATAAATGACGTTCGGAGTTCGTCCGTAACAGCTGTCCATGTAGCAGGATCCGTCAAACAATGGTTGGATTTGGAAGGTGATTGTGGCCGTGGCGGTTCCGGTTCCTCTTCCACCGAGACATTAGGCTCTGAAACCAACGCAGTGGGTTCCACTTCAACGTGAGTAGACGGAGGCTTTGGTCTACAGAACAAGTCTGTAATTTTGGGCATGCTAGCCACGTCTTTCCGCTGTTTCTCTTCTTCCAGTGCTTTCTTTTTCCGTTTCTCATGGCCACTTTCGTACGAACGTCCGATATCACGATTTCTTGCCCCCCTAAGGTTTTTCTGAAATGACGTCCCTGTTAAATGGTATGTAAAATTGGCTGAAACTTCATGCTTACTAACTCCGAAGAGATTTTATACATGCGATTGCTGAGGTTGGGTCGTTACTTAAATATGGTACACTAGCCGGTAGAATAGAATGGCAAGTGTTACACAATCACATAAATCAAATAAAACACATGCTTTTATTGATCTCTTAGGCAACATTGTCACAGTCAGCCCATTGTTTATCAGTAGAATGAGCAGATAATGGAGCGCAGCCCAGCGCTTGATTTTCATGCTAAATCGGGGATTAACGGACCTCGGGATTAACGGATCTCGGAATCCCGAGATTTATGAACCTCGGGATTAACGATATACAATCATCTCAACATGTTTTTGGAGACTAAATTAAAATTTACCGACAGACCTCTTAAGGCTTTGGCGTGCACAACAAGCACACAAATTTAAAAAAAGTATTATAGCATTCCAATGCAGCCACGGAGATACAGCAGATCTATCATCTTAAATAGCATTATTACTATTACGCTGGAGGACGCCATTTCGATACGCCAAATTCAAACATTCAGCCGCGCTTTTCTAGACACACGCCATCGTCGATATTATTGAGCTTTTGAATTTTTGAAAAAGGCGCGATAAGTTTGTTTGTTAAATTTGATTGATCTTAGATACTACTCGATAAGATTTATTATTCAATCAATTCAACTGAACTGAAAAATAATATTTACCTTTTTTTGCGTACATACGCATTCGTTGGAGACGGTCTCGATTTCTGGAAGTTGAAGCCATGACTACAACTACTAAAAATTCTAAATACGATCTAGGAGATTCTTCTAAGTTCAAACGGATTACGGTACATTCAACGATTATATTCAACGACTAGAATAAATATTAACAAATGATGGGATATGCATTGCAATGCCCGATGACGTCACATCGAACGCAGATGTTTACTGTTCCTATTAATATCTAGAGAGAGAGAGAGTGAGACACCATAGAGTAAACTGAACTAATAAATAAATCTTTTCTGCTTCTGCGTAATGCAAGGTGGTAGAAGTTTGACGTTGAGAGGGCCCGCAATTCGGGCCGGCAAATTAGTACGTTCCGCCGTCCAGCCCGTCCTCAAAATTATACTTTACAATTACAACCACTGGCCACACTTTTTTACCTTGTTCAGCGCGGGGCCCCTAAAACCGCGGGGCCCTAGGCCATGGCCTAGTTGGCCTGTGCGTTAATCCGGTCCTGCTTCTACTCTGCCTACCCGTACTGTTTGACGTAGGATCTATTTTTTTAATATTCTACATTTAAATTATATTAGAACAATTAAACGAACTACTAATTGTAATTGTAATTCTACTTCTTCCGATAATTCTAAATTAAAACCTCTTTTTAAAATAAATAATCTTAAATCAAATAATAATTTTAATAACCTTAACATAGCTACCCTTAATATTCGTTCTTTAAATAATAAATCACCCTATATTTCTGACTTGGCCCTGTCTAATTGTCTTGATCCTTTTCTTCTGACTGAGACCTGGCATGAATCTGCTTTTTCTCCTTTTCTCCTTGCTTCTATTCCTACTGGCTTTTATTTTGTTGAGCAGGCTAGGCCTCCTGTTGATCCTTTGCCTGCTCGACATTCTTCCTTTAGTGGCATCTGCCTTCTTTTTAAGTCTATCTTCTCTGTCTCTCTGAATTCTTCTATTAAATTCTCATCTTTTGAATGTCTCTTTATTTCTGTTAAAATTAACTCTTTAAGTTCAATCTCATAGGTATCTATAGGCCTCCAAAATGTTCTGAACCACAATTTTTGGAGGATTTCTACAACTTTTCTGAATCTCTTTTCTCTCTATCTACTCCTTCTTTTATCATTGGGGATTTTAATATTCCTATTAATAAAACTAAGGACGTTTTTGTCTCTCAATTTCTTAAAATCTTATCTACTTTTAACTTCTTTCAGCATTGTGACTTTCCGACTCATAATCGGGGCAACACATTGGATCCTATTATTTCTCCTCTCTTCTCTAATATAGGTGATTTTTCATCTGTAAAATTTCACTTTACTGATCACTACTTTATTTTTTTTTAATTTACCTCTTCTCAACCCTTAACTAATCTTTTTTTGTTACTAAACGGTGTTGGTCTAGATTTGATAAAACTCAATTATTAGATCTATTTCTTATCTCTGGGTTTTCTTCTTCTTTCACTGACGTCGATTCATTGAGATTACTCGACGATTTCATCCATATTGAATATTTGATTCTTTTTAAGACGTCTAGGTTTTGGTTCATTTCTAAAAAAGCTCCTTGGTTTGATCGTGATTGTGTTCTCTTCAAGTAATCAGTCCGTAAAACTGAGCGAGCTTATCGTTTTCATCTTTCTAAAGCTTCTTGGTATGAGTGGCAATACCATATCAAACTGTTATATCTTTATTATAAGAAACAACGCAGGTACCTACAACACTTTATTACCAATAACGAACAACCAATACGAGTCAGAACTCGAACGGAAAATAATAATCATAATATGGCCGCCAACTCGCAATGATGTCCGCGTCCATAGATATAATAATAATTTAATAATTAATGTCCATGGATCTAACACCTCCCTTCAGTTAGGACTTAGATGATACTTCTTTACTCTTGTATCCATGATGAGCCTCTTTGGTCGCTTGCGAAGTCTGTTGGGTCTCATTGTCGGAAGCGTGTGGTTGTTTCGATCTACCATTGTGCTTGGCGTATCTATTTTCTGGTTGTTAATCTGTTTCGTAAATGGCAGATCAAACGTGTCGAAAAGTGTGCTGTGATTTTCTATCCTGGGGCGTATCTGATTTATGTGTCGTTTGCAAACGATGTTTTCAACCAACACTTGGTACACGACCCGTCCCTCTCTCTTTAAAATTTTACCTGGCACCCAAGGTGGTCGATTTGGACGAAAATCCTTTACATACACGGTTTCATCTTTATGGAAACTCTTCCGAGGCTCAGCCTCTTTTTCTTTATTTGTTTGGGTGTGTAGTTGTTCTAAAATTGTTCTTGGTTTGAACCCCAAGAGATTTTCTGCTGGTGCTTTACCTTGGGGTGCTGCTGGACAGGGTGTTGTTCTATATGTAAACAGGACAGTTTGAAGAGCCTCTGCTGGTGGTTCTTCTCCTTTTAGTTTTTTTAGTGCCCTTTTGAAGGTGTCAACGAAACGTTCTGCTTGGCCATTAGATTGAGGGTGGTATGGTGGAGATCGAAGGTGTACAATGTTATATTTTCTGCAGAAATCTTCAAAATTTGTGGATGTAAATTGAGTACCATTGTCGGAAACCAATGTTTTAGGGTAGCCGAATCTGGAAAAGATCTTTTGTAGTTCCAGTATTGTTGCTTGTGTTGATGCGCTCTGCATTTCGACTACCTCCGGCCATTTGCTAAAAGAATCTACTAGGATCATATACATCTTACCTTCTACTGGTCCTGCAAAGTCCACATGCAGTCTTTCCCATGGCTTGGTTGTTGGAGTCCAGTTGCAAGGAGTTTCATGGCTTGGACTTTTTGCTGCCATTTGACATTGGGTGCATCTTCTTACTAACATTTCGATGTCATTGTTTATGCCTTGCCAATACACGTGTTCTCTTGCGAGTGATTTCATTCGACAAATTCCTGGATGACCTTTGTGAAGCATCTGTAACACGCGTTCTTGTAAACTGTCAGGAACAACTATTCTTTCTCCGAACATGATGCATCCATTCTGTATGGATAATTCAGATTTCAATGTGCACAACTGGGAAATGTGTTTTGAAGGTTTCTTTGGCCAGCTTCCTGTTTGTAAGTTTTGGTGGATGAGTTGTAGCTTCTCGTCATTTGTTGTTGCTGTGCAAATCTCTGGGTAACTAACAGGAAGTGCGTTAATAGTTCTTATGAATGAAGCATCGACATCTTTGTTTATTTTGGCTATCACTTTGTCTACCTCTGTTGTGTTTTGATCCGCTATCAGTCGTGATAGTGAATCTGCATGACCAAAGGATGTCGTACTTCTGTATTCAATTTTAAAGTCATATGATCTCAATGTGAGGGCCCAGCGTTGGAGACGGTTTGCTCTGAACGTTGGAATTCCTGCCTTATTTCCGAAGACTGCAAGAAGAGGTTTATGGTCGGTCAACAATGTGAATGGTCTGCCATATATGTACCTGTGAAATTTTTGAGTTGCAAAAATGATGGCAAGCGCTTCCTTTTCTATTTGGCCATATTTCTTTTCGGCATCTGTGAGACTGCGACTTGCGTGTGTTATAGCTTTTTCTGATCCGTCGGAATATCTGTGGTAGAGCACTGCTCCTATTCCGTAGTCTGATGCGTCTGCAGCCAGGACGACACTTTGTTTCTCATCGTAGTGTGTTAGTAGGAGATCTGATGTCAAAATCTGTTTTGTTTTGTCAAATGCTTTCTGACATTCTGGTGACTAGTAGAACTTTGTGTTCTTTTTAAGTAGCTCATCAAGTGGTGCTCTAAGTGAACGCATTTCCGAAACAAATGTTGCATAATAATTTATCAACCCCAAAAATGAACGAACTTGAGTGATGTCTTTTGGAATTGGCATATCTTGAATGACCTTCACTTTCTTTGGATCAGGTTGACGTCCCTTGCTTGAGATGACATGTCCCAGGTATGTGATTTGGGGCATGCTAAAGTTGCATTTCTCAACTTTTAATCGAAATCCATATTCTTGGATTCTAGTGATGAGTGCTTTCAGGTTGTCATTGTGTTCTTCGATGGTTGCACCTGTAACAATCACATCATCCAAGTACGCTGTCACTCCTTCTAGACCTGCGATCATTGTATCCATTATCTGTTGAAAAATACCAGGAGCTGACTTTACTCCAAAAGGAAGACGGTTGAATGTGTATAGCCCCTTATGTGTGTTGATGGTGAGTAGTTCTCTGGAGTGTTCATCAACTTCTACCTGTAAATATGCTTCTGCAAAATCAATTTGAGAAAAATTTTTACCACCATTCAGTTTAGTGAAAATTTCTTCAGCTGTTGGGAGTGGGTGTTGGTGTAGCATCAGTGCATCATTCAAACCTGTTGAGAAGTCAGCACAGAGTCTAATCTTTCCATTCGTTTTCTTCACGACTACAATCGGTGCTGCCCATTGTGAGTGGTTCACAGGAGTGATGACCCCTAGTTGTTGTAATCGGTTTAACTCTTCTTCAATTACGGTTTTAGCTGCAAAAGGCACAGAGCGTCGGCCTTTAAATATCGGTTGTTTCCCCGGTTTGACTTGTAATGTTGCTTTTGTTTTAGTGCAGCATCCTAACTCGGCCTTGAAAACATCTGAAAACCGAGTTTTGAGTTCTTCTATCAGGATCTTTCTCTTGCTATCCAAGTCGTCATTTTTAACCGTTTGGATCATGAACTTCTTGGCAAACAGTTTGAACTCTGGAAGATGTTCAATCCAAGGAAAGCCGAGAAGATCGTTGGTGTTTGTGACATGGCAGATGCCATGTCCATGATAAACTCTATGTGCATCATCTATGATGGCAAACGGTGTCGCAAACTGTCCGTCAATATGAAGTGGTTCACCATTAGCAACTTTATATTCGCCTTCGACTGGTGAGAGTTGTGGACATCCGAGGTTCTTCCATGTTTGCCGGGAGACCAAAGTGATGTCAGCACCAGTGTCCAGTTGCAAACGAGCATCGTAGTCTCCAATTTTGACACGGACAAACCTTTGTGTGTTTTCTTGTGTACTTGCTACTGCGGAGATCGTGTGCTGACGGTGCGATTTCTTCCAGTGTTTCTTATGCTGCTGTTGTTGTGTTGTTTGTCTTGGGCAATCACTCTTCCAGTGATTTCCGTTGCAAATGGGGCAAGGGCTGGGTGGACTTTTCTTGTGTGGTGATGGTTTAAAAGATGAGCGACTGTGTTGGTGATTGTGACTCCTGACGGCACTGATGTTTTGGTGCATGACTGTTGGCTGTTCCAGAAGTTTGGCATTTTCTTTTACTGTTTTTAACGCATGATAATCTTGAACCAGCTCTTTGAATGTTACTGATTCGTTGTCGTCCATTCGTCGGAGGAAACGCATTCGGTAGTCGGCTAGTTCAGGTGCTTGGAACGCAAAAACTAAAGCCAGACATTTGAATGTGTTATCAGTGATTTTGTTTACCTCCGCTTCTTCGCCGTTTGCGTTCAATAGATTGGCAAACGAATTGAAATCATCACTAGGGTTGAAAATTTGTCTAAAGCACTCAAACCTTTTTCTGAGAAGACTCTTCTGAGGAGAAAATATCTTTTTCATTGTAGTGACTGTTTCTTGCCAACTGAGGTCGTTTGGAGTTTGTGGGCTGATGTGCGTGTTGAACGTTTTGTATGAGTCGTCATCCAGTAATGATACCAGCACTTTGGTTTTTGTTCTTTCGTCTAGCTGTTGGTCGTCGATGAGGTCGTTGAAACGACGAAACCACAAATCGAAAGAATTTGTTTTCTCCGGGTTGTATGTGAATTTGTCCATCCTTTGCAGGACGTTTTGAAACAAATTATCGTTTGATGTGCGTGTTGAGTCCCTGCCTTGCATCGCCTCCAGCATCTTTATCAGGACTAATTGTTGGTCCGAGAGTTGCTTTATTAACGCTGTGAAGTCTGAAGTAGCCATTTCCTCGTCGCCAATTTGTTATATCTTTATTATAAGAAACAACGCAGGTACCTACAACACTTTATTACCAATAACGAACAACTAATACGAGTCAGAACTCGAACGGAAAATAATAATCATAATATGGCCGCCAACTCGCAATGATGTCCGCGTCCATAGATATAATAATAATTTAATAATTAATGTCCATGGATCTAACACAAACAATACCATAAGCTACTTTTTGATAAGCTACTTTTTGATAAGCTACTTTTTGATAAGCACGCTTCTTTTTTAAGAAAATTTATTGTTCTTGCTTCAAATTCTAGAAATAGGTGGTCTTCTCTGTCTAAACTCCTCAATAAAAAATCTCCTTCTCCGTCTTTCTCTCCTGATGACTATCACAACTTTCTAACTACTAAAATAAATAACATTAGATCTTCTAATAATAGTCAAACTCCTATTTTTTCTAAATCCTCGACTGAAACATGTATCTTTAAATTATGGTGTTCCTCAAGGCTCTATTCTTGGCCCTTTACTGTTTATTATATATACTTCTGAACTTCCTTATATTATATCTTCTCACTCTCTCAATAGTCAAATGTAAGTTGATGACTCTTATGTCTATTCTACTTTCTCTAACTCTTCTCTTAAGTCTGTTGTTAATCAAATAACTGCCTGCTTTCAATCTATTATCTCTTGGAGTTTTTCTATGTGTCTTAAGCTTAATCCTGATAAGTTTGAATTAATCTATTTCAATAAGTCCTCTAAATCTGTAACTCTGCTTCCTTTGGTTCTGCCACCTACATTTTCTCTTTCTATTTCTCCTTCTCCTCTTATTCGTAGTTTAGGTTTTCTCTTTGACTCCAACTTATCTTTAACTCTTCAAATATTATCTGTTATTAAATCTTGCTACTTCCATATACGACGCATTAAACAACTTCCACTGCTCGATGAGCCTTCTCTACAATTTCTAGTCCTTTCTCTTATTCTGTCTCGAATTGACTATTGCAATTCTCTCTACTATGATCTACCTGACTCTAACCTTCATCCTCTTTCTGAAGCTTTTAATTGTGCAGCACGCTTAATTTCTCGCGCCTCTTTTTCTCATCTCTCCATCTCTTGTTTTTCTTCACTGGCTACCTCTTAAATATAGGGTGATGTTTAAAATTTGCTTACTAAAATTTAAAAATTGCTCTTCTCCACTTTACATAACTAACTTAATAAAAATCCCTCCTAAGTCTGGTCTTCGATCTTCCTCTCTTAACCACTTTCATATCTTTTCTGTTAAGCATTCTTTTGCTAAACGCTCTTTTTCATACTCTGGTCCTTATCTCTGGAGGGGAATGTCAGTGATACCGAATTTTGCGATAACACCGACACTTCGGTGTCATTGCCAAAAATTCGGTGTTAACGCGTCCGAGTCGGTGTTAACGCTGTTGTTGTTTATTCAAGTCTTGTCTCTGTCTTTTACAAATTCAGGCAAGTTTACCGATGTAGAGGCTCGAATAGGTCCCCTCAGCCGCTGACTCTATATTTTAACTTGAAAGAAGAGTTTGTTCCTGAGAACTTCTTTAGAGAAGATATTCGAGTTGAGAGAGAACGTCATCTTCTTTTCTACTCTGATTATCAGGTGAATGTGGCAAAAAAAACAATTATTTTTGTATGGATGCCACCTTTAAAGTAAATAAATTTATTGTAAGAATTAATTCATTTTTTTTCCATGGTAAACTTCCGTTACAATATAATTTTAAATTGCACTTTGAGATAGGGATGTGGACATCAGCCAAACACGTTTTCCCAGGAGTGGAGGTACATGGCTGCTGGTTCCATTTTAAACAAGTCCTCTACCGAAAAGCGACGGTAAGTAATATAACTATATATATAAAAGAACATGTCCTGACTGACTGACTGACTGACTGACTGACTGACTGACTGACTGACTGACTGACTGACTGACTGACTGACTGACTGACTGACTGACTGACTGACTGACTGGCCGATAATCAACGCCGAGCTCAAACGCCTCATCCTAGGAAAGTGAAATTTGGAACTTATATTACTTTTATTGTGTAAGCATCCACTAAGAAAGGATTTTTGAAAATTTTGCTCCTGAGGGGAAGAAACTGGAAAACAAACTTTTTTCTAAAACAATGTATATCTCGAAAACCAAAAATGAGGAAATTTTGAAATTTGGTATGTAGATTCTTCTTAAAAAATAAAAAGATACGTGTTTCACCATTTTTTGAAAATTCGGTTTCCCGGACCTCAAATGTGGGTTCGAAAATTTGGTTATTTGGTTTTTAAAGTAGCTGCTACTCAAAAACTGTGAATGCTACAGGAGTAAAAATTAGTATTTAGTTTCAACTCCAAAAATAATGAAATACGTGTTTTAGCATTTTTTGAAAATTTGGTTTCCAGGACTTCAAATGTGGGGTGGAAAATAGGGTTATTTGTTTTTTAAAGTAACTGCTATTTAAAAAGTGTAAATACCACAGATGTAAAAATTAGTATTTAGTTTCTATTCTAAAAATAAAGATATAAGTGTTTCACCATTTTTTACAAATTTGGTTTCCAGGACCTTAAATGTGGGGTGGACAATAGGATCACTTGGTTTTTAAAGTAGCTGCTACTCAAAAACTGTGAATGCTACAAAAGTAAAAATTAGTATTTAGTTTCTATTCTAAAAATAATGATATAAATGTTTCACCATTTTTTGAAAATTTGGTTTCCAGGACTTCAAATGTGGGGTGGAAAATAGGGTTATTTGGTTTTTAAAGTAACTGCTACTCAACAACTGTAAATGCTACAAAAGTTAAAATTAGTATTTAGTTTCTACTCTAAAAATAAGGATATATGGGTTTCACCATTTTTTGAAATTTTGGTTTTCAGGACCTCAAATGTGGGGTGGAAAAAAAGTTTCTTTGGTTTTTAAAGAAACTGCTACTCAAAAACTGTGAATGCTACAGATGTCAAAAATAGTATTTAGTATTTACTCAAAAATAATGATATAAGTGTTTCAACATTTTTTAAAAATTTGGTTTCCAGGACCTCAAATGTGCGGTGGAAATAAGGGTTATTTGATTTCAAAATAACTGCTACTTAAAAACTATAAGTGCTACAAATGTAAAAATTAGTATTTTGAAGTTTTGTGCCGGTTAAAAGTAGCTAAGTCCAGTTTATCACCGGCCGGGCCAAGCCGTTATTTTAGAGTCTTCACACGGGCCAGGCCAAACTTTAAATCAAAGTGGGACGGGCCGAGGTTTTTCATCAAGTATATAGATATTTTAGTGGTTTTAGGGTCTTCAGTTGGGCCGGGCCAAACCTGAAGTCAAGGTGGGACGGGCCGAAGTTTTTCATCAAGTATATAGAACTTCTAGGCCTGTAAGAATGGGCTGGGCCTAATTCAGACGGGCTTATCCGGGCCAGGATTTTCGGTTTTTGAAACGGGCTGGGCCAAGTTGTCGACGGGCCGGGCCGAGACCTAAAAAATTGATACGTGCAGTACTCTACTATGTATGCACGGTTCAAATTCTCTAATTTCATGCGAGCGAAGCCGCTACGGGCACTGCTAGTTGTTTTATAAGACTTTACAACAGTAACTGTTATTTTTTTTCCAGGAAATTGGTCTCAAAACTGATTACGAACAAAATGTAGAAATATATAAAGGTGTAAAAAAGTTTATGGCACTGCCATATTTGCCTCCTGGAGAAATCCATAATGTATTTGAGACCCTTGATCTAGAAACACAAATACCAGCACTCAAAGTAAAATTTAGTTAAGATTAACGTTAAAATTTGTTGACTTGTTTTATATTTCCTTCTTATTTTTAGACATTAGCGGACTACATAAAAAAAACTTGGATTAAAGGAAAATACAAAATATCAGAATGGAGCGTCTACCAGAGATTCAGTAAGACCAACAACGACATTGAGACGTGGCATAGTGCCCTCAACAACCTAGTAGAGCGCAAGTCGCTCTACGAAATTGTTGATATTCTATTTACAAAAGCGTCGGCAATTCCAGTCGAAGAAGCCTGTTCTGCAACAGGGCAACCGCTGAAGCAACACAAACCCTCAACACTGGAAAAAGATGAAAGGGTGTGGGAGCTCTGGGTAGCTTTTGAAGAAAAGCAGATTGATATCCTGGCTCTCCACACCAAAGTTGTTGACTTACTAATTAAAAGGAATTAAATTTATTTCAGTCTACGTGTTATTTGTTATAAACGCGTATTAAAAAGTCCATGGTCTCGGTGTACTATGAGCTTATGAATATTGACTTTTATTAACTCGTCGTCTCTGTTTGTTTCTCTGTCTGTTTGTTTCTCTGTCTGTTTGTTTCTCTGTCTGTTTGTTTCTCTGTCTGTTTGTTTCTCTGTCTGTTTGTTTCTCTGTCTGTTTGTTTCTCTGTCTGTTTGTTTCTCTGTCTGTTTGTTTCTCTGTCTGTTTGTTTCTCTGTCTGTTTGTTTCTCTGTCTGTTTGTTTCTCTGTCTGTTTGTTTCTCTGTCTGTTTGTTTCTCTGTCTGTTTGTTTTTCTGTCTGTTTGTTTCTCTGTCTGTTTGTTTCTCTGTCTGTTTGTTTCTCTGTCTGTTTGTTTCTCTGTCTGTTTGTTTCTCTGTCTGTTTGTTTCTCTGTCTGTTTGTTTCTCTGTCTGTTTGTTTCTCTGTCTGTTTGTTTCTCTGTCTGTTTGTTTCTCTGTCTGTTTGTTTCTCTGTCTGTTTGTTTCTCTGTCTGTTTGTTTCTCTGTCTGTTTGTTTCTCTGTCTGTTTGTTTCTCTGTCTGTTTGTTTCTCTGTCTGTTTGTTTCTCTGTCTGTTTCAAATCTTGCAATCAATTTTTGAGTCACTTCCTGATGATAGATTTTTTTCAAATTTTGCATACATGCTCAAAATAGAAGACAATGCAATATTCAATTATTAGTTTTACAATAAGTCAATTAATTTAGTTAATAAGCAGTTTGTTTATTTAACAGTCTACAAGAAACCGCAAATTGAATAAAATTTGTCTCATGGGAAGCTAGCTAAGTTGTTTATTTAACATGATGTGGTACTCTGGAAGTTTGCCAAGGTTTGCGACTTTAATATAAAATAAAAGAGTAATATAAGAAAAAATTGATTGCAAAATTTGTGTTTTATAATAATAATAATAATAATAATAATAATAATAATAATAGGATCGATTAGAAGCGCCAGTTGCTAAGCTTCAGAGGCGCCGGGAACGACTCGTGCATATGGGATCACACAGTATTACCTGCCACCCGCACGTGTCTCCGAAATCGGAATGTGCCGAACCCTATTACACCCCAGTCGTGAAACTGGTACTCATTTATCGACCAGTGAAGGATGAAAGGCTGAGTTGGCCTGAGCAATGTGAGTGAATTCTTTTGCTCAACGGAATTACGCCTCGCCGTGACTGAGATTTGAACCCACGACGGCAGGATGATAGCATAACTGCTTTCACCACTGTGCTACGGCGCCTAATTACATATAAAAGCATTGGGTTTTAAAAATTCGTTTTTAATTTACTTGTTAGTAATAATAATAAACAAGTGAACCGTAAAAACCCTCGTTAAGTCTATAACTTTAATAACTACATAAATGAAACGATCGCCAGAGCTTTGTGGCCGATTGTCAAACGATTTTATTAGAGTCGCTAGATGGCAGGAAAACTACTTGAATTGCACAACATTTGATTTAAATAATTTTAATTGATTTAAAAGCTAATTAATGTTTGAAACATTCAATTCATGTATTGTCATCCAGAATAAAGCTTTCCTGAAAGTTTTAGAGCTCTAGGTCAAAAAGTGGGTGAATTTTTGTTGCTAACAAGACACCTTCGAGTCATATCAAGTTGCAGTTCAAATAGAAAGAAGCTAATACCCAATCAGCCGCAACGTTGGCGTTAACACCGACTGGTTGGCGTTGACAGTGTTGACACCGACATTTCAAAAAGTGTCGGTGTGAACGCAAAAGTCGGTGTTAGTGATAGGAGCCATCTCTGGAACTCTCTTCCTACTTCTCTAACTAAATCAACTTCTTTCACAGTTTTCCATCGGAGACTAATATATTTGTTGAATTTGAATATTTAATTAATTTGTCTACTTTTAGTTCGTTGTTTTGGTAGCGAGCCTGTGAGCGGCCATTGTTTTCTTGCCCTTGTGTTTTGATCGACATTGAGAGTGTAGCGTGCCTGTGAGCCGCCTTTGTATTTAGTGTTTTATACTTATGCATTTCTTAATACATTTCTTAATTAATAAATTAGAGTACTCAAAACGACACATTAGTTTGTTATTTCGATCGGTTAGGTCGAAAGTTTACATTTGGTGACCCCGACGTGATTGTGTTCGTGTTTGAAGAAGCCCTCAATTGAAGTTTGAAGTCAATTGAAGATAGTTACCCGTGCTGAAAGAAACTAACAGTATGGAGAAGTCTAATCTTGATGTTTTGCAGAGAAGTCGAAGACCACTTCGAAAACAATTGCTCCGTAAAATAGAAGAGTTAGACGAAACAATGACAAACTGAAACTCCGGACAAATCGCTCATTCAGGTTAAAGTTGAAATGTTGCGGAAGATTTATGAAAAAATAGATAATCTGGATCAAGAAATCATCTCAATTATAAATCGAAACGGCTCTGATGATGATCAAGATGAGGAGCTCGAAACAGTCGATGAATATGAGATGAAGTACCGGACAACAATTACAAAAGGTGAGCGCTTTATTTATAAACAGGATTCAATTCATCCAGCTGACAGTCTACACAACAGTGGAAGATTTTCTGAACCATCATACAAGTTGCCAAAAATTGAAATAAAGCGGTTCAACGGTGACATGAAGGAGTGGTTGGGTTTTTGGTCTCAATTTCGAAGGATACATGAGGATGGTAATTTACATGATAACGACAAGTTGCAATACCTCATACAATCGATGGTTCCAGGTACCAGAGCCCATAAGTTGGTTGAAAGCTATCCTCAGATGGCAGAAAATTATAAATTGGTAATTACTGCATTAAAAGATAGATTTGGAGACAAAGTTTTGTTGACAGAAATCTATGTGAGGCAGTTGTTAAAACTTGTTATCAGAAATGCTGCTGAGAAAACAAAAGATGTAAATTTGAGTAACATTTATGACGAGATAGAATCACACCTACGAGCTCTAGAGACCCTGGGAGTTTCTCAAGACCAGAGTGCTGCCTTCCTCTACCCTCTAGTTGAATCCAGTCTGCCTGAAGAAATTGTCAAGGTGTGGCAAAGAAGTCCAATGTCAGGTTATGATGATGAACATCAAGATAAACCCATTGATGACAGACTTAAATCACTGATGAAGTTTCTTCGAATGGAGGTCAAAGGTGCTGAAAGATTATCTTTAGTAAATGAGGGGTTTGGTAAATTGACTACTGAAATACCAGTTAAAGGAAGAAAATTCTGCTCACAACATCAGAGTCTGCCTACAACAGCTGAATTATTTGTAGGTGATAAACCAACATGCATCTTTTGTGAGAAATTTCACGATAGCCAAACCTGTACAAATGCCCAAACCATGCCATTTGCTTTAAAAAAGAGAAAGATCCTGCAAAAGAAAGCATGTCTGGCTTGTTTAAAATTGGGGCACATAGCTAAAACATGCAAAACATACTTGAAGTGTATGATTTGTCAAGGAAGGCATGTGACCTTAATGTGCCCACAACTAAAAATAAATCAAAATGCAGAAATGATGAAATCTAGCAGTCAATCAGTTGATGAAGTACCATCAGTTCATTCCCAGTTAAATTGCACCAATGAAGTTCTTTTGCAGACACTACAATGTATTGTTAGAAATGGAGACAAACAAAAGAAAATAAGAGTGTTACTTGACCCAGGATCTCAGAAGTCCTACATCCTGGAGAAAACTGCTTGTCAACTGGGATTGAACTCCCATGGACAAATTGAACTTTGTCATCTTTTATTTGGTGGTTCTAAAGATCTGCAACAGCACAACAGGTACAACATTGAAATCCAGGGAGCTCACAATAGATATTGTTCTAGATTGATTGTGCTTGGTCACAAGAAAATATGCAGTGGCATTCCAAAAATGTCTAAAGGGCCATGGATGTCAGAACTAAAAGAGAAAAAGGTATTTGTAGAGGATCTTGGAGAAGATAACAGTGAAATTGAACTTCTTATCGGTTCTGATTATTATGCCAAATGGTTGACTGGCCGAAAACATTGTCTGAGAAATGGGCTTGTGGCTCTAGAGACCCATTTTGGATGGACGCTGTCTGGAAAGCAAAAGCAGACAAATGGTGAAGTAGAAGTTGGCTCAGCAATGCTTGTTACCTCAATGTTTGTGGCTGAAGCCAGTGTTCCTGACCTCTGGAGCCTCGAGGCCATTGGGATCCAAGATCCGGTGGAGCGAAAAACACGACTAGAAAGAGAAATAGAAACCAAGGAGAATTTTCTCAAGACTGTGACTCGTTCTGATGAAGGTCGTTATATTGTGACTCTGCCATGGATTGATGAAAACCTTGAAATCTCAAGCAACCGCGAAATTGCAGAAAAAAGACTAGTTAAAATGACAGAAAAACTTCTATCGAATGGGTTCTACGAAAAATACCAAAATGTGCTTGACGAGTGGCTGACAGAAAATATAATTGAGACGGTAGATGAAAACAAGAAAGAAAGACGATGTCATTACCTACCTCATAGAGCAGTGTTGAAACCAGAGAGTCAGACTACTCCAATACGACCAGTGTTTGATGCATCATGTAAAACTGGTAGAGCACCATCATTGAACGACATGCTAGAAAAAGGACCAAATCTTTTAGAACTTCTGCCATCCATATTGCTAAGATTTCGGGAAAATAAAATTGGTCTTGTTGCAGATGTCAGAAAGGCATTTCAGATGATTGAAGTTGATGAAAAGGATAGAGACTTTCTTAGATTTTTATGGTGGGAAGACCCAGTTACTAAGAAATTTAAAGTTTACCGACATAGAAGAGTTGTGTTTGGAGTGAACTGTAGCCCGTTTCTGTTAGCTGCTGTGATCGAGCTGCATCTGAAATCTGCTTCTAGTGAACATGCAGTGTTGTCTCAAAAGCTTTTAGAGTCTCTGTATGTAGACAATTGTGTAACTTCAGTGAACTCGTATAAAGAATATGAAGATTTTAAAAGACATTCTATTGATGTTATGTCTGGAGCAAAGATGGATTTACGAAATTGGGAATGTACTCTTCAGAAAGAGATCGAATTTGAACACAGAAGTGTTGCAGAAAATCAGGAACACAGTGGGATTTTGCTTACTAAAGTGCTTGGTCTCGTCTGGGATAAGTTAGAAGATACTTTATCATGTGTTGTGCCTGAACGAGATGCCAGTAAAATTGTAACAAAACGTGAAATTTTGTCATTTGTGGGGAAAATGTTTGATCCAATTGGTTTTGTAAGCCCTGTGTTGCTACAGCCTAAATTAATTCTACAAGGTACGTGGTCGTCAAAGCAAGGATGGGATGAGGCACTACCGGATGAAACAGCTATCAAATTTGAAAAGTGGCATAAAGAACTTCAGTGTCTTCAATCCATTAAAATAAAGAGGTACATCGCTGGAGACAAAAATGTACAGGAAAATCAATGTGAATTACACACATTTTGTGATGCCAGTCAAGATGCCTATGCAGCAGTAGTGTTTCTCAGAGCAGAAGACAAAAGTGGTCAAGTGTCAGTACAGTTAATAATGGCCAAGTCTAGATTGGCGCCACTCAAAAAACTGACGATACCACGATTGGAATTACTAGCGTGTGTTATAGGGGCACGATTGACTAGTTCTGTGACAGAAGTTTTAAAGTTAAAAAACATTCAAAGTTTCATGTGGAGTGATTCTACTACAACATTGGCTTGGATAAAAAGAAATGATCAATGGGGCACATTTGTTGGAAACCGTGTGAAAGAAATTTGTGCACTTTCTAAAGTCGATGATTGGCGACATTTACCAGGCATTAACAATCCAGCTGATCTTCCATCCAGAAGCTGTTCTCCAACTCAGTTGTTAGAGTACAGATGGTGGGAGGGGCCACGTTGGCTCTATGATTGTACAGAAGATTGGCCAGTTGAAGAAAAGATCTCTGATGAAATCGCTATCAGTGCAGAACGAAAGAAAGTGTGTACAAAAGACATAGAAAAACTTTCGAGTATGAAACTTCAGGAATCAGAATCAGGATGCAGTAGTGAAAAGTTGACATCAACCACAATTCTGACAAATCTTGATGAAAAGATAAATTCCTTTGATCAACCATGGTATTTTACATCCAATAGTTACATAAAAAATGTCAGAGTAGTCGCTTGGATAAGACGATTTATTTATAATAGCAAACCAAATCATGTAAAGAAAACTGGAAACTTGACTGTGAAAGACTTTATGGATACTGAATCCGTTCTTCTGGGAATTGTGCAACAAGAAGTGTTTCCAAAACAGACAAAAGTCATAAGAGGTCTGATTGTTGAAATTTCAGAAGAAGGTCTTTATCATGTAAAAACGAAACTTATAGACAGTGACGACACAGAAGAGTTCCGATTTCCTATTTTGCTTCCATCCCAACACCCTCTTGTAATTTCGTTGATTAGATGGTATCATTTGAAAAATCATCATGCTGGAGCGCAATACATGATTAACAAATTGAGAGAACGATTTTGGATTCTTCAGTCGAGAAGAGCAATCAATAGAGTTATTCACAAATGTCCCAATTGTCTGCGTCATTCTAGTAAAGGATTTGAGGTGAAACCAGCTCCACTTCCCACATGTCGGACGGAAATTGCAAACGCTTTTCAAACTACAGGAGTTGATCTAGCAGGACCGTTGTATCTGAAGACTGGAAAGAAGGCTTGGTTAGTCTTGTTTACATGTGCAGTATATCGTTGCATTCATCTAGATTTTGTTATGTCACTGAGTACAGAAGCTTTCTTAGAAGCTTTAGAAAGATTCATTAATATGCGTGGCCGACCCACCACGATTTATAGTGATAATGGAACAAACTTTGTTGGTTTGGTCAATTTATTCAAGAGACTGGATTGGAGGAGAATAGAAGAAGTTGCCAATGTCAAACAAATAAAGTGGGTCTTTAATCCCCCTTCTGCTGCATGGTGGGGCGGATGGTGGGAGAGGTTGGTAAGAACGGTAAAAGATATGTTGAAGAGAATGCTCGGCAAGGCCAGTTTGACTTACGACCAACTAAGAACCACCCTAAGTCACGTAGAGAACGTCATTAATGAACGTCCATTGACAGTAGTAACTGAGGATAAAAACGATCTCATCCCGCTGACTCCTGCTATGTTCCTAAGAGGAATCTCGACAGCTGCTTTTCCAGAAGTGGAAGTGCTTGGTAACAAATTGCACGAAAAATACCGAAGACGTCAAGTATTGTTACACGAGTTAAAAAACCGGTTCCGCAAAGAATACTTGGCCCTCTTAGTACAACGTGGAAAAGAGAGAAGATATAGATGTCCCGAGGTGGGAGACGTGGTCTTCGTTGGAGCAGAGAACCAGAAGAGACTTTTATGGCCGCTAGCAAGAATTATTGAGTTGATTCCAGGACGAGACGGGCTAGTCCGCATTGCAAGAGTGAAAACACAACAAGGTGTGCTGTTGCGTCCTCTGCAAAGATTGTTCCCGATGGAGTTGACTGCTTCGGAAGGTACTCGACAAATAGAAGAAGTTACGAAAAGATCAGTGGCAGGCAACACCTGGGATCAATCCACTGCAAAAGAGTCAGCTTCTCTTCCTACGAGCCCACGCTGTGATGAGCCTCGCACAGTGACAAGGTATGGACGCAAGGTCAACAAGCCCAGAAAACTAGAGCTGTAACTGTAGATAGTATACATGTTATTTTTTGTTTGTCAACATTGTTTTGTTTTTTGTTTCCTTTTGTCAACACAAAAGGAAAGGTGGGAGAATGTTGAATTTGAATATTTAATTAATTTGTCTACTTTTAGTTCGTTGTTTTGGTAGCGAGCCTGTGAGCGGCCATTGTTTTCTTGCCCTTGTGTTTTGATCGACATTGAGAGTGTAGCGTGCCTGTGAGCCGCCTTTGTATTTAGTGTTTTATACTTATGCATTTCTTAATACATTTCTTAATTAATAAATTAGAGTACTCAAAACGACACATTAGTTTGTTATTTCGATCGGTTAGGTCGAAAGTTTACAATATTTAAAAAGTTTGTGTTCGAGTGCTATTGAACGATAGGAAATAGCGCTATATAAATTCAACTGATTGATTGAACATTTAAATAAATCGCGATGTTTGTTAACTGATTAAATGTCCAAACCATCAAGACTCGATCACTCACAGACCTTATATAACCATACATAGAAAATGCTTTTGAATGACGGTCAGGAAAATATGTCGAGTAAGGACTGCAAAAGTATGCAAAATGCTCTAGACAACTTAAGTGCGCAAGATGCTTAAAAAGAGTCCAATATCTATTAGACATTTAGCAATTTTAAGTAACTCTGAAAAACAGTTGATTTCTGAAACTAGCGGTATTTGGGAATTGGGGATTCCCATTGAATTTTGAACTTTGAACTAATATTTGAACTTTCTTTTTCCCGCTAGCTCTTTCGATCTTGGTCGCTTGGTGGCCCGGGGTTATTAGAGGTTTTTTAGAATGCTTGTCTCTATCGCTCCCGTTTCCTTCCCAGCTTGCTTTCCCGTTCCCGGTGGTTTTCCCGTTCCTGCTTGCTCTTCCGTTCCCGGTCGCTTTCTTGCTCCCAATCGCTTTCCCCCGCTTGTTCTTTTATATATATATATATATATATATATATATATATATATATATATATATATATATATATATATATATATATATATATATATATATATATATTATTTATATATATATATGCATTTCTATCTGTTGAATTTTCCAATGAAAAGGACATAATTGCACCTCTTTGTTCTTCCATTATAACTTTTTAAAATAATTCAAAAAAAATATTCTAAATAGCCTACAACCTAAATAGCCTTAAACCTACCAAATGTACCCAAAAATTTCATAAAAATCGGTTCAGCCGTTTCGGAGGAGTTTGAAGTCAAACACTATGACACGAGATTTATATATATATATATATATATATATATATATATATATATATATATATATATATATATATATATTATATATATATATATATATACATATATATATATATATATATATATATATATATATATATATATATATATATATATATATATATATATGTATATATATATATATGTATATCAATATATATATATATATAAGAAGCTCGTGACGGTGTTTGTGTCCAAACTCCTCGAAACAGCTGAACCGATTTTTATGAAATTTTTTGTGTCTGCACAAAAAAGGTCTACATAGGTACACAAAAAATAAACAAAAATCAGACAGACAGACAAACTCATATATATATGAGACCGGGAAAGCAAGCATTAAACTTTTAATAAAAAAACCAAAATAATTTAAAAAGCAAAACAACGTTTGCTGGGTCAGCTAGTATATATATATATATATACGGGAGAGCAAGCGGGGAAGGAAACGGGAGCAAGAGAGAAAAATGATAAAAAACCTCTGAAAACCCCGAGCAACGCCGAGTAACCCCGCTAGTATATATATATATATATATATATATATATATATATATATATATATATATATATATATATATATATATATATATATATATATATATATATATATATATATATATATATATGTGTGTGTGTGTGTGTGTGTGTGTGTGTGTGCATATATATGTATATATATATGTATATATATATATATGTATATATATATATATATATATATATATATATATATATATATATATAGTACCCGCTCGCTAACCCGCTCATTTTGTGACGGATTTCAATTTTTTTTCTCTATATTTGATTCCCCTTGACTCTCAAGGTTGTGTGAAAATTACATTACGATCGGATGAATGGTGTAGCAATGCATAAAGAACATACATATATACATACATACATACATACAAACATTCATATATATATATATATGTATATATATATATATATATATACGTAAAATAATATATATACTTAGATTTAAACTAGCCCGTCATTTTTGACGGGCTATCTCTAGTAAATATATAATTCATTAAAACGTAACAAGGATATTATTGGTTTAAGAGCTGATAAGACTGATATATGTGTGTTGATGAATCGATTAGATTACATTGCAAAGCTCAGTGAAATTACTCTGGACAAAAACAGATTTAGGGAAATCAACAAGAATCCAACAGATGAACTAAAACGGAAGGTGAATCATTTTAGGTGGATTGAATTTGGTGTTTTCAGTTTATTTCTTTTGGCCAGATGCACAGTAAAATGACCACCGTCCTTCGGTGGCGGTCTTCTTTCTTTTTTTTTTAACTATGATAATGGAGAGTAACTCCGAAACGCGTCGGTGATATTATATATTGGATTATAACTTTGATTTTGTTTTATAATTAGGTTGTTATATAACATGAATTGCGGTCAGTTGTTTGCAAGTCATCGAATTCAAAGTTTTTTCAGGGAGCCTGAAAAAAGTTTTAACAAGTTGGTTTCTGCGAAATATGCTGTGTTGTTTAATAAAGAATGCATAAAAAATCACTTGCTACCCAAATATGTTATATATATATATATATATATATATTTATATATGTATATATATATACATATATATATATATATATATATATATATATATATATATATATATATATATATATATATATATAATATATGTATATATATATATATACATATATGTATATGTATATATATATATATATAAATATATATATATATATATATATATATATATATATATATATATATATATATATATATATATATATATATATATATATATATATATATATATATATATATATTCAATGCTTTTGATTGTTTTTCCCAATATATAACCTCATCAGCAAATTTGAGCATTAAAAAACATTTCTGAATTCAGTGAATTTATTTAATTACCATTTAAATTTAGTTGTCGATAAAATTCTTTTTACCATGAGTCAAGACTTGGATAGGGAAGCTATGCTAAGCGTGCTAAAAGATCTGGAAGTCAGTAGCAGCGATGAAAGTGATTTTGGTTATGATATGGCAAAGGCTAGAATGTCTACACCTTCGAAACCACAACAAGGTACTAAAAAACCTAGGAAACGAAAAAAAAATGCAGAAGCAGGCGAAACACTTCCGAAAAAGAAAAAAGTTAAAACTGAGTCTTCAAAATTAAAAAATGTTGACACGATTAAAGAGGAATTACTTGATGTAAATCAGGAGATCGAAACAGATGATGTTAACCAGAAACAACACTCTGATGCTAATGGCATCGACCAAACACAATTAGTTGATAATAAACCTAAGGGTTCTTTAAAGAGAAAAAAGAACGGGGAAGTCGGTGAAAAACTTCCAAAAATGAAAAAATTGAAAAGAGAACCTAAAACATTAACGAATGATAAAAAAGTTAAAAAAGAAAAAGTTATAACTCAAGAACTCCAAACTGACCAATTTAGCCAGAATCAGCACTCAGATGCAGACGCCACAGAGACAGCATGGGAATGGTGGAAAGAAGAGAAACCTGTTGATGGTGTCAACTGGGTTACTTTAGAGCACAAAGGACCTCTTTTTGCTCCACCATACGAACGATTGCCATCGTCGGTTTGCTTTTTCTACGATGGTGAACACGTAGTTCTTTCAGATGAGGCCGAAGAAGTGGCTGGATTTTATAGCTGCATGCTGGAACACGATTATACGAAAAAGGATATTTTCAACATAAACTTTTTTCGAGATTGGCGGAAAGTAATGACGCCAGAGGAAAAAGAGTTGATTGTCGAACTAGAAAAGTGTAATTTTCAGGAATTGCATATGTACTACAAAGAAAAATCAAAAAAGAAAGACATGACGAAAGTTGAAAAAGACGAAATCAAAATAGCTAACGAAAAAATTCGTCAGGAATACGGCTTTTGCATAATCAACGGACACAAACAAAAAATTGCAAACTACCGTGTGGAGCCTCCGGGTCTTTTTAGAGGTCGTGGCGAGCACCCGAAGCAGGGCATGCTCAAAAAAAGAGTTCAACCAGAAGACGTCACCATAAACTGCAGCCAAGATTCAAAGATACCTGATCCCCCACATGGACACAATTGGAAAGAGGTCAAACACGATAACAAAGTCTGCTGGTTGGCTTCGTGGACAGAAAATATACAAGGAAGCAGCAAATACGTTATGTTAAGTGCTGCCTCTTGCATAAAAGGTGAAAAAGACATGAATAAATATGAAAAGGCAAGAAAGCTCCACAACCATATTGACGAGATTCGTCAAAACTATTATGAAGATTTCAAGTCGAGAGAGATGAAGATTCGCCAGAGAGCCACCGCTCTCTACTTTATTGACAAGCTTGCTTTGAGAGCTGGTAATGAAAAAGACCAAGACACAGCTGATACTGTGGGCTGCTGTTCTCTTCGAGTGGAACACATCAAACTTCATGAAGAACTTGAAAATAAGAAAGATGTGGTAGAACTAGACTTTCTCGGTAAAGATTCTATTAGATACCATAATACAGTAGCTGTGGAACATAGGGTTTTTAAGAACTTAAAAAGGTTTATGGAAAATAAAAACCCAGATGATGAACTTTTTGACAGGCTCAACACCACCATTTTAAACAAGCACCTCCAGAGTCTTATGGATGGACTGTCGGCCAAAGTCTTTAGAACTTATAATGCATCTCGCACACTTCAGGAGCAACTGGATATGTTGACAATTCCCAACGATTCTCTGGAAGCAAAATTGCTAGCCTACAACAGAGCCAACAGACAAGTGGCCATCCTCTGTAACCATCAAAGAGCAGCTGCCAAAAATTTCGACCAGCAAATGGAGCAACTGCAAGAAAAAATAAAAGAGAAAAAAATAACTGTAGAAAAAGCAAAACAAGAAATGGAAGCAGCTAGCGCCGAGTGCCAGAACACACCATCCACTTCCGCCACAAAACATTTTGAGAAGAAGAAGAAAACATACGATCAAGAAATGGCTCGGCTGACCAAGTTGAAATTGCAGCGGACTGACAAGGACGAAAACAAAGAGATTGCTCTAGGTACTTCAAAATTAAATTACCTCGACCCAAGAATTAGCGTTGCCTGGTGCAAAAAGTGGGATGTCCCAATAGAAAAAATCTACAACAAAACCCAGAGAGAGAAATTTGCTTGGGCTATAGACATGATTGAGTCTTCTCCTGACTTTGTGTTTTTGCTCGAATGAAAATGATTAAATTTGGTGTTGACGTGTTTTAGTTACATAATCAATACTATTCTAATTCAATTTAATATTTGAAATTTTTAATTCTTTTGTAATAAATTTGATAACTAAATATTTAAATGTTTTCAAGTAGTTTTATCTGTCTGTTGCCTCTTGTGTGTAATCAATTCTCACCCGATTTTCCTAATAGCTAGAAGTAAGAAGTATTCTGTAAAAACCTAAATGGGTGGCAATTATTTGTTAATTAAACCTTTTTGCTGTACGTTTGCCTCTTTTGTCATTTGTTGATTGACAATGACTAAAGGATGAACAAATAAAGATAAAAAAATAAATTAAAAAATTCTTTTATTTGCCTTTTTATCTGGGTCAACAAACTTAAATTTTTGAATCTAAAACAACCGTTACGCTCAATCTTGTACATTGTTTATTTTTTTCATATGAAATCAAAATTCATAAATTTAACTCGATGTATGGATTAGTTGTTATCTAAAACACTTCATTCATATATTTTTATTGAGAATACAGCTATTCTAAAAGTTTCAAAGCTCTACGTAGATGAATATTAGTCGAATTTGCGTTTACCTTTAACAATCAACTTGAAATTCAAAGTTTTTTTATTACAACAACACTAATTTTTATATATAATCGGAAACATTCAATTCATGTATTGTCATCCAGAATAAAGCTTTCCTGAAAGTTTTAAAGCTCTAGGTGGGCGAACTTTTGTTTCTAAGATTTGATCACCACAGACAAACAAAAAAATAGAAAGACGAGTGAAGTTAAATAAAAGCATTTAAAAAGAGTATCTTCCAAGCAACCTCAACAAACAAATATTTGGAACAGTTTAAAAATTAATTTAAATTACAGGCAAAAATCATACATTTAATAAAATTTTCATTTACCAAATAATTTTGATAAGGAGTTGGCAGTCTGAAACCGTGCCAGTCACTTCTTTCATTTCACAATTATAAAACAGAAAGTCAGACTTGTTGTAAAATAATAAGAGCCTCCAAACATCTAAAAGCACCAGTTATTTTATATTTATTACGGGCGTATTGTGTTGTGAAAAGTGGAATAGTTGACAATGAGCAACATTTTGAAAATTTTCATCCGTTGTCCAATAGCCCATGTAAACGTAAATGGCATTAAGACGTTCAAGATGTTTCTAATGACTAAAGACTAAACTTATTATAACAACCCATTTCTCAAACGATCTCATTTTTTATTTCAAATGCTGCAACACGAGATTTTCTCCAATTAATTGCAGCTATTTAAATTTCGTTAAACGCAATTTCATTAGTGGTTGTTTTTTGTCTGTGCAATTTTATTGTCACTTACTGCTTTCCGACAAAGTTTGAACGTGCACTTAATTTGTTGCTTTATAACGGTGCACATTATAAATGGTAAAAGATGTCATAAAAGTACAGATTAATAAAATTTAACAAATAAAACGAGTCCTTTCAAACGGAAGGGTCATTTCCTTAGTTAGCGGTATAAGACATTTCGTTAATGTCAAAGTTGTGTTGTTATTCGTCTTATTCTCACAAGTCATATAAAAACATTGAAAAATACTGCTATAGCAAACCAATCATAAATTAAAATATTATTTATAAAAAAAATTTTGAACTAAACTTTAAAATCACTATTACACATTATGTGTGTTCGCTTTTTTCAATTTAAAATTCTTTCATTCCGAGATAAAGGAGGACCAGCCATAGGAAAACTAGAATGATAATGAAGCTGAGAACGGTGTCAATAATAAGCCTGAATAGAAAATTAAAAAAGAATTACAAACAAACAAACAAATTTAATTAATACTGGAGCCATAAATAATTTGTTTTTCTCTAAATTTTATTTAACAGGCACTGAAAAGCAGTGATGGATCCAAATATTTGGTAAATTGAAGCTCGACATTTATTATAGTTCATTAAAATTTTAAATACAGTAGTTTTGCAACCCGTTGAGTTTCTATTATTCAGTAGAACCAAACAAAAGAAATCGAAATTGAACTTTTTATATGCCGAGCAGCTGGGTTATTTTATTAAATCCTTTATGTTAACTTCAACATGTCTGCTTGCTTGCTTGTTTGAGCCATACGTTGGGATCCTTTACCACTTAAAAAAACCAACTTTATTCATGACTGCAAGGATACATTTCTGCAGTTGGACTTGTTTTGGAAAATTGTTTGTCTATCCAAACAGTACCTTTAGCTGATTGATGAACTAGCAATAAAATGAAAATGCTTTTTCTGTACTACTCTTTTGACCATCGGCGAGAGCATTTAATATGTGAGTCAGTATTTTTCTTAAATTTCTGAGATTTATTAGTTCTGATGCACTGATGTAAATTCAATTTCTTGTTTCATACGCAATGCCTCATTTCCCTTCAAAGACCTTCCGGTCAGAAATCAAATGGGTAATTAAATCTTTTATGTTTTGCTCGAAATTCTATAGGGACCTGCTGAGAAATACTATTTGAATCAGGTAGTTTTTGGCTAATTTGGACTCGGGTATAAAAACCAAGTAGTTTCGAATTTGAGGTTTGGAACTGGTAGTAACATAGCACATGTTGGATTTTTTGGATTTGGGTTCGAATTTGCTTTTCTCAACTTTCCGGATTTGGGTTCAGGTTTTTGACTTTCAAATAATTTGGTTTGGGTTTTAATTCTTATTTATTTTTTGGTTTGTGTTGTAACTTTTTAAGTTTTTTGTTTGGGTTTCAATTTGTCAAAATTTGGGGTTGTTTATAGAAATACGCCATGTAGGTTCGGGTCGGGTACTCGTGCGATATCTTTGGTTGGCAGTACCTACATATGTGATCTATAGACGAACTCACTTATCGGTACATCTCATCATTCAAAATGTAAACAGATTATTCATCTTTATTTTTTACCTGAGAACAAGAAGGCTCACACCGGATTTCTTGTGATAACCGAGTTTGACATATGTGTTTTGTTCGACTTCTGATTCTTCGTCGTCGTACTCATCCATTTATTAAAAAAGGATTGTGGATTGTAGAAAATTTCAGTCTTCAAGCTTTTAAGGCCAGTCCGTTTTAATAAACGTCTTTGCTTCTGGGAAAAGAAATCAGTTTTAAGGGCGTCCACCAAAATTTCGTGGACCTGAAAAAGTTTATATAATAATACTAATAATAGTTACGAATATAGCATAGTTGAAAATATATATCAGAGTTAATATTCTCGAATTTGCAGAAATAGCAAACTTACTGCATACTGCCGGCGGCGTTTGTGGATAAAATAATAAATGTATGCTTCTTATAAAGGGTCGTCCAATTACGACAATGTGTGGTGAAGCAAGAGGAAAGAAATTTGAGAAACTGGAAGTTTCATTTATAGGATGTCTGACTGTGACGAAATGTGCTGATGGGGTCAAACTGATCAAAATTGCCTAAGGTCTTTTATGGACGGCCCCTACATGTCTAAAGGTCTATTTTTCTCGCTCTAACAAGTAAGCCTTAAAACAGGTTTTTTTCACAAAACAAATCCGTTATATTTCTGCATTTGTCGGTTTTTCATTTATTACAAAAAATTTATTTTAAAATGACATTTTTTTAAATTTATTTATGTAAACATTTATTCAGTTGTATTTGATTTGTTTGTGTTTTAAAACATAGATAATTATTATTTTTAACAACAATTTTTTTGAATTATTTTTTAACTTTACTAGAATGTATTGTCATAAATAACGAGCTCATATTTCAAATTTCAGCTCGATTGGATGACGGAAATTTTTCACTTTCAAATTTTGCAAACATTCAAGTAGCATGCAAGACCAGGGGTAAAAAAAATATAAGGAATTTAACAAGTAAGCCGCAAAAAACAAAATGTTTCCAAATCCCTTATATTTCAAAATTCTCTGGCTTTTCGTTTTTTTTTTCAATTTTTCTTTTCAAGCTACTTTTTTAAATTAATATATGCAGACATCTATATGACTAGGTAGTTGTAAGGCGACTAAGCCACCCGTTAAATTCAAATTAATATTTAATTACTAACGGAGTACCCGGCGTTGCCCGGAGATTTTAGAAGTTTTTCTATTGTTTTTCTCTCTTGCTCCCGTTTCCTTCACCGCTTGCTTTCCCGCTCCCGGTCGCTTTTCCGCTTGCTCTCTCGTTTCCGGTCGCTTTCCCGCTCCCGGTCACTTTCCGGCTCCCGGTCGTTTTCCCGCTATCGGTCCCTTTCTCGCTCCAGGTCGCTAACCCGCTCCCGATCTTTATCCCGCTCCCGCTTGCTTTCCCGTTCCTGGTCGTTTTTCTTTTCCCGCTCGCTCTTTTGCTCTAAGTCGCTTTTCCGTTCCCGCTTGCTTTCCCGTTTCCGTGCCCGCTCATTATCTTGTTCCCGTTTTCGCTCGCTTTCCCGCTCCCGCTCCGCTCATTTTCTGACCGATTTTATTTTTTTTTCACTTAAACCTTCCTACATTGACTTTCAAGGTTGTGTGAAAATTTTATTACAATCGGATGAATGGTGTAGCAATGCTGGAAGTTTCTTCCATAACATAACCGAAAAGTCGGTTTTTATCGGTTGTCGGAAGTTCGGAATAAAATTATTTCCGACCCCGAAAAAAACCGAACGTTCGGAATTATTTTTCGTAAATTTCAGTTTTTTCGGAATTCCGTAAAAAAATTAAACAATTTCACTGATCGTCATTTTAGATCAATGAAATATTACAATTATATCATATCTTTCCTTTTTCTTCTGTTTGCGATAATGGAAACACGTCAATACGTATAGTTTTGTGTACGTCGCTGAAGTTAGCAACGGTAGCTAACTTTGCCTGCATTATATATGGGAAATTCAAAGTTGAGACATTTTATTTTTCTAACATTTTTGAATAGAAAATTAAAATACAAAACGATCTGTACTATTTTCAACTAAATCCCTGAATTATTAACGGAGTTATATGGTAAAAACTTTTGCGATTAAATGGGTTGTTATGTCTCTATTTACAATGTAGGTACTCGCTAGGTTACTCAATAACCGTTGTTTACTCTTCACGCATTTTACATAGAAAATTCAAACTTGATGTATCTTAATAAAATTTACATATTTGAATAGATAATTAAAAACAAATCAATTTGTACAAGTCTCGTCAAAATGCCTAAAAAATTAAGAGAGTAATTCAGTAATTTTCGGCTGTTCCGTATAATTTCCGAATATCCTCGATCTTTCGGAAACGGTTTTTGAAAGTTCGGAATGAAATTATTTCCGAACCCGATTAAAACCGAACGTTCGGAAGAAAAATATTTCCGATTACTTCCGTACCCGAATAAAACCGAACGACAAACTTCCATGCTTATTACATACACACACATAATCTTATTTATATATATATATACTAGCTGACCCAGCAAACGTTGTTTTGCCTTTCAAATTATTTTGTTTTTTCTTTATTAAAAGTTTAATGTACAAAATTATGACAATTTAAAAAAATCAATCTCGAAGATCAATCGAGTGTACAATGCCTTGGGTTTGTGAAAGTTTTTTCTATCGTTCTCTCTTGCTCCCGTTTCCTTCACCGCTTTCTCTCCCGTTGCCCCTTGCTCTCCCGTTCCCGTTTACTCTCCCGTTTCCGTTTGTTTCCCCGTATATCTATATATATAAAAATGAATGTTTGTATGTATGTATGTCCTTTATGCATTGCTACACCATTCATACGATCGTAATGAAATTTTCACACAACCTTGGGAGTCAAGGGGAATCAAATATAGAAAAAAAATTTGAAATCCGTCACAAAATGAGGGGAGCGGGAGAGCGAGCAGAAACGGGAATTAGAAAATGAGCGGATACGGAAATGGGAAAGCAAGAGGGAACGAAAAAGCAACTAAGAGCAAAATAGCGAGCGGGAAAGGTAAAGCGACCAAGAGCGGGAAAGCGTCCGGATCGGGAAAGCGATTTGGAGCGGGAAAGCAAACAAGAACGAAAAAACTGCCAAGAGCGGGAAAGCAACTCGAAGCGAGAAAGCGGCCGGGAGCGGGAAAGCGACTGAGAGTGCGAAAACAAACGGGAAAGGAAACGGGAGCGAGAGAGACAAACATTAGAAAAAGGTCTAAGAATCCCGGGCAACGCGGGTGCCCCGCTAGTATACATATATTAGAGATGGGAATCGAACCCTAATTTAAGAGTTCGGGTTCGGTTCGGTAGTAGCTATAATTCGGGTTCGGTTTGCTAATGGTTACAGTTCGGGTTCGGTTCGGTAGTGCTTACAGTTCAAGTTCGGTTCGGTTCGCTAGTTGTTAAAGTTCGAGTTTGGGATAGCTATGGCTCGAGCTAGATTCGATGATAATTGCATTAAAAAAGTCAGTTTATTAATTCAAGACATTTAAAAAAATTAAGGTTCCATATTGTATTAAAAAAAAAACATTTTTAATGTTTCTGTACTCATTCGAGCTCTTAGCTCACTCATAGTTATGTTGCTGACACTAAGGCCACTAAGCGTGCCTTTTCTTCTGTATCAAACGTTTCCAGCTTTTGCTTCCTCCATTTAGAACCGTTTGCTAACTTATTAGTATTTGCCATATTATTTAAGTTGTTCTATATAATAAATACAACAAACAACAATATAGGTAATTCAAGCAACACGACCGCACGGTGTAATAAGCTACGCGAGATCGAAAGTAAACATAACAACAAAGATGTGCATAAGCTTCCATAAGACAAACAATAACAGCGATATTAAATACAGAAAACAAAATAACGATTTTTATTTCAAGAATATTTCATAGTCATAGTTTTAATTTTAAAAAATAGGTTTGATGAATTTAGCATGGGTTCGTTCGGGTTCGGTTCGTTCCGAGCGAAACAGAGTTCGGGTTCGGTTCGGTTCGATCCCCATCTCTAATATAATCTATATATATAAAAATGAATGTTTGTATGTATATATGTATATATATATTCATGTCCTTTATGCATTGCTACACCATTCATCCGATCGTAATGAAATTTTCACACAACCTTGAGAGTCAAGGGGTATCAAATATAGAAATTTTTTTTTTGAAATCCGTCACAAAATGAGCGGAGCGGGTGAGCGAGCGGGAACTATATATATATGTATGTGCGTATGTATGTGTGTGTGTATGTATGTATGTATGTGTATGTGCATGTATGTGTGTCTGTGTGCGTGTTTATGTATGTACTAGCGGAGATACCCGGCATTGCCCGGGTTTCTTAGAGGTTTTTCTAATGTTTGTCTCTTTCTCTCCCGTTTCCTTTCCCACCTGCTTTCCCACTCCCGGTCGCTTTCCCGCTCCCGGTCGTTTTCCCGTTCCCGGTCGCTGTCCCGTTCCCGCTCACGTTTGCTCTCCCATTCCCGCTCACGCTTGCTTTTCCGTTCCCGCTCGCTGTCCGTTCCGGGTCGCTTTCCCGTTTCTATAATAGACAAACTAACCCACAAACATTCATATATATATATATATATATATATATATATATACTAGCGGACCCGGCGAACTTCGTTTCACCTTAAAGAGTGTATTTTTAAGCAATAAAGAACAATAATAACAAATATCCTATATATAAGTTTAAAAGAAAACAAAAATAAAAAAACGTTCACTTTAATAGTTTATTAGAAAAACATTGGTTGAACTCGGGTCGATTCTCTTTAATCCAGCACTTTATGATTCACTATGTTTTTTGTTTTATTATCGGGCGAAAAAACAAATAAATCTGATGGTCTGCCTACACGTGAACACGCCACATACAATTGACCATGAGAAAAACATGCATTATCCAAGTTCAGACCACAAACACTCAAAGATTGGCCTTGTGATTTGTTAATCGTCATAGCAAATGCTAGGCGAATCGGAAATTGAATTCTTTTAAACTCAAAGGGCAAATCGGTTGGGATCATAGAAATCCTCGGAATGAGTATTTCCTCGCCTTTGAATTTTCCTTTGAGGATCGTCGCGTGAAGCACATTGACCATTAGTTTCTTTAAAACCAAACGCGTTCCATTGCATAGTTTTGGTTGATTTAGATTTCTAAGCATAATAACTACTGATCCAACCTTTAGTTGTAAATTGTGCGGTGGTAAGCCAGGTACATCCAAGGAGTTCAAAAATTTAGTTGGATAGTTAGTGGCTTCATCTTCATTTGTTACACAGTCAATAGATTTGAATGAATGCAGAGTACCAAAAATTTGATTCTGAATTTGAATATTTAAGTCATCCACATCTTTATTCTTAGCCGCCAAAATTGCTCTCTCACTCAACCATTTGTTCTTTTTATGATTAGCAATGATGTCTGGGAACACTTTATTGATAAGCTCGTCTTTCGATGAAACAAAAGTGCAAAAATTGGGAGGAAAAGAAATCAATCCGGTCGATTTGTCGACAGGAACACGGCCATTACCGATGTTGAGCAATTGCATGGAGAAATCTTCAGCAGATGGATCGTTCAGCAATGCCACTCATGTTAGAAGACAGCTGAAGTTTCATCACATAGCGCCACAGATATGATGATTTGAGGGAAGCATTAATTTCATCGGCAGCAGTCGATCTTGGAATGACTGGCAGTGTTTGGCGGAAATCGACAGATAATAAAATCATTGCACCTCCAAAATGTCGCGAGTCATTGCGCAGATCTTTCAGTGTTCTATCAAGTGCTTCCAATGCCCGTTTGTGCGCCATTGTGTAGATGCTATTAAAACTTTTGCCATTGCAGAGTGTTTTGCAATGTTGCATGTAGGTTGTTCAGTAATTTGAAGATTTAAAGGCAATTTTAATGCTGAATGAGCAGTACGGCATCCTTCTAACAATGTGGCTGCTATTCCAGAAGAAGCAACTGCTACCGCGCACGAACAGTGGCCAATATCAAAGACATGAGAAACGTCTTTCCAGTTCCACCTGGAACATCAAGAAAAGATAAGCCACCATTTCCATTATCGATTGCCTTCATTAATGTATCATACACTTTTTTTGTTGAGGGTTTAAGAGGGGTACATTCGATTGAACTAATTGATCTAATTCATGTCGATTATAGATATGTTCACGTTCTAATTCTCGATTAAAAGCATCATTTATTCTACGATCTGGCGCTGGCATTCCTAACTTGACTAACAAACTACCACACATCAGGTAACACGTGTCTTCAATCAAAAGCAAAGCCTGGTTATGCATCTTTTCATTCACTTCAAGTTCGGGATTAGTTGAACTGGCCCGTATTTGATGTAAAATGTCTTCTGACATGCTATTTTTGTATTTGTTCCACAGTTCACGTGGATTTGATGGAAAGCAGGTGGAAATTATAATAGCAAATAATGTGCGTATGATGTTGCGCACACTATACCATTGATAGTTCGTAGTGATCCAAAAGATGTTGGGCCACAAACATTGACCAAAAACAACCTCAAATAGAAGCATTCATCGTTTTTTGGGTGAACTGTATAAATACGCTCCGAATGAAATCATTTGAAAACACTTATTGTATTTTTGAGTGTTTGCTAGAAAATGACGTGATTCTGGTGTATCGCCACGAAGCTCTACAACTTTGCCATTTGAAGTTTTTTTCTAGAACGCACTGTTAAGGCTGTATAGCTACCGGGGTACATACTGCGGTCCCTACGGGCCACTCCATGGTTCAATGTCAAATTTATTTTAGTTATTCTGTTAATAGGAGCTAAGAGAAATTCAAAAAATCAAAAATCTCTAAAATCGGTTCAGCCGTTCTTGAGTTATAAGTGTCGTAACACAAACCCGACTTCCTTTTATATATATAGATATAGTCTTAGCAAATCTATTTTACGTTTTATAGGCTAACAGAAGTTATGAAAGAATGGAAAAGAGAAAATGAGCGTGAACGGGAACGGGAGAGCAACCGTGACCGGGAATGGGAGAGCAAGCATGACCGGGAACGGGAGAGCAAGCGTGAGCGGGAACGGGAAAGCGACCGGGAACGGGAAAGCGACCGGGAACGGGAAAGCGACCGGGAACGAAAGCGACCGGGAACGAAAGCGACCGGGAACGGGAAAGCGACCGGGAACGAGAAAGCGAACGGGAACGCGGAAAGCGACCGGGAACGCGGAAAGCGACCGGGAACGGGAAAGCGACCGGGAACGCGGAAAGCGACTGGAATCGGGAGAGCAAGCTTGGAAGGAAACGCGAGCAAGAGAGAAAATCGATAACAAAACTTCTGAGCGGGAAAGCGACCGGGAACTGGAAAACGACCGAGAGCGGAAAAGCGACCGGGAACGCGACGAAAACGGGAAAGTGGAGAAGGAAACGGGAGCGAGAAAGACAAACATTAGAAAAACCTCTAAAAACCCCGGGCAACGCCGGGTAACCCCGCTAGTAAATATATATATATATATATATATATATATATATATATATATATATATATATATATATATATATATATATATATATATATATATATATATATATATATATATATATATATATATATATATATATATATATATATATATATATATATATATATATATATATATATATACTAGCAGTGCCCGTAGCGGCTTCGCTCGCATGAAATTAGAGAGTTTGAACCGTGCATCCATAGTAGAGATCAATTTTTTTGGTCTCGGCTCGGCCCGTCGACAACTTAGCCCAGCCCGTTTTAAAAACCTAAACTCTTGGCCCGGCACAGCCCGTCTGAATTAGGCCCGGCCCATTCTTACAGGCTTAGAAGTTCTATATACTTGATGAAAAACTTCGGCCGTCCCACCTTGACTTCAGGTTTGGCCCGGCCCAACTGAAGACCCTAAAATCACTAAAATATCTATATACTTGGTGAAAAACCTCGGCCCGTTCCACTTTGATTTAAGGTTTGGCCTAGCCCGTGTGAAGACTCTAAAATAACAGCTTGGCCCGGCCGGTGATAAACTGAACTTAGCTACTTTTAACCGGCACAAAACTTCAAAATACTAATTTTTACATTTGTAGCACTTACAGTTTGTGAGTAGCAGTTATTTTGAAATCAAATAACCCTTTTTTCCACCCCACATTTGATGTCCTGGAAACCAAATTTTTAAAAAAATGTTGAAACACTTATATCATAATTTTTTGAGTAAATACTAAATACTAATTTTGACATCTGTAGCATTCATAGTTTTTGAGTAGCAGTTACTTTAAAAACCAAAGAAACCTTTTTTCCACCCCACATTTGAGGTCCTGAAAACCAAAATTTCAAAAAATGGTGAAACACATATATCCTTATTTTTAGAGTAGAAACTAAATACTAATTTTTACTTTTGTAGCATTAACAGTTTTTGAGTAGAAGCTACTTTAAAAACCAAATAACCCAATTTTCCAACCCACATTTGAGGTCCGGGAAACCAAATTTGTAAAAAATGGTGAAACACGTATATCTTTATTTTTAGAAAAGAAACTAAATAATAATTTTTACATCTGTGGCATTTACTGTTTTTGAGTAGCAGTTACTATAAAAGACAATTTGCCCTATATTCCACCCCACATTTGAAGTCCTGGAAACCAAATTTTCAAAAAATGCTAAAACACGTATTTCATTATTGTTGGAGTAGAAACTAAATACTAATTTTTACTCCTGTAGCATTAACAGTTTTTGAGTAGAAGCTACTTTAAAAACCAAATAACTCAATTTTCCAACCCACATTTGAGGTCCGGGAAACCGAATTTTCAAAAAATGGTGAAACACCTATCTTTTAATTTTTCAAAAAGAATCTATATACCAAATTTCAGAAAAAAACTTTTGAAAAAATTTTAGAAAAAAGGTTGTTTTCCAGTTTTTTCCCCTCAGGAGCAAAATTTTCAAAAATCCTTTCTTAGCGGATGTTTACGCTATAAAAGTAATATAAGTTCCAAATTTCACGTTCCTAGGATGAGGCGTTTGAGCTCGGCGTTGATTATCAGTCAGTCATCTGTCAGTCAGTCAGTCAGTCAGTCAGTCAGTCAGTCAGTCAGTCAGTCAGTCAGTCAGTCAGTCAGTCAGTCAGGACATGTTCTTTTATATATATAGATATATATATATATATATATATATATATATATATATATATATATATATATATATATATATATATATATATATATATATATATATATATATATATATATATATATATATATATATATATATATATATATATATATAAAAGAACATGTCCTGACTGACAGATGACTGACTGATAATCAACGCCGAGCTCAAACGCCTCATCCTAGGAACGTGAAATTTGGAACTTATATTACTTTTATAGCGTAAACATCCGCTAAGAAAGGATTTTTGAAAATTTTGCTCCTGAGGGGAAAAAACTGGAAAGCAAACTTTTTTCTAAAACAATGTATATCTCGAAAACCAAAAATGAGGAGATTTTGAAATTTGGTATATAGATTCTTTTTGAAAAATAAAAAGATACGTGTTTCACCATTTTTTGAAAATTCGGTTTCCCGGACCTCAAATGTGGGTTGGAAAATTGGGTTATTTGGTTTTTAAAGTAGCTTCTACTCAAAAACTGTTAATGCTACAGGAGTAAAAATTAGTATTTAGTTTCTACTCCAAAAATAATGAAATACGTGTTTTAGCATTTTTTGAAAATTTGATTTCCAGGACTTCAAATGTGGGGTGGAAAATAGGGTTATTTGTTTTTTAAAGTAACTGCTACTCAAAAACTGTAAATACCACAGATTTAAAAATTAGTATTTAGTTTCTATTCTAAAAATAAAGATATACGTGTTTCACCATTTTTTTATAAATTTGGTTTCCAGGACCTTAAATTTGGGCTGGATAATAGGATTACTTGGTTTTTAAAGTAACTGATACTCAAAAACTGTAAATGCTACAAAAGTAAAAATTAGTATTTAGTTTCTACTCTACAAATAATGATATACGTGTTTCACTATTTTTTGAAAATTTGGTTTTCAGGACCTCAAATGTGGGGTGGAAAATTGGGTTACTTGGTGTTTAAAGTAACTGCTACTCAAAAACTGTAAATGCTACAAAAGTAAAAATTAGTATTTAGTTTCTACTCTAAAAATAAGGATATATGAAATTTTGGTTTTCATGATCTCAAATGTGGGGTGGAAAAAGGTTTCTTTGGTTTTTAAAGTAACTGCTACTCAAAAACTGTGAATGCTACAGATGTCAAAATTAGTATTTAGTATTTACTCAAAAAATAATGATATAAGTGTTTCAACATTTTTTAAAAATTTGGTTTCCAGGACCTCAAATGTGGGGTGGAAATAAGGGTTATTTGATTTCAAAATAACTGCTACTCAAAAACTGTAAGTGCTACAAATGTAAAAATTAGTATTTTGAAGTTTTGTGCCGGTTAAAAGTAGCTAAGTCCAGTTTATCACCGGTTGGGCCAAGCCGTTGTTTTAGAGTCTTCACACGGGCCAGGCCAAACCTTAAATCAAAGTGGGACGGGCCGAGGTTTTTCACCAAGTATATAGATATATGAGTGATTTTAGGGTCTTCAGTTGGGCCGGGCCAAACCTGAAGTCAAGGTGGGACGGTCCGAAGTTTTTCATCAAGTATATAGAACTTCTAGGCCTGTAAGAATGGGCCGGGCCTAATTCAAACGGGCTGTTCCGGGCCAGGAGTTTAGGTTTTTAAAACGGGCTGGGCTAAGTTGTCGACGGGCCGAGCCGAGACCTAAAAAATTGATCTCTACTATGGATGCACGGTTCAAACTCTCTAATTTCATGCGAGCGAAGCCGCTACGGGCACTGCTAGTATATATATATATGTGGTGGATCTAGACTTCTTTGGCGGGGGGCAAACAAATGGCAGGAGGGGCCAGAGGCGACTGGAGGGGTCAAAAACGGCGGAAAAAGCAAACAATTAATCTTATATCTACAAACCTCACTGGAAAACCACTGCCAGATGCTAAAAATTTTGTAATTTACCTAAAAAGTAGTCAATTTATTTTTAGTATTTAAGAGAAAGTTAATTTTTGATGGAATCCACGGCGGAGGGCCATGGCCTTCCCACGCCCCCCTGGTTCCGCTACTATATATATATATATATATATATATATATATATATATATATATATATATATATATATATATATATATATATATATATATATATATATATATATAGCAGCGGATCCAGGGGGGCCGGGGAAGGCCATGGCCCCCCGTGGATTCCATCATGTAATTTACAGTTCCAAATTTAATGTCTTATGGTTTGTTATTACTAATTATTGTTTAAACTGTCATTAATAAGGCCTTGAGTTTTGTGGGTCTAAAATTTCTCAGTAAAACTCCAACTCCTTACTAATCAGTTTCTTCCTTCTGGGCCCCCGAAAAAATTTCTGGCTGCGCCCCTGAACAGAACTCTTGAATATTTAATAACAAAACATAATTATAATTATCGGCTATCTATCTATAATTAGTCAAATATATTGTTGTATCAACTTTGTTCTCCTACCCAGTACCGCGAAACTTTAGCCTATGGGCTCCAAATTCTTTAATTCGCCTCGGTATATATATAATGTATGTTTGAAATTTTTACTTCATATAATGTACTAGCGGGGGCACCCGGTGTTGCCCGGGGTTTTTAGAGGTATTTCTAATGTTTGTCTCTCTCGCTCCCGTTTCCTTCTCCGCTTTCCCGTTCCCGGTCGCTTTTCCGCTCCCAGTCGCTTTCCCGCTCCCGGTCGCTTTCCCGCTGTCGGTCGTTTTCCATTTCCCGGTTGCTTTCCCGATCCTGGTTGCTCTCCCGTTCTCGGTCGCTTTCCCTTTCCCGCTCTATCTTTCGATCTCAGTTGGCTTCCCGTTCCCGTTTTCGCTCATTTATGTATGTATATGTATATGTATATGTATGTGTATATATATATGTATATAGTTCCCGCTCTCACCCGCTCGGCTCCGCTCATTTTGTGACGGATTTCAATTTTTTTTCTCTATATTTGATTCCCCTTGACTCTCAAGGTTGTGTGAAAATTTCATTACGATCGGATGAGTGGTGTTGCAATGCATAAAGGACATACATATATACATACATACATACATACATACATACATACATACATACATACATACATACATACATACATACATACATACATACATACATACATACATACAAACATTCATTTATATATATATATAGATATTTAAAATTTCAGCTTAATTGGATGACGGGAAATTAGTTAATTTTCACTTTCAAGGTTTGCAAACATTCAAGCAAGCAAGTAAGAAGCAAGACCGGCGGTGAAGTTAATATAAGGAATTTAATAAATCACAAAGTTTCATAAGAGAAATAGCCATTAGTTTTAATTACTTTTAAGCTCATTAAAAAACAATAATGAATTTTTAAATCAAAGATTTATAATAATAACTTTGTTTTTTCCATATTGATATGAAAGGTTTTTATATTTTGAAATATTTTCTATCCTCACATACTCCACACATCAAGTATTTAGAAGACTATGGTAATTGATCTTTTTGTTTTATAAAATTATCATCAGCAAAAATAACTTGCAAAAAGCTGAAAGCTGTCGAATTACAAAATATAAAGGATTTGCAATAAACGAAGTTTTTACGTTTCACTTGTTTACAAATCACCTTTTTTAGCAGTTGGTTTGCCACCGACTGGTCGTTCTTGAATCCGTCAAACTTTTGGCGCTCACGTTTCAATTGTAGACAGGTTTTTTTAAATTGTTGAAATAATTAGCTTTATTTACATCAATGACGTAACAGTATAAACACTAGAGCATTATACGTTATTTTACCTTAAAAACACACTTTTACTTTTGAAATTATATTTAAAGCTGGTCACTAATAGTTACAACACGGCTCAAAATCAACAAGGCAATCTAAACTTGCGTTAATGCTATTGCCACGGCGGTACGCGATCTTTGATTCGCTATATCTTTATTAATTTTATTTTTTTACACTATATGGTATATTCAAACTCAGAATTTGTACCTTTATATAAAAATATAATTGAAATTAAAAAAAAATCATTTTGAAATTTTTATGCTACTACCTAGGATAGGGTTTAGGGGTAGGGATAGGGTTAGGGTTAGGGTTAGTAACAATTTTACCGATTGTAATCATGTTGGACCGCCGGGGCAATAGCAGCGACCCTAAACTTGCTGGTACACCGTAAATTCTTTCTTCACATCTATGATACTTCTCACACTTTCATTTACTGAAACTTCTTACTTCGGAACACACCTATGTCCTATGCCAGTAGCTCTATTTATTTGTTAAAAAAAAACAATGGTGTATCGGCCCTGCCGCAACCGTCCAACCCAGAGGTGGCGATTCAGCAAAATCTTGGGGGGGGGGGAAATTTTTAAACTCAATCTAGAGAATCTTCAAACTCAAATGAACATGCCAATATACACTAGTATGTTGTATTTTCATGTAAAACATTCTATTAATTAAAAAAACAGTATACAAAAATATTATCTTTTATTTAATACCAGCGGGGGTGCCCGGCGTTGCCTGGGGTTTTTATAGGTTTTTCTAATGTTTGTCTCTCTCGCTCAGGTTTCCTTACCCGCTTGCTTTCCCGTTCCCGTTTGCTTTCCCGTTCTCGGTCGCTTTCCCGTTCCCGTTTGCTTTCCCGTTCTCGGTCGCTTTCCCGTTCCCGGCCGCTTTCCAGCTTCCGGTCGTTTTTCCGCTCCCGTTCCCTTTCCCGATCCCGGTCGCCTTTCCCGTTTCCGCTCACGCTTGCTCTCCCGTTCTCACTCATGCTTGCTCTCCCATTCCCGTTCTCGATCGAAAGGGAAAGCGACCGAGAACGGGAGAGCTACCGGGAGCGGAAAAGCGACCGGGAACGGGAAAGCGGAGAAGGAAATGGGAGCGAGCGAGAGGTTTACCTAATGCGTTTCTTTTTCGCTCCCGTTTGCGCTCCCGCTCCAGGTCGTTATCCGTTCCCTGTCGCTTTCCCGCTCATTTTTTCGCTCTCAGTTCACCCCCATAGATCCGATTCTACATACATACATACATACATACATACATACATACATACATAAATACATACATACATACATACATACATACATACATACATACATACATACATACATACATACATACATACATACATACATACTTACATACATACATACATACATACATACATACATACATACATACATACATACATACATACATACATACATACATACATACATACATACATACATACATACATACATACATACATACATACATCCATACATAGATACATACACACTCCCGCTCCCGGTCGTAATCCGTTCCCTGTCGCTTTCCCGCTCATTCTTTCGCTCTCAGTTGCCCCCCCTAGATCCTATTCTACATACATACATACATACATACATACATACATACATACATACATACATACATACATACATACATACATACATACATACATACATACATACATACATACATACAAACATACATACACATACATACTTTGAATGAGC
>OZ022239.1:14879937-14889486 GCA_963978895.1 Erpobdella octoculata
ACAGTTATTTTAAAATCAAATAACCCTTTTTCCACTTCACATTTGAGGTCCTGGAAACCAAATTTTCAAAAAATGGTGAAACACGTATATCATTATTTTTAAAGTAGAAACTAAATATTAATTTTACTTTTGTAGCATTTACAGTTTTTGAGTAGCAGTTACTTTAAAATCCAAGTAACCCTATTTTCCACCCTATATTTGAAGTCCTGGATACCAAATTTTCAAAAAATGGTAAAACACGTATATCATTATTTCTGGAGTAGAAACCAAATACCAATTTTTACTCCTGTAACATCTACAGTTTTCGAGTAGCAGTTACATTAAAAATTAAATAACGTTATATTCCACCCCACATTTGAGGTCCTGGAAACCAAATTTAAAAAAAAATGGTAAAACAACTATATCTTTATTTTTAGAATAGAAACTAAATACTAATTTTTACATCTGTGGTATTTACAGTTTTTGAGTAGCATTTACTTTGAAAAACAAATAACCCTATTTTCCACCCCACATTTGAAGTCCTGGAAACCGAATTTTCAAAAAATGCTAAAACACGTATTTCATTATTTTTGGAGTAGAAACGAAATATTAATTTTTACTCCTGTAGCATTCACAGTTTTTGAGTAGCCGGTACTTTAAAAACCAAATAACACAATTTTCCAACCCACATTTGAGGTCCGGGAAACCGAATTTTCAAAAAATGGTGAAACACTTATTTTTTTATTTTTCAAGAAGAATCGATATACCAAATTTCAAAATTTCCTCATTTTTGGTTTTCGAGATATACATTGTTTTAGAAAAAAGTTTGTTTTCCAGTTTTTCCCCTCAGGAGCAAAATTTTCAAAAATTCTCTCTTAGCGGATGTTTACGCTATAAAAGTAATATAAGTTCCAAATTTCACATTCCTAGGATGAGGCGTTTGAGCTCGGCGTTGATTATCAGTCAGTCAGTCAGTCAGTCAGTCAGTCAGTCAGTCAGTCAGTCAGTCAGGACATGTTCTTTTATATATATAGATATACATATATACATATATACATATATACATATATACATATATACATATATACATATATACATATATACATATATACATATATACATATATACATATATACATATATACATATATACATATATACATATATACATATATACATATATACATATATACATATATACATATATACATATATACATATATACATATATACATATATACATATATACATATATACATATATACATATATATAAAAATGAATTTTTGTATCTATATATGTTAATGGCGTTTATGCATTGCTACACCATTCATCCGATCGTAATGAAATTTTCACACAACCTTGAGAGTCAATGGGAGTCAAAAATAAAAAAAAAATTTTGAAATCCGTCACAAAATAAGCGGAGCGGAGCGGGTGAGCGAGCGGGAACTATATATATATGTATGTGCGTATGTATGTGTGTATGTATGTATGTTTATGTGCATGTATGTGTGTCTGTGTGTGTGTTTATGTATGTACTAGCGGAGATACCCGGCGTTGCCCAGGTTTTTTAGAGGTTTTTCTAATGTTTGTCTCTTTCTCTCCCATTTCCTTTCCCACCTGCTTTCCCACTCCTGTTCGCTTTCCCGTTTTCGGTCGTTTTCCCGCTGCCGGTCGCTTTCCCGCTACCGGTCGCTTTCCCGCTCCCGGTCGCTTTCCCGCTCCCGGTCGCTTTCCCGCTCCCGGTCGCTTTCCCGCTCCCGGTCGCTTTCCCGCTCCCGGTCGTTTTCCCGTTCCCGGTCGCTGTCCCGCTTCCGGTCGTTTTCCCGTTCCCGGTCGCTGTCCCGTTCCCGCTCACGTTTGCTCTCCCATTCCCGCTCACGCTTGCTTTTCCGTTCCCGCTCGCTGTCCGTCCCGGGTCGCTTTCCCGTTTCTATAATAGACAAACTAACCCACAAACATTCATATATATATATATAGTCTTAGCAAATCTATTTTACGTTTTATAGGCTAACAGAAGTTATGAAAGAATGTAAAAGAGAAAATGAGCGTGAACGAGAACGGGAGAGCAACCGTGACCGGGAATGGGAGAGCAAGCATGACCGGGAACGGGAGAGCAAGCGTGAGCGGGAACGGGAAAGCGACCGGGAACGGGAAAGCGACCGGGAACGGGAAAGCGACCGGGAACGGGAAATCGACCGGGAACGGGAAAGCGACCGGGAACGGGAAAGCGACCGAGAACGGTGAAGCGACCGGGAACGGGAAAGCGACCGAGAACGGTAAAGCGACCGGGAACGGGAAAGCGACCGGGAACGGGAAATCGACCGGGAACGGGAAATCGACCGGGAACGGGAAAGCGACCGGGAACGGGAAAGCGACCGAGAACGGTAAAGCGACCGGGAACGCGGAAAGCGACTGGAATCGGGAGAGCAAGCTTGGAAGGAAACGCGAGCAAGAGAGAAAATCGATAACAAAACTTCTGAGCGAGAAAGCGACCGGGAGCTGGAAAACGACCGAGAGCGGAAAAGCGACCGGGAACGCTACGAAAACGGGAAAGTGGAGAAGGGAACGGGAGCGAGAGAGACAAACATTAGAAAAACCTCTAAAAACCCCGGGCAACGCCGGGTAACCCCGCTAGTACATATATACATAAAACTTTTAAATTATGAATGTAACAAAGGGCATCTAAAAAAATAAGAAATATTAGCAGAGATATGCAGGGTCTGTTATGATAGTAATGAGCACTGTCTGAGAAAAAAGATTTATTAATAAGACCTGAACAAATGATTGAAAGTCTACAAAATACTCTCCCCCAGCATCAATACACTTGTGAAGACGTGTCTGCCACGCCTGGAAAGCACCCTGGAAGTCCTCAACTGGATGCCTTTCAGAAACGTCGTAACATGACTTTGAATGTTTTCGACGGTCTCCCAATGCATTCCTTTCAACTCTCTCTTCAGTCGGGGAAACAGAAAAAAGTCACACGGAGCCAAATCGGGACTGTAAGGAGGCTGACCACCGGTCAGTTGCTGCGGGCAAGAAAGTTGGTAACGATGAAGGACATGTGGCTGTGGGCATTGTCATGATGGAGCTTGACCGCGTCTTTGATGTCAGCTCTCACGCGTGCGACCTAGCGTTTCAATATCTTGATCACCTCCAGATAAAAGGCAGAGTTTACCATTTTTTCCGGTGGTACCAACTCAAAATGAACATTTCCTCTGGTGTCAAAGAAGACAATGAGCATCGTTTTGATGCGAGACTTGGTCATTCTTGAGCTAATAAAGATATTTTTTTTATTTGGTGGAAATAATCTTGGGGGGGGGGCATTTCCTCCCCCAGCCCCCTCAATTGCCGCCTTTGGTCCAATCTCTAATCAGACATTGAGATATTACCTCTATTCTAGACCTAGACTCTTAGACCTAGAACTTACTAGAGAGTAGATGAGGTAGCTATTAAAGGTGCAGTGTTCGAGCAGAGACGTTTGATTTTCTTTTCAAATAAACGATACAGTGGCGTAGCTAGAATTGGTGGCACCGGGCGAATATCGATGGTGTCACTTCTTGCAAACGGTTAAATTCAACATTATGTAAAAGAAAAAATCAGGTAAGCATGAATTATATGATAAATGAATCCAGATAATATCAAAAAAATAGTTTTTTATAAAAATATAAAAGAAATATCTTGAACTGTCTGATTAATTTGATTTGATTAATTTTTATTTATTTAAGGCCTAATTCATGTCGGAAACATTAAATTCATGTATTGTCGTCCAGAATGAAGCTTTCCTGAAAGTTTTAGAGCTCTAGGTGGTCGAAAAGTGGGAAAGCGACCGGGAGCGTGAGAGCCAGCGGGAAAGGAAACGGGAGCGTGAGAGTAAAACAATAGAAAAACCTCTAAAAAGCCCGGGCACCCCGCTAGTATATATTAATATGATAGTAGACCACGTCCCTGTTTAATGATTCTGTAACGCTTATATATATATATATATATATATATATATATATATATATATATATATATATATATATATATATATATATATATATATATATATATATATATATATATATATGTATATATATATATATATAAATATATATATGTATATATATATAAATATATATATATATATATGTATATATATATATATGTAAATATATATATATATATATATATATATATATATATATATATATTATGTATATATATATATATGTATATATATATATATATACATATTAGTTTTGTTTTTCCTATTATTTAGGTTCAGCTTTTAATAATAATTGAAAAACAAAGTATATTTTTTTAAACAAAATGTCTCTTAATATGAATGACAACGAAGATCCTGTGTCGAGAAACGGCGTCTAGCTAAAGAAAGGCAACAGAGATATCGCGCAAGACAAACTCCACAATCAAAAGCAAAAATTCGAGTTTTAGATGCAGAAGCTCATCAACAACGCACTGCACAAATGTCTGTTGAGGAATTGCAAATTTTTCATGCTTCTCATGCCGCATCACAACAACGTTATGTCTATCGACTTACTCCTCAACATCTAGAAGCTTTTCACACTTCCATTGCTGCCTCACAACGTCATCGAATTGAGCAAATGTCTCCCCATGAATTGCAGTTACATCGAGAAACCAATGCTGCCAAGGAACGCCATCGAGTTGAACAAATGTCTCCCAATGAATTGCAGCTACATCGAGCTGCTAATGCGATCTCCCAACGTTTAGCACGAGATCGTGCGGGCGAGGCAGTTCGTAACGAAGCAATTAACTTCAACGAAACTCAATTCGATCAACATGATTGTGGTGAATTTGATGTTTTATGTACTTCATGTCGATCAAGAAATTTTGCTGCAGAGCAACCATCTGATGGACTATTCACTTTATGTTGTCGAAAAGGCAAAGTAATGTTGCCAAAACCAATTGACATTCACGGTAATACACCTGAATATCTCGATTTTCTTAAAAGCCTCATGTCAGACACGGCCATTCCAGATAGACAAAATTTTCGACAACATATACGATCATACAACAGCGCAGTTTCTTTCGCTTCCATGGGCGCAAAAATTTTTGATTTGCCTGGCAGAGGACCTTATGTTTTAAAATTCATGGAACAACTTACCATCGAACCTCCCATTTACTGCCATCGAACCTCCCATTTACTGCCACCTGCCGGCCAAGCGCCACAATTTGCGCAAATTTATGTAATTGATAGTACACAAGCCACAGAAGTACGTCAAGAAAATGAAGCAAATGAAAATTGTCGTCCTGATATCTATATATATAAAAGAACATGTCCTGACTGACTGACTGACTGACTGACTGACAGATGACTGACTGATAATCAACGCCGAGCTCAAACGCCTTATCCTAGGAACGTGAAATTTAGAACTTATATTACTTTTATAGCGTAAACATCCGCTAAGAAAGGATTTTTGAAAATTTTGCTCCTGAGGGGAAAAAACTGGAAAACAATCTTTTTTCTAAAACAATGTATATCTCGAAAACCAAAAATGAGGAGATTTTGAAATTTGGTATATAGATTCTTTTTAAAAAATAAAAAGATACGTGTTTCACCATTTTTTGAAAATTCGGTTTCCCGGACCTCAAATGTGGGTTGGAAAATTGGGTTATTTGGTTTTTAAAGTAGCTTCTACTCAAAAACTGTTAATGTTACAGGAGTAAAAATTAGTATTTAGTTTCTACTCCAAAAATAATGAAATACGTGTTTTAGCATTTTTTGAAAATTTGATTTCCAGGACTTCAAATGTGGGGTGGAAAATAGGGTTATTTGTTTTTTAAAGTAACTGCAACTCAAAAACTGTAAATACCACAGATTTAAAAATTAGTATATAGTCTATTCTAAAAATAAAGATATACGTGTTTCACCATTTTTTTTATAAATTTGGTTTCCAGGACCTTAAATTTGGGCTGGACAATAGGATTACTTGGTTTTTAAAGTAACTGATACTCAAAAACTGTAAATGCTACAAAAGTAAAAATTAGTATTTAGTTTCTACTCTAAAAATAATGATATACGTGTTTCACTATTTTTTGAAAATTTGGTTTTCAGGACCTCAAATGTGGGGTGGAAAATTGGGTTACTTGGTGTTTAAAGTAACTGCTACTCAAAAACTGTAAATGCTACAAAAGTAAAAATTAGTATTTAGTTTCTACTCTAAAAATAAGGATATATGAAATTTTGGTTTTCATGATCTCAAATGTGGGGTGGAAAAAGGTTTCTTTGGTTTTTAAAGTAACTGCTACTCAAAAACTGTGAATGCTACAGATGTTAAAATTAGTATTTAGTATTTACTCAAAAAATAATGATATAAGTGTTTCAACATTTTTTAAAAATTTGGTTTCCAAGACCTCAAATGTGGGGTGGAAATAAGGGTTATTTGATTTCAAAATAACTGCTACTCAAAAACTGTAAGTGCTACAAATGTAAAAATTAGTATTTTGAAGTTTTGTGCCGGTTAAAAGTAGCTAAGTCCAGTTTATCACCGGTTGGGCCAAGCCGTTGTTTTAGAGTCTTCACACGGGCCAGGCCAAACCTTAAATCAAAGTGGGACGGGCCGAGGTTTTTCACCAAGTATATAGATATTTTAGTGATTTTAGGGTCTTCAGTTGGGCCGGGCCAAACCTGAAGTCAAGGTGGGACGGTCCGAAGTTTTTCATCAAGTATATAGAACTTCTAGGCCTGTAAGAATGGGCTGGGCCTAATTCAAACGGGCTGTTCCGGGCCAGGAGCTTAGGTTTTTAAAACGGGCTGGGCTAAGTTGTCGACGGGCCGAGCCGAGACCTAAAAAATTGATCTCTACTATGGATGCACGGTTCAAACTCTCTAATTTCATGCGAGCGAAGCCGCTACGGGCACTGCTAGTCTATATATATAAAAGAACATGTCCTGACTGACTGACTGACTGACAGATGACTGACTGATAATCAACGCCGAGCTCAAACGCCTCATCCTAGGAACGTGAAATTTGGAACTTATATTACTTTTATAGCGTAAACATCCGCTAAGAAAGGATTTTGGAAAATTTTGCTCCTGAGGGGAAAAAACTAGAAAACAAACTTTTTTCTAAAACAATGTATATCTCGAAAACCAAAAATGAGGAAATTTTGAAATTTGGTATATAGATTCTTTTTGAAAAATAAAAAAATACGTGTTTCACCATTTTTTGAAAATTCGGTTTCCCGGACCTCAAATGTGGGTTGGAAAATTGGGTTATTTGGTTTTTAAAGTAGCTTCTACTCAAAAACTGTGAATACCACAGATGTAAAAATTAGTATTTAGTTTCTATTCTAAAAATAAAGATATACGTGTTTCACCATTTTTTACAAATTTGGTTTCCCGGACCTCAAATGTGGGTTGGAAAATTGGGTTATTTGGTTTTTAAAGTAGGTTCTTCTCAAAAACTGTTAATGCTACAAAAGTAAAAATTAGTATTTAGTTTCTACTCTAAAAAATAATGATATACGGGTTTCACAATTTTTTGAAAATTTGGTTTCCAGGACTTCAAATGTGGGGTGGAAAATAGGGTTATTTGGTTTTTAAAGTAACTGCTACAACTGTAATTGCCACAGATGTAAAAATTAATACTTAGTATATACTAAAAAAAAAAAAGATATACGTGTTTCATCATTTTTTGGGTTATTTGGTTTTTAAAGTAGCTGCTACTCAAAAACTGTTAATGCTACAGAAGTAAAAATTAGTATTTAGTTTCTACTCCAAAAATAATGAAATACGTGTTTTAGCATTTTTTGAAAATTTGGTTTCCAGGACCTCAAATGTGGGGTGGAAATAAGGGTTATTTGATTTCAAAATAACTGCTACTCACAAACTGTAAGTGCTACAAATGTAAAAATTAGTATTTTGAAGTTTTGTGCCGGTTAAAAGTAGCTAAGTCCAGTTTATCATCGGCCGGGCCAAGCCGTTATTTTAGAGTCTTCACATGGGCCAGGCCAAACCTTAAATTAAAGTGGGACGGGCTGAGGTTTTTCACCAAGTATATAGATATTTTAGTGATTTTAGGGTCTTCAGTTTGGCCGGGCCAAACCTGAGGTCAAGGTGGGACGGGCCGAAGTTTTTCATCAAGTATATAGAACTTCTAGGCCTGTAAAAATGGGCCGGGCCTAATTCAGACGGGCTGTGCCGGGCCAGGAGTTTGGGTTTTTAAAACGGGCTGGGCTAATTTGTCGACGGGCCGAGCCGAGACCTAAAAAAATGATCTCTACTATGGATGCACGGTTCAAACTCTCTAATTTCATGCGAGCGAAGCCGCTACGGGCACTGCTAGTCTATATATATAAAAGAACATGTCCTGACTGACTGACTGACTGACAGATGACTGACTGATAATCAACGCCGAGCTCAAACGCCTCATCCTAGGAACGTGAAATTTGGAACTTATATTACTTTTATAGCGTAAACATCCGCTAAGAAAGGATTTTTGAAAATTTTGCTCCTGAGGGGAAAAAACTGGAAAACAAACTTTTTTCTAAAACAATGTATATCTCGAAAACCAAAAATGAGGAGATTTTGAAATTTGGAATATAGATTCTTTTTGAAAAATAAAAAGATACGTGTTTCACCATTTTTTGAAAATTCGGTTTCCCGGACCTCAAATGTGGGCTGGAAAATTGGTTTATTTGGTTTTTAAAGTAGCTTCTACTCAAAAACTGTTAATGCTACAAGAGTAAAAATTAGTATTTAGTTTCTACTCCAAAAATAATGAAATACGTGTTTTAGCATTTTTTGAAAATTTGATTTCCAGGACTTCAAATGTGGGGTGGAAAATAGGGTTATTTGTTTTTTAAAGTAACTGCTACTCAAAAACTGTAAATACCACAGATTTAAAAATTAGTATTTAGTTTCTATTCTAAAAATAAAGATATACGTGTTTCACCATTTTTTTATAAATTTGGTTTCCAGGACCTTAAATTTGGGCTGGACAATAGGATTACTTGGTTTTTAAAGTAACTGATACTCAAAAACTGTAAATGCTACAAAAGTAAAAATTAGTATTTAGTTTCTACTCTAAAAATAATGATATACGTGTTTCACTATTTTTTGAAAATTTGGTTTTCAGGATCTCAAATGTGGGGTGGAAAATTGGGTTACTTGGTGTTTAAAGTAACTGCTACTCAAAAACTGTAAATGCTACAAAAGTAAAAATTAGTATTTAGTTTCTACTCTAAAAATAAGGATATATGAAATTTTGGTTTTCATGATCTCAAATGTGGGGTGGAAAAAGGTTTCTTTGGTTTTTAAAGTAACTGCTGCTCAAAAACTGTGAATGCTACAGATGTCAAAATTAGTATTTAGTATTTACTCAAAAAATAATGATATAAGTGTTTCAACATTTTTTTAAAATTTGGTTTCCAGGACCTCAAATGTGGGGTGGAAATAAAGGTTATTTGATTTCAAAATAACTGCTACTCAAAAACTGTAAGTGCTACAAATGTAAAAATTAGTATTTTGAAGTTTTGTGCCGGTTAAAAGTAGCTAAGTCCAGTTTATCACCGGTTGGGCCAAGCCGTTGTTTTAGAGTCTTCAC
>OZ022239.1:14889686-15049686 GCA_963978895.1 Erpobdella octoculata
GAAGAATTTTCTTCAATATGGTTCTATTAAATTGCGGTGCTGGTAGAAATTCACTTTCAAAAACGTATTGCAAAATTATGTCAATAGTTTCAGCAACAGGAACATTGGTGAAAAGGCTCTCAACATCAAGTGAAGCCAAGAGCCCTTTGCTATCTTCTGCCGTTCGTAGCAGTTCGATGAAATCAATTGTTGATTTGAGAGAGTATTGAGAAGGTAGATATGGAGTTATTATACGGTTAATTGTTTTCGCCAGTGAGTATGTGGGAGTCGGGCACTGAGAGATGACAGGTCGAAGAGGGTAGTCGGATTTATGAAGCTTTACATTTCCATATAGATAAGCTGGTGAGTAGTCACCAACAATTTGGGAAACTTGGTTATCCTGCAGGTAAGAATTGAGTGCCACAATAAGTTTATTGGCTTCTTTTTTTATGCTGATGGTAGGATCACGAGTGATTTTTTTAAACTTGGAGCTATCAGATAATATAGAATCCAGCATATTAAAATAATCAGTTTTATCTAAAATAACATAGGTTGATGATTTATTGGCTTTTCGCACAACAATATTTGAATTTCCTTTAAGTGATTTCGCTCCTTTCAACAACGGTTTAGAAATTGAACAATACTTATTATTGCGATGAGTATTACCTTCTGCACAGAGCAAAGATCTCAAACTACTATCAGTTGTTATTTGTCCACTATTAGCGAGGCGAACGATTTGCTTATACAAAATTTCAATCTCAGTCTGCTTGTGAAGAAGACTATAACGTTGAGGAATATGACAGTTGTACCCGGTTTGTAGAAATGCTGATTCATTTTCATCTAGGTGGTGCTTTGATAAGTTTATATAGTGTTTAATTTCACTTTTCAAAAGGTAGGACTCACCATATAGCATGGAAAGTTTTTTGGTAATAGAAATTTTCTTATTGGTATCATATCTTTCAGAAAGTAACTCCAGATGTTGGTGTAAACTTTTATCACGATCTTTACACAAAAGTTTCAAACAATGGTCATATTCACCTTGCAAGGCAGAAAACTTTTTCTTAGCCTTTGACAACTCATTAGCAATAAGTTCACTTGCTGAATATCGAGTTTTATCTGAAGGTCTCCGTATAGAGCGTAAATAGTTATTGACGTACTTAGGTGTAATATTTTCTTTCAGGCACGTGCTATTAAAGACAATAGACCATTTTGCGTTTATATATATGTATATATGTATGTATATATATATATATATATATATATATATATATATATATATATATATATATATATATATATATATATATACATATATATAAGTTTATATAAGTTTATATATATATAAACTAGAGAAACGCCTGTTTGTTTTAAAAGCTGTGGCTCTAAAAATACGGAGTCAGAATCACTCTCTCTTGATAGTTTCCACACAGATGAAATGATTGAAGGAAAAGAAAATGACTTGGAAGAAAAACATAAAAGTAGTAATAATGTCGACGATGAAGATGTTTTCTGTAACTGTGAAGGTAGTGAAGTCGAGGTTGATGGCGATGCGGCTAAAAATTGTGGAACTACACTAATCGGAGAAATTGAGAATGTTTTGATTAATAGTGCAGGTGAGGCTGAGACACCTGCGGTGTGTGAACATTTACTTTGCAATCCAAACATTAATATAAAAAGAAGAAAGTAGAAAACAAAAACTACGGGAAAAGTGAGCGTGAAATCAGCTGTGTGGCTTGCTGGTTGTGTACTTAATTTGTATTTTAGTGAGACTTTGGCTGAACGCGTCGACACTTGTTTACTCAATGAAAGCGTGTTTATTAATACTCGGCTACTTTTATTGATTTTAGTCTAATTCTGCATGTATTGAAAACAAACTAACTGCTGTTTAATTAACTTTATTATTATAATTTGAGAAAGAGTTTTTTCGATTTTAATATATACCGTTTTATTATTATAAATGAAGCTCTGAAGATGGTTAAATTAACCGAAACTGGCCAGTCAGCTGGAAAAAATAAAGATTTTAAAACGTTGCTTGGTGTAGTTTCAGAAAGGAAAGATATTGTTGTTTTGCAAGGTTTATACAAGAAACTGTTGAATGCAAAATGGGCGACAAAGTTCAATGAAACTTGCTTGCGGGAATATATATATCTGTATATATATATATATGTATGTATGTATATATATATATGTATATATATGTATATATATATATGTATATATATATATATATATATATATATATATGTATGTATGTATATATATAAGCGTTACAGAATCCTTAAACAGGGACATGGTCTACTATTATATTAATATATATATATATATATATATATATATATACATATATATATATATATATATATTTTTTGAATACTTCGGCGCTATATGTTCTTTTAGGCAAACTCGATTGAAAAAAGTGGCGCACTTGGCTGAATCGATTTTATTTTTAATTTTTTCCAATACTCTAAATCGGTTTAAAAATAATTTATTCTCAAACACAAACTCCATAATCTTATAGGCTAATAGATCTATTTCGGCAATTTTTTGCCATCATCAGAGCCGTTTAACTTTTTAAAAATAAAATGCAGTGACTAAATGGTAAAAGATACAACTAATTAAAAGGAATTAAAATACAATTTAAATAAAATTTAAATTCATTATATACAAATGTAACAACATAAAAAATATTTAAATTAAAATAATTATAATAATAACAGTAATAACTAAATAATTAAGATCAGTTAGTAAAGCCTTTAACAACAGAATTACAGTCAACTTCGAGGACGTGACTGGAAGAAGAATCACATACATTATCTATAACCTTTGAAACACAAACGTCTGGTACAAAACATTCATTCAACGAAGAAATACCTGAAGAAACATTGGCACTATTAACATGCATATTTTTAACAGAAGTTGTAGATGAGTTAAAACATTTATTATTATTATTATTAGTTTTAATACTATTTAGAGAACCAAAAAGTTTAAGAGTTAAATCAAAAGAATACCATTGTTTATTAATTAAAGGCTTACATTTATTAATAGCTAAAGCTTCTTTTAATTTTAACTTAATGGGTTGATTTTCTTTCATTAGTATACTGGTGTTATCAATTAAAAATTTATGTGATGGTTTGATTGAATGTTGTGTTGACATATGTTGGTATATGGCACCACTTTGACAATGCATAGTCAATCTACGAGACAGAGTAGTTCTAGTATGACCAATTATTATTATAATTATTTTAATTTAAATATTTTTTATGTTGTTACATTTGTATATAATGAATTTAAATTTTATTTAAATTGTATTTTAATTCCTTTTAATTAGTTGTATCTTTTACCATTTAGTCACTGCATTTTATTTTTAAAAAGTTAAACGGCTCTGATGATGGCAAAAAATTGCCGAAATAGATCTATTAGCCTATAAGATTATGGAGTTTGTGTTTGAGAATAAATTATTTTTAAACCGATTTAGAGTATTGGAAAAAATTAAAAATAAAATCGATTCAGCCAAGTGCGCCACTTTTTTCAATCGAGTTTGCCTAAAAGAATATATATATATATATATATATATATATATATATAATATATGATAGAGCAGAAACTCAAAAAAGAGCTTTTGTACAAAAGCTCCTTTTTGAGTTTCTTTTATTCCAATGACATGAGCTATAGGTACAGAAGGATTCACATTTGAATTATGCAAAAGGACTGCCTTCAAACTTGTCTTGGATGAATCAATGAATAATCTCCAATCACCAGCATTGTAATCAATACCCAGAGCAGACATCAAACCTTCTACCTCACAACATGAATTTATCAGATTATTCTTTATAAAGTATTTCAGCAGATCTTTATTTCTGCTTCTATAATGAGAGATCTTAGCATCTTTTCATAATAAATTCCATTCTTTTAACCGGGATTGCTGTTTTGACAAATACAACTCACGAACTAAATCGTTAAGTTCCACTTGCGAAATGAGATGAGGTTCACTGGAGGATTGTGGTTTGTAATCATCTTCTATTGAATCTTGTACTACTTCAGTATCATCCTCAGAATCTATAACCTTCTGCCATGAAACTGGAGCGGTTGGAATAGGTAAATCATCTGCATGAGGAACTGGTCTAATTGCTGATGGAACATTTGGATATACAATAGAACCTTTATTCTTTCATCCGGAAAATTTTTACACGATCGACGATTCATTATATAAATATTATTTTCTTACCCTCTAATTTGGCTCCTATATATATATATATATATATATATATATATATATATATATATATATATATATATATATATATATATACCAAATTAGAGGGTAAGAAAATAATATTTTAAAAGTTTGAAAATAAGCTCCACCCTAATATATTTATTTATTTATTTGTTTATTTGTCAACATATCTGCATAATAAAATGAAATGTCAACAGGGAAACTACTAATAAGCAATGCTTGTAGTGTAACCACCCATTACAAAAAGAAACAAAAATCACACACACAAAATCAAATATAAACACAATGCTCAGTTTTTCATAGAAACGATTGTAAATTATGTTCACAAATAAATTTCTTGACAAGAATTTTAAAAATGTGAACTGAAGATACACATCTGATGTCTTCTGGTAAAATGTTCCATAATTTTGGTCCAATGAGGTAAACACTTGTAGAAAGTATTTTCAATCTGCAGTAAGGTAAATGAAAGATACCTGTATGTCTTGTTTGTCTATTCTTTATATCTGATGATAACATAAAATTATCAAAAACAGGGCAATGCATAATATTATTAATTAGCTTAAACATGAAAACCAAGATGCTATAGCAATGAATTTGTCTTGGTGTTAACATATTTAGTGTTTTGATATAATTATCAACATTGTCCGTTCTTCCAAGTCCGTAGAGCATTCTAACAAAACGATTCTGGATTACTGAGAGGGTACGCATAGAGGAAACAGGACTGTTTCCCCAAATCAAATTACAATAAGTAATATGTGGGTAGATCAAAGAGTAATAAAGATGACATATAATATCATGATTCAAATGATTTCTGAATCTTGATAATAATCCAACAGATTTGCTCATTTTTCTTCTAACAGCATTTATATGATCTGTCCAAATAAGTCAAAAATATTTCCATCAAAGGGGGATCTGTGGCAGCCTCCATTATTGCTTGCTGTTATGTTTAAAAGACCATTTAAACGAGGCTATGTTGACATTTATTTTGCTTAGATGTTTTTTAATGGTGTCTACCGAGCAAGGAGAAATATTTCCCAGGTAGACTTTCTTCTTAATAAATTCCTTTGAGGCTTTTATTAAAGTGTCTTTTTGTTCCATTTTACCTATTATTTTCTTTGTTATCTTTGGTTTTTGGGATTTGGTTTTCTGATTCGAGGTCCTATTGATGTTGTTCTGATCTGGTATGGTAGCTTGCATACTTTTTAGTAGAAAATCTTCAGAGAGAGTCGCAGTGGGTTCAAACTTAGTTCCGTTAATTTCCAGATTTGTGTTTGCCTTTTTGGTGAGCATGTCAATTTTATCGAATAAAATTTTTCTCTTGCATCTGCCTGCAGTTTGAATGCCTTTAATGCAGAGAAGAGAGCTGATTCTATCATTTGGCTCACAGGGGATCGGTAGGTGCTAACAAATGTTCCACTGGTGCAGGTACATTGGTTTACGGCATATAGTGCTGCATCATATATATATATATATATATATATATATATATATATAAATATAGGATGCGTCTATATTTTAGGATGTACCTATTATTTAAAAATTACAAATTTAAAACAGCTCTACTCAACTTTATGTAGTTATTTAATAAAATAATTACAGAAATAAAAGTTACATTATTCTTTACTCAAGATACACTACCACATAATCGATGTATCGGAACATTTGGTTAGAAGATTAAGCCGTCTAGAACCAAAAAAACCTCTGACCCCAGACCAGCTAATGGAGTTTGAAGTTAGTAAAATTTAAATTTAAATGAGGTATAGCCACTTAAACACAGTGAAAATATTCTATAGTTTTTACACATTTCAATTTATCAGAAGGATCTCCAAATCGACAATATAAAAAATATCTACAAGGGTGGTTTTGCAGAAATAGAAGATTGTGAAACAAAGGATCTTAAAAATCTTAAACCAAAAAAACTTCTGACCCCACACCAGCTAATGGAGTTTGAAGTTAGTAAAATTTTAAATAAAATGAGGTACAGCCACTTAAACACAGTGAAAATATTCTCTAGTTTTAACACATTTCAATTTATCAGAAGGAACTCCATATCAACAAGATAAGCAATGTCTATAAGAACGGGTTTGCGGAAACAAAAAAGTATGCATATTTATATAAATTAGATTGTATACATTTTTAATTAAATTACATTTAAATAATTTTCAGACCACTGAATTATGTAAATGCATTGTCTCTGCAACTTAATATGAGTGAACATGGCAAAATTATGGATAGAACGTTCAAGTTAAGTTCTATAGGAAGGAACGTTAGTTTTTATGAGTGATCATTTTTTGTAACTTTGTAAAAATAACTTAATAATTAATTAAATTAATTTAAATTAATTTAACTTAAGAAAAAGTGCGACTATGAGACAATCTTACAAAAAGAAGATGCAGAGATGCAAAGAATCATTGAACTTTTAGACGAATACAACAATTGCGAGAAGTAAATTTTATGTTTTTTATTTTTTTTCGTATATATGTTAGCAATTCGGCGTAATGTGACAGCTGTGGTGGTCAGCAGTTAGCAGATGCTAAAAATCAGGCATGTAATAAAAATTATTTTGCAATTGTATACTGTCAGTCCTAAAGTAACCATAATATACATTTACATTTTTAGACCCAAGGCTGGTATAGAATGTCTATCACTGATATTTCAGGCATCCTTATGTGAAATTTTCAAGGATCAAGAAATTAATGCTGCGATTGTTAAGGTAAATTTTTTTAATAGTTTTGATTATTGCTTCTTAAATGATAATACTTTTGACAACATGGACTTTTAGAAGCTAACAGGGAAAGCAGTTCAACAGATTTTGGACCTAAAAGGTGACGACAGAAAACTTTTTGATCTTGCTCCAGTTACGAATCCCTTGCGGGTGTAAGTTTCCATAAAAACATTGAAATGTAATAATTGTGTGGTTACTAATAAAGTTGAAGTAGTTACCTTACATATATTTGCAGTTACGGCCATGCTTACAATGGCCTTCTTCTGAGGCTGATGTGTGGAGATGAACAAAAAGATATGGTTAGCCACTGGCCATTATTAGAACTGGGAAAGGTAATGATTATTTGAGGTAAAAAACCCGGTGCCCGAAAAAGTTTTTGGGTCCCGGGTTAATAATTTTTTGGGGTCAATGTTTTATCTTGGTAGCTGTTTATTAGTTTCACTAAGTCAAATTTTTTTGAAATTATAATATAATTACATATGTATAACAAATACATTCCTGATTAAAAGTTTGATTTTACTACAGAAGGTATCCGAAAGCTGGAAATCATAATTAAGAATTAAGATAAAGAAGAATGGACACATCATCTTCACTTTATTTTTATTTGAATCAGAATTTAACTTGCTAGTTTTATAAATAAATAAAACTGTCTAATTTCACAATGTTGTTCAATTATTTTTCCAAATTATAACTGTTAATAATTAAAGGCTGGTAATTATGGAGAATAGGTGCAGAAATTATTGTCGGTGTTTTTAATTATTTTTATAATATAAAATTAATATAATTAAAAAAAGAATTAAATTACCAATCGACTGATCCAAATAATTTATTGAAAATATAATTAAAGAAGAAGTTAATGACAGAAAACCGCCAGGTAGTAGGAAAAACTAGGTTAATAAACAGTAAACTAACTAAAGGTGAAGCGAAATAAAATGTCAAATAAATTAGTTGTCAAATAAATTTATTGTGCGAGTATTTATAAAACAATTTAAAAAAAATTATTTAAAAAAATTATGAATTAATTTGTGTGCCTTAATTGAAAACTATCGCGTTTAACCTTCTATGAAGAACAGTTCGGACTGAAATAAACTTACATTTTTTTTTTTTAAATAATGTTATTTTGACTGCGTGAATACTATTTTTTGTGTTACTTTTGCTAATAATTTTTTTTAAGCGCTGTAAATATTGGCCTGGAAAGTTAAGTAGGGGAAGAAGCTAAGAAGGTTTGGACTCCTCCGATCCCCCGGCTCAGGGGGCCAAAATACCTTCCGGCCAAAAGTACCTATACATTATCATTGCATAAGTTTTTGAAGCATTGTTTACAATTGCGTAACAGGCATTACTTGCTAATGGAATTCTTAATATTAAGAAGTCCATGACTTGCTTCCCAGTCTTGCATAATGTGACCGATTGCGCGTTATTACAAATTATTAAGAGATAGATGGGGCGGGAAAGCGACCGGAATCGGGAAAGTGACCGGGAGCGGGAAAACGATCAGGAGTGGGAGAGCAAGCGGGAACGGGAAAGCGACCGGGAGCGGGAGAGAAAACGGGGAATTAAACGGGAGCTAGAGAAAAACGATAAAAAAAACTCTAAAAACCAACGCCGGATAACCCCGCTAGTATATATTTATATTAATAGCGTTACGCGAAATTGCTATCACACATACATACATACATAGCAAATTATGTATGTAAATATATATATATATATATATATATATATATATATATATATATATATATATATATATATATATATATATATATATATATATATATATATATATATATATATATATATATGTTTATATATATATATGTTTATACATAAATATATATATATAAATGTATATATATATATATGTATATATATTATATATATACATATATATATACATGTATATATACTTATATATATACATATATATATATATATGTATATATACATATTTATATACATATATATACATATCACATACATAAATAAATAAATAAATATATATATATATATATATATATATATATATATATATATATATATATATATATATATATATATATATATATATATATATATATATATATATATATATATATATATGTATATATATACATATCATATGCATACATATATATATGTATATGTATATATATGTATATATTAATGTAAAATCGCTGTTTTTACAATAGGTTTTCCCATTGATAGACGTTAAAGGACTTCGAATAACTATTATGGACATTATTAATAGACCAGAAGGTATAACTAGCCCTAACAAAGCTTCATTTATTATTTTCCAATAAAACTGCAAAACCATTCTATTGAGCCCGGTATACGATTTGGTGATATCGTAACATTGGTGTCAGAATTGGGATACAAGAATGGTTTTGAAATCATTGGATGAGCTTTGGGCGAGTGAAATGAAAGACGAGCTGGAGAAACGTGGCCTGAGCGATACAGGTAAAAAGGACGAACTTATGGAACGCCTCTTAGCCGCGTTAGTGAATGAGGGCTATGGGCCTGACGACGACGAATATCTATTCGACATTGACGAGGAAGCTGTGGTCAAGCGAAGGAAATTAAAAAACAAATTGCTGGAGGAAGAAAGACAACGAGCGAAAGAAAACATGGCAGCACAGAAGAAGACAGGAGAAGGAATGATTCTTGGCCACGGAAACAAAGTGGCAGCAGCCGGTACAACTGTTGAGAGTTTGGTCGCAGGGTTGGCTGAGGCAGTGGTGGACACGGTTCTGGACCAGCGGGCTGCTGGTGATGTGGGTTGCTGCGGCGAAACCCAATATGAACTGGAGTCCACCAGCTGTGTCTCAGAGCATGTGACGGATGACGGCCGTACAGACTGCACAAGTCAGGTGGGTCATGATGATGAGCCTGTCAAAGACGGTCATGATAAGGAACCTTGCAAAGATGCTCAAGATGAACCATGCAAAGATGGTGACAGTGATACAGTCGGTTTGGACGTCAAAAACCAAACTAAAGAAGATGAGAAGAATGTTGAAAACGAAATGCAAAACGATGAGGATGAAAGTGACGATGATGATTATAATAATGGCAATAACAACTATGGCTTTCACCCATACAGCGACGGTTCTGAAACGGAAGCCTCCATAACAGACGACGGAACCGAATATTCAGGGTCAGATTTTAGTGAAGAATCTGACTCGGATGAAGCAACCGAGGATTTAGAAACGGACGAAACTCCAATGGGAAAATACGTCAAAGTTAACTTGACAAGAAAAGAAGACACTGATTTGAGAGACGATGGCGATAATTTGAAGAAAGATCCGCTGGACGATACGAAAGTTGACACCGACGAAAGAGCCGAGTTGGAATGTGAAAAAAAAAACGTTCGGTTGTAGCTTGGAAGAAAACAATCATGACGGCGATGAACTTCTCCAAAACAACAATAGCAATGCAGCAAGCAAAAACTCTGGAAAAAATGAAACAAGAACAGAGAACGGTACCGAGGGTTTTAAATCAGATGAATCCACAGAAGATTCTAGATCAGATAGTCATTGTAAAATCAAATAACAGTTTGATGAAGGGATTTATTGAATTTATGGAACGACGTGTTTTCGAAAAACCTTTTGAAGAGTTTCTTGAGAAGGATCTAAAGGATGTGAAGGAAGAAGAAAAAGCAGACAATTCCGATAAACCGTGCAAAGATGTTCAGGACGAGGCATGCAAAAAAGGCTGTGATGAACCGTGCAAAAATGGCGACGATGAACCAAAGAAAGACTCTGTTGATGAGCCAAAGAAGGACTGGAAGAAACTGTGTCAAACGGTCAAGAGACTTGACCATGTTGTTTGCGAATTGCGGTCAAAGCCACGAGTAAAGATCAAGGTATTTTGGTGTTCGTGGCCGAGTCGCATTTCTTAAAAGCGATATGCTGTTCGGGACGAACAGAATTGAGAAGGGGGTAATAATGTAAAATCGCTGTTTTTACAATAGGTTTTCCCATTGATAGACGTTAAAGGACTTCGAATAACTATTATGGACATTATTAATAGACCAGAAGGTATAACTAGCCCTAACAAAGCTTCATTTATTATTTTCCAATAAAACTGCAAAACCATTCTATTGAGCCCGGTATACGATTTGGTGATATCGTAACAATATATATATATGTAAATATATATATATATATATATATATATATATATATATATATATATATATATATATATATATATATATATATATATATATATATATATATATATATATATATATATATATATATATATATATATATATATATATATATATACAATGCTTTTGATTGTTTTTCCCAATATATAACCTCATCAGCAAATTTGAGCATTAAAAAACATTTCTGAATTCAGTGAATTTATTTAATTACCATTTAAATTTAGTTGTCGATAAAATTCTTTTTACCATGAGTCAAGACTTGGATAGGGAAGCTATGCTAAGCGTGCTAAAAGATCTGGAAGTCAGTAGCAGCGATGAAAGTGATTTTGGTGATGATATGGCAAAGGCTAGAATGTCTACACCTTTGAAACCACAACAAGGTACTAAAAAACCTAGGAAACGAAAAAAAAATGCAGAAGCAGGCGAAACTCTTCCGAAAAAGAAAAAAGTTAAAACTGAGTCTTCAAAATTAAAAAATGTTGACACGATTAAAGAGGATTTACTTGATGTAAATCAGGAGATCGAAACAGATGATGTTAACCAGAAACAACACTCTGATGCTAATGGCATCGACCAAACGCAAACAGTTGATAATAAACCTAAGGGTTCTTTAAAGAGAAAAAAGAACGGGGAAGTCGGTGAAAAACTTCCAAAAATGAAAAAATTGAAAAGAGAACCTAAAACATTAACGAATGATAAAAAAGTTAAAAAAGAAAAAGTTATAACTCAAGAACTCCATACTGACCAATTTAGCCAGAATCAGCACTCAGATGCAGACGCCACCGAGACAGCGTGGGAATGGTGGAAAGAAGAGAAACCTGTTGATGGTGTCAACTGGGTTACTTTAGAGCACAAAGGACCTCTTTTTGCTCCACCATACGAACGATTGCCATCGTCGGTTCGCTTTTTCTACGATGGTGAACACGTAGTTCTTTCAGATGAGGCCGAAGAAGTGGCTGGATTTTATAGCTGCATGCTGGAACACGATTATACGAAAAAGGATATTTTCAACATAAACTTTTTTCGAGATTGGCGGAAAGTAATGACGCCAGAGGAAAAAGAGTTGATTGTCGAACTAGAAAAGTGTAATTTTCAGGAATTGCATATGTACTACAAAGAAAAATCAAAAAAGAAAGACATGACGAAAGTTGAAAAAGACGAAATCAAAATAGCTAACGAAAAAATTCGTCAGGAATACGGCTTTTGCATAATCAACGGACACAAACAAAAAATTGCAAACTACCGTGTGGAGCCTCCTGGTCTTTTTAGAGGTCGTGGCGAGCACCCGAAGCAGGGCATGCTCAAAAAAAGAGTTCAACCAGAAGACGTCACCATAAACTGCAGCCAAGATTCAAAGATACCTGATCCCCACATGGACACAATTGGAAAGAGGTCAAACACGATAACAAAGTCTGCTGGTTGGCTTCGTGGACAGAAAATATACAAGGAAGCAACAAATACGTTATGTTAAGTGCTGCCTCTTGCATAAAAGGTGAAAAAGACATGAATAAATATGAAAAGGCAAGAAAGCTCCACAACCATATTGACGAGATTCGTCAAAACTATTATGAAGATTTCAAGTCGAGAGAGATGAAGATTCGCCAGAGAGCCACCGCTCTCTACTTTATTGACAAGCTTGCTTTGAGAGCTGGTAATGAAAAAGACCAAGACACAGCTGATACTGTGGGCTGCTGTTCTCTTCGAGTGGAACACATCAAACTTCATGAAGAACTTGAAAATAAGAAAGATGTAGTAGAACTAGACTTTCTCGGCAAAGATTCCATTAGATACCATAATACAGTAGCTGTGGAACATAGGGTTTTTAAGAACTTAAAAAGGTTTATGGAAAATAAAAACCCAGATGATGAACTTTTTGACAGGCTCAACACCACCATTTTAAACAAACACCTCCAGAGTCTTATGGATGGACTGTCGGCCAAAGTCTTTAGAACTTATAATGCATCTCGCACACTTCAGGAGCAACTGGATATGTTGACAATTCCCAACGATTCTCTGGAAGCAAAATTGCTAGCCTACAACAGAGCCAACAGACAAGTGGCCATCCTCTGTAACCATCAAAGAGCAGCTGCCAAAAATTTCGACCAGCAAATGGAGCAACTGCAAGAAAAAATAAAAGAGAAAAAAATAACTGTAGAAAAAGCAAAACAAGAAATGGAAGCAGCTAGCGCCGAGTGCCAGAACACACCATCCACTTCCGCCACAAAACATTTTGAGAAGAAGAAGAAAACATACGATCAAGAAATGGCTCGGCTGACCAAGTTGAAATTGCAGCGGACTGACAAGGACGAAAACAAAGAGATTGCTCTAGGTACTTCAAAATTAAATTACCTCGACCCAAGAATTAGCGTTGCTTGGTGCAAAAAGTGGGATGTAGTTTTATCTGTCTGTTGCCTCTTGTGTGTAATCAATTTTCACCCGATTTTCCTAATAGCTAGAAGTAAGAAGTATTCTGTAAAAACCTAAATGGGTGGCAATTATTTGTTAATTAAACCTTTTTGCTGTACGTTTGTCTCTTTTGTCATTTATTGATTGACAATGACTGAAGGATGAACAAATAAAGATAAAAAAATAAATTAAAATATACTTTTATTTGCCTCTTTATCTGGGTCAACAAACTTAAATTTTTGAATCTAAAACAGCCGTTACGCTCAATCTTGTACATTGTTTATTTTTTTCATATGAAATCAAAATTCATAAATTTAACTCGATGTATGGATTAGTTGTTATCTAAAACACTTCATTCATATATTTTTATTAAGAACTAGCGGGGTTACCCGGCGTTGCCCGGGGTTTTTAGAGGTTTTTCTAATGTTTGTCTCTCTCGCTCCCGTTCCCTTCTCCACTTTCCCGTTTTCGTAGCGTTCCCGGTCGCTTTTCCGCTCTCGGTCGTTTTCCAGCTCCCGGTCGCTTTCCCGCTCAGAAGTTCTGTTATCGATTTTCTCTCTTGCTCGCGTTTCCTTCCAAGCTTGCTCTCCCGATTCCAGTCGCTTTCCGCGTTCCCGGTCGCTTTCCGCGTTCCCGGTCGCTTTCCGCGTTCCCGGTCGCTTTCCCGTTCCCGGTCGCTTTCCCGTGTCCGGTCGCTTTCCCGTTCCCGCTCACGCTTGCTCTCCCGTTCCCGGTCATGCTTGCTCTCCCATTCCCGGTCACGGTAGCTCTCCCGGAGCGGGAAAGCGACCGGCAGTGGGAAAACGACCGAAAACGGAAAAGCTAACAGGAGTGGGAAAGCAGGTGGGAAAGGAAACGGGAGAGAAAGAGACAAACATTAGAAAAACCTCAAAAAACCTGGGCAACGCCGGGTATCTCCGCTAGTACATACATAAACACACACACAGACACACATACATGCACATACACATACATACATACACACATACATACGCACATACATATATATATAGTTCCCGATCGCTCACCCGCTCCGCTCCGCTCATTTTGTGACGGATTTCAAAATTTTTTTTTTTATTTTTGATTTTCATTGACTCTCAAGGTTGTGTGAAAATTTCATTACGATCGGATGAATGGTGTAGCAATGCCTAAAGGACATTAACATACATAAATACATATATACATATATACATATATACAAACATTCATTTTTATATATATAGATACAGCTATTCTGAAAGTTTCAAAGCTCTACGTATATGAATATTAGTCGAATTTGCGTTTACCTGTAACAATCAACTTGAAATTCAAAGTTTTTTTATTACAACAACACCAATTTTTATATAAAATCGGAAACATTCAAATCATGTATTGTCATCCAGAATAAAGCTTTCCTGAAAGTTTTAAAGCTCTAGGTGGCGAACTTTTGTTTCTAAGATTTGATCACCACAGACCATAGATATCTAGATAGGCCATATAGGCTTATTTTCGGTTTTTGTTTGGTTTTACGCGCGCAGTGGAGTTTTAGTTTGTGCCTCCTGACTGACCATAGACAAGAGATTTGTTTACATTTGTCTACACCGGCGGCTTGCCTTACTTCGATAAGCAATTCATTCCAATTTTGCAGTTAACTATTATAAAGCAATGACAGCGCGTTATTTTTTCAATATTTGTTTATCATAGATTAATTTATGACATTCTATCAAAATTTCTTTGTTTCTTCAGCGCATGCTTTAATTGTTTTTGACAGAAATGACTTTTATAAATTCCCTTGAATCTTTTGATTTAAACTTTAAAACCATAAAATTTTAAGAAAATGCTTTTATCTGAAGATAACTGATAGTCATATGTATCTATTTTATGCTGATAGTTTAAGTTTCAGCATAAAATCTGAATTCATTATGTCTTCAAAGACATTTTCTTAAAAGAGATATCTTAGACTAGACTTAGAACTAAATCCTGAATAGGTTAGATTAGCAATAATAGTTACTGGCTTTTTCTAAAGTACATAATACTTTTTAGAATTAACATAGATTATTGAAGTCACTACCAATTCTTCTTTGCCCTGAAATGAATCTACCTGAGACGATTACATTTATTTACCTAGTTTTTAAGCAAGTAAAAAGCACTATGCCAACTATTGAGTTTATATTTATTCCTTTTCACTTTGCAATTACATTTGTGTAGTATCAGTTCAGTACACAGTTTCCAATAATGTTGAAATAGATTTGCAAAAAACTGAGGCAACAAACTATGATTTTACAAGTGTTTTTATTAATACAATAAATTCTGTTTGGCTTTTCAATGAACAAAAACTGAAAATGGCACAAAAAAATTGAAAATTTAAGTTACTGTCCACTAAATAAAATTGTTTTTGTTAGTTTTTGTCTTAAACCTGAACTTTTAAGGTTTTGTGTATTAATTTTTGCTCGCTGATATTGTCTTAACTTGAAAAACTCATAAACGATCGACTTAAGCAGCAGATAGGAATGATTGTCAATGCCATCCTGTGTATCTCTTATATGATCCCCCAGGTTAAAAATATCTTTGGATCCAATTGATGTTAATGTTTGGCGAATAAGTTCTTTTATTTTAATTTCATCTTTGGCATTTGTGGCTGATACATGTTGTCTTAAAAATTTTTCTGCTGTCTGACATACCTAAAAAAAAAGTGTTTTTTAATACCATATTTATAAATAACAAATCTTAATTTTATCTTACTTTTATAACTCCAGAAGAAGGAAAGACATGACCACCTTTATTTTTCACCACTAGCAGCTGCAGTCCTATTTCATGTCCTTGGTTCTTGTGCTCATCAAATAAACTGTATCTATAAAATTGAAAATATTATTTAGTACTAAAAACACAGGAAACCAAAATTTATGACTGTAACAATTTATAATTTGAACCTGCAAACATTACATTCCAGTTTTTTAAATAGCTTGGATACAATCCAACCAGCTATGTAGCTAATTACATTTTCTATCAAGACTTGAGCAAGCTCTGAGTCGATTCCATAAGCACCTGGTTCTTCAAACACTTCTTCTTCATAAATGTTGTCTGTTTAATAAATAAGCAAATAATTAAGATTGGTACCAGCAAAAGAAATAACAATGAAAAATTTATTACAAATTTCTTTTCTTTCTTTGTGAAGATAATCAAGATAAGAAGTTTCATCTTGCGGCATCACATTCCCTGTTTTCCCTGCCTGAATATTGCATCTAGATAAAATTCTTCTGAAAATGGATTGAAATTGGTATGCGGTTGGGTTGTTGTTCGATCCCCCTAGAAAATGTTAATTCTAATCAATATTTGCCCACTTATAACAAATTGTTTTTATACAACCTGCTCGTCTGACTGCCGCAAAGAATAGTTCAAGATGATCTTGGCTGAACTTATAAGTCAAAACATGGCTTTGACACTTGAGTAGGTTTCTGGCTATTTGAAGGATTGATTCAATGTCAATAACAAATCCTTTTAGACCCATCTGCCTAAAATGATGTTAATTATATAGATTGCTTTTAGTTTTGCAGCAAAACATTATCAAAAACATACTTTTTGTCTTGAATAGTAAGGATTCCACGAGGAGATTTTAGCTGAAGTAAGTAGTTTCTTAAACTCAGAAGACGTTGCTCAAACAATGCAAAATTTTGCAGTGTTAATGGTCCCTTGAAAGATGGTGCATTGGGATTTTTGCTATTGAAAATATCAAATAAACAGTCTATTGCTTCTATAAATTCTACAGTCGGTGCCACATCTTCAAAACCTGCCATTTTACATTGATTCATCATTTTTAAAGCTGCAGCAACAGATGAGCTTAATGTTTGAGCTGCCAGTTTCACTTTCATCTTCTGATTTTTAAAATTGATATGTTGCTTGGTAAGTTTGTTAGCTGCTCTGAGTCCAGCTTCTTGTTGAATACCATCAAGTTGTGATATGTGAAACCACTTTATTGCACCAGAAGAAGAGAAAATAGTGTGGTATGCAGAAAATAAATTTCTCACTAGTTTCAGCATGTGACATGCATCAAAAATTATATATATTTTCCTGTTGCTTGATGAGCAAAACCATGTTTTTAAAGATCTTGTAAAATCTAACTCACACCCAAGCAGTTTCACCATTGTAACATTTGCAGGTAAGCCATCCATGACTAAAGAAATCACCTGGGGATTTTTTTCAATTAATTTATTATTTTTGTTTTGCAATGAAAAACATATAAGTTACTTACCGAAATTCCTATGCTTTCTAATTTATCAATTGCATACAAAACCAAATCTTTCTGAATTATGGCTGGCAGTCCATTGGTGCAATAATAAGCAATAGGCATTTTCCAATAGCCCGTCGTTCCAACGAGCAAAAACACCAAAACTTCTTTTGCTTCATCATTGGTGCTGGATCCACAACCTACAACATTAGATATTACTAACCAAATATAACTTTAAAATGTTAAAGTCTAAAGGACTCACCCAAATCAATGAATTCTGACATGGTACCACTCTGGCTATCAAAAGTGATATGTTTATGAATAGCCATAGAATCAATCATAAGATTGCAGTTACTGTACTCTTCTGGTTTCTGGATTTTAAGACTAGCCAAAGTATTTAGGACCTGAGAATTAAAGCCAGGTCTGGCATCTGTGCTTTCTAACCATCTAAACAACCAAGCATAAATATAATAAGAGTATAAAATTAAGAAAAAACATTATTTTAATGCTATCCAGCCATTCAAATTAAACAAAACAAGTGCATATATAATAAAGTTTTACCTTCTTAAAGTCCTTGGACTAGGCAAACTGATGCCTGATGATCTGAGGTAGTCATAAGCCTTTGGTCCCTATAAATGTAAAGTTATTGCAAATTTTTTCTGTTCTTCAGTATACTCTTTAGAACCATTAGACAACAAGTGAACAGGAAAACTTTAGAATTTTATGTAAATAAAATATAACTATATAAATATGTATATCTGAATTTGTTCAATAAAGATAATTTATATTTATACTTGACGTTTTTAGCTGGCAGTTTAGTTTTCTGTTGATGTCACGCAATTGCTTCATCTCATATTTCAATTTCAAATTGTGCCTTTGATATGATATATTTCTTTTAAAATATCTTTCATAGTAGCGATTTTTCTTGTGAAGACCTCGACAACTTGCAACAAGGGTATTCAATTTGCTTTCAATTTTATCAAGAGACAGAAAATAGCTGTGGTCCTAAAAAGTTATTGTTATAGCATTACAATTTATGTCATTTAAAATGTTGAAAATATTTTCTAAATAAAATACATAAGCTTAACCTTATAAACAACTACTTCACTACCAACAAGTTCACTTTCTCTGTCAGATATCACTTCAATTTTTGCAAAATCGTTGCTGAAATCAACTACCTATTAATAAGAATAATTAGTAAATGTAAAGTAGTAAAGAATATAAAGAAAAATTTTAAAAAAAGTTCAGAACTTCAGCTATCAGTTTCTCTGCATAATTCTCTTCCACCTATTAAAATACCAAAACAATTTTCTTTGATATCCAAACGAATCAATATAAAAATAAATTTTTATTATGTTCATAATACAAACCTTTATGAAGTTGAACACAGATGGAACAGCTTGCTTCACAAGGCAAACTTTCGTCTTGAAGTGTATGAACATCGATTCTGTGAAGTGTCGACTACAGATGACGTTAGTCTTCTTAGGCTGCCAACCATCTTGCAAGAACTTCTTTACTTCTTGAATCCATTTTTCTCTTTGTACAGGGTCAACAGGAAACCTTAAATAAAGATACAATTATCTCATTTCATCAATTAATTAATATGAATTTTTTAATCATCGGTTGTTTATAACTAACCGGTGGTGAGTAAAGCCTATGTTTCCTACAGTATCTTCACAACTCTTTATACAACACAGCTTCGTCATTTCATAAACTCTAAAAAAACTAAGTTAACTGCTAGTAAATTAAGAAAGACTAAAAAAAGAGAATATTAGTACTTAATTTAGTTGATTTATAACAGGAAACAAATAAAAAATACAATCACAATGTTAACTAAAATAAAAAAATAATTTGAATTAAATATGAAAGCAAAAGTTGAGTTGCAATAAATCTGAAAGCAAAAATTAAAATGAAGACAATCTGAAAGCAAAAGTTAAGTTGAAGTAGATCTTGATATAAGAAATAAGTCAACGTAAATATCTAGCAAAACCAGTGTTTCTATCAAATACAGCAGGCATAATTTATAGATGAATTTGTTTATATAGCTTGGTTGATGACTGAGAATAAATTAAAAATATTCATGAGCAATAAATCCATGTCATGGTACCACTAAGCTTCCTGTCTCAAGAATAGATCAAAAAAGCTTTAATTATTCAAAAAGCAATACAGGATGGGTATAGCATTACTGATCTTCATGTCCCAGCTTGTATCATTCTAGTTTTATAACTATAAGTCAGTATTTCTTAATCTACTTTACATAATTTAAGTGTAAGCAAACCTATAACATTGTTTTGAATGTATTAATTAAACTATAATTGTTTAATCCAAACAAATTTACAGAGATTACCTGAGCTTGTAGCATTTGTTAACATAATTTCTACATCATAACCCCCACCTATGCATATCAAAACCAGTAAATTAAGACACATTTGTTTCAATTTAAACAAGTTTATTGAAATTACTAGAATCATAAATTGTGGAGTTGTTGACTAAAACATTATAAGCATGAACATTTTTAATTTGAAATGATTTAAAATGGTGGATGAATAAATAATATCAGATCAATTTTTTAGAGTCAGATATCATAGTTGTATTATTGTTATATTATATCATAGTGACACACAAATCAGGACCAGTATAACTGAGTATAATAAATGAATCAAAAGACTTCCTCTTAACTCTAACAGATTTATTGAAACTACCAATAACAAACTTTCAACACTAAGACACGCGACAACCAAATATCATTATTAACATTATTAGCATAAGAAAGTAATTAACACATCAAAGATCATGGTCATCAAAGAGCAATAGAATAACGGAAAACTGGTTACACGCTTCATGACAACAAAGTAATGAAACGGATGTATGACCCTTTTAAGTTTTTAGCTTTGTGGCCTTGCCTTCTTTAAATTTAAGTCAGAGTCTTTAATGATTTTACTTTGTTTACAAACAGCGACAGGATATATGAGCTCGGGAAGTCAATTAACACTAAGTATAGTTCTTATACAGGTTTTTCAGGTAAAACCGTAGAATCCGGGGTATAAACAAATTCTAAAAAATGTATCGGCGTAAACTCCGCCTCTTAATTTCTATGCTCCGCCTCTAGGATGGGATGTGCTTGATCGACTTAAAAATTTATTTAATTTTTTGTAAAATATTATCTAGTTTAATAATTATCAAAAATAATTTAAAATATTGCTTAAATATAAAATGTTTGGGATGTGCTTTGATGCGAGAAGCGAAGCGTATTTACCAGACCGCAAGACCATTAAGCTGATTAGAACACTGATCTCTATAATATTATAATATTATAGAGATCAGTGGATTAGAACAATTACCTACCACTTGTCTTCGCGAATTATTCATGTTCACAAAACAAAGAAAGCATCTATAAAGGACTGAAAATTAAAACTTGATAATTGTTTTTGTTTTTAATCTGGGCGTGTTATTCAAAGGCTCTGAAGCAGATTAAAGCAGTATTAGATGATAAGTATATGCTCTCTTAGATGGTTAAAAAAATACATTTGACTTCTTTTTGTGACTGACTACAACTTATCCCATATTATTAAACAGTTGATAACGCAAAATATGTCAATCAAATTAGTACATTAAGTAATAATGACAAAGTCGCAGTTGTGGATTTTAGGGTTTGTCTCAAAATAAAAGGCTCAGTAGTAGATTAGGAGACTGTGCAAAGCTGTCGTTACACTTTAATGATTGAAATTAAAAAATATAGTCACTTAATTTATTTTTTTATCAATCATCACCATAATCTTAGCCATTCACATTACCGGCTTTAGTTGCCGGTCAGCTAATTTTCAGTCATTTATAGATGCTTCCTTTTCCAAGTGGCAATTTGTTCTAATTAACTTAATGGACTGATAACAGACTAGCGAATACGCTTTGCATCGGAGCAGACCCTAATCAATTATCAACTGCTAATTTTCCGTTATTTATAGATTCTTCCTTTGTCTTGTGAACATGAAGAATTTGCTAAAACAAGTCGCAATTGTTCTTATCAATGGTCATGCTAAAGACCAGATAATGCGCTTCGCATCTCGCATAACAACAATTTACTACATTACTTTCAATTTTAATATTTATATTTTAATATTATTTGTTAAATAAAGTTATTGGTTATTTTGTCTGTTCTAAACATTAACACACTGGCTTTCCATTAAATCATATAAAAAACCGCAACACTAGCTGTCAATCATTCTATTTAGACCTGTCAATCAAAATAGCGGCCATACTTGTTTTTGTTTGTACCCCGGATTCTACGGTTTTACCGGTTTTTCAAATAAAAAACACAGCAACATCTAAAAAAAAACTAGAGCTTTAGCAGATTTGTCAGGTATCGTCATAATACACCGGCAACAAATATCGCTCAAATGAGCAAATGTAAACAAGCTCAGGTTGAAAATGGCAGCTTTCAAATTGTGCCGGAAATAGATTGATATGTCCCATCTATATATCTATGCCACAGACAAACAAAAAAATAGAAAGACGAGTGAAGTTAAATAAAAGCATTTAAAAAGAGTATCTTCCAAGCAACCTCAACAAACAAATATTTGGAACAGTTTAAAAATTAATTTAAATTACAGGCAAAAATCATACATTTAATAAAATTTTCATTTACCAAATAATTTTGATAAGGAGTTGGCAGTCTGAAACCGTGCCAGTCACTTCTTTCATTTCACAATTATAAAACAGAAAGTCAGACTTTTTGTAAAATAAAAAGAGCCTCCAAACATCTAGAAGCACCAGTTATTTTATATTTATTACGGGCGTATTGTGTTGTGAAAAGTGGAATAGTTGACAATGAGCAACACTTTGAAAATTTTCATCTGTTGTCCAATAGCCCATGTAAACGTAAATGGCATTAAAACGTTCAAGATGTTTCTAATGACTAAAGACTAAACTTATTATAACAACCCATTTCTCAAACGATCTCATTTTTTTTTCAAATGCTGCAACACGAGATTTTCTCCAATTAATTGCAGCTATTTAAATTTCATTAAACGCAATTTCATTAGTTGTTGTTTTTTGTCTGTGCAATTTTATTGTCACTTACTGCTTTCCGACAAAGTTTGAACGTGCACTTAATTTGTTGCTTTATAACGGTGCACATTATAAATTGTAAAAGATGTCATAAAAGTACAGATTAATAAAATTTAACAAATAAAACGAGTCCTTTCAAACGGAAGGGTCATTTCCTTAGTTAGCGGTATAGGACATTTCGTTAATGTCAAAGTTGTGTTGTTATTCATCTTATTCTCACAAGTCATATAAAAACATTGAAAAATACTGCTATAGCAAACCAATCATAAATTAAAATATTATTTATAAAAAAACTTTTTAAACTAAACTTTAAAATCACTATTACACAATATGTGTGTTCGCTTTTTTTCAATTTAAAATTCTTTCATTCCGAGATAAAGGAGGACCAGCCATAGGAAAACTAGAATGATAATGAAACTGAGAACGGTGTCAATAATAAGCCTGAATAGAAAATTAAAAAAGAATTACAAACAAACAAACAAATTTAATTAATACTGGAGCCATAAATAATTTGTTTTTCTCTAAATTTTATTTAACAGGCACTGAAAAGCAGTGATGGATCCAAATATTTGGTAAATTGAAGCTCGACATTTATTATAGTTCATTAAAATTTTAAATACAGTAGTTTTGCAACCCGTTGAGTTTCTATTATTCAGTAGAACCAAACAAAAGAAATCGAAATTGAACTTTTTATATGCCGAGCAGCTGGGTTATTTTATTAAATCCTTTATGTTAACTTCAACATGTCTGCTTGCTTGCTTGTTTGAGCCATACGTTGGGATCCTTTACCACTTAAAAAAACCAACTTTATTCATGACTGTAAGGATACATTTCTGCAGTTGGACTTGTTTTGGAAAATCGTTTGTCTATCCAAACAGTACCTTTAGCTGATTGATGAACTAGCAATAAAATGAAAATGCTTTTTCTGTACTACTCTTTTGACCATCGGCGAGAGCATTAAATATGTGAGTCAGTATTTTTCTTAAATTTCTGAGATTTATTAGTTCTGATGCACTGATGTAAATTCAATTTCTTGTTTCATACGCAATGCCTCATTTCCCTTCAAAGACCTTCCGGTCAGAAATCAAATGGGTAATTAAATCTTTTATGTTTTGCTCGAAATTCTATAGGGACCTGCTGAGAAATACTATTTGAATCAGGTAGTTTTTGGCTAATTTGGACTCGGGTATAAAAACCAAGTAGTTTCGAATTTGAGGTTTGGAACTGGTAGTAACATAGCACATGTTGGATTTTTTGGATTTGGGTTCGAATTTGCTTTTCTCAACTTTCCGGATTTGGGTTCAGGTTTTTGACTTTCAAATAATTTGGTTTGGGTTTTAATTCTTATTTATTTTTTGGTTTGTGTTGTAACTTTTTAAGTTTTTTGTTTGGGTTTCATTTTGTCAAAATTTGGGGTTGTTTTTAGAAATACGCCATGTAGGTTCGGGTCGGGTACTCGTGCGATATTTTTGGTTGGCAGTACCTACATATGTGATCTATAGACGAACTCACTTATCGGTACATCTCATCATTCAAAATGTAAACAGAATATTCATCTTTATTTTTTACCTGAGAACAAGAAGGCTCACGCCGGATTTCTTGTGATAACCGAGTTTGACAGATGTGTTTTGTTCGACTTCTGATTCTTCGTCGTCGTACTCATCCATTTATTAAAAAAGGATTGTGGATTGTAGAAAATTTCAGTCTTCAAGTTTTTAAGGCCAGTCCGTTTTAATAAACTTCTTTGCTTCTGGGAAAAGAAATCAGTTTTAAGGGCGTCCACCAAAATTTCGTGGACCTGAAAAAGTTTATATAATAATACTAATAATAGTTACGAATATAGCATATTTGAAAATATATATCAGAGTTAATATTCTCGAATTTGCAGAAATAGCAAACTTACTGCCTACTGCCGGCGGCGTTTGTGGATAAAATCAATAAATGTATGCTTCTTATAAGGGGTCGTCCATTTACGACAATGTGTGGTGAAGCAGGAGGAAAGAAATTTGAGAAACTGGAAGTTTCATTTATAGGATGTCTGACTGTGACGAAATGTGCTGATGGGTCAAACTGATCAAAATTGCCTAAGGTCTTTTATGGACGGCCCCTAAGTGTCTAAAGGTCTATTTTTCTCGCTCTAACAAGTAAGCCTTAAAAACAGGTTTTTTCACAAAACAAATCCCTTATATTTCTGCATTTGTCGTTTTTCATTTATTGCAAAAAATTTATTTTAAAATGACATTTTTTTGAATTTATTTATGTAAACATTTATTCAGTTGTATTTGATTTGTTTGTGTTTTAAAACATAGATAATTATTATTTTTAACAACAATTTTTTTGAATTATTTTTTAATTTTACTAGAATGCATTGTCATAAATAACGAGCACATATTTCAAATTTCAGCTCGATTGGATGACGGAAATTTTTCACTTTCAAATTTTGCAAACATTCAAGTAGCATGCAAGACCAGGGGTAAAAAAATATAAGGAATTTAACAAGTAAGCCGCAAAAAACAAAATGTTTCCAAATCCCTTATATTTCAAAATTCTCTGGCTTTTCGTTTTTTTTTCAATTTTTCTTTTCAAGCTACTTTTTTAAATTAATATATGCAAACATCTATATGACTAGGTAGTTGTAAGGCGACTAAGGCACCCGTTAAATTCAAATTAATATTTAATTACTAACGGAGTACCCGGCGTTATATATATATATATATATATATATATATATATATATATATATATATATATATATATATATATTCTCTTGATTTTTTTTTATAATAGTTCATAGTCCTTTACATCAGGTGTTTTAAGACTAATGGCTGTATGTAGGAAGCACTTAAGTACTTCCTGTCGTGGATCAGAATTTGATCCTTTTTACTTTTCCCTCCTCCTTTCTCCAGGCATGGGACTGGCTCGCAATTAGCGAGGCGGAGTTTATATTCTCTTGAGTCTGTTTGGTCCTTAGATGATGCGACTATTATTGCTAATGATATACGATCGTATATCATTACGTATGATGCGTATGTGGATGGTGGACTGACTGATAAAGGCGTTGATTTTGAGATGGATGGCGGTAATTGTGATCATGGTGATTGTCACGCTACCGCCTTTGCGATAGTCGATATGCTGGAGAAAATTAAAGTCTAAATAAAGTTAAAGACACTCCTTAAACAGTATTAGATGTTTTATTAACGAATACAGTTCGAAAACTTTATCAAACGACGCGACAGATACAGAAAACAGTTTCAACGTCGATCAAACAATGGCGAACAAGCACAAGAAGGGACGAAGTAGTTCGCGACAGCCTTATAAATACAAGCCCTCCAGGCTACAGGCTACAGGCTTAAACGTTCAAATATTCGCGCAACAATCCAAACACGCAACGTTGTGCAATACCCCATGCACCGCCTGCGCCGGAAATCCCAAAGTTTAGATCCAGGCACGCACCTGCGTTTACGCGGGCGTGACATACCTCCCCCCCTAAAGTCGGTAACGATCCTTCTCGTTATCGGCAATATCTTCATTCTTTGATCTGGGTCGATCCGGTTGGCTGAGTGGATCCGGTTGACTGAATGGCTTCCTTCGTCGTCGGGTTTCCTGGTGCTCGTCTTGGGAACCTGCAAATCCAGAACAGTCGCGACGATGAGCCACACGCGAAAGGAAGACGTGGTCGAAGAACCTTCCGAGCAAGGACAAATGAGACGTCCTGCAGCTCTTTGTTCAGTGACGCGCTCTTCTTCCTGGAGACCTGCAAATAAAAACTTGCGACCGATCCACTTTATCATTGCCTAGGATCGCCCATGGAAAGAAATTGATTAAAGAACGTTATAAGGATAATTCTAAAAACTATCTACCAAACAATGAGTTTAAAAGATCAACCGTCAGTCGAGACAGAAACAACCCGGTAAAAGAACGTCACAAGGATAATTCTATAAACTATCTACCAAACAATGAGTTTAAAAGATCAACCGTCAGTCGAGACAGAAACAACCTGGTACAAGAACGTCACAAGGATAATTCTATAAACTATCTACCAAAATGGGGCTAATTAAGTTCGTGGCTGTAATGGCAATAGGTCGTGGGCTGACAGTTACACATCCAAGATATACTAAAACTAATTTAATCGAGACAGGACGTCAGCTACTATATTCTGTTTACCTGACCTATACTGGAAAGTCAGATTGAATTCCTGGATGGCAAGTGCCCATCGAGTCAATTTAGCGCTTTTGGAAACTGACTCGGTAAGGTACGTGAGAGGATTATGATCCGAAAAAATCACGATCTCAGATAACAAGATCCAGGATTTGAATTTACTTAGAGCCCACACGACAGCATAAGCCTCTCTCTCTATGGTGGACCACCTCGTCTGAGTAGGGGTTAACTTCAGACTGGCAAAAGCAATAGGGACTTCTGCCCCTTCTCCACTCCCCTGGAACAAACAACACCCAACAGCCACTCCACTAGCATCCGTTGCTAATCCAAACCCTTTACTATAATCAATTGTGCTTAGGGTTGTAGCATTGGTAAGGTCGTCTATGAGTTTTTGTAAGGCGACCTGGTGTTTGCTTTCCCAAAGAATTTTGTTGGGAACACCCTTTTTAGTCAACTCAGTGATAGGATGGGCAGTCTGGGCTAGATTGGGTATGAAGTTGCGGAAATAACTGAACAACCCCATTATCCGCTTGACTTCCTTCTTATTTGTGGGAGGTTTGATCTCTTGTACAATGGCTATTTTATCGGGATCAGGTGCGACAATCCCCGAACCTACGACCTGTCCTAAAAATACCACCTTAGGTTGTACAAACCGACATTTTTCCAGGTTTAGGGTCAACCCTACATTTTTAATGATGGTGAAGAATTGCAAAAGATGTAGTTTGTGTTCTTCCCAACTAGACGAAATAACGGCAAAATCATCAATAAACGGCTCCGTAAAGGATCTTATTGGTTGAAGGATCATCGATATCGCCCTCATGAAAGTATTTCCCGCCGATTTTAGACCAAAGGGCATTCTGCGAAACTCAAACAACCCTTCTTCACAAGAAAATGCCGTTAACCATGCTGATTCCGGATCTATAGGAATTTGCCAGTACCCTTTGCGTGCATCAAAACAGCTTATGAATTTTGCTCTGCCGACCTTCTGAAGTACGTTGGGGATATCGGGAATGGGAAAGCAGTCTCCCTTCGTATAACGATTAACATGACGATAGTCGATGGCTATACGGACCCCCTTTTCTCCCTTAGGTCCCTTCAAAACGCAAACCATCGGGCTTACCATGGGACTCTGCGATGGTACAATGACGCCCTGGCGAAGCATATCTTGTATCTGATTAGCAACTTCTACCTTCAACAATTCAGGGGTTCTATAGGCTCTCAGGTGTTTGGGGTTAAAGTCAGGAGAAATCGCGATTTTGTGAGATACTACAGAACAAACTCCTAATGATTCTGAGAATATCTCGGGAAAATCATCAATTATGTCACATAATTGTGTGCGATAATCCTGTGAAAGATGGTCCAAACAGCCCTTTGCTACCCTACAACTCGGAGGTTTATCCTGATAAGGATCAAACTTACTTGGGAAATCAATCAAACCAAATTCGTGGTCCTTCTCGTATACTACAGAACAATTGTTATTAATGGCGGTTTCTATTCGGTCATGGTATTTCCGAATTTTATTTGCATGTAGATGGTGTTTACAGCCCTCAATTTCCACTAAATAAGAGTATGGTGCTTTCACCTTCACTATTACCCCGGGACCCTGCCATCTCTTCATAAATTTAGACCCCCCTTTTACAGGTGCTAAAATTATTACTCTGTTACCTACACAAAAAGACCTATCACTGCTCCTAACGTTATATTTTCGTGCATAATTGCTCTGCTCTTGGTCTCCTGCAATTTCAGCAAATTCCTTAGCTAACTGTAGGTTTTGTCTGAGATCGGCTAAGTATTTGTACGGATTCTTACCTAAATGAAAAGGTAACTCCTTTTCGTTACTCCAAGAGTCTCTGAGGATAGCAAGTGGTCCTCGTGGCAAAGTACCATACACTAATGTATAAGGAGCAATATGAGTTGTAGATGACGGTTTCTCACGTAAACTCCATAATACAAAAGGAAGAACCTTAAACCACTCCTTAGGATGTGCCTCAACCAATTTAAAAATCATGTTCTTAAGACTCTGGTTACACCTCTCCACTAACCCGGATGCTTCAGGATGCCCTGGGGTGTTAAACCTAGGACTGCACCCCAAACATTTAAGAAAAGTCGTCGTTAACTGATTTTTAAAATTTGTACCACAATCGGAACTAATTATTCGCGGTATGGAAAACGTCATAAAGATCTGAATAAGGATCTCACATACAGATTTAGCATCTAATGACCTTAATGGATAAGCCATCGGCCATCTGGAGAACAAATCGACAACAACCAGGGCATAATTGTACTTGGGTCGGACAGTCACACTATCACCCGCTGGAATTATGGGCCCTATACAATCCATAACTAAATGATTAAATGGTAGTTCATCTCCCCTTGGAATGGGAGTTATGGGGACTCGGTCTCTTTTTCTAACAGGTGCCCTTAACTGGCATACGGGGCACGACTCACAATAGGTTTGGACTTGTTTCTCCATATCGGGAAACCAAAAACTGAGTCGAATACGCTGCCGTGTACTCTTGGCAGCCATGTGCCCCGAATAGGGAGCATCATGCCCCATCTGTAACACTGTAAGTATACGGCTCCTGGGCAAACACAATTGTTTTATGGAATGACCCCACTGATTCTCCTTGTGAAACAAAAGTCCCCGGTCGATATAAAAGTTTTTACGCTTATCTATACCTAGCAACCAGAAGGACTCCAGTGAAGGACAATCATGTTGCTCTTTAGCAAACGCATCGGGATCATTACTATCGTCTACCCCCTGACAATCATCGTTAATGGTTGTAAATCGAGCGTCGGTTCGTGAATCACTTCCGCCTGCATCAGCACCTGGACAAATATCATCACCCGCAACTACAGAAACACCTATGTCCTGACAAGTATCGGTCTGTGAATCAACTTTCCTAGCATCAGCACCTGGACAAATATCATCACCCGAAACTACAGAAGCACCTATGTCCTGACAAGTATCGGTCTGTGAATCAACTTTCCTAGCATCAGCACCTGGACAAATATCATCACCCGAAACCACAGAAGCACCTATGTCCTGACAAGTATCGGCCTGAGAATCAACTTTCCTAGCGTCAGCAGCACGAGAAACACCTTCACCTAGAATCAATGCAACATCTGGACTATGCTCATCATTACGAGGTTCATCTAAAACAAAATATTGTGAATTAGTTATTTCAAGACTGGGAACATTCACATCAGAGTCATGTGCATTTTGTTTGCCATGCACGAACCTTGGGTGCTAGGTTCACAATGTCATCACCCACAAGATCTGGTCGAACAACTAATCTAACACAACCTACAATTTCTGGTTGACCCTTAAGGCCAGATAATTTTATAAATTTATGTGGTACCCTATGAAGAGATTTAATTAAATCTTCTCTAATGCAACACACCTCTGCACCACCATCAATCAAAGCTGGAATAGATGGTAATTGATCGATAAATACATTCTCATAAGACCTAATGTGATAATCATCAACATCTATAATGGGACATGCTTCGGGACAGGGAAAAGATTTTTGACCATCAAACAATATTTTCCTATCAACGAGACCTCTAAGGGAATTTTCTGAATGAGAAGACAAATTTTTACCATCAACAAATGTTTTCCTATCATCGAGACAATTATGGGAATTTTCTGTTTGACAACAATTAATTCTGGGATTAGGTAAGTTTGAGGAAGGGAATTTATGTAGAGGACATTCCTTGAACGAATGACCCTTCTTATGGCATTTGAAGCATAAACCATACTTTTTATCCTTATCCATATTAGGATCAATGGATATTTTAGTCATTCTATTAGGAATAGGAGACCCTGACCCTTTATCTGTTGGTTTTGGGTTGTTAAATCGAGGCGGTCTAGTCTCATGCTCGTGTGTGGCCATGTAGCTATCCGCAACGCGTGAAAGCTCTAGATGATTTAACCAATCATCCTTTTCCTGAGTTAAAATAAAATCTGCACAACTGGGAGACATTAGTTGTTTCAACCTATCGGCACACATCAAACTAACTAATTGATGGAAATTCTCATCAATATTCCTACTTTTAATATAATACGATAACGCTGTGTGTAATTCAGAAGCTACCTGTGAATAAGTCTCACCAGGTCTCCTTTTTACAGCATAAAACCTCTCCCTCAAAAGACTGGGAGTGACCCGAAATTCCTGCAATAGAATTTGCTTTAATTCCTCATAGTCACCTAACTGAGCAACGGTCAATCGACTCAAGACTGAGCGAGCTCTATTATTCAAATGGGCCTGTAATATTTTGGGTTTCACATCATCATCAACTTGGTATGATGTAAACTGATTTTCGAGATATTGAAAATACCCCGGTATTGCAGCAGGATCTGAAGGAAACTCCGCCATTATACCCTTCATGGCATTTAGAAAGCGACTAGTGCGAACGGATAAGGAAACCTCAAGACTATTGTGGTCCTGAATCCTTTCACGTTCCAGCTCTAGTTTAGCTTCAGCAAGTCTGCGGGTGGCCCTATCCTCATCTAACCTAGCTTCAGCGAGTCTGCTCTCCTGTTCTAACTTCGCTTCGGCGAGTCTACGGTTCGCCCTATCCTCTTCTAACTTAGCGTCAGCGAGTCTACGCTCCTGTTCTAACTTAGCTACTTTAGCCGCCAATTCTGCTTCGCGCAATGCTAACTTACGCTCAGCTAATTCTGATTTGAAATTTTTGCTAACGTTAGTATCTTCACTAACTCTACGTGGACGCCGACTATCATCAACAAATTGATAGTGCTCCTCGCTAAGGATCCCTGTTGGACTATCCTGCGCAACTGACTCTTCAACCGTAGGGGTTCTAATCATATTTACGAAACCTTACTACACAGAAGAAAAGAAAGAAAAACCTAACTGGGCAATCCGGCAACGATAAAATCTCTAACCTGAGATGTGGATCGGCCCTCCTTGCGAAATGGATGTCGCCACGTGGTCGAACTGAACGGTCTGAAACTGTCCGGACTCTTTCTCCAGCACTGAATCGTCAATCGTCGATCTTTCGGTGAGGATCCTCCTTGATCTGGTCGATTTGCGTCGAATCCCTGGTCGGTTTTGCAGATCCCGGTCGAATCCCGCTGATCCCGCCAAAACCACTGGATACCGCCAAAGTCGTTAGATCACCAAACTCGATAGAACTTCACCAACTCGATGAACTCTATCGCCCAGGACGAATCTCACCCAAAACTGATCGGTGTATCGACTGACTATACCACCGTTGCCACCAAAAATCACTGTCACGCTACCGCCTTTGCGATAGTCGATATGCTGGAGAAAATTAAAGTCTAAATAAAGTTAAAGACACTCCTTAAACAGTATTAGATGTTTTATTAACGAATACAGTTCGAAAACTTTATCAAACGACGCGACAGATACAGAAAACAGTTTCAACGTCGATCAAACAATGGCGAACAAGCACAAGAAGGGACGAAGTAGTTCGCGACAGCCTTATAAATACAAGCCCTCCAGGCTACAGGCTACAGGCTTAAACGTTCAAATATTCGCGCAACAATCCAAACACGCAACGTTGTGCAATACCCCATGCACCGCCTGCGCCGGAAATCCCAAAGTTTAGATCCAGGCACGCACCTGCGTTTACGCGGGCGTGACAGTGATACTGATAATGCTGATACTTGTAATTATGGGGAAAACAGTAAAGATGTTTGTCAGTACAATGGCTTTGTCGTTTCTGACATCGTCGGCGGGGAGCTAAAGTGCATTGGTATTGGAGAAGGTGATGCTGACGTGTGCGATGCTGAGTGTGGTGGTGACACAGCCTTGGATGATGTGGAAGGTGAAGAGAATAGCGATTGTTATGTTGATGCTGAAGATATGTTGTGTGATGGTGACGGTACAGATTTGTTTGTGCACTTAGATTATGTTGGTCACATTACAATACGCCGAAAAGAGCGATAATTTATTGCGGATTTGATTTTATGCTTTGACTTTAATGACTAATTGTATAATTTGAATTACATTTTACAAAATATTTCAACTAATGTAGCTAATCCCTTCTGTCTACCTGTGTCATTACCGATTTGTAAACATCAGCTTTTATAATATTTAAATTTTAACAAGTTTCGAGCCGCTTGCCGAAATCTCAAACCATTAGTAAATATTTATGTATATATCTACTGTTACTTATTTTATTTAAAGTGTATATACCTGACATTTTAGCATTCTAATTGTATTGCTGGTTCTTATATGTTTATTTTATACAATTGATTTTAGGGGTTCTGACGATGGCAGATGCCGAAACCGGCCGGTCAACCCCAATAATAAATTATGTTCCAGAAAAGGTGTTGAGTATATTAGGTTTGAAATGGAGACGTTTGGAAGAGTTGGCTCAAAAGTTAATTAATAGAAAATGGGCCGTAATATTTAATCGAGCTTGCATAAATGAAAAACTTGTCCCAAAGTATTGCCTTATATATATATATATATATATATATATATATATATATATATATATATATATATAGCAGCGGATCCAGGGGGCCGGGGAAAGCCATGGCCCCCCCCCCCGTGGATTCCATCATGTAATTTACAGTTCCAAATTTAATGTCTTATGGTTTGTTATTACTATACTGGATCTCACACACGATTATTATTAATTGTTCTGATTCACTTTAAAATAAACGTTATGTTATGTTATGTTACTAATTATTGTTTGAATTGTCGTTAATAAGGCCTTGAGTTTTGTGGGTCTAAAATTTCTCAGTAAAACTCCTTACTAATCAGTTTCTTCCTTCTGAGCCCCCGAAAAAATTTCTGGCTGCGCCCCTGAACAGAACTCTTGAATATTTAATAACAAAACATAATTATAATTATAGGCTATCTATCTATAATTAGTCAAATAAATTGTATCAACTTTGGTCTCCTACACAGTACAGCGAAACTTTAGCCAATGGGCTCCAAATTCTTTAATTCGCCTCGGTATATATATATATATATATATATATATATATATATATAATGTATGTTTGAAATTTTTACTTTATATAATGTACTAGCGGGGGCACCCGGCGTTGCCCGGGGTTTTTAGAGGTTTTTCTAATGTTTGTCTCTCTCGCTCCCGTTTCTTTTTCCGCTTTCCCGTTCCCGGTCACTTTTCCGCTCCCGGTCGCTTTCCCGCTCTCGGTCGTTTTCCAGCTCCCGGTCGCTTTCCCGATCCTGGTTGCTCTCCCGTTCTCGGTCGCTTTCCCTTTCCCGCTCTATCTTTCGCTCTCAGTTGGCTTCCCGTTCCCGTTTTCGCTCATTTAGGTATGTATATGTATGTGTATATATATGTATATAGTTCCCGCTCACTCACCTGCTCCGCTCCGCTCATTTTGTGACGATTTTCAATTTTTTTTCTCTTTATTTGATTTTCCTTGACTCTCAAGGTTGTGTGAAAATTTTATTACGATCGGATGAATGGTGTAGCAATGCATAAAGGACATACATATATACATACATACATACATACAAACATTCATTTATATATATATATATATATATATATATATATATATATATATATATTTAAAATTTCAGCTTAATTGGATGACGGGAAATTAGTTAATTTTCACTTTCAAGGTTTGCAAACATTCAAGCAAGCAAGTAAGAAGCAAGACCGGCGGTTAAGTTAATATAAGGAATTTAATAAATCACAATGTTTCGTAAGAGAAATAGCCATTAGTTTTAATTACTTTTAAGCTCATTAAAAAACAATAATGAATTTTTAAATCAAAGATTTGTAATAATAACTTTGTTTTTTTCCATATTGATATGAAAGGTTTTTATATTTTCTATCCTCACATACTTCACACATCAAGTATTTAGAAGACTATGGTAATTGATTTTCATGTTTTATAAAATTATCATCAGCAAAAATAACTTGCAAAAATCTGAAAGCTGCCGAATTACAAAATATAAAGGATTTGCGATAAACGAAGTTTTTACGGTTCACTTGTTTACAAATCACCTTTTTTAGCAGTTGGTTTGCCACCGACTGGTCGTTCTTGAATCCGTCAAACTTTTGGCGCTCACGTTTCAATTGTAGACAGGTTTTTTTAAATTGTTGAAATAATTAGCTTTATTTACATCAATGACGTAACAGTATAAACACTAGAGCATTATACGATATTTTACCTTAAAAACACACTTTTACTTTTGAAATTATATTTAAAGTTGGTCACTAAGAGTTACAACACGGCTCAAAATCAACAAGGCAATCTAAACTTGCGTTAATGCTATTGCCACGGCGGTACGCGATCTTTGATTCGCTATATCTTTATTAATTTTATTTTTTTTTACACTATATGGTATATTCAAACTCAGAATTTGTACCTTTATATAAAAATATTAATGAAATTAAAAAAAAAATATTTTGAAATTTTCATGCTACTACCTAGGATAGGGTTTAGGGGTAGGGATAGGGTTAGGGTTACTATCTCATATAATAGAAAAAGTTTGCAACAAAACTTGGTCAATAAAATTTAACCGAGCCTGTATCGACGAAAAATTAACACCTAATTATTTGAGTATATATATATATATATATATATATATATATATATATATATGCCCAGTACCAGGGGCGTATACAGCTTTTTCTTCAAGGGGGAGTTTAGCCATTACCAGGGGCGCAGCCAGACATTTTTTTCGGGGGAGGGCCGGGGGGTGGGGAAACTGATTAGTAAGGAGTTTTACTGAGAAATTTACGACCCACAAAAGTCAAGGATTAACGACAGTTTCAGTAAGAATTAGTAATAACAAATCATAAGACATTTAATTTGGAACAGTAAATTCAGCTGACGTTTTTTTTGCGAAAAAATTTCGATGACGGTTTCTTCATTAATGTAAAGGTCGCGATTGATAGTCATCTGGGCAAACCCATTCAGCCTTGTCTGGTCCATTGTGGTGCGTAAATAAGATTTGAGTCTGCGCATTGTTGAGAAGGATCTATCGGCTGTTGCGGAAGAAAGAGGCAAGTGGTGAAGAGTTTAAACAGCGTATTTATCTGTGGGAAGATGGAATATTGACAATATTGCAAAACATCAACTGCGGTATGTGGCCGCTCTGCCAATTGGGTCCTAGCCAAAGTGGGTCGGGTCGGATCGAAAACAGGTGGGCCGGGTCACAAAAGAAAAAAACAAAAAATAGGTTAAGTCGGGTCAGATTTTCTGGCGGGTTTTCAAATAAACCCATGGACAACTGTCACCCTAACATTTTTGATAACTTATTAAAAATTTAATTTGCAAAATAATTGTTAACTCAAATATGTCTCGAAAACACGAGCACGCGCGTCACTTCAACATCAACATTGGCAAGCTTTCGGGGGGGGGGGGGCCGAAAATTGAGGCGCTATTACGTTTACTTCCAATGCATTTTAAATCATTACAATATTTTTATTACTTAACTTTTAAATTTATAATTTCAATATTTCATTATTGAACCAATTCTACGGGGGTTCAAACCCCCTGGAATCCGCCACTGCTTACCTACTTTCATCATCACTATTGGTTCTTGAAAAAACGGTAGTGACACGCACAACGTATTTAAGCCAGGCTCACCTCAAACGATAACTTTGTAATTTTCTTAACAAGTTCGGGAGCGAAATTATTACAATCATTTCTTTAATCTTTAACGAATCTACTGCCTCATCTAAAACATTTTGAATACCAAGCGTAATAACTGCACTCTGACATTTGCTAACAATAAAACTTTTTCATCATCTCTCTGGATTAAATATAAATAGTTTGGTTATAAAATGAAGCAGCAAGAATTTTAAAAGCTTTAAGTGGATATACAGTTTAATGTGACATTAAAAAATAATAAAATTATAGCTTAAAGAAAATCAACAAGAAAATAAATGTCAGAATTATTTGCATCTAGTTTAAAGTACAGTTTATTGATGGCAAACAATTAAACACAAGATATTTGAGGATCTGTTAAATTTAAAAATCCCATTTAAGAAGGGTTTTCACAATATTCCAGCTTTGTGTGTTAGAATCTAAATAAATTATGAAAAAGTTGGCCAGATAATTGAATATATCTAGTTAAATATAACTTCACAAAAAAATGAAATTCGAAATTTTTTTTAATAATAAACAAAAACTATTCATTTGCTACATGAAGCAAAAAATTGATATTTCATGTAGGCACTCCTCTCATGCCATCACGAAAAACTACAGAGGTAAACATAATAACCGACAGCGAACAGTAAAACTTGAAGATTTGACCAGATGAAATACCATTCATCAACATCATGATCAAACTATTAACAAAATTATAAAAATTGAATACAATAAACTAAAAAAAATATTTACACGAAAAAGTTATCACCATTCATCATTAACTTTATTTCAATTGATTTAATAAATTCTGATGATATTTCTGAACAATTTCTTGAAATGTCCTTCTTTTACTTGCATAAAAATCCCAGCAGTTGTGTATTATAAATGTATGAACATAAAGTGGACAGTTCTTTGGCTTGGCGAGTCTGTTGCCCTTGTGCAGGCTGTGGAATAGGTCCTTGATGTCACAAAGATGTGGAGAATCTCCATAGCTCATAACTTCCCATAGAGTGACACCGTAACTCCACACATCTGTCTTTTCTGTGAACTGCTGGTGGCTTAGAGATTCAGGAGCGCACCTGTAATGGTTTGTCATCATCATAATTATTATTATTATAATAAGTCTTATCAATTCCACCATTCTAATCTTTTTTATTTCATTGCCCGCTCAATCAATCTCACCATCACAATCATCAGCAGCATCAACACAAATTACCACGGGGCTGGCAATTCTTTGTTTCCATCACTCTTATAGTAATCTCTGTCAGGAGAAAGAGCCCTGGAAAGACCGAAATCGCCTATCTTCATATGTTGTTCCCCTGTGACCAAAACATTTCTGGCTGCCAAGTCCCTATGAACTATTTTCAGACTGGCTAAGTACTCCATTCCCTGATATAGAAAAACAATATAATATTATAACACACATAGTAAAAGCATTAATAAGTAATAGTATAATAAAATAACTAATGACTCTAAATGATAACATCTTGCAGACTAGCAAAGCAACACACCAGGGCAATCTCTAAGCCAAAGTTCAGGAGCATTTGAAGACCAAGTGACTCTTTGTTGTTACAGAGATAATCCCTGAGGCAGCCCAACTCTACGTATTCAAGGACCAGCACTTGAGGACTTTCTTTAAATTAGAAATTGTTAAATATATTTTAATATTAAACTAAATTCCTAATTATTACAATAATTTAAACAATTACATTTTTCTGGAAATAGTTTGTAGTATGTATGAAAAAAATGCTACAGAATGTTTTTACATTACAACACTTCGGGCAGTCTTTATATTAAAGTAGCTTTAATACCTAGTGTTGCTTGGGTTTTTCTTTTAGTTTTTTTTTTGCAATTTCTCTCTCACTCTTTCCGTATTTCTTTCTCAACCGCAATATACATCACCAACATGTACAAGTGCTTTCCCATAGCATAAATCAGATTTGCCCATGTGAATTTCGAACCCTATCCTGAATAGGGTCCAATCTAGCCAAAAACTGTTATTAACAGTTTTTATTTAGTATAGCAGTGCCCGTAGCGGCTTCGCTCGCATGAAATTAGAGAGTTTGAACCGTGCATCCATATTAGAGATCATTTTTTTAGGTCTCGGCTCGGCCCGTCGACAAATTAGCCCAGCCCGTTTTAAAAACCCAAACTCCTGGCCCGGCACAGCCCGTCTGAATTAGGCCCGGCTTATTTTTACAGGCCTAGAAGTTCTATATACTTGATGAAAAACTTCGGCCCGTCCCACCTTGACCTCAGGTTTGGCCCGGCCAAACTGAAGACCCTAAAATCACTAAAATATCTATATACTTGGTGAAAAACCTCGGCCCGTCCCACTTTGATTTAAGGTTTGGCCTGGCCCGTGTGAAGACTCTAAAATAACGGCTTGGCCCGGCCGATGATAAACTGGACTTAGCTACTTTTAACCGGCACAAAACTTCAAAATACAAATTTTTACATTTGTAGCACTTACAGTTTGTGAGTAGCAGTTATTTTGAAATCAAATAACCCTTATTTCTACCCCACATTTGAGGTCCTGGAAACCAAATTTTCAAAAAATGCTAAAACACGTATTTCATTATTTTTGGAGTAGAAACTAAATACTAATTTTTACTTCTGTAGCATTAACAGTTTTTGAGTAGAAGCTACTTTAAAAACCAAATAACCCAATTTTCCAATGTGGCAATTACAGTTGTTGAGTAGCAGTTACTTTAAAAACCAAATAACCCTATTTTCCACCCCACATTTGAAGTCCTGGAAACCAAATTTTCAAAAAATTGTGAAACCCGTATATCGTTATTTTTAGAGTAGAAACTAAATACTAATTTTTACTTTTGTAGCATTAACAGTTTTTGAGTAGAAGCTACTTTAAAAACCAAATAACCCAATTTTCCAACCCACATTTGAGGTCCGGGAAACCAAATTTGTAAAAAATGGTGAAACACGTATATCTTTATTTTTAGAAAAAAACTAAATAATAATTTTTACATCTGTGGTATTTACTGTTTTTGAGTAGCAGTTACTATAAAAGACAATTAGCCCTATTTTCCACCCCACATTTGAAGTCCTGGAAACCAAATTTTCAAAAAATGCTAAAACACGTATTTCATTATTTTTGGAGAAGAAACTAAATACTAATTTTTACTCCTCTAGCATTAAAAGTTTTTGAGTAGAAGCTACTTTAAAAACCAAATAACCCAATTTTCCAACCCACATTTGAGGTCCGGGAAACCGAATTTTCAAAAAATGGTAAAATACGTATCTTTTTATTTTTCAAAAAGAATCTATATACCAAATTTCAAAATCTCCTCATTTTTGGTTTTCGAGATATACATTGTTTTAGAAAAAAGTTTGTTTTCCAGTTTTTTCCCCTCAGGAGCAAAATTTTCAAAAATCCTTTCTTAGCGGATGTTTACGCTATAAAAGTAATATAAGTTCCAAATTTCACGTTCCTAGGATGAGGCGTTTGAGCTCGGCGTTGATTATCAGTCAGTCATCTGTCAGTCAGTCAGTCAGTCAGTCAGTCAGTCAGTCAGTCAGTCAGGACATGTTCTTTTATATATATAGATTATGTATTTAATTAAAGAAGACATTGAATCAAAAATCTTTGCCAGGTCAGGTTGGCAAATGCTAACCCAAGGACAATAGTGACCCTTTCATAGTATTTCCAATAGCGTAAAGGTTTTCCCATATTTCCCATTTCTCATCACCCACCAGTATAAAAGTCTTTCCCTATAATACATCACCCACCAGTTTAAAGCTTTACCAAACAAACTGCCTAAATCTAAATCACAGATGCCGAAAAAATAAAATCTACGAGCCTTGTCCGAATTCAAGGCACCGGCCAATGACGCAGACGATATTGTCGTGCTTAAGAGTCTTCATAATCTGGTATTCTTTTTCAAACTCATTCCAGTATTTGTTACACATGTTCTTCTTTAAGCACTTCACTGCCACTGTCATGACCTTACCATCATCCCCCTTGCATGTACCCTTGTAAACTTTGCCATAGTGACCCTAAATAACATCAAATTAAAGATCAACTAAGGAACATGCAAACATCTACCAATAAAACATTTATTTAAACTTTAATAATTGAGAGAGAATGGCTATTTAAGAGAAGTTCCCAGAAAGACTCACTTAGCAAGTCACCTATTCAATCAATCAACCCAAATCACTTTGAATCAAATGAAGAGCATAGAGGTCTAATGATCTTAAATAAATTTAACTTATCAAGACGCACCTGTCCAAGAGGTGTTGCAGAGAGATCGACATTCAGATTGTGTTTCATAATATCCTGGTTACTGGAAGAAACATAACTCTGACGAAAAGAGTCTGAAATTTATCATATGAACATGAAATTGAACATTTAGAAGATGTGCATTATCATACTATCTCGATAAAAACTGTGCCAAATAACAACTTCTCAAGACAGAAAGACAATCTGACACATCTTTATATAAGGGTTACCTGTATAACTATCTATCATGTTTCCTCTGGTTCTACCACAATAAGGAAAATATTAAAGACATCCATCCATGATACACATAACCTCGTAACACTCATATACAAACTTTTGATGTTTCAATGAATTTAACCTATTAAAAAAAATTCACATTAGACTTTAAAAGCCTAAGTGCTTTTATAAGGAAAGTATGACTGAATAACTCATGTACTCACCTGAATTGGATCCACCAGAATTTAGATCAACTGTTGTTCTGTTAGTGATATTGCTCAGATTTGAGTCACCGGATGCACTCTGGGCAAGGGAGGATGGTGTTGAGTTTTGACAAATGAGAGGGGTCTCACTATTGCACGAATCAAACTGGGTAAATCCAGTCATGTTTATCACTCCACCTCCATTCATAACCCTCACCCTGAAAGGTAATAAAATATTTACAAATAAATGAGATTTTAATACATTTCATAAATATTTTAGACTAAATTATCTAGCCACTAAAACAGAACATATTTGATACAAACTAAACTCAGTCAATGTTTGGTGGTCAAACTTTGACAGATTCAAGCAATTAAACTACATAAACATTCACAAGCAAGTGCAGGTTAGCAGGTGACGATGCATGAAGGAAAACTTAATATTCACTCATATTTTACAAAACATATTGTTTAAATTCAGTATACTCTTGATGAGGTGACTGATCAGAAGCATCTTTTCGTAAAGTTGCTTTCCCGTAGTCATCGATGGGGTCGTTGTACTCATTGTAAATTCCGCCACCTGGTGGTGTGGTTATAAAAATCCATTATGCAATCATATTTTTTTTATGGGCTTCGATTAAAACAATTTAATAAGACTAAACAAAATTCTCAGAAGATTGCCGTACACAATAAACACAACATCAGAACAAATTTTCACTAATTCAAGCAGTTAAACAAAATGATGTGTTGAAGAAACAGGTTCCAAAAATGATTGCAAAATTTTGTTCACAACTTCTTGTTTTATATTAAATGAAAAAGTAAATAATAATATTAATAACAATAAAAAAAGATGAAAGAAAAATGATTTTGACCTTTGTTGGCAAACTGTCTGATGTCCCTGACCACATCTTTGATGCCGATTCTATGATCGGGAATATAAGACCAGCACTGTGTCATAATCTTGTAGATTTCTTCAGGGCAGGTCCCAGGTTGTGGGAGAAGGTGGGCACAATTGCGTTGCAAATTTATTATCTAAATTGATGATTAGGAGAATGGTCACAATAGCATTACAATTGTATAATTTACCATTTGTCCGCAGATATGATACTACGACCAACAACATAATCATTTGAAAGTAATTAAAAGAATAATTATAAAATAATCCTTGATGGAAATTTTTCAATCACAGAATTTTTTTTATTACTTAAGGTTATATGCGTATATTTAACCCTTTTACTTTATGGCCACAAATTTTTTGCCTTTGAGTGCTTTTCTCACATGAGTTTGGAAACAGTAATAATGAAAGTGTTGGCAACCATGAAGAAAGCCGATAGACCGTAAACATCAACTGATATGAGACAAATAGTGTTACTGATCTGTGAGTGCATTGAGAAACTGGAGTCAATGTAAATGCCCAAATATGAGCTGGGTGTGACATCATTACCACAGATCTACTACTAACAGGCCAAACCTTATATAAAATGTTATACAAATTTTTACTTATTCAAGCAGTTAAACAAAATGATGTGTTGAAGAAACAGGCTCCAAAAATGATTGCGACATTTTTTTGCAACTTCTTGTTTTATTGTAAAAGTACCTCTAAGACCACGCAGAGCAGAAAAAAGCAATTGTAATAAACTCCACAAAATTACATTTAAAAAAATGTTATAACGTCAACACAATATTGGTGAGAGATGGAAAGCTGCATCATAGGTTTCAGAAAAAGGCAAACTGACTGCTGTGCAGGTGTGTATCACTGCTACAAAGTTTTTAAAACTTTTTTTTGAATATTACATAATTGCTTCATTCTAATTAATAGAGCTTTTTAAGTAATGAAATAATTTACAAATATAATCAACATCTTAAAGTCTAAACCTTCTTTCTGCTGTTTTCACCACTGAAAACCAATTTATACAAAATCAAATGCAAACTTGTTCACTGTATTTGACATAACCACTTCAACCAATGCTTGTAACAAACTCTCACTTCACTATCAGGAGGATTTTTCCCAAAGCTGTACATTTCCCAAAGCATTGTACCGTAGGCATACCTGTCAGATTCCAGAGTCAGTTTGTAGGGGTGCTTCCTGCATTCTGGTGCCATCCATGGGAGGCTGTTACACCATAACATTATAATTAAAAGCATTTTCATTGTTTTAATAAAAAGAAATTAAATCTTCACGTATATATATTTATATATCAATAGGTTTTTTGTCTAAAAATTTATTGAGCCTTGAAAATGGAGTAGTGGTGTTTTAAAGGTATGCGGACTTTTCATCAAAGGACGGTTCATCAATGGACTGTTCATCAAGGACTATTCATCAAGGGACTATTCATCAAGAGACTATTCATCAAAGGACTATTCATCAAGAGGACGGTTCATCATAAGGACTGTTCATCTAAAGTCTATTCATCAAGAGGACTATTCATCAAATTTTGAAGCCACTCCTCAACAACCTTTATCAATATATACCCAAGATATTTTCAGCGTAAAATAATTTGATGTATTTTTAAAAGACAGTTCTTCATCTTTGATAAAATAAATTTTAAACATATCAGTAATTTAAAAAAAATAGTGATGGCAACCAGGGTTGTTAAGAGCGGTACTATTGGCAAACAATATCGTTGATGGCAGCGCCGCTACATTTTTTAGCTGTTCTCGGCACTATTCGCTACCGCTACTTTTATTAAAAAAACAAAATAAGTTTTTATATCAATAAAATGATTTCCAATGTATTTAGTTTTTATTTGAAGTATGCATGAAATCTGAGTCTGGTTGATTTATCGACGAGCGTAAGCGTCTCTTTGAAATGACCTTTCCTGACCTCACTAAAGCGAGCGTGTGCGTCTCTTTGAAGTTTGACAGAAGTGGTAGACCGGGTGTTAGTGATTTTTTAGGTCATGGTATCTGGCTGTTTGAGTTTGTTTAAACCTACAGTTTGTACGAACAGTTGAAGGCAGTTTTTTTAAACTTTTTATTCAATTGTTTTTTGCTCGTTTGATCTTAAGATCTTGACGTTATTTCTTGTCCAGTTGTTTTATTTACTGTATGTGACAAATAAAATTGCTGTATATTACAACCATGTCTTCTACAAACTTGTTGATTGCTCGAGGCATAAGTGTCTTTGAAGCATGGCCCCTTGGGGTTAAACGAACGATGTCAGATTTGACATAGCGGGCATGCATGATGCTTTGATGTGTTTGTTGCCTTTGGTGAATGTGTACATATACGGTTTACGAAAACCGCTAAACTTAGTTTTGCTGGTGCTGTGACCGGGAGCGGGAAAGCGATCGGGAGCGGTAAGGCAACCGGGAGCGGGAGACAAGCGGGAAAAGAGAGCGACCGGGAGCGTGAGAGCAAGCGAGAAAAACGATAGAAAAACCTCTAAAAACCCCGAACAACGCCGGTTACCCCGCTAGTTCTTTTATAAAGTACTAGCGGGGTTACCCGGCGTTGCCCGGGGTTTTTAGAGGTTTTTCTAATGCTTGTCTCTCTCGCTCCCGTCCCCTTCTCCACTTTCCCGGTTTTTAGAGGTTTTTCTAATGTTTGTCTCTCTCGCTCCCGTTCCCTTCTCCACTTTCCCGTTTTCGTAGCGTTCCCGGTCGTTTTTCCGCTCTCGGTCGTTTTCCAGCTCCCGGTCGCTTTCCCGCTCAGAAGTTCTGTTATCGATTTTCTCTCTTGCTCGCGTTTCCTTCCAAGCTTGCTCTCCCGATTCCAGTCGCTTTCCGCGTTCCCGGTCGCTTTCCGCGTTCCCGGTCGCTTTCCGCGTTCCCGGTCGCTTTCCCGTTCCCGGTCGCTTTCCCGTTCCCGGTCGCTTTCCCGTTCTCGGTCGCTTTCCCGTTCCCGGTCGCTTTCCCGTTTCCGGTCGCTTTCCCGTTCCCGCTCACGCTTGCTCTCCCGTTCCCGGTCATGCTTGCTCTCCCATTCCCGGTCACGGTAGCTCTCCCGTTCCCGTTTCCGTTCCCGCTCATTTTCTCTTTTACATTCTTTCATAACTTCTGTTAGCCTATAAAACGCAAAATAGATTTGCTAAGACTATATATATATATATATATGAATGTTTGTGGGTTAGTTTGTCTATTATAGAAACGGGAAAGCACCCGGAACGGACAGCGAGCGGGAACAGAAAAGCAAGCGTGAGCGGGAATGGGAGAGCAAACGTGAGCGGGAACGGGGCAGCGACCGGGACGGGAAAACGACCGGGAGCGGGAAAGCGACCGGGAGCGGGAAAGCGACCGGCAGTGGGAAAACGACCGAAAACGGAAAAGCTAACAGGAGTGGGAAAGCAGGTGGGAAAGGAAACGGGAGAGAAAGAGACAAACATTAGAAAAACCTCAAAAAACCTGGGCAACGCCGGGTATCTCCGCTAGTACATACATAAACACACACACAGACACACATACATGCACATACACATACATACATACACACATACATACGCACATACATATATATATAGTTCCCGCTCGCTCACCCGCTCCGCTCCGCTCATTTTGTGACGGATTTCAAAAATTTTTTTTTTACTTTTGATTTTCATTGACTCTCAAGGTTGTGTGAAAATTTCATTACGATCGGATGAATGGTGTAGCAATGCATAAAGGACATTAACATAAATACAAACATTCATTTTTATATATATAGATAAAGTATTTGGATACAAGCACAGTAGCACTGTAAAATTGATATAATTTACTCCACGATTTGGTAGCATATTTTGGTTGAAAATAACATCTTAACCAATTTTATTAACTTTTTTTGATGAATAGTCCGCTGGATGAATAGACATTAGATGAACAGTCCTTATGATGAACCGTCCTCTTGATGAATAGTCCTTTGATGAATAGTCCTTTGATGAATAGTCCTTTGATGAATAGTCCTTTGATGAATAGTCCCTTGATGAATAGTCCTAGATGAACAGTCCTTTGATGAATGGTCCTTTGATGAACAGTCCTAGAATCGTTTTAAAATGTTGGATGTTCTGTAACGTTGGATGTGATTTTGTAAAGGCAATAAACTAATAAACTAAACTAAACTAAAATGGGTTATAAACATCAAAGTATAGTGCCCAATCATTGTAGGAGTGCAGAGAAAGTGCTCCATGTTTTTATGTTTATTATGTATTTTGAACTTTTTAAAGCATTTTTATAAAAGCATGTTTTTCATTTTTTTAAAGTAATTATTTTCTACTTTTTAGCTTGTTTTTAATTTATGAATCTTAAATTTTTTAAGTTAATTTATTATTAACTAGCGGGGTACCCGGCGTTTTAGAGGTTTTTCTCCATAAGCCTTCCCGTTTGCTCTCCCGCTCTCGGTTGCTTTCCCACTCTTGCTTGCTCTCCAGTTCCTTTTCCCGCTCTGTCTTTCGCTCTCGGTCGCTTTTCCGTTCCCGCTTGCTATCCCGTTCTCGCTCATTTTGTGACAGATCTCAATTTTTTCACAAAATCCTTCCCCCATTGACTCTCAAGGTAGTGTGAAAATTTCATTACGATCCGATGAATGTTGTAGCAATGCATAAAGGACATACATATATAATCTCATTTAAAATATATATATATATAATATTATTAAATTAAAAACAAATTTTAAAACTTAATATTATTAACTAGTTATCAAGAATGTTGCCTGCCCTCTATCAATTGTAATGAAACCTTTGCCAGTGAAGTATATCACATATGCTAATTAAAAGTGTAATTATTAATTTTTCAAATTAATATTGTTAAGGTATACAAAATACGACTATATTCCAAATTTCAAATCGAAATCATAATGGGAATAACAACTCGAATAATATGCTTTCTTCTTTCTCTGAAGTAACCCCATCAAAGGTTATCTCTATTATCAAATCTACTTGCAATAAAACCTCTCCTCTTGATTCTTTTCCACATCAGGTCCTTCTTCATTCTTCTCACTTTCTTGCTCCTGCCATTTCAACTCTAGCCAATCTTTCTTTTGCTGAAGGAAGTTGTCCAGATTCTTTTAAGATAGCCCAAGTTCTTCAACTACTTAAAAAACCAAACCTGGATGTTGATAACCCGGCAAATTTTCGGCCTATATCCAATCTATCAACGATCTCTAAAATCATTGAGCGGCTTGCACTAAAACGTCTTCAACCACACATCACTTCAAACAATAATTTCACCCCATTTCAATCAGCTTATAAACGTTTCCATTCTACTGAAACTTCTCTTTTGCACATTCTCGACTATGTCTTCAACGCCTGCAACTCTAAACAGGCCACTCTCATTGCTGGTCTTGACTTATCTGCTGCTTTTGATACCATCGACCATGGTATTTTACTAAGGCGTCTCAAAGATGATTTTGGAGTCGATGGAGCCGTTCTATCATGTCTTTCCTCGTACCTCACTGATCGCTCTCAATTTGTCAAACTTGGTAATTTTTCATCACCTTCTGTCAAACTTACTCATGGAGTACCCCAGGGTAGTGTTCTAGGTCCTCTTCTGTTCACAACTTACATATCACCTGTCAGCGATTTAATATCTTCGCACAACTTAGGTTATCATCATTACGCTGATGACACGCAGCTCTTCATATCGCTCACTCCTAAACACTACTCTTCCACAATCCAAACACTCACTTCCTGCATCAACGCCATTGAAATGTGGTTTCTGCAAAATAACTTCCAGTTTAACACCACTAAAACCGAGATATCTCTCCTCGGATCATTTCACCAAATCAACTCACTTTCACATCTTTCATTGTTACTGTTGGGCTCAGAATCCGTTAATGTTTCTCTTAAAATTCTAGGCGTATTTTTAGATAACAAACTTATATTTTCTAACCACATCACATCTATCATTAAATCATGTAATCACCACCTTAGAGCTATACATCACATTAAACCTCTTCTCACTACTGAGCTCGCTAGTATGCTTATTCGCTGTCTCATACTATCTAGAATTGATTATTGCAACTCAATTCTCTACAACATCTCAACTCAACAAACATCTCGTCTCCAAAGAATCATGAAGCGTGCTGCCAAAGTAGCTCTCAACATCCCTAGCTCAGTTCATCAACCTGCCATTAACTTTTTCGCCAAACTACACTGGTTACCTATCCCTTATCGCATCCATTTCAAAATAGTGCTCATAACCTATAAAACCCTTGCCACTTCATCTCCTATATACCTACACAAACTCCTAACTGCAAGATCTATTTCTAAAAAACTTCGCTCTACATCCTCCCTTCATCTACTACAAAAAAGTACAATCAATAAAATCTCTAGGTGTGGCTTCCGCCACGCTGCCCCAGCCATTTGGAACTCTCTTCCTCCGTATATTAGGGACTTTCCAAACATCAATATTTTTAAATCTAAACTTAAGACTCATTATTTCAAAACTAGTCTGAAGGAACCTTCATAAGCGCCTTTTTAATATTTTATATATACATATATAAAATATTAAAAATGAATAACAAATGAAAATAGACTCATTTAATAAATGATAACTACAAGTAAGTTTACAAAATGTTCACCAGAAATAGCAGAAATAAAATTTTAAAATGACTTCTCTTTTGGAACAGGATTGTCACTCTCCATTAACAAAAATGGATAGATGCCAGGGTCCGATAGCTTGACGAGAAGAAGCTTCTTTTCGGAGTACTTGAAAACCAGAATGTTCTTGCATCTTATGTTACCATGCACTTGCCCCATAACCACTTGCTGGTATGAAAACATTTATTAATTTATTTATTTACTAAGATTTATTAGTCGCCTTGGTGCAAAACAAGTTTAGTACAAAGGCGACGGCGTGAAATGATATAAGGTTTAAATAAATAACTTTACTATACATTGTTATATATAAATATATCCATTTTATCTATTTCTTATTCGACTTCAGGGAGATTTCCGCAATAGTTATCAACAACTCCGCCTTGCTTGTGCAAGCCAGTCCCAAGCCTGGAGAAAGGAGGAGGGAAAAGTTAAAAGAATCAAATTATGATCTACGACAGGAAGTACTTAAGTGCTTCCTACATAGAGCCATTTCAGTCTTAAAACACCCAGGTGTAAAGGACTATAAACTATTAAAAAAATAAAAATAAATAGTTATCAAAAATTGAATTTCAGCCTTTTCCATATTTAAATAAAAATTCAAACTACGACTTCGGAAGTTTAACAAATAATGCAACCTATGGACTTTAAAACCTTTGGCAACTCAATATCAGTGATAAAACAACGACGCATTGCAGAGATTAAAAAACATCAGCAATGATGATATGTATGACTTAATACATTTTCTGTTAATTAAAAATTTTTTTTTATAAAAAACTTATTTAATTTTTGCGGTGATACCGCAAAAACTCGTCCCCATCCCCGCGGTATTCCTGCAACATTTGTTTCCATCCGCACGGTAACCCCGTAACGTCATCCCCATTACCGCAGTAACCCCACCTCATTCGTCCCCATTTATGCGGAATTACCGCAAAATCCATGGTATTCCCGCTGTTTCCACTACTGTGCACACCCCTGATGTAAACTAAACCTTACCAGATGATATAAAGCTTGTGCTATCTGTTCTGCAGCCGAATGTATCAGGTAGCGAGAAAGGTACTTTTCATTGGTAGCCAAGAAGTCCTTTAAATGTCCCAAAGGGGCATACTCCATGATCACAGAGATTGGGAATTCGAGACAGACGGCCAGTACACTGACGACAGTGTTGCATGAGCTCCAGAAGGCAGTCTTGTGCACCATGTTGGTGAAATACTTTAATTAAGTAAAAGAAAGGTGTTTGAATGATGGCAACCGAAAAATTAAAAATAAACTAAAATTTGAATAAAAATGATGACAAATATAATTTCAAAGTTGATACAAAATAATTTTTGCACAACAACAATGTTCACTACACTAAAGAAACAAAAATATAAAAGGGGGCTCACAACAACAAACACTCTTGAGTCACTTATTCTGAGTACAAATATAATTGTAATAACGAGATATTAAGAATAAATAAAATAACAATTATAAAAATAAAAATAAAAAATAAAATTACACACTGCAGATTTTTACAACAATTAAATGCTTTCGTGAAAAAGTGTTTCACTTCTGATTTTCACTTCAAGCTTTTTTTGTAGAAAAATTTAATTTCACCTCTGCTCATTTCCCCCAAGTATGCCCATCAGGGTAGTAGAACATTCCCCCTTATTACTTTGAATTCTTTACTATTTATTATTAACTTGTATGTAGTTTTATATTTTTTACCTATTTAAATTATAATTTATAAATAAACCTTAAAATGATGAACATGCTGAGTTTTCAAACGCTTCACAGCAACTTCTTTATTGGCATTTCCAACCGTATAGTTGCTTCTATACACCTCCGTGAATTCACCGCTGCCTGAAAATGAAGCAAAACACAAAGTTTAAACCTTTAAAAAAAACACTCAAATATATCGTTAATTTTCAACAATAACAGAGATGATGGTTATGACAGCAATGATGATAGTAATAAACAAAGACTTTGGCTGTAAAAAAACATTGTAATAATGGTCATAAAAGGTGATGATGATAGTGATGATCATTATAATGATGACGTACCAATCTTTTCCTTGAGCTCAACCGAAGAAACAATAGATATTCCCGAACTTTTTTGCTCCTCAAAATATTTGGGGATTTCGGCCGGTGAAGCACTACTGCTGGAGCCACACAGATATATGAGAGGATCATCTGAACAATGATAACAATCATGTGATATATGACCTTGACATATTGCTTAGCTTGAAAGTCTAATAATAATCAATAACATAATAATTATAACTTACTTTAATCATAAGTAGCATAGGGATAGTGATGATATGATGGCGATGATGATATAGTAAGAAAGAATGAAAACAAAGGCGCTGGTGGCAGAGCGGTAGAGCGCCCGCCTGTCAATTGTTAGGTCGGCAGTTCGAGCCTCACCGGTGTCACCAGCGTAACTCCCTTAAGCAAGGAGTTCACTCGCATTCGCTAGGCGCCTATAAACGGCTGCCTCTACTGCCTCCGCGTGGCCTAGAAGTCGAAGGATTAATGCCATGTTAAACATTGTCAAAAACAACAAAAAATAATAATAATACCACCAGAAACTGACATGGAGCAGTAGGAATGACAATATTTTCCAGTCCCATGCCCATTGGAGGTGGCTGTTTGTAGTGCTTGAAAAGATCTTGAATATTAGCAAACTCAAGGTCATCCCCATTCTCTCCATCCTCTTCTCCAGCAACTTCTTTTCTATCGTTTGCAAGGAAAAACCTGCCTTCCGCAGTTTGTACGATCTGCTGGAAGAGTTCCTGTCCTGAACTTGTACCAAGTCGAACGAGAACGAAGTTGCCGAGTTTTTCTTGGCTCAATTTGAGGAGGAAATTCCTCTTTGAATCTTGTCGGTTCTTTTCAAGAAGTCGCTGCTTGGCCCATTTCTTGCTGTTGGGAAAAATTAACTAAAATAATTTTCTTGAAATAGCAGGAACAATTCTTTTAAAAAATTTGATGTTCTTTTTTAGTGCATTTTTGGAAACTTGATTCTAAAAAGTACTTAATAAAACACTTTGGCTGAGTGGTAAGGAAAATAAAATAGAAAACTATCGGTGCACCTCTAAGCCCAATGTTAACAACAACAATGTATGGAAGCCTCAAGAAATATTTTAAAAAAATATGATTTTTGTTTTAAATTTTTAAATTTAAATTGTAAAACTGACTAACCTATTTGTAAAGCGTAAGCCTTTATAAATTTATAAAATAAAGAAAATCTAAGCTTTTTAATGCAATAGTCAAAAATGCGCTGAATTCCCTTTGATATAAAATGAAGACTTTTGAATTATTAATTAATCATACAGGTGATAATTTAAAACACACCAGACTGAAAGAAGAGAATACAAAACAATTTTCTAATATGTGCTTCAAAAATTTCAAACAAAATTCTTTACCTAAAATGATTTTGCTTAAAATCAATTTCTTAAATAAAACAATTTCTTTAAAAAAAATCCCTGATAACATTATATAACAATATTATTTTTAATTATTATTTGAAAACAATACAAACATTTCAAACTTGTTCTGCATTAAGACTGATTAGTTATGATAGTGATTGAGGTGAAGATGATGATGATGATTATAAAATCTATTCCACAGTAATAATAGTCATGAAAAAATATATTAAAAAAAAATATGATTAAAAAACCCAGATTAGTGATGGTGGTTGTAGAAGTCATGTTGATGATGATAAGACGATAATGATCAGGGTGATCACAACATGCTAGTCAGTCATAATGATAGTAAAAATCTGATAAAATAAAAAAAGAGAAGATTAAATTAATGGACAACCTAATAATAACAATAACAACAATAATAATATTATCCTTAATTTTATTACCATGATTATTATTATTATGGAAACATTTATATATTTTTCAACAGAAACAAAATTACAAAGTGATTATCTAAGTAGACTGAAAGTGAAAACTTGAACGAAACAATAAATACTTCATGAATAAACGTTATTTATAGCAATAATACATAATCAACTCATAATGACAACCACATCAATAGCCGATCAGCTAATTGTCCTATAAAGCAGCTTCATGACCAATAACTGTAATCATCATCATTTATTTTTTAAATATTTTTTTTATATTTATAATCAATACAATTATTATTATCACTCACATGCCACTAACCAAAAAATTCCACAAAACTACAAAATAAAGGAAAAAACACCTGACAGGTCCGTGACATTTCATCGACTTGAACAGCTTGACAAAGTTCATTTCGACAGCAGTGCAGAGGGAATGGTCATAATCCCCCATGAGTCGGAAATATCCATCTAGCAGTGAAACAAAAGATAGAGCTTGCCTTGTGTCTTTAAACCGTACAACCTGTATAGTAATAGTAATAATGTCATAATAATGGTAGAAAAATATTTTTTTAAATACTTACAATTTAAAAGAAACTAATTAAATTACTTAAAATAACTGAATTTACTTAAACTAATCAAACAAAACATTTCCTCACGAACCAAAGGCTGTCCTTGTTTTCGGTTGATGTGTATGATTTTCGGTAACTCATCTGATACCTCAGTGATAGAGATGTCCATTAGATCTTCAATGCGAGAATGATAAAAAGAACTATCCTAGAAAAAATAAAATTTAATTTTTATTCTTAACCCCTTAAGACCGATTGGGTCACCGGCGACCCATAGACTAATTAATTTTTTACAACGCACCAATTTGAGAAATTATTGTATTTTGGTTTAAATCAATGCTGAAAAAGTGTACAAACTTTTTAAAAATTAAAAATTTAATTTTTGAAAGAACAGGATTTTTGGCGAAAGTCAAAAATCCATGTTTTATACTGTCTTTTTGCCCTATTTTTCAAAACAATATACATGAAAGTTGTACCCCAACATTTAAATAACAAGACTATGCAGATTCAAAATGAATAATTGTTCATAGTTCTTATGTAGTTAACTTGATCTGTATGTATGGGTCACCGGTAACCCAATTGTTCTTAAAGGTAACTTGGGTCACCTGTGACCCAAACAATGGATGTTGAAATATGTGTTCTTTTTATTTAAGTAAAACTATTTTTTTAATTGCAATTCCCCAACACCATTCACAAACATTTGTATACATCATTTTTGGCTCGCCACTCACACAACACTAAGTGAACAAGACCAAATATGTCAGTGTGTGGATGCCTGAAAAATGTTAGGTGTTATGTAATAAAACATTATCTTTGGAGATGCAGTGAAGCAAAGTAAGCAGAAGACCAACTGCCAATTTTTGAATTAATTTAGACCAAAATGCTTTGAAGTTTTACTATTAACATTAATGACATCATCCTCTGTTTATGTTGGTAAATTTTTTTCTCTCCGGTTCTAGATATTACTGCTTTTTCATTCATATTTGACATTTTCAGGACCACTGCAGATTTTATCATTATAGCACTGATTATTTCTGTTTAACTAAAACAGACTTGTTTTAATTATTTTCATAATCAAATAATATATTTTTTGAAAGAATATTTGTTTTCTGATACACTTTTTTAAATAAACTGCATTTGAATTTAGCATGATCCAACAGCCACGCATGTGTTATTTCAGTATGGATCACCAGCAACTTATGTTACCTTTCAGGCTGATTGGGTCACCAATGACCTTCCCTATTTCTAAGTACCTCGACACACCACAAATCATTATTATGTTTTTATCATTTTATATTACAGCCCTATCGGTCTTAAGGGGTTAATATAACTTTAATGTATCATAGTGGGTTTTCATATTATAACTAGTAAACTACCAAGGCCCTTGAAATAAGTACAACAGCATTTTTTATAAATGTATACAAAATCTCGAATAGAGCAACCGTTAAAATATAAAAACATTAAATTGAATAAATCAGAAGTAAATCTGTTAGAAGCAAAAACCAAACAAATATTCCGACCAAAAACACATAAGGTAATCTATATATATAAAGGAACATGTCTTGGCTGACTGATAATCAACGCCGAGCTCAAACGCCTCATCCTAGGAACGTGAAATTTGGAACGTATATTACTTTTATAGAGTAAGCACCCACTAAGAAAGGATTTTTGAAAATTTTGCTCCTGAGGGGATGAAACTGGATAACAAACTTTTTTCTAAAACAACATTTACCTCGAAAACCAAAGATGTGGAGGTTTTGAAATTTAGAATATAGATTTTTCATAAAAAATAATAAAATATGCGTTTCACCATTTTTTGAAAATTTTGTTTCCAGGACCTCAAATGTGGTGTGGAAAATAGGGTTATTTGGATTTTAAAGTAACTGCTACTCAAAAACTGTAAATGCTACAGAAAAAGTTATTATTTAGTTTCTACTCTAAAAATAATGATATACGTTTCACCATTTTTTTTAAATTTTGGTTTCCAGGACCTCAAATGTGGGGTGGAAATAGGGTTATTGGTTTTTTTTATAAATTGGTAATCAAAAACTGTGAATGCTACAGATGTAAAATAATAATTTAGTATCTGCTCACAAAATAATAATATACGTGTTTCACCATTTTTTGAAAATTTGGTTTCCAGGACCTCAAATGTGGGGTGGAAATAAGAGATATTTGTTTTTTAAATTAATTGCTACTCAAAAATTGTAAGTGCTACAGATGTAAAATTTATTATTTAGTATCTACTCGAGAAATAAATATATATGTGATTTACCAATTTTTGATAATTTGGTTTCCAGGACCTCACATGTGGGGTGGAAAAAAAATATTTGATTAAAAACTTCAAAAACTAAAAATGTGAAAATTGTGCAATTTAGTACCAAGATTATTCTTCTTACAAAATAACAAAATTAGTATTTTGAGGTTTTGTGCCCGTTAAAACTAGCTGAGTCCAGTTTATTACCGGCCGGGCTAGCCGTGATTTTAGGGTCTTCACACGAGCCGGGCCAAACCTGAAGTCAAGTTGGGACGGGCCAAGGTATTCCACAAGGTATATACAAATTTTAGTGATTTTAGGGTCTTCAGACGGGCCTGGCCAAACCTGAAGTCAAGATGGGATGGGCCAAAGTTTTCCATCAAGTAAATAGAAATTCTAGGCCTGTAAAAAGGGGTCGGGACCAAATTAAACGGACCGAGCGGGGCCTGGAATTTTGGCTTATAAAAGAAGCCGGCCAGGCCAAGTTGTCGACGGGCCGAGTCGAGACGTAAGAAATCGGTACGTGCAGTACTCTACTAAAGATGCACAGTTCAAATTTTTTAATTTCAAGCTAGCGAAGCCGCTACGGGCACTGCTAGTTCACAATATATCATACAAACTAATTATTCAACTTACTTAATTTAGCAATGAACTTAACTAAACCACATTAAAAAACCATAAGTATTTAAAAACTAACATTTATCTTGGTGCTAGTGATTTTGAGTCCCGGATAGCTAGAATCATAGGGGTTCACAACCACCTGCCTCTCTTCATCAGTACCAACCATAAATAGAAACTTTTCTGATCCGTAATTCTCTGAATAGCTCATTAGTGCTTCAATGTAAACAAACTTGACTGGATTGACACTGCTGCTTTTGTACTTATTATACTCAACTTCCAAGTGGGGTTTGAAATTTGACTCGAGCTTTTTTTTGGTCAAGAAATTGCTGAAGTCACGTCTAGCTCGTTCCGGAATGAACTGAGTGGAAGGAATCTTGACAAGGTCTTCACAGCTCAGGTTTTTTTCTTTTCCATAGCGCAGTTTGTCAATAACTGCAAGTCCAAGACTTTTCTAAAATACAATAAAAGACTATTACAATTTTTCTTTAATTTAATACTATCTGTTGCTCTAATATTGATGTGTTTTACAAAATATTTTAGCTGCTAAAATTAAAACAAGGTTATTAAACAAACTGTACTTATATGAAAAAAGAATGAAAGTATGAAATGAATTTTTAAAGTGGCCCCACGGTTGAATGAGCTCTTAAAATTTAAAATATTTTTAAATGCCTATTAATCTATTAAAAGGCAAATTCATTCTTACAGAATGGGCATCTTCTTCAATGATGTCTTTGTGATAGAGAATCTTGTCCTTCAAAAAGTCATCTCTCATTTGAAAGAACAAGTAACTCAGGGCTTTCTTATGAGTCTCCTGGCTTTTCATGGTCGACAGGCCATCTTTGGAAGGTATGAACCTTATCCGGAAATAAAAGTGCTGGATTGAATCTCTCAAGCACTTCACTTCTTCTCTTGGGTTCAGCCAAATGTTTTCTTCTTTTGCATAAAGTGCAAATAGAGGAAAATCTACAGTGCTTATTAGCTGAGCTTTGGCAACTATATAGCAAATTTCTTCCGCAGTGTACACTTTCTCATAATTGTCCAGGTGTAGCTTTTCTTCTTCTTCTCCATATAGATAAACTAGAATACCACTTTTTAAAGAGCTGTTAGTTATTATGCTTTTAAAAAGTTTTACCACCAAACTTTTATCACTTTTGGCCATGATGCGTTTCCGTAACCTAATGAATACACTTTTTAAAAGACTGCACATATCCTAAAAACTAAAAACTAGTAGTCAGTCACCAGAACGCTGTACACTACTTATTGTACATTGTCGCTTAGTTAGGCTTAGTAGGCTATCGCGTGTTGTATAGTGTATACTAAGGACTATAATCAAAGCGGGCAACCCTCATTTAATAATTTAATTAACATCGAAACGTCAGAACCAGCGCTCTTGTATTATAGTCACGGAAAACACTTTCGCATTAGTCTAAGAGTCTAAGTCGATCAAGTAAACGTTATAAATAAACAAACTATAACTAAACTAAAATTGAAAAGTAATGTGACTTTTTGTCAACGAAGACTCTCTGAGCCAATTTTGATGGGTCATGTTTAATCATTTTAGGAAGAAATAGTGCTCCAAACGTTATTTTTCAAGGCATCCACTCACTGCTTCTACATCTTTACCACGAACGACCCCCATTTACGACTTTCTCATTTCCGACCGTTTTTTCGCTGCCGGATTGATTTACATGCCCGACTAACGTCTCCCATTTAAGACTTCCCCTTTTTAAACCAGATTTTCCGGCCATTTTCAAGGTCGAGAGGGGGAGAACCACTGTACGAGTTGGGAAGGCTCGACTGTTCGACGTTCAATAGCTAGCTATGCAGTCCAGAGCAGGCCATCTAATCACTGCCAACTAGTCGCAGACCGACTAGCCGCCACTCAACTAGTCACCAGTCCATCTTGTCGCCACCCAACTAATTGCCAGCTAGCCAGCCAGCCAGCCCAACTAGTGCCTGCACAACTATTCGCCGCCCAACTAGTCGCCGGCCCAAATGTCGCCGTCCAGCTAGCTAGCCACCAGTACATCTAGTCACTCACCGACAAAACTAGTGTTTTGTGTATTACTTGTATTAGAAATAAATCTTGTAATATACATTTGACTATTTTTTTATTGTATTTTTTGACATTTTCCACAAATGTGTTATTTAAATGACAAAACAATATACTTGCTTAAAAAAAGTGCGAATAACTCAGTGTAATTGTACATTTCTTGCAGCGAAAGCTGTCACAGAAAAAAAGAAAAAAGAAACCAGCTACGAATCAGCGTCGGATCTAAGATTTTCTGGTGGGGTGGATGATCTAACCAAAACTTGAAAATAATTGTTTACAAGTTACAAAACAAACAGTATGCACAAAGACAACATTCAAAACAGAAGTCAAATTTCTATAATAAAAAATCTACAGTGCAAAATCAAGACACATATTCTTGCTGGCTGCAAATCTATTATTAACATCAATTGTTTCTAAAGGCAATGCGTTATGGATACTTAATGATGTTAGGCCAGTTAAACGCTCATCTGTGGTTCTGTTCAGGGGCGTAACCAGAAGGAAATGCTGGAGGTGCTGAAGTTCGAAAAAAGAGAAAAGCCCGCCGCAGGCAAAACATTTTTTTGACTATCTTCAGTCTGCAGCCTTTTTTCTTTTTTGGTATCTTTAATAATTTATTAATGATGGAAAAAGGAACAAAAGCCCACCTAGTTGCGACCCTGGTTCTGTTGCGCAATGAGCTTTTCAATATCTTCATGGCACTGAAGCTCCGTTCAGCTGTATATGTAGTAATGGGAGTCCCATGACGTGTGCACTCTCGTTTCACAGTAATCTAGCGAGGGGGTTCATACCCCGCATCCCTACTGGATTCGTCGATGAATCTGGTGGGGCTTAAAAAACACATTTTTAGCATATAATTTTTTTTAGTAATCTGGTGGAGCATCACCCCCTCCCGCCCTGGATCCGTCGGTGCTACAAATAAATATAATAGGGTAAATTCAATTAAAACTGTTGAACGAGAAACGTTTTCACAAGCTGTTTAAATAAAGTAGAACTCAGTGTTTCGATCGTCTCTCGAGCTATCAGGCAGGCTGTTGAAAATGCTCTTAGTCGAATTTAAGTCTTCTGAAGACAAGGCGGCCGATACTGCAACTGGTCAGTTTAAACAACTCCGACTCCAGGCAACAGACTGTTACAGTAATCAAGCCTGCTAATAATAAATGCGTGTACAAGGGCTGAAAATGCCTTGGTTAAAAGGGAACGACGGACGGATCGTAGTTGTCGAAGCTGATAAAATGATGACATGCGTTGTTTACTTGGGTTTTCCTGGTCAGTTGGTATACTCCATGATTGCAGACGATAGACTGAAAGACGACAAAGTGGTGGTCAATATCAAATCAAATCAAAGAATCATTTAATTAAGCGCTCCCTTAAGCTGGATGTTAGCTACATTGACTTTTCGAAAGTGCCGGTGGCTGCCCAAATGCCCAGCCAAATGAATTGAGTTTCCAGAGTTCAGTTTGAGTCAGTTGGAGGATATCCACAGATCAATTTCTTTAATACACTTATTGATTCCATCGACAAGCCCAACAACGGCACCTACTTTGTTAGAAATGTATAATTGTCCATCTTTGGCGTAGCAGTGAACACTTATGAGTCTGTTCAAATCAGCGATAACTGGTCTGCTGAAGAGTAGAAACTGTAGTGCACCAAGAACGCTACCTTGTGGTACACCCGCAAAAATGTACGCAATGCAAGATTGTGCACCATTAAATAAAACTCGTTGCGTCCTGTTAGTAAGGAATAATTGTCGCCATGCGAAATGCGGTGCCGGTAATCCCAAAAGAGGTTGTCAGCCAATTCAGAAGAATTTCATGATCAACCGTGTAAGAACGTAAATGCAGCATTTTCCAGGGAGAGGGAAAAATTGTTTCGCCATTATATAGCTTACTGACAGGGTTACCCGGGTTTTCTTTGCTTAATTTTTTTTCTTTGTTTCTTATCAATGAAGTCTACATGCATGCCAAATGTTCTTTAGATTGTTTATACAGCTTAGATGTGATAAGCAAATGCCTTCGCACACACACTAGGGTTGCCAACCGTCCCGGTTTAGCCGGGACAGTCCCGGAATTGGCATACGGTGTCCCGTGTCCCGGGTTTAGTTAGTTGTGTCCCGGAAAATAATAATAAAAGTATGTTATACAAATAAATAAAAAAATTACTTATTTATTGATAAAATTTTCAAGCAAATAACAAAGAACGGTGACATGAAATTATTTAGTTTTCTAAATTGTTTTATCTTTGCTTTCCTTATTGGTCGATTTGCTAAACATGGCGTCTGCTAGCTTTTCTAAATCCGAAATAACAAATTCACCTAAAAATAATAGCTCGTTGACTCCACCAAAAAAAATTGAAGCGTTAATGTGAATTTCGGTGAGAGTGGTTGTCGAAAGACGGTTTAACCTGGCTCAGTAAGGTTGACGAGTTCATCGCTTATTGTTCTTTTTGGCGCCTGTCATTTTCTGTTAAATATGAAAGTAAAACAGCAGTGACGAGTCATTCCGAATCGACAAAACATAAAAAGGTGTTGCATCACAGAATGAAAATAAAGCAATTTCGTCATTTTTTGAAAAAACAAAATAATTTTGTCGGAACTGGTTCCAACCTATCACGGGATTGTGAATCACCATATAATCTGGTAGATTTAGCTTTTGATACGGAAATTTTAATAGACAAGCCAAAAAGTACAGTAAACTATAGTATTTATTATAACTAAGAGCTGGAAAGAGATACCAGACACAGATCGGTCCCTAAAAAAAGTTATTAGCAAAAGAAGTTGCTCAAAACTCGCGAATCTGTTTATTAACGCCAACCAATCAAAAGCCAGCTTTTTCTATTTCTGCGTAAAAAGTGACGCTTAATTTACAAATTATCTCCACGAAATTTAAACTTTTTACGCTCAAATGCTCATAAAACAGTTTAGTTATTTATTTCTATGTTTTTTTAACGAAATTTTTATTTTCCGTTTGCTTATGGAGCTGCCCGAAGAATGTTGTTGATTATCAAATGCTTTAAACTAGTTTAACTCCTCCGTGTAAACGATTATGTACACTCAACTAGGCTACGTTTTCGAAATTCTCCAGTATTTAAAAAGCAATGCAACCTGAAAACACAACCTTATTTGAAAATAGCTGAAGGGGTGCCGGTTATGGGAATCGTACCACTTTTTAAAGGAAGACCATGCTTTTGACCACTTTTTAAAGGAAGACATCTTAAAAACAAGAAATTTATCAAACACTGGTTTTTAGAACAACATACATTTTAATTCTAAAAACAAAGTATAAGTTTCAACTTATTAAATAATTATAATAATAACTGTTATCTAGCTTCAAAAATTATTATATTGAGCACAATTCAGTCGAGCAGAAGACTCAGATCTTCATCCATGACTTTACTTCTTGTGTCCACCACACATATCAAGAGTGCTGTAGACAGAAGGTTCAGGGTTGCCAGACTGAGAATGGTTTGCCAGCTGCTGTTACATTGGCTGTGACACTTAAATGCTTCCGAAGAGACCTTCTAAACACTAAACACTGACTAACACCACTTTAAACATTGTCAAATTTTAATTCAATTCAGAGACAGTTATAACAACACTGACTAACACCACTTTAAACATTGTCAAATTTTAATTCAATTCAGAGACACTGTTAACAACTTTTGTCGTGCTGGCTGAAGTAAACTGGGAAGTGTAGATTATGAGGATTTTGTAGATAAATAATGCACATCATATCATAGTCAAATTGTTTGCTGTTTATTATAACACACAAGCAAACAGTTTTGACATTGAGACAATGCTTAGCAATATCCTCATGTGCTGAAGAACTTGTTACAACAATAATAGACGTGTAACTGGAGGAAAGATACAAGAGCTATTTTAATAAGTTATTAATAACCATCAAAACCCTGCAGAACAAAGAAGACATTTTCTCAAGAACTTGATAAGTTTCTATATATCACTTTAAATAAAAATGTAATAACTGCTCACATTGGCCAACTCTGACATTTACACATATTTTACTATTATAGATATTATTTACAAGACCACTAATATAAAGTCAGTTATCTTAAACTTTGTCACAGCAACATTTACAAGCTTATACAAGAACCTTCAAAACTGTTTTAAGAGCATCAAATTTTTTGCCAATTTAAAGAATAAATACATCCAACAACAAAGACTGATTTTGGGCAAGCCTAACTAAAATAGTATCTCATAGATTTTAACAGTTTTTTTCATACAGGCCTTCACATATATTGCCCTTAAACATATCTACTTCAAGATTATCAGTATGAAGAGATTTATTACAAACTTTACCATAGCAATATTTACAGGCAGATACAATGTAGCTCATATTTAAAACATGAACAACTTTTAAAAGAGCATGGGCTTTTTTTTAAAATTTCACATTTACCACTTATACAATAATTAGGCTATCTGGGCTATCAGGTGCTGCCTCTATGTCAGTATTAATGAGACACAACTTAAAATCTATTTTTCCCAGCTCCATCTGTCATTGTCTAAGAAATACTTCAATTTCATTTCCTGAAAATGAGTTTTCAAATCATGCATTTTCAGTTGAGGTAGCTTTCCAGGAATAATTTTTGAACTACTTTATATTTGGCTGGAATAATTGTTAATTGTGTGGAAAACTTAGATCTTAAATTCTTTTTATTGGAGCTAGATCAGTTAGCTACTAGAACTAAAACTAACACAAGGTTTGGGCTGATTATTTTTCTTTGCTTTGTTATTTACTTATGTATACAAACATCATTTATAGAGTTAAACTGTCAATTAAAATTGTATCTCCAATTACAGTTGCAGAATTCAATAGAGAAGTTTTCCCATCTTGTTTCAATATTTAGATTATTTTAAGTTTGTCTTCAGTAGCAGATTTACACACAAACGCACTCCATTGCGATATTAGTTACATTTAGATTAAAAAATGTGCTAACTACAATACAAACTTACCATAACCAAACTTAACAGACGTAATAACACGAATAAAAGAAAATAAAAAAAATACCAGAATGACTGACAAAAGACAAGACAAGATTGACCGAAGAAAAATGTACTATGCTATACAAACTATACAACTATATAAATGAATAGGAAATTTAAAAAAACGCTGCCAAGAATCCAAAATCGTCCAAATCAAAATCGAAGGCTTAAATAATAAATTAAGATATTGAAGAGAAATCGAATTCAAACGCGATAAAACCGGCAATGCAAAATGAATACAAAGACAACGCAAATATAGCATAGAAAACGAGCCTTTATTGAATTCTTATTGGCTGAGCGAGTAAATATGTTACTGCGCGTAACGCGACATTGTCTTACGTAATGAGACAAAAGAGTACGCCTAAAATCATTAATAACTAGAGTACCATAATTGCTCATTCGTGGTATCTTCATACAGACATTCTACAACATATTATCTATTGAATGGTATAAAAATTGGCTTGTCTATTAAAATTTCCGATATTGCCTCGAAAAACTGCTAGATCTACCAGTCTAATAGTTATGCCAGTCAAGACTGTTGTCACAAATTGTTAGCAAAACTGTGTCCAGATTCGTTAATAGCCACAAAATTATCATGTGGTAGCACTAAAGCCACAAGCTACGTAGAAAATATTCTAGGACTTAAACCCCAGGAAATAGTTGTTACTGAATTGAAAGAAGCTAATTATTTTAGTATTAGTTCAGATGCTATTAATAAAGGAAATAAAATAATTTTTCCTATTACTGTTAGGTACTTTTTAAGGAAAGAAGGTCTAAAAAATCGCCTTTTTGATTTTTATTATGATAGTGATGAAACCAGTCAAACCATCACTGTCAAATTAAAAAAAAAACAATTGAAAGTTTTGATCTTGAATTGCAATCAGTCTCTTAATATAGTGCAGATAATACAGTGCATTTGTTAACTTTGGAAAACATTCATCTGATTTTCAAAAATTAATTCAGCACAACAAACTCATTGTCCAAGCTTATTGCAATTGTCATGTAATGGACAATTGTATTAAATATAGTTTGAAAGCATTTGAAACATATTAAAATTATTGATTTATATATATATATATATATATATACGTATATTTATATATATATATATATATATAAATAAATCTATAATTTTAAAATTATTGATTTATATATATATATATATATATATATATATATATATATATATATATATATATATATATATATATATACGTATATTTATATTTATATATATATAAATCAATAATTTTAATATGTTTCAAATACGACTCTACTAGGAATCGAACCCACGTGTCTACGGCAACACCGCCTCGCCTAAATACAAGCGCTCTTACCAACTGAGCCACCGACCATCGCCAAAAAGTGATGGCTAGAAGTCTCAGTCTTTTCGGAGCTACTTAACATTAGACTACGACTATGATAGGCTCAAACTCCTTACTTCGGCTCGACAGCTAGTCTGCTGCCAGATAAATAAATTTCTTATGAAGGGAAACATTGCGTTGAAATGTTTCGAGAGCCTACAAATAGGATGAATAACTGTCACCACAAATAACGCAAATATTTATACGACTCTACTAAGAATCGAACCCACGTGTCTATGGCAATACCGTAGATACGTATATATATATATATATATATATATATATATATATATATATATATATATATATATATATATATATATATATATATATATATATATATATATATATATATATATATATATATATATATATATATATATATATATATATATATATATATATATATATATATATATATATATATACTAGCAGTGCCCGTAGCGGCTTCGCTCGCATGAAATTACAGAATTTGAACCGTGCATCCATAGGTGTCGGCTCGGCCCGTCGACAACTTGGCCCAGCCCGTTTCAAAACCAAAATTTCTGGCCCGGCACGGCCCGTCGAATTTGGGCCCGGCCCGTTTTTACAGGCCTAGAAATTCTATAAACTTGATGAAAAACTTCGGCCCGTCCCACCTTGACTTCAAGTTTGGCCCGGCCGTCTGAAGACCCTAAAATTACAAAAATGACTATATGCTTAGTGAAAAACCTCGGCCCGTACCACCTTGATTTAAGGTTTAGCCTGGCCCGTAAGAAGACCCTAAAATAACGGCTTGGCACGACCGGTGATAAACTGGACTCAGCTACTTTAAACCGGCACAAAACCTCAAAATACTAAGTTTTACATCTGTAATGCTTGCAGTTGTTGAGTAGCAGTTATTTTAAAATCAAATAACCCTTCTTTTGACCCCACATTTGAAGTCATGGAAACCAAAGTTTTAAAAAATGGTGACACACTTATATCGTTAATTTTTGAGGCACTGGTGGCAAAGCGGTAGAGCGTTCGCCTGTCGATCGTTAGGAAATTAGATAGTTTGAAACGTGCATCCATAGTAGAGATCATTTTTTTAGGTCTCGGCTCGGCCCGTCGACAAATTAGCCCAGCCCGTTTTAAAAACCCAAACTCCTAGCCCGGCACAGCCCGTCTGAATTAGGCCCGGCCCATTTTTACAGGCCTAGAAGTTCTATATACTTGATGAAAAACTTCGGCCCGTCCGACCTTGACCTCAGGTTTGACCCGGCCAAACTGAAGACTCTAAAATCTCTAAAATATCTATATACTTGGTGAAAAACCCTATTTTCCACCCCACATTTGAAGTCCTGGAAACCAAATTTTCAAAAAATTGTGAAACCCGTATATCATTATTTTTAGAGTAGAAACTAAATACTAATTTTTACTTTTGTAGCATTAACAGTTTTTGAGTAGAAGCTACTTTAAAAACCAAATAACCCAATTTTCCAACCCACATTTGAGGTCCGGGAAACCAAATTTTTAAAAAATGGTGAAACACGTATATCTTTATTTTTAGAAAAGAAACTAAATAATAATTTTTACATCTGTGGTATTTACTGTTTTTGAGTAGCAGTTACTATAAAAGACAATTAGACCTATTTTCCACACCACATTTGAAGTACTGGAAACCAAATTTTCAAAAAATGCTAAAACACGTATTTCATTATTTTTGGAGTAGAAACTAAATACTAATGTTTACTCCTGTAGCATTAACAGTTTTTGAGTAGAAGCTACTTTAAAAACCAAATAACCCAATTTTCCAACCCACATTTGAGTTCCGGGAAACCGAATTTTCAAAAAATGGTGAAACAATATCTTTTTATTTTTCAAAAAGAATCTATATACCAAATTTCAAAATCTCATTTTTGGTTTTCGAGATATACATTGTTTTAGAAAAAAGTTTGTTTTCCGGTTTTTTCCCCTCAGGAGCAAAATATTCAAAAATCCTTTCTTAGCGGATGTTTACGCCATAAAAGTAATATAATTATAATTTCACTTTTGTAGCATTAACAGTTTTTGAGTAGAAACTACTTTGAAAACCAAATAACCCAATTTTCCAACCCACATTTGAGGTCCGGGAAACCAAATTTGTAAAAAATGGTGAAACACGTATATCTTTATTTTTAGAAAAGAAACTAAATAATAATTTTTACATTTGTGGTATTTACTGTTTTGAGTAGCAGTTACTATAAAATACAATTAGCCCTATTTTCCACCCCACATTTGAAGTACTGGAAACCAAATTTTCAAAAAATGCTAAAACACGTATTTCATTATTTTTGGAGTAAAAACTAAATACTACTTTTTACTCCTGTAGCATTAACAGTTTTTGAGTAGAAGCTACTTTAAAAACCAAATAACCCAATTTTCCAACCCACATTTGAGGTTTGGGAAACCGAATTTTCAAAAAATGGTGAAACACGTATCATTTTATTTTTCAAAGAGAATCTATATACCAAATTTCAAAATCTCGTCATTTTTGGTTTTCGAGATATACATTGTTTTATAAAAAAGTTTGTTTTCCAGTTTTTTCCCCTCAGGAGCAAAATTTTAAAAAATCCTTTCTTAGCGGATGTTTACGCTATAAAAGTAATATAAGTTCCAAATTTTACGTTCCGAGGATGAGGCGTTTGAGCTCGGCGTTGATTATCAGTCAGTCAGTCAGTCAGTCAGTCAGTCAGTCAGTCAGTCAGTCAGTCAGTCAGTCAGTCAGTCAGTCAGTCAGTCAGTCAGGACATGTTCTTTTATATATATAGATATATAATGTAATATATATGTATATAATGTAAGATCATTCCGGGACATTATGTATATATATATATATATATACATAATGTCCCGGAATGATCTTTTCCAAAGTTGGCAACCCTAACACTAACACTAACACACACACACATACACACATTACCTTATATATATATATATATATATATATAAATATATATATATATATATATATATATATATATATATATATATATATATATATATATATATATATATATATATATATATATATATATATATATATATATATAAATGAATGTCTCTTTGCGTGTCTTTTATGCATTGCTACACCATTCATCCGATCGTAATGAAATTTTTACACAACCTTGAGAGTAAATGGGAGACAATTATAGTGAAAAAATAATGAAGTCGGTCACAAAATGAGCGGAGCGGGAGAGCGAGCGGAGACGGGAATGGGAACGGGAACGGGAAAGCAAGCGGGAACGGAAAATCGACCGCAAGCGAAAGAGCGAGTGGGAAAACCGGGAGTAAGAAAGCATCCCCGGCCAGAGTATCAATTGAAGTTAAAACAGGTATAATACCTGTTTTTTAAAAATGAACGTATATTTTGGGAGGAGAAAGTGGAACTCTTTGAAAAAAGCTAAACTTTAGGCCAACGCTGAAACACAATTTATTACTCGGCAGTTATTGGTAAATCCAGCATCGAGTTCAAATATAAAATTGTCTATATATGCAAAAAGGATTCCAATACGCATTTAATCATCACGAGATTAGGTAAAGTTAAAATTAAAAAAATTATATAGTAAACTCGAGGTAACAAAATAAATTTAGAAAATCAGAAGGGGGGCAAATTGTCTGATTGATTGATTGAAATTTAAAAAAATATATAGTAAACTCTAGGTAAAAAAAATTTTAATTTGGAAAATCAAAGGGAGAAATTTCTTTCCCTGCCTCCCCCCACCAAGAAAATGTAAAAAAAATTGAAGTGGATCCCCGCACCAGAAATTTCGTTATCTGCCACTGAGTACAAAGGAGATGAATGATTCTAACATATTGCAGGGGCAAATACAGGATTAGTAAAAAAAGGAGTGAAAATGGGGTGAATAAATTTTTTTAAATTTTCTATATTTATAAAAATGAGATTATGTATGTATGTATATCCAGATGTCCTTTATGTATTGCTACATCCATAGATATATATGGCTACACATATATATAGAATTCTATATATATGTGGCTACACCATTCATCCGATCGTAACCACTGATCTCTATAATAATTAAATTGAAAATAATCTTCTGCTTCTTTTAAGTTAATTTAATTATTAAATTTTGTTAAAAATTAGAAGTTGTTTGTTGTTTGCCTGCCACCGATTTATTGGTGAGTCTCTTCAAAAGAAATACCTAGAAAAAGAAAGAAATCACATCTCTGATCAAACAATCTGACCACAGACAGGTTGAATCTTTTGGCAGGACCATATATATAGAACTCATGAAAATTAAAATAAAGAAAAAATGAAAAGAAGAAATTCAATGCTAATGATTTTTAACAATAAATACAAATTAAACAATCGAAAATTGAAATTCTTCTACTGTATCTTCAACGACAATTCTGCTCCAAAGCAGACGTCATAAACGCATTCAGCAAATCAGAAATCTCAGAAGAAACCAACTCAACCAATCAGCAAAGCCCGTACAATTCAAGCGTGTAGTAACACCATCTTTTGATTTCAATCGCCATTATTTTTTTCAAAATTCAGTCGTGATTTAAAAAAAAAAATTTTAATTATTTAATTTATCTCTTCAATTATAATTTCGTTCTACTGGTCATTTTACTTTAATTTATGTTATAGTTTTTATTATATTTTAAGTGTGCATACATTACATTATAATTGTCCATAATTCTACAGTAGTGATTCTCAAAATCTATTATCCAATTCACAATTGTTTAAAAACCGTAATTATTTATTCTGTACTAAATTTAAAAATTATTTACTTCAGTGTTTCATTTATTTCGCTTTGATTTATTTTCGGTGATTTATTTTTCAAAAATGTCCAAAAATCTGAAAAAATGTAAGATATGTAGATGTACGGAGGAGTTGACAGTTTTGCCGGACATATATGCAAAGGTTGTGAAAGAACTGCTGTGTTGGAAAAGAATATTGAAAAGCAACAGGAAAGGATTGATATGTTGGAAGAAAAATTGGAGGAACTGCTTAGAAATAAGGAAATAGTGGAAAAAGAAGAAGTCAAGCATTATGAGGAACATAAATCACAGATTGAAGAAATGGAGGAGAGGTTGAACAGAATTAAGATGACAGAAGAAAAGATGATACAGATTACTTTAGGGGAAAAAACTGAAGAGTGGAGCACTGTTGTTAAAAGAAATGTTGACAAAGATCTGAAGGCAATAAATGAAAAAGTAAAAAAAGTAGAGGAATCAATTGAACGCAATATAGAAGAAAAAAAACTGAGAAAAAAAATAACATTATCTTGCATCGATTGGCTGAAAAAAAGACATGGAGCACGGTGAGAGAATAGGTCAAGACAAAAGAATGGTGTTAAGCCTCTTGAATGATGTTTTGGAGGTGCCCTGCGATGAAAAGTTGGACATAAAAAACATCTACAGATTAGGAAAATACAAAGAAGGAGAAAAGGAAAGACCGTTACTTATAGAGTTCCGTAATGTTGCAATCAAAAACAGAACTCTAGAGTCATTTTCCAAACTTCAAAAAGCAGAAGAAAAATTCAAGAGAATCTCAGTCACTCATGACTTGACAAGAACTGAAAGAGAACAGTGCAGAAAGCGGGTTGAACAATGCGGAGAGAAGCAGAATGGAGAAACAACGGGAAACTGGCTATACAGGGTAAAGGGCTTGCCGGGGGACATGAGGATAGTAAAGCTGAAAAGAAACTGAATATAGTGGAGCATGGTGAAAAGAAGAAGGTGGCACTCAAGAAAATGGAAAGAAGAAACAATGAAAAGAAAGATAGAAGAGATTTGACTACGGTGGACGAAGGCAAAAAAATATGTAAATGTTTTTATGCTAATGTAAGAAGTCTGGCTAATAGGATAAAAATAGCTGAATTGGAAATATATGTGAAAAATGAAAACCCAGATATTATTGGCTTAACAGAAACCTGGACAAACAATAAAATCAGTGATGATGAACTAAAGTTAGTAGGCTATGATATGTTTAGAAAAGACAGAGAAAATCAAAAGAATACTGGCCATGGTGCTGGGAGTGTACTGTTGTATGTAAAAAATGATTTGAATGCAGTGCAAAGAGAGGACCTAAACAACAGAAAATTTAAAGAAAGCGTGTGGTGTGAATTGAAGCTGAAAACATATAAATTAATAATTGGGGTTTGCTACAGAACTCCGAGTTCTAATGAAGATGCAGACAAGGGATTGTGTGAATTGATTTCATGGCAAATGAAAAGCCAGTGATCATTATAGGAGGTTTTAATTACCACGTTAATTGGGATACTCTTGAGGGTCAGACACACAAAGACGAGCAATTTCTACACTTCATTAATGATGAATTTTTGTCACAGCTGATCAGAGCACCAACAAGAGGAAGAAATACTCTTGACTTATTATTAACTTCTGAAGAAAATATAGTTGAAAATATAATAGTGGGTGAATGTTTTGGTACAAGTGACCACCAGATTATCAGATGGGATTTGACAATAAGTGATATTAAGCAAAAAACATCAAAAGATGTTAGATACAACTACTTCAAGGCTGATTATGATAACATAAAAAAATGTATCATAAATAAAAATTTAATGATTAAAATAACTGGATTGAATGCAGAAAATAGCTGGAAAGTGTTTATTTAAAGCATGCAAGAAGTCATTGAGGGACAGGTTCCAATTCAGAAAAACTGGAAAAATAAAAATCCATGGATGACGAGACTGATAATTCAAAAGCAAAGAGAAAAATGTAAAGTATGAAAAAAAAATCGAGATCTAAATTGTACCATTGGAAGGGATAATTCAAACACAGAAAAATTAAAGGAATTAAAAGAAAACTACAAAAAGAAAAGAAATGAAGTGAAAAAAACAATTAAAATGGCCATATTGGAGTATGAACAGAAACTGGCAAACAATATAAAAATGGATTGCAAAAGTTTTTACAAATATGTGAGAAGTAGACAGAAGAAAAAAGACAAAGTAGGTCCATTAAAAGATGACAAAGGGCAGGTAATAACGAACGATGAAGAAACAGCAGACATTCTAAATAACTACTTTGGATCTGTTTTTACTAAAGAAGATATCCAAAATATCCCTAAGGCTAAAGATTTGTTTCAAAGTGATACAGACGAATTAATAACTGAAGTTGTTTTTACAATAATGCAAGTTGTTGAAATGCTAAAAAAATTGAAAACTGATAAAAGCCCTGGGATGGATGAGCTGCACCCAAAGTTCTTGCTTGAGGTCAGAAATGAGATCGGAGATGTGCTGGCAGAATTGATGAATAGGTCAATGCAAACTGGGGAGGTCCCGCAGGACTGGAGGGATGCTATTGTGGTGCCACTGTTCAAAAAATGCAACAGAAGCGAAGCATGCAATTACAGACCAGTTAGTTTTACCAGTTTTGCTTGCAAAATTATGGAAAAAATGATTAAAAATGAAATTGTGATTCATCTGGAGAAATATAAATTAATTAAAGATAGTCAGCATGGATTTGTGAAGAAAAGATCGTGTTTGTCAAATTTGTTGGATTTTTTTGAAGAGGTTTATGGAGGTTTGGATGCATGTCAGTCGGTGGATGTGATTTATTTAGATTTTGCCAAGGCCTTCGACACGGTTCCTCATCAAAGGTTGTCTTCAAAGTTGAAAGCAGTTGGTATAGGTAGTAATCTGTTAAGGTGGATAAATTGTTGGTTGCTGGATAGAAGACAAAAAGTGGGAGTGAGAGGAAGTTTCTCGAAATAGATGAAAATAACCAGTGGAGTGCCTCAAGGTTCTGTGCTTGGACCACTTCTTTTTGTTGTCTATATAAATGACCTTGATAAAGGAATAGCAGCTAAAATATCAAAATTTGCCGATGACACTAAATTATGCAAAACAGTGTGCAGTAGTGACGATGTTGAAGTGCTGAGAAACGATCTTGTGCAGTTATTCAAATGGTCGCAGGAATGGCAGATGCGGTTCGATGTTGACAAGTGTCATGTTATGCACTTGGGTAGAAGAAATCCAAGATATAAATACGAGTTAGAAGGGATACAGCTAAAAGAAACGAAAGAAGAAAAAGATCTTGGCGTATTAGTAAATGAAGATGCTAAACAGTCTAGACAATGTGCAGAGGTTGCAAAGAAGGGAAACAGAATTTTGGGCATGATCAAAAGAACCATAGTCAGCAGAGATAAAGATACAGTTTTAAGATTGTATAAATCTCTAGTTATGCCACACTTGAAATACTGTGTGCAGGCATGGAGCCCTTGTCTTAAAAAAGATATCTACATAATTGAAAAAGTGCAAAGACGAGCTACAAAGATGATTGCTGAGTTAAAAGGACTGAATTATGAACAACGTTTGAGTAGATGTAATCTGACCACACTTGAAAAGAGGAGGACTAGAGGATACTTAATTGAGACTTACAAATTATTGAACGGAATGGTTGACCTAAATCCGGAAAGATTTTTTGAGAGATCGAGATACAAAAGTACCAGAGGGCACAACTTTAAGCTATATAAAAAAGGGAGAGTTCAATGAAACATAAATTCTTTAGTGCAAGTGACGAATGAATGGAATAAATTGGAGAATGAAGTTGTAATTGCTGAAACTGTCGAAGAATTTAAAATTAAATTATGTAAATATGGTTTTTAAATGTTTGATAGTGGATCTCACACACGATTATTATTAATTGTTCTGATTCACTTTAAAATAAACGTTATGTTATGTTATGTTATGTTAATGCATATCTTACACAAGCTTGAGAGACAATGGGAGATAATTATAGTGAAGAACAAATAAAGATAAAAAATAATTTTTTTAAAGAAAAGTTTTTGAGTTAAGCCGTTTATATCTCGATAATTCAGGCGCTTGCTCTCCCGTTCTCGCTCACGCTTGCTCTCCCATTCCCCTTCTCGCTCGCGCTCATTTTCTCTTTTTAATTCTTTCCTAACTTCTTTTAGCCCATAAATCGTAAAATAGATTTGCTAACACTGGCAAAAACTTGCTTGAAGCCTTCAAACGTTGTTACGTAAACTAAATTTGAATTTTATTACGCAAATACCGATTTGAATTTTATTACGGACCCCCCGACGCGTTTCATACATGAAAAAAACTCGTCAGCTTAGCAACCGAAACTATTTAACTATTAAAAAAAATAACCAAGATTTAGTAAATAACATATTCGGTTGAATTTTAGTCGTGAATATGTATTTATATTAAAATGTTAATAAATAAAATATAAAATTTTATAGATTTTTCGTTAACATTTAATTCATATAATGAAAAAAATAGTAACCTTAGCAACCGAAACTATTCGGCTTAATAAATAACCGAGATTCAGTAAATAACGTATTTGGTTGAATTTTAGTCGTAATTATTATCTATATATATAAAAGAACATGTCCTGACTGACTGACTGACTGACTGACTGACTGACTGACTGACTGACTGACTGACTGACTGACTGACTGACTGACTGACTGACTGACTGACTGACAGATGACTGACTGATAATCAACGCCGAGCTCAAACGCCTCATCCTAGGAACGTGAAATTTGGAACGTATATTACTTTTATAGCGTAAACATCCGCTAAGAAAGGATTTTTGAAAATTTTGCTCCTGAGGGGAAAAAACTGGAAAACAAACTTTTTTCTAAAACAATGTATATCTCGAAAACCAAAAATGAGGAGATTTTGAAATTTGGTATATAGATTCTTTTGGAAAAATAAAAAGATACGTGTTTCACCATTTTTTGAAAATTCGGTTTCCCGGACCTCAAATGTGGGTTGGAAAATTGGGTTATTTGGTTTTTAAAGTAGCTTCTACTCAAAAACTGTTACTGCTACAGGAGTCAAAATTAGTATTTAGTTTCTACTCCAAAAATAATGAAACACGTGTTTTAGCATTTTTTGAAAATTTGGTTTCCAGGACTTCAAATGTGGGGTGGAAAATAGGGCTAATTGTCTTTTATAGTAACTGCTACTCAAAAACAGTAAATACCACAGATGTAAAAATTATTATTTAGTTTCTTTTCTAAAAATAAAGATATACGTGCTTCACCATTTTTTACAAATTTGGTTTCCCGGACCTCAAATGTGGGTTGGAAAATTGGGTTCTTTGGTTTTTAAAGTAGCTTCTACTCAAAAACTGTTAATGTTACAAAAGTAAAAATTAGTATTTAGTTTCTACTCTAAAAATAATGATATACGGGTTTCACAATTTATTGAAAATTTGGTTTCCAGGACTTCAAATGTGGGGTGGAAAATAGGGTTATTTGGTTTTTAAAGTAACTGCTACTCAACAACTGTAATTGCTACAGATGTAAAAATTAATACTTAGTATCTACTCAAAAAAAAAGATATACGTGTTTCATCATTTTTTTGGGTTAATTGGTTTTTAAAGTAGCTGCTACTCAAAAACTGTTAATGCTACAGAAGTAAAAATTAGTATTTAGTTTCTACTCCAAAAATAATGAAATACGTGTTTTAGCATTTTTTGAAAATTTGGTTTCCAGGACCTCAAATGTGGGGTGGAAATAAGGGTTATTTGATTTCAAAATAACTGCTACTCACAAACTGTAAGTGCTACAAATGTAAAAATTAGTATTTTGAAGTTTTGTGCCGGTTAAAAGTAGCTAAGTCCAGTTTATCATCGGCCGGGCCAAGCCGTTATTTTAGAGTCTTCACACGGGCCAGGCCAAACCTTAAATCAAAGTGGGACGGGCCGAGGCTTTTCACTAAGTATATAGATATTTTAGTGATTTTAGGGTCTTCAGTTTAGCCGGGCCAAACCTGAGGTCAAGGTGGGACGGGCCGAAGTTTATCATCAAGTATATAGAACTTCTAGGCCTGTAAAAATGGGCCGGGCCTAATTCAGACGGGCTGTGCCGGGCCAGGAGTTTGGGTTTTTAAAACGGGCTGGTCTAATTTGTCGACGGGCCGAGCCGAAACCTAAAAAAATGATCTCTACTATGGATGCACGGTTCAAACTCTCTAATTTCATGCGAGCGAAGCCGCTACGGGCACTGCTAGTTAATAAATAAAATAAAACAAAAATCAACATTTTTCGTTAACATTTATTTAAATACTAGCTGACCCAGCAAACGTTGTTTTGCCTTTTAAATTATTTTGGTTTTTACTAAGAGTTTAATGTACAAAATTATGACAATTTAAAAAAAAATCAATCTCGAAAAGCAATCGAGTGTACAATGTCCGGGGTTTCTGAAAGTTTTTCTATCGTTCTTCTCTCTTGCTCCCGTTTCCTTTCCCGCTTGCTCTACCGTTCCCGTTTGCTTTCCCGTTCCCGTTTACTATCTCGTTTCCGCTTGTTTTCAAGTTCCGCTTGCTCTCCCTTAATGTAAAGTTTTATTTGGCAACTAATTGATATTTGATGAAAGTAATTAAGGCTATGACATTTGATTAAGTTATTTTTAAAGGAAACGGTACATTAAAAACAACGATAAAAATAACACACACAAACACACACACATATATATATAAATTTGTATATATATATATATATATATATATATATATATATATATATATATATATATATATATATATCTGTTGCATTTTCCTATAAAATAAAACAAAATTGCACCTCATTGTTTTTCCAAAATAACTTTTTAAAATAATATTAAAAAAATATTCTAAATAGCTTAGGACCTATCCTCAGACATACCAAATGTACACAAAAGATTTTATAGAAATCGGTTCAGCCGTTTTGGAGGAGTTCAATTTCAAACACTATGACACGAGATTTATATATATATAATATATATAGATCAGTCCGCGGTCAGCATTTTACCCACCCACGACACGTTTCAATATAAGTTTCGTTACGCATTGTATATTCTTCAAAATAAGGCGATCCAGGCCGAATTTTTCAAAACCCTTTCTTAATGAGCACCTAAAACTAAAAGATACCTAAAAAGACACCTAAAAGATATGTCCCCAATTTCATTATAATCCGTTCAGTGGTTTTTGCGATTTCGTGATGAGTCAGCCAGTCAGTATATATATATATATATATATATATATATATATATATATATATATATATATATATATATATATATATATATATATATATATATATATATATATATATATATATATATATATATATATATATATATATCTGAAGCTGTTCATTGCGGCTATGTGGCTGACGTAGTATATACAGATTTTGCCAAAGCATTCGACAGAGTACCTCACAAACGCCTACTGCATAAACTAAAAGCTTATGGCATCCGTGGTATGCTACTCACATGGATCGAAGCGTGGCTGAAAGATAGGAAGCAGCGCGTTTTGATTGAAGGCTGCGAGTCCGAGTGGAAGAATGTGACAAGTGGCGTTCCTCAAGGCTCTGTTCTTCGTCCACTACTTTTTGTGTTATATATTAACGACTTACCGGACACTATCACACACCAAATCAAAATGTACGCGGACGACAGCAAAATCATCGGCATCATCAAGTCAGCTTCCGACATTTCATCTTTCCAGGCTAACATTGACCGTGCAGTTGAGTGGTCATTCACTTGGCTAATGCACTTCAATGTCGAGAAATGCAAAATCATGCATGTCGGTCGCTCACACAGAATAACCCACCAATACTCTATGAGACATATTGACGGCACGCGGCGACCACTCGAAGTCACAAAAGTCGAACGTGATCTTGGTGTTCTCGTCTCAGATGATCTAAAGGTCCGAGCACAGGTCGAAAAAGCAGCGTCATCAGCCAATCATATGCTCAGCCGACTCAGAAAAGCTTTCCGCAGCCGCAGCCTCATACTGTGGCGTACACTTTACCTCTCCTACGTCCGCCCACATCTTGAATTTTCTGTTCAATCTTGGTCGCCTTATCAAAAGGGCGATATTAACCTTCTTGAGCAGGTCCAACGTCGGGCAACAAAAATCATTGCAACACTAAAACATCAGCCCTATGAACATCGTCTGCAACAGCTTGGGATCACAACGCTGCAAGACCGCCGTTCGAGAGGTGACCTGATCGAGCAGTTCAAAATCGCCCACAACATCGACGACGTCAGCTTTTCCGTTCCGCAAACTCGAGCAGCCGGCCACACGGCATACCACCTGCGTGGCCACAACTGCAAACTGGAGCGCCAGTATGTCAGAGGTTGCGAAGAGCGATACGATTTTTTCACAAACCGGATTGTCGCTCCATGGAATGCGCTTACGCAATACACAATTGACGCCCCGACAGTAAACGCTTTCAAGGACCGCATCTCTTAGAAGTCGCGAGTCCTCCAGCTTCTGTCAGTATAGAGGAGCCTGATGTAGCTCCTCTTCATCAAAAATATAACTTTCAGACATTAATTTTTTATGGCTTGATTCTATAGACTTTTTTTTTATATTTTTGGTTCTGATAATAAACAAAATTCAAATTCAAAAATATATATATATATATATAGATTATTCACTTTCTCTCCCCTCTTTTTTTCTACGCTCTCTAACATTTGATCCCCACAGACAAACAACAGAGAAACGAGTGAAGTTACATAAAAGCATTAAAAAACTGAAATCGGTCACAGAAAGAGCGGAGCGGGAGAGCGAGCGGAAACGGGAAAACAAGAAGGAACGAAAAAGCAACTGAGAGCGGAAAAGCGAGCGGGAAAGATAAAGCGACCAAGAGCGGGAAAGCGTCCGGGATCAGGAAAGCGACCGGGTGTGGGAAAGCAAACGAGAGCGAGAGAGCAAGCGGGGAAGGAAACGGGAGCGAGAGAGACAACTATTAGAAAAACTTCTAACATCCCGGGCAACGCGGGTACCCCGCTAGTTTATTAATAAATAATAACTTTGAACAACGTGTTGAACGCAACCGACAAATCAAGAAGACCAAGCAGCAATACGCTATCCCGGTCTGCGGCACCAAAAATATCTGACAGTAGTGTTGTGCCGAAATTGCGACAGTTGAAGCAAAAAGCACAAATTGTAATGAAACTAGCTCAATAATTCAATAATTCTCTGAACGGCTCTATCAAAATTGAACACAAATTGTAACGAAACTAGCTCAATAATTCTCTGAACGGCTCTATAAAAGTTGAACACGCCGTATCACGCTCTAAGAAATTATGTTAATGCGCGGTGGAGTCCACACGAGCTCTCCATGTGTCCAGTCTCTACACTATTTTTCTCTCTTTCTTTTTTTCTCTCCCTGTAGACAGCTTCTAAACTTCTTTACTCTTTGGCATCTCTCTCTTTTTACTTTTTCTCCACGCAAACTGTCCGCTCTAATAGCTTTTTAATTTTATTAGCATATCTCTCTTTATATTTCTTATCTACGTGGACAGCCTATACTGCTAGACTTCTAACTTTTTCAACATCTCTCTTTTCCGTGTCCGAGTGGACAGCCTAGTTTCATAACTACATATCAACAAGATGGCGCTTAGTGTTTACACAAAGTGCCTTTGTGGCCTTATTATTTAGAGGGGTATAAAAAACTTCTCGAATTCAGACGAATTGAAAAAAACCATCAATGAAGGGAAAAGGGGAGCTTGAGCTCCCCAAGCTTCCATGGTGGCTACGCTACTGGTTGTTTCAGTTACTGAATCTGAAAACTGAAACATTCAGTTAACTGAATCTTTTTAGAATTTTAGACTCAGTTACTTTAACAGAAATCTTGTAAAAAAACTGTAACTAAAACTTAATCTATTGAGAAAACTGAATATAACTAAATCTTTTTAAAAGAATAGTAAAGAAAAAACTCACAGTCTCCGCCAGAAACAAAAAAACAAATCGTATTCAATTTCGTTTAGACGAAACCGCCATTACAGCGCTAAGCCGGAACCTGTGGGTAGACTTTTAAAACTATAAAATAACAATAGTATTGAAAACAACAAACAATAATTTTCAGTTCAAAAATATTACAGTATTGATAGCCAAACTTAACATTGGTGAAGTTTTTTTTTGGTTCGATTGGATTAGTCATGGATTCGTTCGGGTTCGGTTCGTTACGGATAAGACAGAGTTCGGTTTCGGTTTGGTGAAAAGGAAAATTAGGGTTTGAGTTCGGGGTCTTCGGCTTGATTCCAATCTTTATTTCTGACGCCAAAGTTACGATGTTTAATAAATAACAAAATGGATTGAGTCGGTTGGATAGAAAATTGCACAACTAGGCGAGTATAGATTTCAATTAGTTCTAATTTACAGCTCTGACAGCAAAGCAAAACATCAAAAAACTTTAAAAACATTTTTTTTGGCATTTTCAACAAATTTAATTAAAGTAGCATAACATTGATTAATTTTTATTATTTTAGCCGTTCGCACCCGAATTTCAACCGTTCACGTTTAAACTGCTTCTTTGTTGAAGCAATTTTGTTTTAGTTTTCTGAAGTTGTTTTTTAGTTCGTAATTTTTTAAGACAATTATTTTATATAAATGATTGGGTTTTATCCGTTGACTCGTTTTTTTATGCATTTGGCAAGCCCTAGAGAAGATGACGAGTTTTTTAAATTTTTAACTTCAGTCGACTGTAAAATACTCGTTGTCTGTTTTTACTTAATGGATGAATGTTTTAATCAGAGCTATCATTTGGTTTTTTCAGGGTATAATAATGGAAGTACGCCATCCAGAATAAAATGGGAAATCGCATCGGACATTTTTTCAACGGTAAATGCAGTTGATTATAAAATTAACTTCAATGAATCATTAAGGCTCGCCACTGAAACGTATGCAGGGTATAATTGAAACCACCCACGTAATTAGTGCTTGTGCCATCTAGGTGTTTGTGCTTGATTTGCTGTATGTATGTATATATGTATGTATGTATGTATGTATGTATGTATGTATGTATGTATGTATGTATGTATGTATGTATGTATGTATGTGTGTGTGTGTGTGTATGTATGTGTGTGTGTGTGTATGTATGTATGTATGTATGTATGTATGTATGTATGTATGTATGTATGTATGTATGTATGTATGTATGTATGTATGTATGTATGTATGTATGTATGTATGTATGTATGTATGTATGTATGTATGTATGTATGTATGTATGTATGTATGTATGTATGTATGTATGTATGTATGTATGTATGTATGTATGTATGTATGTATGTATGTATGTATGTATGTATGTATGTATGTATGTATGTATGTATGTATGTATGTATGTATGTATGTATGTATGTATGTATGTATGTATGTATGTATGTATGTATGTATGTATGTATGTATGTATGTATGTATGTATGTATGTATGTATGTATGTATGTATGTATGTATGTATGTATGTATGTATGTATGTATGTATGTATGTATGTATGTATGTATGTATGTACTAGCGGGGTACCCGGGAATTTTAGAGGTTTTTCTATCGTTTTTCTCTCTCTCGATCCCGTTTCTTCACCGCTTGCTTTCCCGCTCCCGGTTGCTTTCCCGTTCCCGGTGGCTTTCCGCTCCCGGTCGCATTCCCGATTCCGGTTGCTCTCCCGCTCCCGGTCGCTTTCCCGCTCCCGGTCGTTTTCCTGCTCCCGCTTTCCCGTTCTCGGTTTCTTTCCTGCTCCCGGTCGCTTTCCCATGATTTATAACCATGTGTGATCTAGGTTGTCGAAGTAGTTTATTTCATCACAACAACTCCTATTTTCATTATTTTGTAAGGCTTCAAGCTCATACGCTGGACTTATCGCTATGACAGTCATTGGATCTTTACTTGTTCTAATGCCCATCTTTATTGTGATTACTGTGGCCGCCATCAAGTTTTACAAAAATTACAAAGAAGGTGGAAGCAAAGTCACATTGTGGCCCAACTCTGCAAACGAACCGTTGGTCTTTGCTATTCTCACCATCCTGACGATTTACATTATGCGAGTATCCATTTGTTTATTTTCAAACTAAGAAATTATTTTTTATAGATTATTTCAATAAGAGTAAGTTTTGTAACTTGAAACCACGTTTTTCTTAACAATTTTATATTCCTTAGGTTTTATTTATAGTCGACGTTATACCATTATAAGTGGTTTTTACCCCTCCCCTTCTTTGTCAATACGTCATTAAAAAATCAGACCTTTTTTAAATATGACGTCACAAAATCTGCGCTCAAACCCTATTTCATAGAAGATACATTTCTAAAAACAAAAATTTACAGGTTCTAAATTTCTTTTACTTTAGATAGAGCTGCAGCTCATCTTAATAAAAAAAGGCAGCATTAAAAGTAATTGGCTTAGTTATAGTTTGATAGGATAGAGGCTAAAGCCAGATTCTAGAACAGAGATAACGATGTCAAACTAAGAGTTGTGTCCAGATTTAATTCTGTTTATTTGATGCCTAACCGTGTAATGTAAAGCCATGGAATTCTAGATACAGCATCTGGAAGCACAACCAGATATAGCGCTTATACGTTACCAGGCGGCTGCAGTAACACGCTGTCTTTAGAATATACTCACGCAATTGAATTAATTTAAAACAACTCACAAATTCTTATAATTTTATTTTAAAAAAATGTTCCGAGAAATTATTTAAAGCATTATCTCATACGATATTTTGTTCATATAATAAAATAAATATAATAATTTAGCCTTATTACATAATTTATCTAATTTACGTTTTTTAGTTATAATAACGGTTAAATTTTCATTCAAAGATTTTACAAAACTTTTAGACATGCAATTAAAAAATCTTTGAGCTATAAGTTCTCTCAAATTATGCCCAGCATTACAATAATTATCTTCAATTAACAACAATTCATCAACAATATAATTGTCTAAAATTAGAAGAAACAGTTTTCTTTGATTGGAAGCCTTCAAAAATATATTCATTGCCATCTGACATTTTTTTAGCTGCTCAAATATCTTCCAATATCTTGCAAAAGTTTACTGTATGCTGCCCGACTGGTAGCATATCTATATGATGTAACACCAAATGATCGTTTGAGGGGAATAATTTCTTCCATGCTTACTTACTCCAATTAATTTAAACTGATCAACCAAAAGTTGTAGCTAATTATGTTCAGTAGCATTCTCTTCAAAAAAATCCAAACATGATTTTAGATGAAACTTTGTGAGTTGTTTGTGCTTTTCAAAGGTGCTGGGAAACAACTGTTTATCACTATATGCTTTTAGCCGTGCCATCAAATTTACCAGCTGGTTCATGGTTGACATTTTTTTTTCAATTAAGTCTTTCTGAAAAGACTTTGGCAGCTGTTTTCCTTTATGAGGAAACACAACATTTTTATCATCTTCAATTGTTATAGAATATAACACAACGGGAATGTTCTGCAAAATATCAATGTTGTAAATAACCAGCTTGTTTTTTTACAATAATGAGCTTATATCCAGGTGGAACTGTTTTTTCGTCATTTAGTTTTTTTCGAAATATCGTCCAACCCACAATCAGCTAAAGAGTCATTATTAAAAAAAGAAATTTCTTGTTTTTCCAACTTTTCCAACTCTAATTTTTGCCGAGATGCTGAAGAGGCTTTTGTGGTTGGTCGGGGTTGTTGTTTGGGAGCTGATAAGTAGGATGGTGCATTAGGAAAGATGGATGGGACTGCATCTTTTTTCAATTTTCTTCTCCGTCTTTTGTCAACTGATGATATTTAGCCGGGATTTATTTGAATCTGTAAACTGATCAACAAAATCTGATGACAAGAAATGTAAAGAGCATATTGTTGAATGTTTGGTAGGTTGAAAATCTTTCCTTGGATTCAATCCATTTGTTACAAATATCCGGATTGTTGATTGGAAATGTATAAAAAGAGATATCCATACATTAATAACTACTTTCATGACTACTTTTGCAGCCGAAAGCTGACCCATTTTAAAACTTCGAAACTAGCAATTTATCAACTAATCTGAAATAATTTAAACCCGATTAAATTATTAAAACAAAATAAACGGCTTAGAAGACAAGATAGAAACGCACAACGATGATAACGAACAGAAACGATGGAAACTGACCACACGCATAGTCTAAGAGTCCATAAAACAAAGCCGCATGCATGCACGGGCACTGCACACTAGTCACACTAGTGTACACTGCATGCAGGCCAGCCTGTAGAAGTGCCCGCCTGGTAAGGTATACGTTAAATTCGTACTTAAGTGAGGTTGTGCATCCAGATGTTATATCTAGATATCCATGTGTAAAGCCAAGGATATCTAGAGTTAGCATCTGGATGCACAACCTAATGCACAAGCGCACAACGTTTCACGTATAGTAGGCTTACTGGCTTACACGCAGCTGTGTGCAGCAGTGCTTTGTTATGTATGTTCAACCCATCATATCGAAAACGTTTCCGTCAAACATGGTTGTTTTGTTATTGTGTATATGAACATTTATTAATATCGCGTTTGTCATTGACTTATTAACTTAATAATTTTTAAAGACGTTTCATTTTATACGATAAAATGGTTAACAAGTGTTCGGCTTATGGTTGTAAAAGTGGATATGATTCAAATACATCTGTTGATGAACAAAATAATTTATCGTTTCATTCGTATCCACTAAACAAACCAGAACTATGCGCTAAATGGGTAAAAGCCAACCCTAGAAAGGATTTTAAACCCAGTAAAAACTCCAAAATCTGTTCTTTACATTTTCGTGAAACAGATTTTGTCAACGACTTTAGCGATCGGTACAAGATTGACTTGAAATACAAAAACTTTGAAACGCAAAGAACAGAGAGGATAAGACGAAAATTGAAAGTGGATGCTGTTCCATCTAAATTCGAAAATGCTCCTTCTTATCTGTCATCAAGTCTTGTCGAACGACCATCAACAAAATCATCTGCAGCTATACGACGATCATTAGAGATAGAAAGAAACGACAATCTAATAGAGATTTTTTTGAATAGTGATTCTATTGTAAATTGTAGTCTAGAAGAAATTTTAAACCGTCTATTAAAAGAGGCCACCATTCCAAATGGATACCAGTATGTTATTCAAAACAAGTTGCTAGTAATTTATACTATTGATTTAGTAAATAATATTCCAATAGTTTATCGATCAATCGTTATTGATGAACATTTAGAACTTTCAATGCATTACAAAGGTCAACAAATTCATCGCAGCTTCTATTCTTACCTCACAACGGGTAAATCAAATAAACTCAGTCATTCCAACCATTTGTCCATTGAAATATTCTAATTTTTTGGCAACATATATTTCATCAATTATAAGGACACATGTCCTTTCTAGTTGATTTAGGTTATTTATACGTAGCATTAGATAACCGGAATTGTCGAGACCTGTGTCCACCCTGACTTTTTTAGTTATCTTTCTTAAAGTGTTGATGGAAGGTAGACACAAGTTGCGTCTTTCCAGCATTTTTGAATAAGCTGAGCTACTTGTTGAAAAAATCAAGTACGACCAAATTATTGTCTGAGGTGAGTAATGCCTACCATGTTTATTTACTCCTACCAGTTTGATTTGGTCAATGAAAAAACTCAGTTGAGCATGTTCGTCATCTGTTTCGTTGAAAAATCGCAAACAATTTTTCATGGCACATTTAGCTATTTGTTTTTGTTCTTCAAATGTTGTGTTTTTGTTGGAGACACCTTCATAGGATTTCAAAGACGCCATTAAATTTATTAACTGACTGAGTTTATTTAATTTACCCGTTGTGAGGTAAGAATAGAAGCTGCGATGAATTTGTTGACCTTTGTAGTGCATTGAAAGTTCTAAATGTTCATCAATAACGATTGATCGATAAACTATTGAAATATTATTTACTAAATCAATAGTATAAATTACTAGCAACTTGTTTTGAATAACATACTGGTATCCATTTGGAATGGTGGCCTCTTTTAATAGACGGTTTAAAATTTCTTCTAGACTACAATTTACAATAGAATCACTATTCAAAAAAATCTCTATTAGATTGTCGTTTCTTTCTATCTCTAATGATCGTCGTATAGCTGCAGATGATTTTGTTGATGGTCGTTCGACAAGACTTGATGACAGATAAGGAGCATTTTCGAATTTAGATGGAACAGCATCCACTTTCAATTTTCGTCTTATCCTCTCTGTTCTTTGCGTTTCAAAGTTTTTGTATTTCAAGTCAATCTTGTACCGATCGCTAAAGTCGTTGACAAAATCTGTTTCACGAAAATGTAAAGAACAGATTTTGGAGTTTTTACTGGGTTTAAAATCCTTTCTAGGGTTGGCTTTTACCCATTTAGCGCATAGTTCTGGTTTGTTTAGTGGATACGAATGAAACGATAAATTATTTTGTTCATCAACAGATGTATTTGAATCATATCCACTTTTACAACCATAAGCCGAACACTTGTTAACCATTTTATCGTATAAAATGAAACGTCTTTAAAAATTATTAAGTTAATAAGTCAATGACAAACGCGATATTAATAAATGTTCATATACACAATAACAAAACAACCAAGTTTGACGGAAACGTTTTCGATATGATGGGTTGAACATACATAACAAAGCACTGCTGCACACAGCTGCGTGTAAGCCAGTAAGCCTACTATACGTGAAACGTTGTGCGCTTGTGCATTAGGTTGTGCATCCAGATGCTAACTCTAGATATCCTTGGGTAAAGCCCTGTTCACATCGACAAACGTGAGCTGACACGACCCGATTAAATCTGACACGTCCGGCACAATCGGAGTTTGTAGATGTGATATAGCCGTTAATGTCCAAATGTAAAATACTCGCGACTTCAATGTGCTTGTCGCGTCGGCTTGTGCTTGACTATATCACATCGACCCTTTTGATCTGATTTGTTTGTTTGGTGTTGTCGGGTTGGGTTTTTTTGTCGATGTGAACAAGGCTTAATTCAACTGCAAAAGTATAGTGAAACCGTATAGAAAAAATGAAATTGCCAAAAATTGCAGGGTCTCTCAGCCAGTTGAACCAACAGTTAGACAAAACAGTTGAAAACGTTTTACACTATATGAATATAAGCAAACTAGTGTCTAATCCTGAGAAAAATAAAATATTCATTTTCAAAACTGGTAGACCAAGGTACAATAAATTAGCAGTAAGCTGTCGTGGTTCTCTGATAACAGAAAGTTGCAATGAAACTTTACTAGGATTGGCTGTTTCCAGCAACTCTAGCTGGAATGACCAAACTTTTAGCTTACTTCCAGAGTTAGACAAAAGAATAGGATTTATAAGAAGGTTACGATATTATTTACCAAATAAACTTGTGTTCATCTCTGGATCTTTCAAAAATAAAATATGCCTTATAATATAGGATCTCCGTAGAGGATCTTATGAAATATAGCTATTTAAAAACTATATTGCAGCTCAGCATAATTGCTAATGCAATTTTGGCATGAAAAACACATAAAGATCAACAGTTCCAGAAAGATATACAACCTGAAAGCAGGTGCACCAGATCAAAGACAAAAGATGATGTCACTGTATTGGATGTCTTTTGGAGCTTTCTTAGAAAAACAGGAAAAATCTGGAATGTTCTACCTCTGAAATAAGATCTGAAAAAACCTTTAAATTGCCAAAGAAATTATTAAAAATCAAATCAATCATTTGGAGACAGTTTTCAGTAACTGAATTTTTAATGTTTATTTTTTGTAGTTTTTGATTATCAAGAAATGCACGAGCACTTAAATAAACAATTTTTAAACTAAATTAAAACTTCGCGCCAATACTGCAGGCTTGTTTGAACAAGATTTATACGGGGTCCAGAGGTCGAAAAAAGCATTTTAGTCGCCAAATGGAAACTTACCTGGAACGTCATGTTTGGAAAGCTTAAAAAAGGAAGATTTAACAATTAAAGTTTGGAGCACTGCTGCGTGCTTGTTTGAACAAGATTCATACAGTGTCCATGGTCGAAAGAGAGCATGATTGGTACGAATGCCAGGGTTTTTGCAGGACTGCGCCTGACTGCAGAGATAATTAACTGTGTTGTTAGCAAATTACGGTCAGGTCTACGTGTAAAGATGATAGTTCTCCATATTGATCGCTTTACGACAAAGTTTGGAAATAATAAGACTGTTCGGAAAAAACAGGAATAAAAATGAGACTGATATGTTTGTGTGTGTCTATCACAAGTATTAGCTGAAATTAGTTTAAGTTATTAATTTATGCATGTTAGACAAGTTTCCATTAGATTATTAATCATTTATTTAGGCAATTTTGTGTCCAATAAACCTGAAAGATCTTGGGAAATTTGTTTGCGATTTATTATTGTAGTAATATGAAACAAGTTTGTTGTAAATGGTTGTGCCCTCAACCACGTTTTAGGAAATGCAAGTTATTATTATTAATATTATTATTATTATTATTATTATTATTATTATTATTATTATTATTATTATTATTATTATTATTATTATTATTATTATTATCATCATCATCATCATCATCATCATCATCATCACCACCACCACCACCACCACCACCACCACCACCACCACCACCACCACCACCACCACCACCATCATCATCATCATCATCATCATCATCATCATCATCATCATCATCATCATCATCATTATCATTATTATTATTATTAAAAACGACAATTTATATAGCACCGTGACCAGCCGGAGCCGCTTAAAGGGCGCTTAGCAGAATTAGGTCGGTTAATTAATAGAAATATAATTTTAAAAAGTGGGGAAATTTATTAATACAGAAATATAAAGGCAGCTCGAGGGGCACAGCACAGCACTATGAAACGAATGAACGTTGAAACAAGTGAGTTTTTAAAAGTTTCTTGAAGACAGAAAGTGTTTTCGCGCCTTTAATAGAGCTCCTAGATGAGGGTCCAACAACGCAGAATGCGCGATCACCGGCATGAGTGGGACGGAGACATCGAGTGAACTGGATGATCGAAGCCGTTGCCGATTCGGGTCATCTGCGAGGAGTTTGATATGTTTGCATAGATATTGCGGTGCAAGGTTATGAAGGTATTTAAAGGCGAGAAGACAAAGCTTAAACTGGATGCGTTCATTTACTTTCAATATATGAAGGTCGTCACGCAGAACTGGTGTGACTTATATCTACCGACGGAGCAGATAAGTCTTGCCGCTCCGTTGATGACGGCTTGGAGCCGAGAGATCTGGCGCTGAGGCAGTCAAGCAAAAGCAGCATTACAGTATTCGATGTGCGAGATGACAAAGGACTGAACCAGTAAACGCCTGACAGCTAAATGCAACGATCTCATAACCGATCGAAGCCGTCGAAGCGCTCCGAAACAGGTTCGCACAACCTTGGTGACAGGCGGGAGCGGTGCAAGACCATTTTCGAATAGAAGGTCAAGGTTGCGTACAAGGCCAGCTGGCTGTATAAAGTCACCACCAACGTCAAGTGGAAAGTTGTCGAATTGATTCATCTGTCGATAGGAGGAAAACCAGATTAACTCTTATATGGATTAAATTGTAGCCGATTAGACTTTATCCAGTCGCAAACCTCGGTGATGCACTCCGTCAACGCACTGCGGAGGCGCTTGTTGCTGACGGCAGATGGTTGACAAAAACCATAATCTGTGAATCGTCGGCGTACAAATGATGTAGAAGATCGTATTTCTGGATGATCTTGGCTATGTCGGCAAAGTACAGTATGAAGAGGATAGGTCCAAGTATGGAGCTCTGTGAAACCCCACAAGTAAATGATGTGGTGGTGGAGACACAACCGGAGTGCCGCACCTGTTGTCGCCTGTCCAGAAGGTACGACGCAAACCATTCCAACGCCGTGGATGTGACACCAACAAAAGTATTCAGCCGTTGAACTAAAATTTCATGATCGACCGTGTTGAAAGCAGCAGACATGTCGAGCAATGTTCGAGACCGCCGCCGTCGATGGCAGAGAGGATGGCGGACAACACCTGCGTAAGGGCAGTCTCCGTGGAGTGGAACTTTCGGTAGGCAGAATGAAACTCCGAGAAGAGTTCGCTACACTCAATGTAGCCAACAATATGTCAGGCCACCATCCGTTCCAAAATCTTTGAAAGTACAGGCAAGTTGGGAATTGGACTATAGTGTGAAACGTCGGATGGATCGAGAGCTGGGATCTTTAAGAAAAGGGTAATAACGGCTGATTTGAAAACTGACGGCAGAGTGCCAGTAACTAGAGAGTTGTTGAAGTGTGTTGTGATGAAAGTAGGTGCGCATTCTTTCAACAACCACGTTGGAATAGGATCGACATTCGACTGTTTATTAGAAACACGGTTGACAGCAGTGATAGCGTCACAGACATTGACGGAAGAGAAAATGCGAGCTTCTGCAATGTAGCACAGCACGTAGGAGTCCCGGCCCCGGCGGTAGCTGTCAGTAACCTTTTTGTTGAAAAACTCGTGGAAACTGTCGGCTTATATTGAGTTATTGGCCGGAGTACAACGACCGAAAATCTTGTCAATGGTACGTCATAGCTTCCGATGCGCCGACATGCTGGAGTTAATTTTGTTGAGCCAGATGAGTAAATGACACCTGCGAGTCTGACTGAGCCACAGGAAATAGTTGACTCCTCGATTCTCAGTAGTTGCACTATGGTTGAACTGTCTGAGAAGTCGCTGGGTGACTCGTTTCTCCTACGACACAAATTGTTGAACCATGGGTCCGATGGTCGTTTACGAATTGTGACAGTTCTGACAGGAATCAGCAGATCCAGCACGCCGGTGATGACGTCGCCGTAGAGATCACAAAACCTATCGTCATCGAGTGAGCCGAGATGTGCAACATCACACTGAGCCAACTCAAAAATAGTTGCCATTATAGCATTTTCCTATTGGAAAATGCTATAATGTCAACTAATTTTAAAAACCTTTATTTAAAAAGCATGATCAATAACACATAGTTTAAATCTATAATAAAACAAAATAAAAATTATTTTTTCAGGTTTTCGTGGATCAACTGTTTTATGGCAAATGAGTTTATATCTAATGCCATAAGAGTTGATAGTTCCACAAAGGCTGATGTGATGAAAGTTTCAAACAATATACTATTTTTGCTGAATGAAAAATTAACATTCATTGGAGACAGCGACACCCCGATATATTATAACAACACTGACAAATCTGTCAAAGAATTGGTGCAAAATCTGCGAAATGTATACGAAGTCAATTCTCCAAACTTACTCTTTGTTACAGCCAGAGCAATAGAAACTTTGGAAAAGCTTTTAATGTTAAGTCCGACTGTTAGCACCACTAATTTTTATTTTGCTCTACTATTCTAAGTACATAAAACAGGTGAAGCCAACTTAATAATAAAAGAAAATGGGTCAAATTAAAATCATGCAAAACATTAAAATAAATAATGGATCATCAATTTAAATTTACTTGTCTTGTATCAAATAGCTATTAACATATTTATTTTGATAATGATATAATCGGGGAATAAGCTATTATTTTGGACAAGCTTGTCTTTGTTGAGTTTAGGCCAATATTTCTTTGGACAACATCCCTTCGGACATTAATTTCAGGAATCTTTTTGTACAAAAACTTCTAACAATATCCCCACACATTATTTATGTAATAATGTGTTCATTTCAATATTTAGTTACTAAATAATTGCATATGTTTAGAATAATACCGGATATCTGCTAATAGAATTATAACTACACTTAAAAATTTATTTAACCAATTTTGAAAGATGGCAAAGAAGCATCTATTTAAATGTCGGAAGTCATAATTTTAACATCGGGAGCTTTTAACAAGTCTATTAGACAAAAACTTTAGTTGATTACGCATCTCAACAGATAAGAAACTGTATTCCGTTTTTAAGGCGTTCCGTGACTTCTCTATGTTTTGTGTGATTATGAAGATCGCAACACATGAGACTATCTGCATGGCATTGCACACCTATTTGTTTAGAAAAATTTATTACGATCAGTTGTCGATATTATTTTTATTATTATTATTATTATTATTATTATTATTATTATTATTATTATTATATATATATATATATATATATATAAATTAATAAATATATATATATATATATATATATATATATATATATATATGTGTGTATTTAAAGTCTTTACTGCAGGCTACAAATGAGTTAATTGATAAAGTTGGTCTATCTTCATTATTGATTTTTTTAGTTTTATTGCCACAAAGAAAGCTCAGAACTCAAAAACCTTGGACCAAAAATAGTCATGCATGAAATTTTTTTCTAAAACCTACTACTTCATTATTTTATATAGATACAACAATTTTTGAGTCACTTCTTTATGATAGATTTTTTTCAATTTTTTAGATGATTTTGTTTGAAGACAATGCAATATTCAATAACTAGTTTTGCAACAACAACAAATAAAATAAAAATGTAAAAATATTGATTTTAAAATTTTAGTTTTATTAAAATAAAAGCATTTGGTTTCAAAAAATTGGTTTTCTATATTGTTCATTTGTTTATAATAAAGTTTTGAAATATAAAACAAGTTAATTTAAAAGAAAATAATTTGGCTACCATAAGCTCCCCGCTCGAAAAAAATCCTGTTTACGGACCTAAATGCTACTAATTATTCTGTCGTGATATGCAAGTACCAAACGAAACAATTATGGATAGGATTTTGTTAAATATAAAATATAACGAAAATAACACAAAATCGAATATTTAAAAAAAGTTCATATGATATATATTGATGGTCTTAAATTTATAGTTATGTCGTTTTATATTTAGATTTTGGAAGAATCTCTTTTTAAGTCCTTAGAAAAAAGAAAAACTGAGTTTTTTCAATTGCTGATAAGTGAGAAAAATTTCTGTCTTATTAATTTGAACTTAATTAACAAAGATCAAATTAGTTAAATAAAGGGTGGAACAAGTTAGTCGTAAAAACAAATTTTTTTCACAAATTCTTAATTTATTTCAAGATTCGCCGGCTTTTCATTTATTGCAAATTTTTTCTTTTAAAACGAATTTTTTTGAATTTATATATATGCAAACATTTATTTAAATGTAATTTATTTGTTTTTCTTTACAGCATAAATAATTATATTTGCTAAATATTTTTTTTTAATTTTAATAAAATGCATTGTCATGAGGAGTGAGCCTATGGGTCTGTCATTAAAGTACATCGCGTCCCAGGCTTAGGAGGGGGCTTTAAGAAAGTGTGACAGTTTATGACAGGGGAGAGGTTACAGATCCTTTGTGACGTCACACATTTTTTAATTTTATTTGTGTATCATTATTAACCTACTTTTTGGAGATATACCGTCTGAAATTGACTGTGAAGATTAACTTTTCGTTGTGATGGATATTTTGACAGAAGATGAGATACGCGTGGAATTTGAGATGTTCTTCATAATAATATTTATTTATTGAACATCCGAAAACTGCAGAAGTTTAAAAATAAACGAGTTAGTTGGTCTTGTAAGTCTATGAAATTACCACCACCATAAATTAAAGACAGTTTAAATAGTATTTTTTTTATTCAATTTTAATTTAATAGTTGATTTTATTTTTGAGCAATTTTTTAATTCGAAAGTGTGACGTACTTAAAGGGGATCTATGATTTGTGACAGATTAAGACAAGGGAAAAAGAGGGAGGTAAAATTATCAAAAAAAGCGTAACATACTTTATGGACGGCTCCTATACTTCAAATTTCAACTGGATAGGATATCGGGAAGTTAGTTAATTTTCTTTTTCAAGGTTTGCAAACATTCAAGTAATCAAGCAAGCATTTTTCGAACATTTTTAAATTTTAATATGTTGCATTGTCATAAAAAATGAGGCTATATTTACAATTTCAGCTCGATTGGATGACGGGAAGTTATTTAATTTTTATTTTAAAGGTTTGCAAACATTCAAGCAAGCAAGCAAGCACGACCGGCGGTGAAGTTAATATAAGAAATTTAAAAATAATTTCAGCTAAAGTAGAGTTTAACAACTTTGAACAGGTTTCGAGCAAAAAATTTCAAGCGAGGTACTGAGAATAACAGGAATAAGCTATTTCATGTCGCAACTGGAAATGATCATAAAAAGTAATAAAAACAATCATTTTAAATTACATCTTATGACAATTAAAATTTTAGAAATAAGGAATAATTTATCTTCCAGGCTGGTTAGTATTGTTTTTTAGATTCTAGGACTGTTCATCAAAGGACGATTCATCAAAGGACTGTTCATCAAAGACTATTCATCAAGGGACTATTCATGAAAGGACTATTCATCAATGGACTATTCATCAAGAAGACGGTTCATCATAAGGACTGTTCATCTAATGTCTTTTCATCCAGCGGACTATTCATCAAAAAATTTAATAAAATTGTTTAAGATGTTATTTTCAACCAAAATATGTTACCAAAATGTAGGGCAATATATATCAAGTTTACAGTGCAACTCTGCTTGCATCCAAATACTTTATTCTTTATAATAGAACTAGCGAGGTATCTTGTGTTGCCCGGGGTTTTTAGAGGGTTTTCGGTCGTTTTACTCTCTCGCTCCCGTTTTCTTCCCCGCTTGCTCTTTCAAAGATACTTTTGCCTCGAGGAATCAGCAAGTTTGTAGAAGACATGGTTGTATTATACAACAATTTTATTTGTCACATACAGTAAATAAATAACTGGACAAGAAATAACGTCAAGATCTTAAGATCAAACAAGCAAAAGACAATTGAATAATAAGTTTTAAAAAACTGCTTTCAACTGTTCGTACAAACTGTAAGCATATACACACTCAAACAGCCAGATACCATACACCTCAAAACATCACTAACACCCGGTATACCACTTCTGCCACACTTCAAAGAGACGAACACGCTCGCTTTAGCGAGGTCAGGAAAGGTCATTTCAAAGAGACGCTTACGCTCGTCCGGATCGTCGATAAATCAACCAGACTCAGATTTCATGCAAACTTCAAATAAAAACTAAATACATTGGAACTCATTTAATTGATATAAAAAACCTATTTTGTTTTTTTTAATAAAAGTTGCGGTAGCGAATAGCGCTGAGAACAGCTAAAAAATGTAGTGGCGCTGTTATCAACGATCTTGTCAGCCAATAGTACCGCTCTTAACAACCCTGGCTGCCATCACTATTTTTTTAAAATTACTGATATGTTTGAAATTTTATTTTATCAAAGATGAAGAACTGTCTTTTAAAAATACATCAAATTACTTTACGCTGAAAATATCTTGGGTATATATTGATAAAGGTTGCTGAGTGGCTTCAAAATTTGATGAATAATCTTCTTGATGAATAGTCCTTAGATGAACAGTCCTTATGATGAACCGTCCTCTTGATGAATAGTCCTTCTATGAATAGTCTCTTGATGAATAGTCCCTTGATGAATAGTCCTTGATGAACAGTCCCTTGATGAATCGTCCTTTAATGAAAAGTCCGCATACCGTTTTTAAATGCTTTTGATAATTATTTAGTATTGGAAGAAATAAAACATAATTGTAAGAAAATTTCGGAGGAGAAAAATCTTTTACTGCGGAACTTCAAAACGACTGAGAATTACATGAAGGACAGGATATCAAATATCAACATAGAACTTGGATCAAACATAGTGCCATTTCCACAAATGTCGAATTTTTTTGATTCGGTGAGTTTTTTTTGCCTTTGTCAAGTCAAAATAAGTAAGATTTGGATGTACATGACAGTTTGTATAAGTCGACAATTCAGTATTTGTTATTGATAATAATATAAATTATTATTATTAACTTTTTGTTATTTTTCAGCTTGACATTGTAGATCCGATTATAGAAAGTGCAGAACAAAATTATAAAACTGCTATTGGTATTCATAGCCAAGTTAGATAAGTTTATTTTTATTGTAAACTTATTTAAGAATTTAATATATTTAATATTTTTATATACTAGCAATATACATTGGTTGTAATTTAATATGATAATTCAATTCAATTGTAGTTACTCAATCATGTCTTTATCTTTAATTTAAACTGATTTTTAGCAGATATTTAATTATTGTAAAATATAAATTTGTTCAATTTTGTTTATCAAAAAGATGAAAGATTTGTTTCAAGTCATAATGAAAGAATTCATGATAAAGATCAAAAATATGACACAAGGTATTCTGTCGTTTTTCATATAAACAAATGTTTGAGTAAGCTGAAAGGTTTTCGAAAGTCACCACGAGGTTACGGGACAAATGTTCATACCCCCTTAGCAGGGACGTCATTTCAGCTAAACCTTGGGAGGGAAAACATGTTAAAAGGGCTATTACGTTCAATTATATATATATATATATATATATATATATATATATATATATATATCTATTATATCTACGATTATAATTTTATTAGTATTATTATTATTATTAATATTATTATTATTATTATTATTATTATTATTATTATTATTATTATTATTATTATTATTATTATTATTATTATTATTATTATTATTATTATTATTGTTATTATTATTATTATTATTATTATTATTATTATTATTATTATTTTTATTATTATTATTATTATTATTATTATTATTATTATTATTATTATTATTATTATTATTATTATTATATTAGTAGTTATAAAATAGACTTATCTAAGTTAAATTTTTTTATTATCATTCAATAAGCTACAAAACCATTCTAATGTACCCGGAATACAATTTGACGATATTATAACAATATATATATATATATATATATATATATAACAAAACTGGACCGAAGTACAAGCAGTAAAACAAATTGGGTGGCTTAAACGAAACCGGGGAGGGGGCTGACGAATGGAAAGCTTGGGCCCCGGTTCCTTAGCTTGTTACATCTCTAAGTCGGAGGTACTTTTTCCAATGGCAAAAAATTACAAACGGGTGCTCACTTCAATCTTAAGGGAAACCCATTTCAATAACAGGGGGCTCACTTCAATTTTATGGGGGTTCACGTCAATTTTTTGAGACCCCTTCATCAACCTTATGGGGCTAACTTCAACGCCAAGGGGCTTATTTCAACACCAGGAGAGCTTACTTCAAAATCAGGAAACCCGATTCAATGTTAATTGTTAAGGAAACCAACTTCAACCTTATTGGGGCCCAATTCGACTTTTTGGTAATTTTTTCCTGCCTTATGGAACCTACTTCAATGCCAGGAAAACTCAATTCAAAATCAGGATACCTATTTCAATGTGAAGAGACTTTCTTCAATCTTATTGAGGCCCACTTCGATATTTTGGGAAAGGTTTTTCTACCTTATGGGAACCTTTTTTTGTAATCTTTTAAAGCCCACTTTAATGAGGAGCTCATTTTAAAGTCAGGGAGGTAGAGGTGTGCACGGTAGTGAGGACAGTGGAAATACCGTGGATTTTGCGGTATTACCGCGGAAATGGGAACGAATGAGGTGGGGATACCGTGGTAATGGGGATGAAGTTGCGGGCTTATCGCGGGGATGGAAACAAACGCTGCGGGACTACCGCAGGGATGGGGACGAATTTTTGCGGTATCACCGCAAAAATAAAACAGGTATTCTTTAAAATAAAATTTATTCCAATTAACCGAAAATGTGTTGAGTCATACATATCATTGTTTATGTTTTTTAATCGTTGCAACGCGCCGTTGTTTTATCGCTGATATTGAGTTACCGAAGGTTTTATTTGCATTATTTGTTAAATTTCCGAAGTCGTTTGAATTTTTATTTAAATATGAAAAAGGTTGAAATTTCCGAAGTCGTAGTTCGAATTTTTATTTAAATATGGAAAAGGTTGAAATTTCCGAAGTCGTTTGAATTTTTATTTAAATATGGAAAAGGTTGAAATTTCCGAAGTCGTAGTTCGAATTTTTATTTAAATATGGAAAAGGTTGAAAGGCAATACCGAAGATCCTGTCGTTGTTGAATATTCAGCTCCGCCCCCAGGCTGAGATTATTTTATTAAAAATATTTAGCTCCACCTATTTTATTAATAATATTTAGCCCCGCCTAAACGTTTATTTGGCGCTTATTGTATAATGTAATCTGTTTAGTTTTATAATATACATGTATATATTTTTAAATTATATAAATTGTATTATAAAAATTTAAGATTATGTCAGCATAGACAAAAGCGCAATTAATATCTCATCGACTACCTTCGTTAATGATATGGTCATATGCTAGGCAGTTTCTTATCTACTACTCCAGGGCTCGAAATGTACTGGAACGGGCCGGAACGCCGTTCCGGTTCTGGATATTTTTTTTTCAATCGTTCCGTTTTGTCAATTTTTCTAGGAGCGCTACGGAACGCCGTTCCGGTTCGTCCTTTAAATAAATTCAAAATATAAAGTTATTATGTTTTAATTTTGCAACTTCGGTTTTAATTCTGGCCTAATTATGATTTTAATAAATCGACTAATGTAATGCATAGAACAATCTGCTGGAAAATGTAAAGATTTTAGATTCGAAAAACTGGCCAACAGATTTTCTTGGTGAAGTTGACATTAATTACGGAGTCAATAACGTTCGTCAACTATGTGAACAATTTCATTTGGATGAAACTAATATTATAAGAGGTTTCAGATACTACAAATTAAATAAAGAAAATGGTGAATACGAGGTACCTGAAGATTTGCAGCCTCTTTACAAAGCCGTTGCAACTATACCAGTTTCTACCAGTGAATGTGAACGAAAATTCAGTTCCATAAATGAGATTGTTTCACCGCTTCGAGCATCTTTAAACACTGAAACTACAGCGGCATTGTTGTTTATTGATAGCGTTGGGCCACCGTTGTCACGATTTAACGCACAAATTTATGTAAAATCATGGCTGAGCAAGGGATGTGATTCGGCTGACGACACTAACAGTGGTAAAAGCAAAAAAAAAGGAAGACGAAACTTACAAGTTATTGTGGGATTTACTGGATTAATTAATTTGAATTAGTTAACAAAAATACATTTATGACATTTATATATAAGCAATTTAAATGATTGATTTTAATTCTATTACACACACGCACACACACACACACATACATATATATATATATATATATATATATATATATATATATATATATATATATATATATATATATATATATATATATTTATAAATATATATCTATATATATATATATAAAAGAACATGTCCTGACTGACTGACTGACTGACTGATAATCAACGCCGAGCTCAAACGCCTCATCCTAGGAACGTGAAATTTGGAACTTATATTATTTTTATTTTTTATAGCGTAAACATCCGCTAAGAAAGGATTTTTGAAAATTTTGCTCCTGAGGGGAAAAAACTGTAAAACAAACTTTTTTTTTTAAACAATGTATATCTCGAAAACCAAAAATGAGGAGATTTTGAAATTTGGTATATAGATTTTTTTTTTAAAATAAAAAGATACGTGTTTCACCATTTTTTGAAAATTCGGTTTCCCGGACCTCAAATGTGGGTTGGAAAATTGGGTTATTTGGTTTTTAAAGTAGCTTCTACTCAAAAACTGTTAATGCTACAGGAGTAAAAATTAGTATTTAGTTTCTACTCCAAAAATAATGAAATACGTGTTTTAGCATTTTTTGAAAATTTGGTTTCCAGGACTTCAAATGTGGGGTGGAAAATAGGGCTAATTGTCTTTTATAGTAACTGCTACTCAAAAACAGTAAACACCACAGATGTAAAAATTATTATTTAGTTTCTTTTCTAAAAAATAAAGATATACGTGTTTCACCATTTTTTACAAATTTGGTTTCCCGGACCTCAAATGTTGGTTGGAAAACTGGGTTATTTGGTTTTTAAAGTAGCTTCTACTCAAAAACTGTTAATGCTACAAAAGTAAAAATTAGTATTTAGTTTCTACTCTAAAAATAATGATATACGGGTTTCACAATTTTTTGAAAATTTGGTTTCAAGGACTTCAAATGTGGGGTGGAAAACAGGGTTATTTGGTTTTTAAGTAACTGCTACTCAACAACTGTAATTGCCACAGATGTAAAAATTAATACTTAGTATCTACTCAAAAAAAAAGATATACGTGTTTCATCATTTTTTGGGTTATTTGGTTTTTAAATTAGCTGCTACTCAAAAACTGTTAATGCTACAGAAGTAAAAATTAGTATTTAGTTTCTACTCCAAAAATAATGAAATACGTGTTTTAGCATTTTTTGAAAATTTGGTTTCCAGGACCTCAAATGTGGGGTGGAAATAAGGGTTATTTGATTTCAAAATAACTGCTACTCACAAACTGTAAGTGCTACAAATGTAAAAATAAGTATTTTGAAGTTTTGTGCCGGTTAAAAGTAGCTAAGTCCAGTTTATCATCGGCCGGGCCAAGCGTTATTTTAGAGTCTTCACACGGGCCAGGCCAAACCTTAAATCAAAGTGGGACGGGCCGAGGTTTTTCACCAAGTATATAGATATTTTAGTGATTTTAGGGTCTTCAGTTTGGCCGGGCCAAACCTGAGGTCAAGGTGGGACGGGCCAAAGTTTTTCATCAAGTATATAGAACTTCTAGGCCTGTAAAAATGGGCCGGGCCTAATTCAGACGGGCTGTGCCGGGCCAGGAGTTTGGGTTTTTAAAACGGGCTGGGCTAATTTGTCGACGGGCCGAGCCGAGACCTAAAAAAAATGATCTCTACTATGGATGCACGGTTCAAACTCTCTAATTTCATGCGAGCGAAGCCGCTACGGGCACTGCTAATATATATATATATATATATATATATATATATATATATATATATATATATATATATATATATATATATATATATATATATATATATATATATATATATATATATATATATATATATATATATATATATATATATATATATATATATATATATATATATATATATATATACGATACGACATTCATTTACAGTTATTAATATTATAATGTTTTTTTATTGTTGTGTTGTGATGTTCTACTTTTGTAATTGAAATTATATGTTTTTGACAAAAAATTGAAACTTCCAAACTTATTTCAATTATTTTTTTAAAATTAATTTTTTAATTACATAATATCGACAGAGGCGTGGATTCAGCAAAATGTTGAGGAGGGCAAAGATTGTTTATCTTAAACCCAGAGAATCTTCAAACAAAAATGACCATCCAAATATACATTTGCATGTTGTCTTTTCATGTAAATCATTTAATTAGTTAAAAAAACAGTTTAAAAAAGTCAACTTTTATTTAAAATTGAATGCAGACAAAAAGCGTTTAAATTATGAATGTAACAAAGGGTATCGACGTTCTTTCATTTTTACAAAATTGTTTACTGAATCATAAAGATAAAATAGACTAAGGGTACTAAAACATTGAAAAATAATAGCAGAGATTTAAGTAACTAGATATTAATCAATAAGTATGATAAATACTGCTTTCATCAACTAATCTAAATACTCAATCGTGTGTGAGCTAATAAAAATAATTTAAAATGAATTAGAAAAATCTTGGTGAGAGAGCTCAAGCAACCGGGTAGGATAAGAATATGCTAATTGTTCCTCAAGCTATGACAGATACACGAGTCTAAATTTCATACGAGTTTGATCGGATGGACCGAAAGCAATCAATCCATTAAATTTCTATAGCGCTATTTCCTTGCCGTTCAACAGCGCTTGGACACGAACTTATTAAACAGATAAGTTTTAGTGAGAGAAGTAGATTTAGTAGATTTAGTACTAATAGAAGTAGGAAGAAAGTTCCAGAAAAAAGGACCAAAGTAGGAAAAAGAGCGTTTAGCAAAAGAAAGCTGAACAGAAAAAAAGAGTGGAAAAGAGCAATTTTTAATTTTAAACATTAGTAAGCAAATTTAAAAAATCACCCTAAGAGGAAGCCAGAGAAGAAGAAAAAGAGATGGAGAGATATGAGAAAAGTAAGAGGGGCGAGAAACTAAACACTAAAAAATTGAAAAATAATTGCCGTAGATTATAAGTAATATAATTCAAAAACTATGATAAATACTCATTCATGGGTTAGCTAGAAAAGATATTTTTCTATTTGGTGGAAAAATCTTGAGGGGGCCATGGCCTCCTCAGCCTCCCCCAATTCACGCTTCTGAATATCGACCTTCCAAAATTCAATTTATATTCTCAAATGAGTTGAATTAATTTAAATTCAAGCAATAACGGCGTAATGACGTAATAAAGATGAAAGTGGATCGTTTTGAATTTCCAAAAAGGTTTTAAAAAAAATAACAGAAAACGGCATATTAATTTATTGAAGCATATAAAATTTCCACCGGTAATTTTTTTTTAATCGGCGTTCCGGTTCGTGAAATTTTCCATTTCGAGCACTGTACTACTCTTTTCGTAATGGTCATATACTCAAAAAATAAATGACTTGACATCTAGCAGTTTCTTATCTACTACTCCTTTTGTAATGATCGTATACTCGAAAAATAAATGGCTTGAAAACTAGCAGCTTATAAAACGAGACCAGGCAACTGTAAAATGAGATATATAATAGTCATAAGCTTGACCAACATTTTGTGATTACGAGATACCAACTATAGTAGTTTATACATTTTTGACCGCCAAAAATAGCACAGAGACCATTGGATCTTGCTTCACATATTTGTTTGGTATAACCTGGCTTTGTAAAATAAATTTGTTACTTTTGTTTTGTTTCACTTTAATTCTAGGTTATTTTTTTGTTATGATTTTATGTTATTTTTATTTTCTTGTTTTATTAAAATGCTATGTTAATTGTTTTCCCCTTTCTCTTTTATTTTTTTGCCCCTGCTCCGACCCACTTTTGAGCTAAGACGAGGTGGTGCAAACGTACGCTACGCCACGAGATTAAAGTTCTAAAATTATGTTTATTTTTCCCAATTTCTGGAGTGTGTTGACACTGAACACAAAAAAACTTGTAACAAGATTAGAAACATTTATTGGGCAAAAAACACGTGTTAGTAATAAGAACATGTGTTAGTAATAATATTTATTTACAAAAACTATATACAGGATAATAAGTTCTAATAAGGCTCTATACCCATTACCCATCGGCGGTAGCACTCCTTTTCGCCAGTTTCATTGGTGTCTGAAACAACTGACAGATTTTTATCCTCGCTATGAAGCCGTGCGTCATAGCCCATCCCACAGCGTCATCTTCCACATTTTTATTTAATTTAGTAGATAATATCCCAGTAACGTCAGGATAATTTTCGGCCATGATAAAACAATTTGAGAAAATGAAAACCATAGAATAAGATTATTTGTGTTCACTTTTAAATTTATAACCAAGGTTTGTGGGTGGAGCTGATCATTATTAGTAGTTGGCGGCCTGTCAATCATGGACATCACGTGCCTGCCAATCATTGCTTGTTTATCTCATTAACTCCGGTAACGGCAGGATCTTTGATATTGCCAGGTTGAAATTCAAAAAATTAACTGCAACAGTCATCGTGTCGGAACTTTGTTGTTGCGCCTTTACATTTCACTTTATTTGAGCCCGGGTTAAAACTTAAAAGATAATCTGGGTGTTCTTCCAAAATAATGCGATAAACTGCAAAGGTTTGATTATTTTGCTTTCATATTTTAGGTTTCACATATAATTAATTTTTTTTAATTTGTTAGAGATCTACTAAAGCTCGTTGATGATGTAACACTACATTCTGAACCCCACAAGATAACTTCACAGAACATCAACTAGTCAAAAAAAGAAAACTTGAAGACAACTTTTATGCAAACTTGTGCTCTAAAAATTCAAAAAGCTCAGTTTCGAATGAGGTTTTGTTATTAAACCATCTTTATAAGCATGAAAAAATTCTTAGACCTTGGTAATAACTTATAATTCAGCTTGTTGATTGTTATTAATTAATTATGCTTATATGAGCAACTAGTTTCACTATGTTAATAATAATTTTTTAAGGTTGCTGACTATTTGGCATTGAACGAAAAAGCACTAGGCGATTTGCTGAGTTTTTTGGAAAATAACTTTAAGAAATGATCAAAACTGTCTCAAGTTGCAATGATTATTTTGAGTTTAAAGCAGCAAGCACCTCCTCTGAGAGAGCATTCTCTATGGGAGGATTAACCATTAATGATCGAAGAACTCAGCTAAGTGGAAAAACATTGATGGACTTTTATTTAGTCATGGACTTAAATAAATAAATTGTATTGAGTCCAATTACGGTGTTATTGCAACACTTGAGTTATAGTAATAGGCTATTCTAAGGAATATTTAATAATACACAGTTTTTGTGTGTAACCCCACAACGTGGAAGAAGTGAGCAAAGCAAGCCAACCACGATTAGGGGGTTTGGGGGAGCAGCTGCTACACTTTTTGATAGCATTTGGGTCTAAATGGAGCCCATATTTGGATACTTGAAGACTTGAACCACTATTTTCCACCTCCAACAAAAATTTAAAAAATATCAAATTATAGCTAATATATCAAAACAATTATGATGTGCCTGTGCATTTCAAATGTTGCACTTTGTTGTTTTGCTGAAAATGGGTTTATTATAATTTTGTACAGGAAACTTTTCATTATGAAAATGCTAAAATTATATTACTGAATAATAATTCTTTTGCCAGACTGAGTAGATTAGTAGTCTATAATAGTATATACACAGGGTGACCCCTGACCCTGTTTTGTAGGCTAGAACCCGCTATATAAACATTTAACAACTTTTTACTTAGTACCTAAATTGTATTAAATTGAAATGTACTGATCGTATTGAAATGTATTTTATAATTTGAAAAGTACCATTAAATTCAAAGTGTCAAATTCAATGAACAGGCTGCTTAAAAACCAATTTTCTCAGAATCCTTTTGTTTTGGCTTTTTCAGTTTGTCAGCTTCTGCTGACTTTGCCTCTGCGAACATTGACGAGAACCATTTCTGTTGTTTGTGTTTTTTTGGTTCAACATTACGCCTATCTTTTCTCCAATGTGGCATTTATTAAGTACCTAATAACAATTCAACATTGACTGCAACTGAATGACTTTTCTCCAGTTTGGAATACAAATCTCCAATGTGGCATTCAGTGGCTTCTATCCCCCCCCCAAGTGGCCGGGCTCAATTCCCCCATTAAGTAGCTAAGCTTTCCCCCCTCCTCCAAGTTGCGACCGCCATTATTTTTAGTATTTCACCTTTTATATATATTTATATATATATATATATATATATATATATATATATATATATATATATATATATATATATATATATATATATATATATATATATATATATATAAAAATGAATGTTTGTATGTTAATGGCCTTTATGCATTGCTACACCATTCATCCGATCGTAATGAAATTTTCACACAACCTTGAGAGTCAAGGGGAATCAAATATAGAGAAAAAGTTTTGAAATCCGTCACAAAATGAGCGGAGCGGAGCGGGTGAGCGAGCGGGAACTATATACATATATATATATATATGTATGTGCGTATGTATGTGTGTATGTATGTATGTGTATGTGCATGTATGTGTGTCTGTGTGTGTGTTTATGTATGTACTAGCTCCCGGTCGTTTTTCCGTTCCCGGTCGCTGTCCCGTTCCCGCTCACGTTTGCTCTCCCATTCCTGCTCACGCTTGCTTTTCCGTTCCGGGTCGCTTTCCCGTTTTTATAATAGACAAACTAACCCACAAACATTCATATATATATATATGAATATGAATATATATATATATATATATATATATATATATATATATATATATATATATATATATATATATATATATATATATATATATATATATATATATATGGGAATGCAAGAGCAAGCGTGAGCGGGAACGGGAAAGCGACCGGGAACGGGAAAGCGACCGGGAACGGGAAAGCGACCGGGAACGGGAAAGCGACCGGGAACGTGGAAAGCGACTGGAATCGGGAGAGCAAGCTTGGAAGGAAACGCGAGCAAGAGAGAAAATCGATAACAAAACTTCTGAGCGGGAAAGCGACCGGGAGCTGGAAAACGACCGAGAGCGGAAAAGCGACCGGGAACGCGACGAAAACGGGAAAGTGGAGAAGGAAACGGGAGCGAGAGAGACAAACATTAGAAAAACCTCTAAAAACCCCGGGCAACGCCGGGTAACCCCGCTAGTATATATATATATATATATTCCCGCAAGCAAGTTTCATTGAAATTTGTCGCCCATTTTGCATTCAACAGTATCTTGTATAAACCTTGCAAAACAACAATATATATATAGTTTGAATTTTAACACACTTTTTTGTTCTTTCTATACACATTTTTCTCAACAATTCGTCTAATTTCGGTATAATACCCAAACACAGAAAAACCACACACGTTAATATTGAAAAAATCATTTAAAACTATAAATCCAAATCTAAATTTATTTAATTAAAAGTTTCTGTAGCGGTTTTGATGTTGCAGCAAATCTATCAATGATTTTATCTACAGGAATGTTTTCCAAAATGTCTTTTTCTGAGGCAAGTATTAATAATGACGAGAACCAATCATCCAACATTGAGGTCCTTAACCGGTTCTTAATGAGTCGAACCCTGCTCATCGCTCTCTCGGCACTAGCGCTTGTAATTGCAAGCGACACAAATATCTTGTACAAGATGTCCAATGCGGGAAATCCAGACAATTCCTGAAGCGCTCTTAGTGGTTTGATTTTGATAAAATTGTAGTATTTGTCGGGCTGACATGGTGAATTTATTAATTGCGAAATAATGGAAGATGTGATCCGGTGGTTTACAAATAATGATGGATCGTTCTGATTGACATGTCTTTCTTTATCAGACACCGTACCGGCAGTGGTAGATTCAATTGGAGTTGAGAGTAATAACGGAAGCTGGTCAAAATCACAGGGTGTGTAATCGGTAAGAGGAAGGTCATTGAGTGCGTCATCGTTAACAGTGAGGTCAGAGAGTGTGTCATTTTCATCGGTTACAGCGAGGGCAGAAAGTGTGTCATCGTTAACAATGAGGTAACAGAGTGTGTCATCTTCATCGAAAGAAAGGCCACTGAGTGTGTCATCGGCCACAGCAATGTTACTGAAGGTGCCGTCGGTAACAATAGGACTATGTAGATTTGAAACAGGCATCGATTCAACAACATCATCAACAGAGGATTTACAAGGTTTCCACTGACCACTTGCGTCTTGAAATTCAATAACTTTATATTTGATTTCCATATTCCTAAGCAAAATAAAACGCAATTTGTAAAACCTATTGTAAAAGAAAATTTTAATGGTTATATAAACGTCCGGGGAACGAACATTATCCGCCGGACGTTCCCCGTGTGAAAATTTGCAAAATATAATAAGAACTACTAGACTAAATTTTTAACTATTAACTATAATTATCAGTAAAAAATAGTTTTAATGGAATTTCCGAGGTGGAAAATGTCCTACATTCAATACGGCTGTGTATGTATGTATGTATATATGTTTGTGTAAATGCTAAAACTTTTCATAACCCTGTAAGTTGGCGCAAAAATTGCAAAACCACAAAAATATGTGTTGATGTTTAAAAATCCGTCTCCGAAACTGGCCAGTTGGTTTATAATAAAGCTTAGAGTTTTACATTTTGTAGTGATGTTTTAAACATTTTAAAAAAGTGTAAACAGACTAAGAAAAAGTTAGTTTCAGTCAACTGGCGTGCGTATTTCAATAGAGCACATTTACTTGGATTTTTCTCGTGGAATACTCTTTTCTTTAACAAAGTAAACAAATTGTGAACAAGAAGGAGTCAAAAAGAGTCAAGTTTATTTTATAGAGCCGTCATCAGTCGTAGAACTTATCAGCATTCATGGGCTTCAGCATAAATTATGTTCCATGTCCATACGGTTGCGGCTACATCGTGAAGCGTATTAGATGAGCCATGGACTCCTAAATAAAAGCTATCTGGACACAAATATGCCAAGGCGTTATCTACCACATGGGGCGATTGTATCGCGTTACGCTTGGCTGTTTGAGGGAGCTACATGTTATAAAAACTTTGACAACTTTTATTATTTTACACTTGAACAACTGAAACACATAAATAAAACATTTATTATTTGACAATTAACACTCAAATAGTTTATTTTAAAACACAAAATAATCTAAGCTAAATTGTTGTCAAGTGCAATTTATTAGTGTATCTATTTTTCTTCTTTAGCTCTATTATTCTTGTTTGCTTCTCTTGTTATTTCCTCCACTTATATTTTGATTAAAATGTGGAAAGGCTTGCAAACGATGTGACTTTGTTGGTAAATCAATGCTCCCATACCATGTTTTTTGCCCATGATATAATATTAAACGAGCTTCACTGGCTAACAAATGTCCATCCATGAAAAGTTTTTAAACTATAAAATTTGTTGTGTTGTATTGTTCTTTGGAAACTAAAATTGACATTGTATCTTCTTTAAAGGTAATGTTGTCATAAAACAAAAATTTAGAGAATTTAAGGACACAGCTCGAATCTTTCTATCGCTCTCCAGCACCTGGTGCATTGAAGTATAATAGTTGCTTCTGAGATTTCATAAAACTATCCAAAACCAGACTATAAATTATCAGACTGAAGCTGACCAAGCCAATAATTAATTAGTCTTATAAACTTCATTTAAGATGATCTTGATGGAGCAGAAAATGAAAGGTCATTCTAAGTTCTTGGCCGATGATGCTAAAATTTTTGTCGTCAAGTACTGAGCGTCACAAAACCAGCACAAACAGTTGTTCTTGTCGATGATGATCTGAGTCTCTGGCAGTCATGAAGAGAACTGATAGGTAAACGATAAATAAACATGTGTTGAATAGCAAAAAAATCGATGCTAGAATTTCTGTCGCCAAGTGCTTCATGGTTGAACTGCACAAAAGTCTGCTCTGGAACCACGATGCAGGCTTCTTAAAAATTCTGGATACAACAATTTTTGACTGAAAATTGTTGTAAATATTTTTTAAGTCATACCCCTGGTAGAAAATGAGGAAGATGGTTTTTGTTCACAGGATCAATTATATTAATCTTCAGTTTGTCCCCATGAGTTGATTGACTGATTGACAGAACATTGCCAGGTGAATGTTGTGTTTTCAACTGAAATAGTTAAATATATCTCTTCTTTAGCTGAGTTGAAATATACTTTCTTAGCCGATAAAAATTCATGTTGGAGTGTCTTCATGAATTCATATCTTCAATGATATAGTGTATAACGAAATGAAGAAAACAATGAGCTAACACTCAATATTATTCTTGGATTGGCACGGTTCCATTTCTCATAATGAACTTCATCACGCAGAAAAGAGTGAAATGATGAAAAGTAATACGAGCGTTGACTTGTTAGTTTTTACCGTGGCTAGTTTTGTATCCAAATGCTGAATATAATGTTAACAATGACAAAGTTTGTAGTAGTAAATAAACTGAATTGCTGAATAAATCCAAAAAATCTCAACTCTGGAATCAGAATATAATCTTTGTCAAAATAAAACCATTCGACGACGCGAAGCGCTCGAGACAATGAAATAATAAACAACGAGCTGAAGCGGCTCACAGCTTATAAGCTAGTATTACCTAGTATACGTCGATGCATGCTAGTATGCTACATTCGCATGCTTGTACACAATCGCCTCATGTAGTCGACTCATTAGGTTCTCACCCATTAAGGTTTGTGTCCAGATAGCTTTTATTTAGGAGTCCATGGATGAGCTATATGAAAGATAAGATGGGCATTAAATGTTAATTAACGAATCTCGAGTCAACGTTGAGAAGCCACACGACGTCTCACGACTCTCACGTCGTTTAGATATATTCTTTAGGTTCAATCGAAATTTCGAAATGGAAGGATTTTTAAACTTTTTTCTTTGCCCCCCTTTTTTTTCTTCCCCCCTGTTTTTTGCCGGGCGAAGCTGCGCCCGGCTGTATAAGGATAGAAGCCACTGGTGGCATTTATTAAGTACCTAAGTCCAATTTAATACTGAGTGCAACTGAATGCTTTTCTCCAGTGTGGATTACAGATTACGGTGTGGATTATGTGACATTTAGCAATTAAGAACAGTTCAACACTAACTGCATCTGATTGACTATCCCCAAGTGTGGATTACATCATTACAATGTGAAAGTTACTTCCTAAGGAAAAACATTATTCTACAATTTCATACTTTAACTAGCAGTGCCCGTAGCGGCTTCGCTCGCATGAAATTAGAGAATTTGAACCGTGCATCCATAGGTGTCGGCTCGGCCCGTCGACAACTTGGCCCAGCCCGTTTCAAAACCAAAATTCCTGGCCCGGCACGGCCCGTCTAATTTGGGCCCGGCCCGTTTTTACAGGCCTAGAAATTCTACATACTTGATGAAAAACTTCGACCCGTCCCACCTTGACTTCAGGTTTGGCCCGGCCCGTCTGAAGACCCTAAAATCACTAAAATGTCTATATGCGTAGTGAAAATCTTCGGCCCATACTAAAACTAAATACTAATTTTACTTTTGTATCATTTACAGTTTTTGAGTAGCAGTTACTTTAAAAACGAAGTAACCCTATTTTCCACCCCATATTTGAAGTCCTGGAAACCAAATTTTCAAAAAATGGTAAAACACGTATATAATTATTTCTGGATTGGAAACCAAATACTAATTTTTACTCCTGTAGCATCTACAGTTTTCGAGTAGCAGTTACATTAAAAACCAAATAACCTTATTTTCCACCCCACATTTGAGGTCCTGGAAACCAAATTTAAAAAAATGGTAAAACACGTATATCTTTATTTTTAGAATAGAAACTAAATACTAATTTTTACATCTGTGGTATTTACAGTTTTCGAATAGCAGTTACTTTAAAAAAACAAATAACCTTATTTTCCACCACACATTTGAAGTCCTGGAAACCAAATTTTCAAAAAATGCTAAAACACGTATTTCATTATTTTTGGAGTAGAAACTAAATACTAATTTTTACTCCTGTAGCATTCACAGTTTTTGAGTAGCAGCTACTTTACAAACCAAATAACCCAATTTTCCAACCCACATTTGAGGTCCCGGAAACCGAATTTTCAAAAAATGGTGAAACACGTATCTTTTTATTTTTCAAAAAGAATCCATATACCAAATTTCAAAATCTTCTCATTTTTGGTTTTCGAAATCTACAATGTTTTAGAAAAAAATTTGTTTTCCAGTTTCTTCCCCTCAGGAGCAAAATTTTAAAAAATCCTTTCTTAGTGGATGCTTACGCAATAAAAGTAATATAAGTTCCAAATTTCACGTTCCTAGGATGAGGCGTTTGAGCTCGGCGTTGATTATCTGTCAGTCAGTCAGTCAGTCAGTCAGTCAGTCAGTCAGTCAGTCAGTCAGTCAGTCAGTCAGTCAGTCAGTCAGTCAGTCAGTCAGTCAGTCAGTCAGTCAGTCAGTCAGTCAGTCAGTCAGTCAGTCAGTCAGTCAGTCAGTCAGTCAGTCAGTCAGTCAGTCAGTCAGTCAGTCAGTCAGTCAGTCAGTCAGTCAGTCAGTCAGTCAGTCAGTCAGTCAGTCAGTCAGTCAGTCAGTCAGTCAGTCAGTCAGTCAGTCAGTCAGTCAGTCAGTCAGTCAGTCAGTCAGTCAGTCAGTCAGTCAGTCAGTCAGTCAGTCAGTCAGTCAGTCAGTCAGTCAGTCAGTCAGTCAGTCAGTCAGTCAGTCAGTCAGTCAGTCAGTCAGTCAGTCAGTCAGTCAGTCAGTCAGTCAGTCAGTCAGTCAGTCAGTCAGTCAGTCAGTCAGTCAGTCAGTCAGTCAGTCAGTCAGTCAGTCAGTCAGTCAGTCAGTCAGTCAGTCAGTCAGTCAGTCAGTCAGTCAGTCAGTCAGTCAGTCAGTCAGTCAGTCAGTCAGTCAGTCAGTCAGTCAGTCAGTCAGTCAGTCAGTCAGTCAGTCAGTCAGTCAGTCAGTCAGTCAGTCAGTCAGTCAGTCAGTCAGTCAGTCAGTCAGTCAGTCAGTCAGTCAGTCAGTCAGTCAGTCAGTCAGTCAGTCAGTCAGTCAGTCAGTCAGTCAGTCAGTCAGTCAGTCAGTCAGTCAGTCAGTCAGTCAGTCAGTCAGTCAGTCAGTCAGTCAGTCAGTCAGTCAGTCAGTCAGTCAGTCAGTCAGTCAGTCAGTCAGTCAGTCAGTCAGTCAGTCAGTCAGTCAGTCAGTCAGTCAGTCAGTCAGTCAGTCAGTCAGTCAGTCAGTCAGTCAGTCAGTCAGTCAGTCAGTCAGTCAGTCAGTCAGTCAGTCAGTCAGTCAGTCAGTCAGTCAGTCAGTCAGTCAGTCAGTCAGTCAGTCAGTCAGTCAGTCAGTCAGTCAGTCAGTCAGTCAGTCAGTCAGTCAGTCAGTCAGTCAGTCAGTCAGTCAGTCAGTCAGTCAGTCAGTCAGTCAGTCAGTCAGTCAGTCAGTCAGTCAGTCAGTCAGTCAGTCAGTCAGTCAGTCAGTCAGTCAGTCAGTCAGTCAGTCAGTCAGTCAGTCAGTCAGTCAGTCAGTCAGTCAGTCAGTCAGTCAGTCAGTCAGTCAGTCAGTCAGTCAGTCAGTCAGTCAGTCAGTCAGTCAGTCAGTCAGTCAGTCAGTCAGTCAGTCAGTCAGTCAGTCAGTCAGTCAGTCAGTCAGTCAGTCAGTCAGTCAGTCAGTCAGTCAGTCAGTCAGTCAGTCAGTCAGTCAGTCAGTCAGTCAGTCAGTCAGTCAGTCAGTCAGTCAGTCAGTCAGTCAGTCAGTCAGTCAGTCAGTCAGTCAGTCAGTCAGTCAGTCAGTCAGTCAGTCAGTCAGTCAGTCAGTCAGTCAGTCAGTCAGTCAGTCAGTCAGTCAGTCAGTCAGTCAGTCAGTCAGTCAGGACATGTTCTTTTATATATATATAGATAGGAGAAAAAGTTGAAAAACTTTTTTCTATTATCTAATGTGTAATTTTTTTATATTGATGAATGATGATTGACGAATATTAGTTAAGGTACCTTTTTGTCCTCTTTCCAAAAAAATCGTCTATTTTTTGGGGTGCTTTAGCACGCTTCATAATAAAATTTTCTACTAGTTTGTGTTGTAAAGTAAGTAAAATTATTTATAAATAATTATTTTTAAACATAAATTTCATAGATATAGAATTATTTATAAATAATTATTTTTAAACATAAATTTCATAGATATAGAATTATTTATAAATAATTATTTTTAAACATAAATTTCATAGATATAAAATTATTTAATACTTATAAGCATTACGCAGTAGACGATGACGATGCAGTGCAGACGAATGCGTGCGCTCCACTGATCTTTATACTATATTAATAATAATATAATATATATTATATTATAGAGATCAGTGGTGCGCTCATGACTAACAAGAAGTCGAAAAACAAAAAGTGAATTTAAGTAATTTAAGGCGCTGGTGGCAGAGCGGAAGAGCGTTCGCCTGTCGATCGTTAGGTCGGCAGTTCGAACCTCGCTGGCGTCACCAGCGTAACTCCCTTAAGCAAGGATTACACTCGCATTGCTAAAAGGGTAGGCGCTTATAAATGGCTGCTTCTGCAAGTACCCTTTCTCGTCTTAGAAAAGGCGTTGTGAAAGTGAAATAAATAAAAATAAGTAAATAGATCTATTTTTAAAATACCGATATTTGAATAAAATACAAGACAAGTTATATTTTATTGCTATATAAATTGATGTTTTTCGCACTAATTAATAATTATTATTGGGTTTAAAATATTAAAAATGCAATCGAAAATTAACAATATTAAAATATAACATATTTAATAATACACAATTTCAAATTTAAAAGTGCACCAATTTTTTTAAAGATACACACTTTGTGTATTAATACAGTTAAAATAGCCTATGGTTATAGTTGCGTTGAAATGATGTACGGAAAAATAATGAATAGTACAGGATTGATTAAAAATGGAGATGAAGAGCGCGGAGATGGATGGGGACGGGGATGAAAGATTGAAAGACTGCGGGGATGGTTGGGGATGGGGACGAAAAGTCGTCCCTGCGCACACCTCTACAGGGAGGGCAATGGCTGAACGCATTAATACCCCATCAAATTTTAACCGAGCTGCTTTCATGCTGCTAATAATTATTTCATGTTTAACACTTTGTTTTTTTATAATGTTTTTACAAAGTATAAAACAAGACCTTCCAGAACATTATAAATGATATTTTGATTAAAAATTGTTAGTTTGTTTTTCAACGACTGGTTTTCAGTTTTTCCTCAGCCCAGGAAGACAATTAAAGAAATAATCACTCCAATTTCAAACGCCATTGCTAAAGTTAGCTTAAATGTTTTTAAAAAGAAATTGCTTACAAAATATTTAAAAGTATATCAAGGTTTAAACAGAAACTAGTGAAATAACATTAGTTAATTGTACAGAGTAATAAACAAGTAAATTAAAAACGAATTTTTAAAACCAATGCTCTTATATGTAATTAAAACACAAATTTTGCAATCAATTTTTTCTTATATTACTCTTTTATTTTATGTTAAAGTCGAAATATCTTAATTATATCGAAATATCGAAATTAATTAAAATTATCTAAATTAATTGACTTATTGTAAAACTAATAATTGAATATTGCATTGTCTTCTATTTTAAGCATGTATGCAAAATTTGAAAAAATCTATCATCAGGAAGTGACTCAAAAATTGATTGCAAGATTTGAAACAGACAGAGAAACAAACAGACAGACAGAGAAACAGAGACGACGAGTTAATAAAAGCATTGGTAATAATAATAAAAATATCATCAAAAAGCATCGAATTTAAATATCTCAACTATTTTCATGAAAATTTCGTACACGCTTGAGAATCGCGGTCAGTGAGTGTGGTTCGTGTTAACTTGGTAAAATAGTCTGCCAGTCGGTTAGCGTTTTGTGGTCAAGAAAACCCTCAAGAAAACCCTCCAGAAAACCCTCAAGAAAACCCTCAAGAAAACCCTCAAGAAAACCCTCAAGAAAACCCTCAAGAAACCCCTCGATAAAATCATCAAGAAAATTAACTAAATTAATTGACTTATTGTAAAACTAATAATTGAATATTGCATTGTCTTCTATCTTGAGCATGTATGCAAAATTTGAAAAAAATCTATCATCAGGAAGTGACTCAAAAATTGATTGCAAGATTTGAAACAGACAGAGAAACAGACAGAGAAACAGACAGAGAAACAGAGCCGACGAGTTAATAAAAGCATTGGTAAAAATGATTAAAGTGTAAAAAATACTGTGCACGCCAAGCCTTATTAAAAAAGTATATAGGTCATGCCTGTGAATTTGTATTAAGCACATTAACTTGAATCTGCATTGTTGTAATTGTTGTAATTGCACAAAACGTGGGCTTACGTTAAAGAAAGACGGTATAGGTATAGGACCATACAGGATATAATGTGACTTGATAACTGTATAGATAACTGTATCTTTGGTGCAAATGCAGTAAAGAAAAAGAGTTTCAACCTTCGAAAGTTAATAGCTTTTATAAAAAGTTTAATTTTCAGCATTGTTTAAAAAATTTACTATAAAAACAATTTAGCGGATGGTTATCGGAGGCACTTTTAATGGAATCTCCGGTTTGGAGAAGTACAATTTACATCATAGAAAATTCATTTAAAAAAACAACGTTTTTCTTGCACCCTAAAAAGTATTAACTATAATTCCTATGAGTCTGGCAGAATTTCTGAATAACTTGGTCACATTATTTATTACAAAATTTACAAAATTTTTAATTCATATACAACAAAAAGCGTTATTTTTTTAAATATTTGTTTTATTAAAGTTTTCATGTTGTAGCCTATATGCGCCCAACGTTTTTTTAAATGCTTTTATTTAACTTCACTCGTTTCTTTGTGTGCTTGTTTGTTTGTCTGTGTTGATAAAATCTTAGAAACAAAAATTCACCTACTTTTCGACCACCTAGAGCTCTATGACATATATGACTAACTCCCGGTCTATCTCAGAGATTCTGGATTTTTTTCAGAAGGTAATAAAATAAAACTGGTTTTGAGATTTTCAACTTAATCTTTTTTCACCCGTCGTCAGTTTTTGGGCTCGTTAAGTCTTCCTGTATAGCATTTTCTAAGTTTGCTATGAAGTTTGTTTTCGATGCATTCAGTGATAGTTTATTGCTTTTGAACCAGTCCAAAACTAATTTCAGTTCGGTATTGGTTTTACTAATTAGGTCCTTAAGATTTTTATTTGCTGCTAGTGCGTTAGTGTCATCTGCAAATAAAAAAAATTACAAAACTTTCTCGAATGAACAGTATCATTAATATAAAAGATAAACAAAAGTGAACCTAATATTAGGCCTCGTGGCACTCCACAAGTTATTTTATTTAGGGTTGAGCACCTGCGTTTATAGTAAACATATTGTTTTCTATTAAACAAGTAACTCTCAAACTATTTAATAACTGTATTGCAACTTAATTAATAAAATTTCATGATTTACTGTGACAAAAGCTTTGCTCAAATCAAACAATATACCTATACAAGATTTATTATTTTCTGGGTCTTGAGAGATTTGGTCGAACATTTGCATTAGAAACTTAATGATAAATAATTTTAGATATGCAGTATATGTTTTATATAATAATATTTCTTTTAGTTTGTCACGAATCCTAATAAAATTTAATAAACAGAAAATGATAGTAACTTTTAATTTATTGTTTTGCCAGGTCCAATTGAATGTTTATGTTAAATTTATAGCACAAGGTGTACAGTACCTCGAAATTATTAACTACTGCAGGTTGGTGGTGCTGCTTGAGTGAGTAAAAATAATTTAGCTAACAGCACATGGATATCTAGAATTAACACTACTATTTAAAATTATATGCTTGCTTTATAGTTATTAATACAATGTCAATATTTATATGTACAATGCTGTTTGTTATTTGTTGGTCTGTTATTAAACAAGTATGCCGTAAAAAACGGGTTTTTTTCACAAATCCCTTATATTTCAGAATTTGCCGGCTTTTCATTTATTACAAAAAATTTTAAATGAGAATTTTTGTTTTTACATATGTAAATATCTGTTTAATTGTCTTTTATTTGTTTTTGTTTTAAAACGTAGATAAGTATTATTTTTTTAAATACTTTTATTTAACTTCATTCGTCTCTCTGTTTGTTGGTTTGTTGGTTTGTTTGTCTGTGGTGATCAAATCTTAGAAAGCGTAGACGCTGTAAACGATGTTTGTGTTACGCGTTGATTTCAACGGTTTTATTCATTTTCACTTGAACCACTAAAGTCACACCAATTAAACCATATATAAAAACAATTAATTTTTCAAAGTGAATAATAATCTATAAAAACAAATTTGAAATAATCTGCTGGAAAAAAGTTTTTAACGTAAATTTGTTTATTTTTTATAAATAAAGGATAAAATGATGTTGTAAACAAACATAAATGATAAATATACATAACAAGTTTTGTAAAACAATGTTTTAATAGTTTAATAAGTAATTCAATAGCTAAGGACTACTAAGGTGATGACGATAATGGCCTTCAGCTCGCGATTTTGCGATTCTGACTGACAAAATAGTGAGTAAAAGTTACAGCGTTAAGGGAGGGGCCCTTTGTAGACATTAAAATTTCCAGTAATATAGATTAATAACGCTTTAAGACGTGGAAACAAAAACTAAAGTTGTGGGACCCAAATAAGAAAGTTATAAGAAAAATAAAATGTGGACCAAACTTCCAGACGCAATATCTAGGTGAAGTAGGCGCACTTTTTACGAGTCTCCTGATGTAACCAAAGACTATATAGACGCCTGAATTATCGAGATATAAACGGCTCAACACAAAAGCATTTGTTTAAAAAAAAATCATTTTTTTTAATTTTTACTTGTTAATTACAAAACTTGTTTTTTTCACAAACTTTTAAACTTTAATAAAATGCTTTGTCGTAAGGAACAAGCCTAAGTTTTAAATTTCAGCTCGATTGGATAATAATTGGTTGACGGGAAGTTAGTTAATTTTCACTTTCAAGGTTTGCAAACATTTAAGCAAGCAAGACCGGCGGTGAAGTTAATATGAGGGATTTAAAAATAAATGTAACATTGATCGTAATGCTTGTCACCAGAAACATAATATAACATATTATATAAAATAATATAACGTGACATGACATGACATGACATAAGAGAACAGAACAAAACAGAGCAGAACGTACCGTAACGTCATGTAACGTAACGTAACATAACATAGTTTATTACTAGATTCATTCAATGTCTATATTTCCCAAACAACTGTGAACAGTTTAATTACAAGATAATAAATAAATACAATCTATAATGTGTTAAAAATTGTTATGGAAAAGTTGCAGATTGTTGTAGCGAATGTGATTATATTATGGCATAAGTTATAAGAAAAAACAGAAAAAATTATTTTCATATTTTTACTGCAGACAAGTGGTATTTGTTAGCATCATAACCATCACCTCACTTTGGGTCATTCCAATTTTTCTTGGCATGTTTTCTTACTGGAAGCGTACGTGCAAAAAAGATATGACTGGTGTTTGCTGGCACAGAATCTACCACACCGTGTCAGATGATGAGTCAATTACATTATTTGAATAAAAGTTTTGACATTTTTTGTAATGAAATCATATCTTTAAAAATCAAATAATGGTGTATTGGATACGAAATAACACAGAATTATTGAGAATTATCCCCTCATATCTGGATATTTATTAAAATAATACAAAATATTAAATAAATCAAAAACCTGTTTTTAAAATGTTAAAAAATTTAATTTATTGCTTAATATAATATCAACGGGTAAGTAGTTTGAGATTTTAACATTAAAAATGAAAAATGGTAATTTCATTTGACGGGAAATACCTATAGTTTCTTATTAGGAACTGTTCATAACAATTAAAATTTATTTAAATTACTTTATTAAAGCTTAAAAAACAAAATCTTCTCGAAAAAATAAAAAAAACAATTGTAAAAATGTTAACAGTATCTAAATAATTGTGAGAAAGGTTAGTTTGTTAATTAACAGTAACTGGTTAAAACTGAAAAATGTGAGCTTTGAAATAGGTCAAAGAAATTGAGCTCTTAGATTGTATCTTAACAAATTTTATATAGCTATAGGATTATTTCAGTTTCTTTTCCATGCGTGAGAGAAACGTGGTTTTTTAAAAATTGTTTAAGTATTACTATTTTTTGTTTTTGTTTTTTGTCCATCCTTTTTTTATAGCTTTTTTATATTTCTTTTTTTAGTATTTTTTGTATCTCTTTTGTTCCTTTTTTTGTTTAGAAGACTTAAAGCAATTTCTAATTTTATTTTGCCATAAAACAGAAAGAATGAAAAATAATAATGTTTATAATTTACTGGGAAAATAATCTAAACAGCCGTTTGTAACGCAAAAGAAATGTTGTGTATTTTATGTTGGTTATCAGAAGATTGTCTTCCAGCAATTGTTTTATATTGATACACACGTACTTTATCGTAACACTGATATGGATATGGATTTACGTTCAAATTCAACTCTGTTTTGCTTTTGTGAGCCTGTCAAAAGCCTGGATAATAAAGAAGAAAAAATTAAAAGAATCAAATTATTATCCACAATAGAAAATATTTCGGCATTTCCTACACACTGCTATTTAAATCTCAAAACACCTGGTGTAGAAAAATTATAAATAAATATAAAAATAGGTTCAAATTCAGACAAGCTTACTATTTTATTTTAATAACGAAAGAACCAAAAGCATTTTTTTGATGATGATACGTATATAAAATAGAAAATCATTAATCAATCTTCTAAAGATTTATACAATACCATGGATATGCTTTACAAAATACGCGAAGATGGAAAATTTAAAAAATTTTTGAATCACTGTGAAAAAAACAAAGTTTTCATTATGAATCCTGAATATGAAAATGTATTTTTTAAATGAACCTTAAACTGATAGTCTTATTTCTTATATAAAATTTGTATTTTTTTTAATTTTAATCAATTTAATTTTAAATTGTTTTTAAATTTTGTTCAATTTATCTGAAAATCTAGTAGAATGCATTGCCATTGACATCTATTCAATACGCCAAATTTTAGCTGGATTAGATGACGGGAAGTTTGTTCCAGTCCTGAAACTTGTGCTGGAATAAAAACAACTTAATATTGTTTTTACGCACTGTCTTATTTGTTTCAGGAGTATCAGTTCAATTTGCGCGGGTATAATTATTCCCGTTATAATAAATTCTTCGTTATGCTTGGTCGGATCGATAGCTTATCATGAAATATGCAGACCATTGAAGGACGATAACTACAACAGTACTTTTTTCAAGGTATCACTTCTAGCTAGCTCTTTGTTTCTTTTGTAATGCTACTATCTGCATATAGCATCCATACTTTCTCGAGGTGTTGCCATTTTGTAGGAACTTTTATACACTTTTCCCCACTTAATTTTATTTTTAAGGCGCTTTTTTTACCTTTCTCAAAATTAGGTGATGAAAAATTTAATAAAGAAACCATGAAATCATTTTTTAGGCTGCAGACTATTTTTTAGAAAATGTGTCACGTGATTTCTTGAACAAGACGATTAAGTTTACAGCAGTACGGAGGTATCAAATTACCGTTGTTTAGTTTTTATTTATGAATTTGAAATGTTAATTTTTTACAATTCTATGATGTTTGTCCTAAACCTGAAATGGTTTATTCCCCAACTGTAGTCAAATTAATAACAAAAACTGAAATGTTTAACTATTCAACTGACAGTTAAGTGTTTCTACCGTATACGATCATTAACGTTACTTTGGATTCTTATGACTCCGGGTTCTAGACTATTACTGGTTGTCAAAAAAAACAATTGACTCAATAGCAGGAAACAAACTCTTTCAAGGCTGCCATAAGTCCATAAACTTTAGTCAGAAAATAGTGAACATTGATATAAATGATATTTAAAATTCCGTTATTTTTGACGGTCTGTCCCTAGTTTTTATAATAAGTTTGTTTGCAAAATAATTGAAAGGAAGCTTTTTCAAAACGAGTTTTTTAGTCATTAAATAATGTGCTATTATAAATTTAGCGCTTACTTTAAAAGTTTCGGGAAGTTTGATTTTAGGATTACTTCTAACCATCATTTAAATCAAAAATTGTTTGCTAACTCCATAATATTATCTATGAGCATTACTTTTAAAGCAATTATGTATATCCTATTCACCTCCTAATCGTCATTATTATCGTTCCACTTCATTGTTACGCTTTAAAAGACTTTTCCTTCTTTTGATATTACGTGATTTGTTTGTAAAGATTGGTATTTTCTTGCGTTCTGTAAAATTTTTGCTTAGTAGAAGAATAAGTAATGATAAATCTTCATTTAGAAAACGTCAAATCCTCATCTTTGAAACTCCTTCCAAGAATAACGCGTGATTTTCCATACAATAATCTTAACATGTTTGCTTTATTCATTTGTAGCTAGTTTTATTCAGTCATATTTTGTAAAGCATTTTAAAAGAGGTTTCGCTTTAAAAAGACGCTATAGAAATCCTCACTTATGCGTTACTTTTATCATTTTTGTGACGGGTACATTCCAATTAATTAACAATATGAGAACACAAGTTTAACCAATCAAATTCTAAGAAAACATTTGATTGAAGCTAACAATTATTTGAGTTAACAATTTAAAGCAAATTGAACAGTTTTTTATAGCTTTAAATTTTACGTCAGTGGTAAGCAGAATATAACTTTAAAACTTGTTTTATCTGGCACCAGCTGAAAATTCTGAGGTCACTTCAATTTTAGGGATTTTTGTGGGCCTAATAAAAAAAAAAAACCTTAGAAACAACAACAATTAATTTAATTTTTAATTTCAAAAATTAGTATCCAGGTTTGTTTTATTTTATTTCAAATTGTATGATGAATTCAAATAGTATCTTGGTATCTTTTTAAATGGTACGATGAATTCAAATAATATCTTGGTATCATTTTAAATGGTATGATGAAATCAAATAGTATCTTGGTATTATTTTAAATGGTATGATGAAATCAAATAGTATCTTGGTATCATCTAAGCTAAACGTTAACCTTTCTAAATATTCACAATAATAAAAATTGAAAATATTTTTTATTGATCACTTTTATTAAATCTAACGTCATTCTTGATTGCTTGTATATGACTTCAAATGTGGGGTGGAAAATAGAGTTATTTGTTTTTTAAAGTAACTGCTACTCAAAAACTGTGAATACCACAGATGTAAAAATTAGTATTTAGTTTCTATTCAAAAAATAAAGATATACGTGTTTTACCATTTTTTTAAAATTTGGTTTCCAGGACCTCAAATGTGGGGTGGAAAATAAGGTTATTTGGTTTTTAAAGTAACTGCTACTCAAAAACTGTAAATGCTACAAAAGTAAAATTAGTATTTAGTTTCTACTCTAAAAATAATGATATACGTGTTTCACCATTTTTTGAAAATTTGGTTTCCAGGACCTCAAATGTGAAGTGGAAAAAGGGTTATTTGATTTTAAAATAACTGCTACTCAAAAACTGTAAGTGCTACAAATGTGAAAATTAGTATTTTGAGGTTTTGTGCCGGTTAAAAGTAGATGATAAGATAAGATAAGATAACGTTTATTATAGTGGTTTAGAAGACTTTACGCCTATAGACAACCACTTCGAATTAAAAATAATAATAAATAGAATAAAATAAAATAAATGATAATAATAGATAAATAAACTAATAAAAAATAAATAATTGCATAAAAAATCAGTATCCATGCCTGGATAGCGCTACTTTAAAAGATGTGGTAGTCTCAGATGCTACAGTGTCATCGTCCAAGTCATTCCATATGTTTACCACTCTAGAACTAAAAAAAGCCTTTTTTAAAGTCTTTTCTTGTTTTTTAAAAAGCTTGAATCTATGTCCCCTAGTGCTTTGAATCGGTGGTTGTTCGAAAAACATTGCTGGTGTTAAATCCTCTTTTCCTGTTATTATCTTGTAGGCTTCGATCAAGTCACCCCTACTTCTCCTTTTCTCTAGAGTTGTTAAGCCGCATTGTTTTAATCTTTCTTCGTAAGGTAACTGGCTTAAATGCTTAATCAACTTTGTAGCCCTCCTTTGTACCTTCTCCAACACTACGATGTCCTTTTTTAAAACAGGGCTCCAAGCTTGTACACAATATTCTAGATGTGGTCTTACCAAACATTTGTATAGTCTGATAATTATTTCCTGGTTTCGACTTATTATTGTTCTCTTGACCAATCCTAAAATCTTATTGGCTCGCTTTGCTGCTTCCGCACACTGTCTTGATGGTTTGCCGCTATTGTGTACTACAACTCCCAGATCTCTTTCCTCTTCAGATGTCTTCAACAATATTCCTCCCATCTCATACTGAAACTCTTGATTTCTCTTACCCATGTGCATCACTGAGCATTTATCTACGTTGAACATCATTTGCCAGTCTAGGGACCATTGGTATATTTTTGCAAGATCTTTTCTTAAAATGTCGGCATCCAGCTCACACTCTACTTTCATGGATAACTTTGTGTCATCAGCAAATTTCGAGACCTTTGAACAAGTCGCTAAATCAAGGTCGTTAATGAACAGAACAAATAGTAATGGTCCCAAAACGGATCCTTGCGGTACACCACTTTTTATGCTTTTCCACTCCGAGTATTTCCCTTTAATTCCCACTTTTTGTCTTCTGTCAGCTAGCCATTCTTTGATCCATCCTCGAATATTACCTCCTATTCCAGCCGCTTCTATTTTTCTCATCAACCGTGTATGTGGTACTTTGTCGAAGGCTTTGGCAAAATCCAGATAGACTATGTCTACAGGGGATCCTTTATCTAAGTGGGTATAAACATTTTCAAAACAATCTAGCAAATTTGTTAGACATGATCGCCTTTGTACGAATCCATGTTGGCTGTTTATCAAAATGTTGTGGTGTCTAATGTGATTCATTAATTCGAGCTGAATGATTTTTTCCATGACTTTGCAAATAATACACGTGAGACTTACTGGACGATAGTTACTTGCCTCAGATCTGCTACCTTTTTTAAAGAGTGGTACAATGATTGCATCTTTCCAATCACGAGGAATTTCTCCAGTTTTCAAGGACCTGTTCATTATTTCTGCTAACACATCGCTTATTTCGTGTCTTACTTCTCTTAAAAACTTGGGATGTAATGCATCGATACCCGGACTTTTATCTGTTTTTAGGTCCTTCAAGTGTCTTTCAACGTTCTCTTTTGTGATAACCACATCAGTCATTTTCTCGTCTATTTTTCCCTTAAACATGTTCACAGGTTCCGGTATGTTTTCTATGTCTTCTTCAGTAAAAACCGTACAAAAATAATTATTTAACATTTCAGCTACCTCTTCATCGTTTTCAACCACTTCGCCTAACTCATTTTTTAACGGCCCCACTAGGTCTTTTCGTTTTTGCTTACTTCGGACATACGCATAGAAACTTTTGCTGTCATTTTTTATATTATCCGTCAGCTTTTTCTCATAATCAATTATGGCTCTTTTAATGCTTTTTTTTGTCTCATTTCTTTTCTTGACATATTTGTCGCGCAATTGTTGCAGTATTATTTCTTTGCCTGTCTCATTATTACTTGCAGCTGCAATTTCATTTTCATTTCGAAGTGTTTGGAACCTTTTCCATGCTTTGATTTTTGCTCTTCTTATTTTTAAGACTTCCTTTGTTATCCATGGCTGTTTCCTGACAAATTTTTTCTTAATGGGTATGATTTCTTGAATGACCTCCTCCATGCTCTTTTTGAATAACATCCAGCTGTCATTTACATCCACCGATTCAATTTTTCTCATTATATTCATGTCTCTTATTTTGCTTCTTACTTTGTTATAATTTGCTTTAAAATAATTGTAGCTAATATGAGAATTTATTTTCATGTTACAATCCTGCAGTATTATTTCAAATCTTACAATTTGGTGGTCACTAGAATGAAAAGGCTCTCCTACAGAGATGTTCTCTATAATGTTCTCATCAGAAGTTATTACCAAATCTAATATATTTTTGTTTCTTGTTGGGTTCATGACATGTTGATGTAAAAATTCCCCATTAATACAATCCAAGAATTTATTATCTTGATGTCTTTCTCCTTCCATGTTTATCCAGTTTATATGATAATTGAAATCTCCCATTATCAATACAGATTCCTGGCTAACCCTACCCAATAATTCACACAAACCATTATCCACACTTTCATCTACATTTGGGGGTCTGTAGCAAACACCTATTAGTAAACTGTTTTTAGCTCCATGCTGTATATCACACCAAAGACTTTCTTTAAACTTATCGCTTGATATATCTGTTCTTTCCACTGCCTTTATTTCATTTTTAACATATAAAATTATACCACCCGCACCATGCCCCTTATTATTTTGATTTTGCCTGTCTTTCCTAAACTTAGTGTACCCATTAATTGCTAGTTCAATATCTAATATATCTTCCTTTGCCCATGATTCTGTTATACCAATGATGTCAGGTTTTTCTAATTCCACATAAACTTCCAATGCACATCTTTTTTCTTTGCTTACTATACTTCTTACATTGGCATAGAAACATTTCAATATTGTTCTTTTTAGTTTAGTAACACTATTGAAACTCTGCCTATTTATTGCTTTTATTATTGCACCTTCTTGAGCTTTACTATTCTCATATTCCCTGGCACACCCTTCACCTTGTATATCCATTCCCCCGACTGATCATTGTTCTGTTTTTCTTTTGCTTCTATAACAAGTTTCTTGCATTGTTCTCTCTCTATTCTAGTCATATCGTGGGTCACAGAGACCCTTCTAAACTTTTCCTCTGCATTCTTGAGTTTAAAAAGTGACTCTAATATCAAATTTTTCTTTGTTGTTTCCTTCAGTTCAACAAGTAGAGGTCTGTCTTTTTCAGATTCCCTGCCAAGTCTGATCACTTTTTTTTATATCTAAACTTTCACAAGATACTTCAAGTACTTTAAATAGTGACAACACAGATTTTCTATCTTCGGTTCTTTTCTGATCTTCTTTATCTGCAGCACTCTCTGCCATCCTATGAATTATAATGTTGTTCCTTCTAAGTTCATGCTGGTCTGTATTTTTTATCTTATTTTCCACTTTATTTACTTTTTCTTTTATAGCCTTTATTTCTTTTTTGGTCCATTCCTCTTCTTGGATTGAAACGTTGGTTTCCCTGGTCCCATTATTATTGGCTGCTGATGATTTGGAAACAAGCAACTCAGCAAACTTTACTTCAATCTTTTGATATGCTTTCTTTTCACATACCTCCAGCTGTTTTTCAACGAGTTTTTTCCCTTCCTCTGCCTTTTCTGCAGATGTCTTTAATAGCAATTTCTCGACCTCTTTCTCCAACTTGTCAATTCTCAAACAATTGTTTCATACGGAATCTATGAAGTTTTCACCGCTTCCATACATACTACAGTTAATGCACTTAATCATTTCCTTGCTTTTGAGAACCATATTTGTAAGATAAATGCAAAATAAAACTTCCACTACTCAAAATAAGATAAGAAAAAGTATATTGACTTATCTTTCCGAATAGAAAACCTCTGAGCGATAATATGTGAGAGTTCAGTTTATCGCCGGACGGACGGGCCAAGCCGTTATTTTAGGGTCTTCATACGGCCCTGCCCAAACCTTAAATCAAGGTAGGACGGGCCGTGATTTTTAACCAAGTATATAGACATTTTAGTGATTTTAGGGTGTTCAGACGGACCGGGCTAAACCTGAAGTCAAGGTGGGACGGTCCAAAGTTTTTCATCAAGTATATAGAACTTCTAGGCCTGTGAAAACGGACCGGGCCCATATTAGACCAGTGATATTAGAGTTAACTGTAACACTAACTGAAATTGGAAAATAATAGAAAAATAATGGTCAGTTAAGTGTAATAGTAATAGTAACTGAAATACGGCGAATAACTCTAACTGTAATAGTAACTGAATAATAAATTCAGTTAAATAATACAAAAATAATTAATAACTGAAAAATATTTTTAATGTAATTTTTTCTAAATAAATTAATTATTAGATTTATTTTTTTATCTAAAGATAAAAATTGAGTTCTTTGGTGTTACCTAACAAATAGTATATATGGTGCTGTTTAGTTATTCACGGCCTTGGAAAGAGGCTCTGAAAAGAGAAATTACTTTTACCATCAGATCTGGCATTTCTTGCGAAAACGAACCACATGAGTTAAACACAGAAATTGCCTTAAAAGAATTTACGGAAGCTCTGAGGCAGAGTGCAAACGGCAAATCTCCAGGTCCAGACAATCTCTGATATGAGATGCTAAGACAAATTGACGAGATAGGTCTCAATAAGCTCTTGGATCTGATAAACTTTTCTTGGTCAAAAGGAGAGGTATCAAAACTATGGCTACTAAAACCGAGAAAACATTCTGCAGACACCAACTCATATCGACCCATTTCCCTAACATCTTCATTGTGCAAGGTTACTGAAAGAATTATTGCAAATCGGTTAAGGTTCTACCTGGAGCAAAATAATCTCTTAAACCGTGAACAATCAGGCTTTATAAAAGGAAGAGGATGCACAGATCACATCCTTAGACTACAAAACGATATTAAACGCTCGATGTGGAATAAGGGTGGGACACTGGCGGTCTTTCTGGACTTAGAAAAAGCCTTCGATCTAATGTGGCGAGAGGGGCTTTTGTTAAAGCTTGAAAAGCTTGGTGTCAGAGGAAGGATTTTAAAATGGATCCATAGCTTCTTGAACAATCGAGAGGCCGTGGTTCGTGTGGGATCCACGTTGTCAGACCCGGTATTGTTGGAAAATGATACCCCACAGGGTTCTGTCCTGAGCTCTCTTTTGTTCATTGTTATGATGAGCGACATCCTTTGTCAAGAAATCCATGGAATTCGTACATCTATATTTGCGGACGATGTAGCAATATGGATTTCAGGAAAAGACCCACATACTATGCGAAACTGCTTACAGACTCGATTAAACGAAATCCAAACATTCTTTCTCAATTGGGGATTCAAACTGTCAACCGAGAAATCGGTAGCAGTCTGTTTTACAAAATACAATGAATTCTGAAAAAATTCCCTACCTATTTGTATGGATGACAAAAAAATCAGTTGAAAGAGCGAAGCTACATTTCTCGGTATAATATTTGACTCAAAATTAACCTGGAAAAAACACATTGATAAGATCGTTGATCGTTGCAAAAAAAAGATTATTATCATGCGATGCCTGACAGGACAAAGCTGGGGATGCGGCAAAGAAACACTGATGCTTTTCTACCGATGCGCCATACGGTCAGTGATGGAGTTTGGCTGCGAAGCATTTGACAGTGCATCAGAATCTCAAAAACAAAGACTCGAGAAAATCCAATAAAGTGCCTTAAAAACAGCTTGCAGGGCAATGGTTGGAACCAGTTTGGCCGCTCTACAAATTGAATGCGGAGATCCTCCACTCGATATACGACGAAAGATGTTAATTACAAACCTTGCCACTAAAACCAAGATCATTCCAAACCATCGGGCAAAAGACGTCTTTGTACCTCGCAGAGGACAAGAAGGGGTTAAATGGCGATGGTTCTTTCACAGAAAAGTGAAAGAAGCTGAACATCCAGCAGCCAAAAGAACAGCGGCATTAAACAAAATAGTTGACAAATTCAACCCAGTCCCCTTAATTCATTCTCTAACTCCACCATGGAAACTTATTCCACCTCTTTTTAACGAAGTGCTGGTGGGGTTAAAGAAGGATGATCCGTCAATTCTCCAAAGAGCTAAGGAACTGATTGCTACATATACAGATTCGACACATATGTACACAGATGCATCTAAAATAGACAATGTAGCAGCGGTGGGAATTTATATCCCGGAAAAAAATATGAAAATGGCTAAGAGAGTCGCTATAAAATGCGGCTTGGAGAGGATGGCACAACCAGACGGTCCACATAAAATAGCCCTATTTACGGATTCATATAGCTCTATGCTTTCATTGAAAAATTCCGCAAATGCTCTCCAAGAATCTAGAAACTCGTGTTTTTTTTTAAATGAACTCGAAGTTTTACCATTTTGTAAATAAATAAATTAAAAAAATTTTTTTGGCTGTGTATAGAATCTACAGTTAACTGTAACTTTAACTTAAAAATAAATAAGTGTAATAGTAACTGAAAAATGTTTGTGGAAAAATAACTTTTACTGAAACTGAAAAATGTTGTAACTTAAACTGTAACTGTAACTGAAAAGTTGTAACTGTATTATCACTGTATTAGACGGGCCAGGAATTTCGGTTTTTGAAACGGGCTGGGCCAAGTTGTCGACGGGCCGAGCCAAGACCTAAAAAATTTATCCTTGCAGTACTCTACTATGTATTCACGGTTCAAATTCTCTAATTTCATAATTTCATGCGAGCGAAGCCGCTACGGGCACTACTAGTATATATACATAAATGAATGAAACGGATAAAATTATTTAGGTAAAATAAATAAAATAATTGAAATAAAAAAATAGTTGAAATTACTGATAAAATACTAAAATAAAATAAATAAATAAATATATTTGATAAGTAAATCAAAATACATAATTACCGACGTATGTATGTATGTATGTATGTATGTATGTATGTATGTATGTGAAAACTCTTCTTCGAGCAAGTTCGTCAGAGGTCTTCAGAGGAAGACCCTCCCAGCGTTTCGGCCCTTTTCCTGACGCTACCACGGGAGGGCGGGCCACGACCGTTGATCAGACGGCCGCCCCCTGACGAAATTTGTGTATCACATGCCGTTTCCGACCAGAACCAGATAACCGGCAAATCTTCAAAGTACCAGAACCAAGAAGTCATTTTAAAACCGTCAAGCAACTGTAACAAGATGAGAAACTGTCTTTCAAACGCCGGAACTTGAGCATGTAGTAACTGTAGTATCCACCAAACCGACAGATTCCGAAACCAAAAGAAACATTCACCTCCGGAACTTCGAGCCATGCCACCACTTTCACCAAACGAGAAACACCACAAACCATAATGGCAGGAAACATTGTTTCGATTATTTTCTAAACGCCAGCAACTTTCCTTCTATTGCAAACAACCGAAACTTTCGCCGGCAGCCATAACGCGACTTCGTCCCTGAACTTGTAAACAAAGGAGGAGCTAACACTGTTGTACGGAAGCCAGAAGCGGCTGTTTAAATTTATTATCTCCTTTTTCATTCCTTTGCATCCATATCCAAAAAGAAGCTGTTTCTGCTCTTTCAGCTATTTTCTTGATAGCTTGAGTTTTTTTTCGACCCGACATTCCAAGAGCCACAAGCAATTTGACGAGTGAGCGACCGGCTAAACCCCTGGCGCCTACTTCAACTGGAAAAATCTCGACTCTATACCCCGCACGCTCCAAATCTTGGGCAAGGATTCTGTAACGTTCTTCTTTCAAGATATTTGAGGCTTCCATGTTGCTTTCCCATGGCACTGTTAGTTCGATGAACAGCAACGTCTTGGCCAAACTGGAAAAAATGACAATGTCCGGTCTCAATCCGCTGCTGCGAACCAATTCCGGAAAGCAGTCTTCATCTTTTAAGTCTGCTGATATCCTCCAGTCATTTGCCGCATCAAGCAGCGATTCTCTTCTCGTACTTGCCTTTCTGCGGCCCAAGTGCTGCAAGCCTTCTCTCAAGAAATAAACTTTTCTTCTGGGGCACAACTGCATCGAATTGGCTAGTCTGCAGTTCTCCTTGATAATGCCCAGTATCTCTCTTAGAACCTCATTGTGGCGCCACGTGTATCTTCCCTTTGCCAAAGCATACGGACAACATGAGAGAATATGAATCAGAGTTTCTGTTTTCTCACACAGCCTGCAAGCTTCATTTTCAAGCTTTCCCCATTTCACTAAGTTCGAAGCTGTCGGCAGTTGATCATACATCGCTCTAATCACGAAAGATAGGCGGATGGGCGAGTAACGCCACAGATCATTCCATGTCATCGAATGTTGAACTGCCGCCTCCCATCTAGTCCAATCGCCCTGTTGCGACATCTGAGCACCTAGCTGCACTCTTTCCAACTCCATTGCTCGCTTTCTGTCTTGAATAATCAGGTTTGTTCTTTCCTGCGACGAGGCCTTAGACCACCACACATGATGGAACCAACCCAGACCGAGCCGTCCTGGTTGCACTGCTCCGAGCTTTTCAGACCATTGCAAAGATCCCTCGGCTTCACGGATGTCCCTCCCTGCAGTCCAGCCTTTTCCCGATCCAACTGATGCGCCCACATTCACGATACATTGGTCTGAAGAGTTGTCCAGCATCAACTGTGTCCGTATCTTGCTAATCTTGTACTCTTCTACTAGGGACTTGAATGGAAGAGCTAACTTAGCTGTCTTACTATATAGAGCTAAAGTTGTTAACGCCGGTGGAAGTCCTAGCCATTTCCGAATACAGCAGTTCATTTTCTTTTCCATTCGCTCCACGTGAGATAAACATATCTCATAGATTGTTAATGGCCATAGCAACCTCGGTATCAAAACAAACTGTACCAGCCATACCTTGAACCTTCCCTGCAGCTCGGTTGAATTGATTTTCCTCAGGTCCTCATCCAAGCCCTGCAAAACGATGCTGCTCTGACTCACATCATTCATGGAGACGTTGTACCATCTTCCCAAGCTTTTCACAGGCTCTTGCTGGATCGTTGGGATTTCGCAACCAGCCACCGAGAATGAGACAAAACCATCAATCTCTCCATGTCGCAAAGAAAGGCTTCTCGATTTGGCTGGCTTGAACTTCATTCCACACCAGGACAACAAGTCGTTGAAATTTTGAAGAATACGGCGCATTTCGCCGCAGTGATTCAAGATAAGAGTAGTGTCGTCCATGAAGGCTTTTATCGATGGCATGAAAATTCCTTTTCCCAGGTAAACATCCTGAACCCGAGATGCAATCGAACCGAGCAATAATTGCATAGCCAGAACAAATAGGATGGGAGAAATTGAACACCCCATAGCAATTCCGACCCGCAAGTTGAACCACTCTGTGGAGCACGTCGATGTTGACAGACGTAGCTTAAAACGGCGAAAATACTGTTGCAGAACATCGATGAAGAATTCTGGAACATTGTGCCTTTTGAGTGTCTTCCAGAGCAATTGATGGCGAACAGTCCCGTACGCGTTTGCTAAATCAAGCCAGACCACATGCAGGCTGAGTTGGTTTTGCCTTGCTCTTTTGATGGCCTCCCAAATCATGGATGAGTGCTCGATACATCCCGGTACTCCGGGGACTCCTCCTTTCTGCACGGATCTGTCAATGTACTCATTACGAATTGCAAAATCCGTGAGCCTCTTGGCCAGAACAGCGAAAAATATTTTTCCCTCCACGTTCAAAAGTGAGATTGGTCGGAATTGGTTGATATTGACCGAATCTTTTTCTTTGGGGATGAAAACTCCCTCCGCCTTCTGCAATTCCCTATCTACGCATCTAGATCGCCATGCAATCTTTAAACGGTTGTAGAGCAGCTTTTGCACGCCTGGACATCTCTTGTATAACAAATATGGAATGCCGTTGGGACCTGGGGCAGATTTGTTCCTCGTTTTTTTTAGAAACCGAGATACTTCATTCATCTTTATCTCTCCACCGTCGAAAGCCACTTTCGGCAACTGTACTTCGGGAAAATCGGTTCTTTCCGGCAGCTCTGAATCGCCAAGAGGATCTTTGAACGCCAAACGGAAGTGATCATCTAATTCTTGTTTTGTCGCTCGAAGAGTGCCAGATTTTGGTGGATCCAGCAAACTTTTTCCGAAGCAAAATGGATTTTCCATGAATTTGCATCTGGCTTTCTTTTGCTCACTTTTCTTTTTCCGGAGTCTTTCTGCAGCCCTGAGAGCCCGGAGCCGATTTTTTACATCCCGCCACAGTTCAGACAGACCAACTTTTTCGACCCCCTCTGCGATTCTCCATTGCCGCCTGAGTTTCTTTCGCTCCTTCTTTAATTTTTCAATTTCTCTCTGCCGTCTGGATACTGCTGCATGCGTGTGAACCGGGTTTTTCTGGACCACACCAAATGAATCAAAACATTTTTTGTAGATAATTTCTGAGAAGGTTTTCATATCGAGTTGTGGATTCTCCCTCAACTGGGCTTTGAGTAATCTCGTCAACTCCAAGTCTAATGTTGACCAAGCTGAAGTGTCAATTGCTTTCGGAAATTTAATTCTTGTCTTGGGTTCTGAATTTACATCTGCTTCTGAATCGGAGACTTTGTCGGGGCTGTGGTTAGCTTCCGGCCCGGCGTAGTCAGACGTGTTACCTGCCTCCTTGGTTGAAGCAGAGCGTTGATTGATAGCAGTTTGACAACCCATTTTAGTTTTATGAACATTCATTCCGCGAATTGACTTAAATCTTCTTCCACAAACACATTCAATTCCTCCGTCGAAAGCAATCTGTGGAATATGGATGGGTTCTGGAACTTCTTGAGCCGACGAATCTGAGCCCGCACTGAGAGATAATGGGCGGCGAACAGAAGCGGGAAGACATCCCATTTTTGTTCTGTGAATTTTCATTCCTCGGACTGTCTTGAAACTTTTTCCACACCAACACAACACGGGCAAACCCCCATCAGGGTTCCTTGGAAAAGCCGGTTCATCATCCTGTAGTCCATTGATGAGCTCATCATTCTCCCCCCCCCTTTCGGTAAGAGCTCAGGGGGCATAATTCTTTTGTTGTAGACGTAGCATGCGAAGACGGAAATGTGCCTCGGCTAGCCAGGCCAAGACACCCGTAGTTCTTGTCTCTCCAAGATGTCTCCGGTCTTTCCCGGTGCCACTCGGTCTTCCCCGAGCGCCCCTCAGTCTTTCCTGAGTGTCCGATGGCTAATGCCCATGAAATGTATGTGAAAACTCTTCTTCGAGCAAGTTCGTCAGAGGTCTTCAGAGGAAGACCCTCCCAGCGTTTCGGCCCTTTTCCTGACGCTACCACGGGAGGGCGGGCCACGACCGTTGATCAGACGGCCGCCCCCTGACGAAATTTGTGTATCACATGCCGTTTCCGACCAGAACCAGATAACCGGCAAATCTTCAAAGTACCAGAACCAAGAAGTCATTTTAAAACCGTCAAGCAACTGTAACAAGATGAGAAACTGTCTTTCAAACGCCGGAACTTGAGCATGTAGTAACTGTAGTATCCACCAAACCGACAGATTCCGAAACCAAAAGAAACATTCACCTCCGGAACTTCGAGCCATGCCACCACTTTCACCAAACGAGAAACACCACAAACCATAATGGCAGGAAACATTGTTTCGATTATTTTCTAAATACATAATTTTCTAAATACATGTATGTATGTATGTATGTATGTATGTATGTATGTATGTATGTATGTATGTATGTATGTATGTATGTATGTATGTATGTATGTATGTATGTATGTATGTATGTATGTATGTATGTATGTATGTATGTATGTATGTATGTATGTATGTATGTATGTATGTATGTATGTATGTATGTATGTATGTATGTATGTATGTATTTATGTATGTATGTATGTATGTATGTATGTATGTATGTATGTATGTATGTATGTATGTATGTATGTATGTATGTATGTATGTATGTATGTATGTATGTATGTATGTATGTATGTATGTATGTATGTATGTATGTATGTATGTATGTATGTATGTATGTATGTATGTATGTATGTATGTATGTATGTATGTATGTATGTATGTATGTATGTATGTATGTATGTATGTATGTATGTATGTATGTATGTATGTATGTATGTATGTATGTATGTATGTATGTATGTATGTATGTATGTATGTATGTATGTATGTATGTAGGTATGTAGGTATGTAGGTATGTAGGTATGTAGGTATGTAGGTATGTAGGTATGTAGGTATGTAGGTATGTAGGTATGTAGGTATGTAGGTATGTAGGTATGTAGGTATGTAGGTATGTAGGTATGTAGGTATGTAGGTATGTAGGTATGTAGGTATGTAGGTATGTAGGTATGTAGGTATGTAGGTATGTAGGTATGTAGGTATGTAGGTATGTAGGTATGTAGGTATGTAGGTATGTAGGTATGTAGGTATGTAGGTATGTAGGTATGTAGGTATGTAGGTATGTAGGTATGTAGGTATGTAGGTATGTAGGTATGTAGGTATGTGGGTATGTGGGTATGTGGGTATGTGGGTATGTGGGTATGTGGGTATGTGGGTATGTGGGTATGTGGGTATGTGGGTATGTGGGTATGTGGGTATGTGGGTATGTGGGTATGTGGGTATGTGGGTATGTGGGTATGTGGGTATGTAGGTATGTAGGTATGTAGGTATGTAGGTATGTAGGTATGTAGGTATGTAGGTATGTAGGTATGTAGGTATGTAGGTATGTAGGTATGTAGGTATGTAGGTATGTAGGTATGTAGGTATGTAGGTATGTAGGTATGTAGGTATGTAGGTATGTAGGTATGTAGGTATGTAGGTATGTAGGTATGTAGGTATGTAGGTATGTAGGTATGTAGGTATGTAGGTATGTAGGTATGTAGGTATGTAGGTATGTAGGTATGTAGGTATGTAGGTATGTAGGTATGTAGGTATGTAGGTATGTAGGTATGTAGGTATGTAGGTATGTAGGTATGTAGGTATGTAGGTATGTAGGTATGTAGGTATGTAGGTATGTAGGTATGTAGGTATGTAGGTATGTAGGTATGTAGGTATGTAGGTATGTAGGTATGTAGGTATGTAGGTATGTAGGTATGTAGGTATGTAGGTATGTAGGTATGTAGGTATGTAGGTATGTAGGTATGTAGGTATGTAGGTATGTAGGTATGTAGGTATGTAGGTATGTAGGTATGTAGGTATGTAGGTATGTAGGTATGTAGGTATGTAGGTATGTAGGTATGTAGGTATGTAGGTATGTAGGTATGTAGGTATGTAGGTATGTAGGTATGTAGGTATGTAGGTATGTAGGTATGTAGGTATGTAGGTATGTAGGTATGTAGGTATGTAGGTATGTAGGTATGTAGGTATGTAGGTATGTAGGTATGTAGGTATGTAGGTATGTAGGTATGTAGGTATGTAGGTATGTAGGTATGTAGGTATGTAGGTATGTAGGTATGTAGGTATGTAGGTATGTAGGTATGTAGGTATGTAGGTATGTAGGTATGTAGGTATGTAGGTATGTAGGTATGTAGGTATGTAGGTATGTAGGTATGTAGGTATGTAGGTATGTAGGTATGTAGGTATGTAGGTATGTAGGTATGTAGGTATGTAGGTATGTAGGTATGTAGGTATGTAGGTATGTAGGTATGTAGGTATGTAGGTATGTAGGTATGTAGGTATGTAGGTATGTAGGTATGTAGGTATGTAGGTATGTAGGTATGTAGGTATGTAGGTATGTAGGTATGTAGGTATGTAGGTATGTATGTATGTATGTATGTTTGTATGTTTGTATGTATGTATGTATGTATGTATGTATGTATGTATGTATGTATGTATGTATGTATGTATGTATGTATGTATGTATGTATGTATGTATGTATGTATGTATGTATGTATGTATGTATGTATGTATGTATGTATGTATGTATGTATGTATGTATGTATGTATGTATGTATGTATGTATGTATGTATGTATGTATGTATGTATGTAGAATCGGATCTAGGGGGGGGAAGCAACTGAGAGCGAAAAAATGAGCGGGAAAGCGACAGGGAACGAATAACGATCGGGAGCGGGAGCGCAAGTGGCAAGGAAACGGGAGCGAAAAAGAAACGCATTAGGTAAACCTCTAAAAACCCCGGGCAACGCCGGGTGCTCCCGCTAGTTTTACAATAAAAATTAACTGGAACTTAGAATAAAGATTTTTTTTCTAATGACAATTAAATCTAATAAATTTTTAAATTTTCCAAAAAAAAATGAAATTTACCTTTCAGTTTAAAAAAATGTTTCAATAAATAAAGTTTCTTACATTTTAAACTTTTTCTGTTTTCTGATTTTGAAGTGAAAATTGAATCCACTAGTAAATTTTTTCTTGTTTTTTCAAATTCAACAAGACGGAGTCTGGTTTTTTTAAATTATCTTCCAGAATGAACACTATCCTTATATCTAAAATTTCATAGGTTACTTCAAGTACCTTAAAAAGTTTCAATACATATCACTACTTTTTTCTGTCATTTTTATCTTCAGCACATTGTCATCTTGTGTATATGTTCATGCTTGTGTGCAATGTTGGGGATGATTTAAATCAAACGATTTAGAAATCACAATTTAAATCATTTTGTGTGATTTTGGAGCTTGATTTAAATCAAAAAAATTATACTGATTTGTGACTCTGATTTAAGTCACATTTTGAGCGATTTTGATTTAAAATTACAAATCATTATCTGAAATCAATATGACGTTTACTTATTTAATTGTGTTAATACTTTAACACTGCGTTTCATATTTCATGTTGATGTTTGTAAACAAAGTAGCTGAATCCAGTAGTAGTTTGCTGTTGCCAGCAGTTTTATACGGCAAATTCTTTAGCACATAGACTTTTAAGTCTATGTTTTAGCATTACTAAGAATGAAAATGGGAAAGTTCTCGCAAAGTGTTTGAATTTTGTTAACAAAAGCATAAGTGGAACACTTCAATCAACAAGTAACTTCATCAGACATGCCAAGGTGGGTACCGTATAGGCTACAGCACACATAGTTGCATAAAGTAGCAGTATCAACTAGACAGCTTAACACTATATAAATGCAATACCAATTTGACCTAACTGATTATTTGATCCCTATTTTTAATTTGTAACGATCCTCTGAATGGAAGCAAGTGCCGAAATAACATAAATATCTGATCCAATGTTTAACTATAGATGGCTCACCCAAGCCTTGTAAAATCTTTTGAAGAACAAAGGATGGCTAAAAGATCAGGAAGCATTAATCAGTCAGAATCAAAAAGGATAAAGTGGAAGCACCAAGTGTTGCCGAATTTGTTGATAGCAATCGGAGAAAATCAATAACGCAAAATCAAGTTGACAAGTTAATTATGCAATACGTGGTATGTGAAATGCGTCCATTAGCAACAGTTGAGAAGCTAGTTTTTAAAGCACTTGTCAAAGGATTGTCTGGTAACAAGAAAGTTATGTGTCGCAAAACGCTTTTGAGTGAACTTGAAGAGCAACACACTGAAATGCTGTCTAGCATAACTGAAAAAATGAAAACTGACAAGTGGATATTCGCAACTGCTGATATATATGGTCTGTCAACACTAACTGAACAAGTTTCGAGAAGTGATTTACGTGATTTAAATACATTTATGTTGATTTTGATTCAAATCACTTTTCAGTGACTGATCTTGAGCTGATTTACAAATCATTTTTGAGTCTGTGATTTGTGATTTTGATTTAATTAATTTCAATTGTGATCTTACCCAACACTGCTTGTGTGACTTGTGTGTAGTCTTAATTTAAGTTTCTTCTTTATTGAATTTATTTATTGTTTATTTTTTATTTTACTTTTATTGATAAGGTGTTTTGGTTTTTTATTTAAAATTTACTATTGATGACTTTGAAAAATATCTGAAAAATATTTTGTAATTTTTTTATATTTTTTGCATGTTTTCTTATTGCAACTTTTTTCAACTGTTTACTGTGTCTTCTGAAACATTCTCCGAATTGTCATTTTTTATAAAATTCCTGCCTTGTGCATAGTGAATCAAAAAAATGCTAAATATGTAGTTTTATGGACATTTTTAAACTAATAACAACTAATTTGATGGCTAAAAAATAGAAACGTCTATGTATTTTTTGTTTCAACTCTTTATTTTTTAAAACCATTCAATATTTGCCTAAACGTTAAGGTTGAAATCAAAAAAATAACTATGAAATCAATATTTACAATTCTGTTTAATTGATTTTTTACAGGGCATGCAAACACAGAACTCCATTTTTAAACAAAGAATTTATTCAAGTTGATCTGCTGGAGTTTTTTGCTTACGGACCATACAATGTGTTTATTGGTTTTTTGAAAACTTTAATATTGTGTTAGGTTGCGTAATAAAATTTATAGTTTCACATTTTTTCATGCCGTACAGGAAAACTAATTTATTTATCATGCTGCAATAAAGCAACTTTTTTACTTTTAAATTAAATAAAAAAAGTTAAAGTGCATTCATTTTTGAGTGCTACTTACAGAACAGACCAGCGGCCACTCTACAATGTTGGCAACTTGCAGATAAGGCTAACGGCGTATGCGGTGTTTTACAGCGCCGCTGGCAGCCCCACATACTACTCGCTAGCTCTACAAGTGCTCTTGAGCACTTTAATTGAAGTTGATACTCATTTATCGACCACTAAACGATGAAACGCTGAGTTAACGTGAGCACGTGCGAGTTAGTTTATTGCTCAAGGAAATTACGTGCCCGGACCTGGAATCGAACCCGGGTACCCCGGATATCCAGGCTGGTGTCTAAACCACTAGACCAAATAACTCATGAATTCTAAAAAATGGTTTAAATACTTTTGTGTCGATATTAGTACAGATTTAGATCATTTGCAACAATGAACTCTAAATATTTGTTTTCAGCGATAATGTTAATACCTTCGTAATAATTCTGCCAAACACTATTTTATAATAAGCAACATATGATTGACGAACAAATCAACCACACGATTACGACAGCTGTTCAATCATTGAAGAAAATAAAGTTTCATCAGTCGACCACAACTACCATCGATCAGATTACCAAACCAAAAATGAGTGCTAGAAATTTCAGTTTTACAGATTTAAAGGCAGGTTTAAAGTTTTGTTAATTTATTCTTGAGAACATTTATGTCTTATGATGAATTAAAGAATACACATCCCTAATTCAATATTATTTAATCATTTTTTAAAGTTTTTCATTTCTACACTTTTAATTAACTTCTCCTATTTAATTTTTAATTTGTTTCTGCTTAACATAACATACCATTGCAAAACAAACACGAAAAACTGACAAGCAAGCCAAATTACGTATAATGTTTGTAAATTTTAACAAAAACTTTCATTATTATTTTTGAGTCCAAAAATGAATTTTCTTGAACATGGCAAAAATACCCACTTTTGCGAAGACACCCCATTTTAACCTTTAATAAGTTTTTTTTTATCTAAGGCTTCCATGAAGCTGGTCTGACAGACATTTAAACATTTATTTGTATTCTGCAAAGTTTAGTGAACAAATTAAAAAAATAGTTTAGAAAATTTAGAAGTAAAGCTAAAATTTGAAACTGCGAAAGTTAATGAAATCTGTTTAGGATCTGAGAAAAAACTTTTTAAACACTTTGTTGAATATAAACTTTAGATTATATTTTTATTGAACAGCTTGACTTGACTGGTAAAGTAAAGCAAATTAGAAAGCAACTCAGTGCACTACCCGTTATTTCGGTGATTTTTTTAATGTTTTAGACTTATTATAATTTTAGTTAATGTGACTTTATTCAATTCTAGGACTGTTCATCAAAGGACTATTCATCAAGGGACTGTTTATCAAAAGACGATTCATCAAGGGACTGTTCATCAAGGACTATTCATCAAGGGACTATTCATCAAAGGACTATTCGTCAAAGGACTATTCATCAAAGGACTATTCATTAAAGGACTATTCATCAAAAAACTATTCATCAAAAGACTATTCATCAAGAGGACGGTTCATCATAATGACTGTTCATCTAATGTTTATTCATCAAACGGACTATTCATAAAAATAAATAATAAAATTGTTCAATATGTTATTTTCAACCAAAATATGTTACCAAAATGTAGGGTAATTTATATCAAATTTACAGTGCTACTGTGCTTGCATCCAAATACTTTATACTTTATAATAGAACTAGCGGGGTACCCTGTGTTTTTAGAGGTTTTTCGATCGTTTTTCTCTCTCGCTCCCGTTTTCTTCTCCGCTTGCTCTCACGCTCCCGGTCGCTCTTTTTTCCCGGGGCCCTCCGAAACCTAGTCAAAGTGGATTTTGAAGTGACGAGTGGACCTGTGATTTTGGGATGTTTTTCAATTCTTTCCTCTTTTATTTAATTAACCTTTGTTGAAAGTAATGAAACAAAAAATTCAGAATTAATTATCTATTAATTTGGTTTGAAATCTTTGTTAGAGAGTTTCATATCTACCATTTCCCTTATATATACGATTTGCTCTAAATGAGCGAGTCTGCATTCAGATTCAGCGTCTCCTTCCAAGGTTTCTTGACCAAGGATACTTTTTTCGCTTAGATGAGACACTCAAATATTACGCCTGCAACCTCGATCACATATCTGCTGTGCGTGGCGAATACTTGCGCTGGAAAACCAAATGGTAGAATGTCCCAGTGGCAGAGCGGCCACATACCGCAGTTGATGTTTTGCAACATTGTGAGGAATCCGTTTACTCCCAGATAAATACGCTGCTGAAACTCTTCATCACGTTGCCCCTCTCTTCCGCGACAGCCGAGAGATCCTTCTCAACTATGCGCAGACTTAAATCATATCTACGCACCACAATGTGACCCATTGAATGGGCTGAATGGGCTTGCCCAGATGACGATCAATCGCGACCTTCCCATTAATGAAGAAGCTGTCATTGACATTGTTCGCAAAAAAGGCGACTGAATTTGTTATGGTAATAAATTGGTTCAAACTAAATGTCCTATAGTTTGATATTACTAATTGTTGTTTAAACTGGCTTTCAGCCTTGACTTTTGTGGGTCGTAAACTTCAAATAAAAACTTAATACATTGGAAATCATTTAATTGATATAAAAAACCTATTTTGTTTTTGAATAAAAGTAGCGGATGCGAATAGCGCTGAGAACAGCTACCATCAATGATCTTATCAGCCAATAGTACCGCTCTTAACAACGCTGGTTGCCATCACTATTTTTTGAAGAAACTTCCTTATTAGCTTGCTACTGTCCGGATAGGACAAAATCTGCTATCGTTAATTTTACCAACTTTCTGATATCGTAGAGAGCTGAAATTTTGCACACAGTCCTAAGTCAGAAGACAACAGCTTCTATTAAAATTTGAGCTCGATCCCAAATTGCCGACCCTAGGAATCGAACCCACGACTTTCACTTTCTCGGTTTCTGACCGATGCGTTCGTCTTGCCGATGTATGACAAAGCTCTATTTTGGTTTGTACTAGCGAGCTGAAATAAGGTATCTATCTATTTAGGTTTGGATAGTGATTTGAACGGGATTGGTTTGTCACAACAGTCTCATCTGATGTAGTTAGTTTACTCTGGTCGCAGCGACTTAAAATTTCCTATGTTCCGATCACTAATCTCTATAATATAGCTAAATCGCTTTTACCATATTACTGCATTAAATTAAAAATGTTGTAAGCAATCTGCCGCCATATAATATAGCAGAATTGCTTTTAGCATATAATGTGGGAGGAAGAGGGTGGATAACAAAAATAAATACTTAAAAGCAGCAAAATGGGAGAAAGTGGGTGGGCTGCAAAAAATTGCAATCTAAACCCCAGTCGCCTAATCTAACATTCTGTTTCCGACATAACTTTTTTGAAACGAGTGCCAAAAAGTTGCAAATAAAATAACAGAAAAATTTTTTAGAAAAAGAAGCAACTTCTTGAAAGATGTTTTGTATTGTCAAAAACCTGCCAAAAAGTAGAAAATAACTTCTGATCACACCTTTTATATTGACAGGAAAGCTGCTTCAGGATTGTTTTTAAAAATGACCAATTATGAGGGAAAGAATACATTTTCTCCATCATATATCACACATGTACATGTACTACACAAAACAATCCTGAAGCAACTTTCCTGTCAATATAAAGGGTGTGAAGTTATTTTCTACTTTTTGGCAGGTTTTTAACAATACAAAACCTCTTTCAAGAAGTTGCCTATTTTTCTAGAAATTGTTTCTATTATTTTATTTTAAATTATATTAATATGTTTAAAATTTATTTTATTAAAGATGAAGAACTGTCTTTTAAAAATACATCAAATTACTTTACACTGAAAATATCTTGGGTATATTTTGATAAAGGTTGTTGAAGAGGAGTGGCTTCAAAATTTGATGAATAGTCCTCTTGATGAATAGACTTTAGATGAACAGTCCTTATGATGAAACGTCCTCTTGATGAATAGTCCTTTGATGAATAGAATTTAGATGAACAATCCTTATGATTGATGTCCGCATACCCTTTATTCATATAATGGTTCTAATTAAAGTAATAAAATTGAGATTGTATGAACGACGAGACGGAGCGGGAAAGCGTTTGTTGACAATAACGTTTTTACTATTTATTTCAGTCTTTAATAGCAATCGATTTCCGAAACTTTATTTTCCAAAAAATAAGCTTTTTGACGGTAAAGTAAAAACTTGCACGATATGTCGAGTGACGCCTTGAATCGACAACATTTAAATATCGCGACACTTAAAACGCTGCTGAAAGCTAATTCTGATAAGATACCAAATTTAAAAAAAAATTATACAGACACCTTAATATTATTGGTTTGACTTTTAATTTATTTCATTTATGAAGCCCCAAGCAGAATTCGAACTGAAAGCTTTAGAAAATGGTGCAAAAATATGGGACGATTTTGCTTTTTCTTCAATGGTAAGCTTAATTGTCAATGACTGACGCAGTAAGTTTCTTACCATTGTTATAGTATCCATGTATCCATCATCATCGTCATCGTCATCATCATCATCATCATCATCATCATCATCATCATCATCATCATCATCATCATCATCATCATCATCATCATCATCATCATCATCATCATCATCATCATCATCATCATCATCATCATCATCATCATCATCATCATCATCATCATCATCATCATCATCATCATCATCATCATCATCATCATCATCATCATCATCATCATCATCATCATCATCATCATCATCATCATCATCATCATCATCATCATCATCATCATCATCATCATCATCATCATCATCATCATCATCATCATCATCATCATCATCATCATCATCATCATCATCATCATCATCATCATCATCATCATCATCATCATCATCATCATCATCATCATCATCATCATCATCATCATCATCATCATCATCATCATCATCATCATCATCATCATCATCATCATCATCATCATCATCATCATCATCATCATTATTGTCTGCCTAAAACGTATTTTCGTATGATTAAAATCTCCTTACGTTTAATTTAGTTCCTTAATAATTGCGATTTTTGCTCTGACAAGAATATTATTAAGAACAAATATAACAGCGAGTGGTTATCAGACAGCAATAATTTTTATTTTTGTTCTATGTCACTCACTTTTTTGCTCACTAGACTACATTTATCTACTTTTAAATATGACAAAAGTTAAAGTTATTAAAATGAAAAAAGTATCAAATGGCTAAAAATTCTAAAAACTTGCTACTTTTTGTATATACTTAAACATGCATTCTATTAAATTTTGGTAATTTTCTATAAAAATTAAATTTTGATTTGATTTCTAAAATTTACAAAGTTGTTATAAACGTTCTAAATACAACAAATGCACATTATAAAACAGAAACTGCAAAAAACTTGTTTTTTACACACTTTTATTTAACTTTACTTCTAAGCCTCTTTTTCATACTGATGTCAAATTTTTGAATTGATTTTTTCAAATTTTTTAGATTATTTAGAACTTTGAAATTTTCAGAAGAGACTTTACCCACTTGCAAAAACAAAATTAAATCATTTCCAAAGCGATTTCAATATTTATTTTGTCACACTTTTTGTGACTTGTGTAATTCCAAATTATTCAATAGATGGCGCTTGCGTTAATTAAAAAAACTTTAAGGTATTCTGACTAAAATTTTCTACTTTTTTTTGGAATTTATCACCATCAGATATACTATTTGGAAAAAAAATTTGTACAATATTTAATACCTAATTTTTTCATTTAAAATAGTTGAATATTGCACTGTCAACTGAATTATTTTCATATTAACAGTTTTTAAGTTCTAGATAGCCAAAAACGTATTAAAATTTTGACTAAAATATTACTATAAACAATGGTAAAACTATTATTGGATTTAGAAAACGATTTGCGTACTGTAAAAATATAAAATTGTGTTTTTGAAAAAAACTTTGTTTTTTTGCATGGACTTGTTCCATTCAATAATTTGTTTGTATGTTTAGATGATAAATAAATGTGGCCAAACGTTCAAATGTTATTTTAAATTTGATGTGAGAGATTCCGTTAGTTTTAGTCACTATTTTCGCAATCTTAGCATTTCTTAAAAAGTTGGTTATCTTGCGGAGTGTTGTGACTATTCCAAATATCCCTTAATTTTTGGAAAAAGTTTTCGAAAGTTCGGAACGACCATTTTTTCAGACCCGATTAAAACCAAGCGTTTGGAAGAAAATCACTTCCGACTCTGATTGCGTGCGAGTATCCTAAAAAACTAAAAGACAAACTTCCATGCATAGTTTCTTTTTTAGTTGATTTCATTCATTGATTATTTTAGAACTGAAAAACTGCTGCATAATGCCAGTTTTTGTGTGTGCAAAAAAGGAAAGCTTTTAGCAGAGCGTGGTTTCGATCCACGGACCTCTGGGTTATGGGCCCAGCACGCTTCCACTGCGCCACTCTGCTGATACTAAATGCGTGTAATTTGTGTTAATAATCAATATTGTTTTGTTATCGCAAGAATCGTTTTGAAAACACTTTGCTGAACATTGAAAATGAGGTGGGAAGTGAAAAAGATGAGGGGGTAAGCATATTAAACAAAAAATATTTTTCATAATGACATTTTTTATAACAATTAAGAAATTTAACGATGCTATTGATTTTGAAACAAAATCACTTTTCAAGAGTTTGATTTATGAAGTTGAAGTATCAAAAGGACTGATCTCCAATTTCAGTGAGCTTGTGCATCAGAAAGAAAAGAAACTAATATCTATGGTTAAAGTTTTTTTAACCATTTAATTTATGTAGCTGTATTACTTAACTTTGCTTAGGATATATTCAAAGCTTTTCATTATTCTTCACTCCATTCATTTAATTTATAAACCAGGCTACATAAAATTATTGTACATTCTTGTTAATCGTCGGCAATTACAGGGGCAGATACGAGACGGGTACCCTGGGGGGGGGGGGTGCGGACCCTCATTTAGATTGCAAAAAACAGCGTTACTTAGCACTCTACTAGCAATTTACCTATGGTACTCAGTGACAGTTGTCATAACGTCCCTTCATTTTTTATTTTAAGCTTGTTTTATCTGTCTACATTGTTTTGAGCTTATATTACTTAAAGTCTATCTAAGTCTTAAAACAAAGTTTTACTTGTTTATGAGACTTGTTATTCAACTTGGACAAAATAAATAAAACATGTTACTAATCTTATTTTTATCGATAGTTCAATCTAATATTTAAAAAGTTATTTAATCGTATTAAATTATATAATTGGATATGATCATGTTAAGAAGTGGCTTTTTTTATTATAAACCTAATCATGCTTTTATTATGGTATATCCTGTATTGTACAGCATTTCACTACAAAAAAGATAAATAAAATTAATTGACTCTTCTAGTCTGCTAAAAACTGTAAAAGAAATATTCAGTTTGAAGCAATAAATCTTGACCAAAGTATATGTTAAAACCTGAAAATCTGACACTTGATTTAAATTAATTGTTCCTACTCTACTCAAGCCCTTTTGATTCTCTTTCTTCACCAATCCTGTATCCGCCCCTGGCAATGATGATAATCAATGTTGAGAGATTCATAACTCTTGACAGCCCCATTTACAGCTGTATAAACCTCGCCATTTATTACATGCTTTTATTAACTTTCACTTGTCCGGATGCCTATTTTAGAGTTCGGAATATCATTATAAAATTTGTCCATTAAAAAAAGTTATAGTTTAATTGCATAATTTTTTTTACAATTCGATGTCGCTATAAAATCGAATAACATGTATTAGAAGCATATTTTTATTTTGAATTAAATTTCACTTGTTAGTCTGCACCAGTTGGACATTGCACACCTTTGTAATGGTTTTACTTTCACTCTCATTTTTTCCCAATTTTCAAGTTATTGAATATTAACTTTATAATAAGTTTTTGCTTTCGTAGATCCATGAAGCTTTAAGCCAACCTTTGCATGACGACATTGAAGAATTTTATAACGAAGGAATTTTTCGTGTTTGTATTTCATTATGTGTTTTTATTAAATCTAACAATAGATCATATGTAGGTAATTCTTTTTGCAATTGGAGTTATTTTAGTTACTGATATATGTGTATCAGCAATATTTAAATTTAAACCGCAAAACGTTTTCAAAGCCGTGACGTAATGCAGGGGACTGGTTTGATGACTTGAAAGTAGCGCTGATAACAAGCGTAAGACTCCAAGTTACCAAGAAAGAAATTATTCAGAATTCAGAAGTGTAATTGTTAATGTACAATTTATAATTTATAATTGTAAACGTTGCTGAATTTGCAGGTTTAATAAATAAATCATGATTTAATTTCTTCTATAAAATGTTTCAACTGTTTTGTTTGGTCATATTGGCTGTTCTTCAGATCACTGAAAACTAATAAACATTCACACTTTCCTTTGTTTTAAATGGCTGATAAATTATATATGGAAGTGCTTGACACTACTCCGTTGATATGCATTTTTCCAATGTCTTTTATCTACTCGTCGTCTCTGTTTGTTTCTCTGTCTGTTTCAAATCTTGCAATCAATTTTTGAGTCACTTCCTGATGAAAGATTTTTTTTTCAAATTTTGCATACATGCTCAAAATAGAAAACAATGCAATATTCAATTATTAGTTTTACAATAAGTCAATTAATTTAGTTAATTAAATTAAATTAAATTAATTAATTAATTAATTAAATTAAATTAAATTAATTAATTTCAAAATTTGTGTTTTAATTACATATAAAAGCATTGGGTTTTAAAAATTCGTTTTTAATTTACTTGTTGATTTGTTCTTTCTAGTAACCTCAAACTCATTATTGCTTATGCAGGTTGTAGAAGAATCTGCATCGTGCAGACCAGTGTATGATATCCTTAAATCAGTTGAAGTTGCCTTCTGTTTTGGCGTTCTCGATCCTTTTGTAAGTTTTTTTGCCTTCCATTCAGTTTTATTATTTTCTTATTGCTGACTAAAAAAAAGTAGCATTAATTGAAAAAAATTCAATTCCAAATCTAGTTATATAATCTCCCAACTTACTAACTCAATCACACTCACTTATGGACCACAAAAGTCTGACGTCACACGAGCTTGACTGGAGTCAAACAAATAATTGAGATCTATAGCCGTACACCTTATTTTTCTTATTCGATATATTTAAACGTCTTAATAACTAGAAATTGTTAAGAATATTGTTTTATAATAGTATTTTTTATTTATTGAGCCTGAAATAAAATTTTTAATATATTTTAAAAATTTTTCTCATTGCTTTATTAAGTTAATATCAACTTGAAAAAATTAGCTATAGCCTGATATAAATTTAATGACAAAGATAAAGCCATTTAAAGCCTTATCGGCACTGAAAACAAGGTTTGTTTGTCTCCAATGTGTATTTTGTGACGTCACGACTTTTGTGGTCCATTCAGTCAAGTGCTCACGTGACAGAAGACTTGATACGCACGCACACACACACTTACACTCGCACTTTAACAAAAAAGTATCTTGAAAGGTGGTTTTTAACATCTTAAACATTATTACGTTTTTTTTTATATTAACTTCCCCATATTTGTTGCTTGCAAGAGGGAATGCGTTAGTAATCTTGTGACGCTTATAAAACATACTTTCCTTCATCCAATTGAGCTAAAATTTAGTGTATTGAATTAGCAATCAACAACTAGGAGGTCATTCATAAAATAAGAAAATAAGGAATATAATGAAAAATAATAAATTATGAATCGCATTTATTTTGGAACCAAAAATTTGGTATGGGAGCCCAAACTTTGTTCTAGTTTTTAAAAATTTTGATTACTGTCGTTATGCGGTCTATTGTAACATGTCTTAAATTTTTTATATGTTTTATTACCTTTCTTTTCTCCGGATGTCCATAAAATGTCCGCGGACGTTTTTAAGTTTGGAAAATCACCATAAGATTCACCCACTTTAAAAAAAAATTATTATTTAGTTATACACATAAATAAAATTCAAAAAGCAAAAGTTAAAAAAAAAACAAATTCAAGAAGCTTGTTTATTCAGTAAAACCAAACAAAAAAGATTAAAAATAAACTTTATTTACCGAGCAGCTTTTTTTCTCCTCCTCTTCTTGTTTTTGCTTTTTTTCTTACCTTATCTCTGTTTTTTCTTTCTCTATGTAGCAATGTCATTACAAACGCTTCTGTTTTCTATCGTGCATCGGAGTTAGGTCAACAGACACTTCAAAACTGATAATGACTTTTTAACTGCATTATTAAATACTAGGATCGTTTCACTTAAACGGGAGAGTGGCATCCATTATCACAGATGGAAAACTATTATTTTTCTTAAAAGAATGGCTTTTTTTGTCTCCATTGGTAGACGTTTTTGTAAGAGTAACTTAACAAATCTTTATAAGTGTTAACCACCAGCCAAACTCAAACAACTTTACATTGATTGATTTACATCTATTGAACCTCTGGTATCAGCAATATTCTACGGTTAGTAGGCCCACTCGTCCAAAAGCCAGTCAACAGTTGGGTTATTCGTTAAATCCGTGGCATGAAGAAATCCGGCAACATTTATATTTTTGTTTTGGCTTTCATTCATATTACAAATGATTTCTGGGGTAAAATTTTGTTGGTAAGTTGTCTGAGTCTAATTAGAAAAAGTGTCATTCTCATTTTTTTTTGTTTAACCCGCCTGTGAAAGTCTGAATGTTTTAAAGATATTTTTACAAATATATTTTATATTGGATTGGTTTTAAAAAACAAGCAATAAAAAACTAAATTGATTGATTTATTGTTAACTAATTATTGTCATCAAGCAAGAACATGCATATAAAATTGTAAGAAAATATTTAAAAAATTGAGTGAAAAATAGTAACAGAGAGCAGCATCCCCAGGGCCTTCTGGATCCACCCTGTTGACGCATATATGCCTTTAACTGCTTGCCGGTTACTGCTTTCCGTGTTGTTCAAGTTTCCAACACAATCAATTTGGGTACTTATATAAACTCGAAACAACACGGACAGCAGTTTTATATAAATACCCAAATTGATTCGAAAGCGCTTCTGACATACAAATCCTTGTAAAAATATTTTTACAAAAACTTTTATTTAGGTTACAATCTCTGTTTGTGTTTTTCTCTGTATGCAAATCTTGCAAGTAAAACTTAACCAGCTTTTTGACTAGTTTCATGTATTGTCTTCCAATATAATATTGAATGACAATACATGATTCAATTAAAAAAAAAGATTCTGTTGAAAAACTCGTTTTTTCCTTTACTTGTTGGTTGTTAAACGTGATTGTTAAGGTTACCTCCATTTTTCCAAAAAATACAAAAAATAACGTTAATTAATTTTATAATAAACAGTAGCTAACTAATTTATTTATTTCTAAAGTTTATCGCAGCCTGAATTTTGAGCTTTTAACGGGTTTGCTTTTTTGTTATTTTTAGAATTTCTTCTGGTTGAGCATGGGTTGGAGTCTTCTCCTGTCTTCAGTTTTTGTACTCATCAAGTATCTCTGCGTGCCAAACATAGATGATTTTAAGAAAAAGTTTGAATTTATTTTGGATATTTGCCTTGCATAGCTGACTTCTACCAGCAAACCACAAAGTCGTACAACATTATTTTTATTAGAGACTAAACTTTTAAGTGAACGTTCATGAATACCCACTGGCGTATGCAAATAAAGTTTTAAAGGGGGTCAAATAGAGGGATCATACGGATGGATGATTTTCAACATAGGCTGTATTGTTTAATAAAAAGTGAAGGGATAGAAAGGTTTTTTTTATCATAGGCTAAACGTTTCTATAAATAGTTTATCTAATTTTGTAATAGTATTTTAACCCCAAACTGTTTTCAAAAAAATTTTAAATGCAATATAACCGTTTATAAAATCTACACAAATTTTAATTGCCTTTTATACTTTCCAAACTCATCAATAACTTTGTTGTGATCCAAGCCAATATTCTTATTAATAAATAAATGGCTGAGAATATTTAGTCTGTCTTCGCACAATATTCTTAGTAATAAACAAGAATATGCAAATAGGCTGAGACTTTTTAGCCTGTCTTCAAACAAATCGCACATTTTCGACCTCAAATAACTTTTTATATATTTTAAGACACTAAGGGGTCGTTTTCCATGTGCGTTGGTGACCGCAAAATTTCAAATTTTCTAACGTAAAATTAAACCATTAGTAACAGGTAGGTTTTTAGAGGCCCACCAAAGTGAGTTGCCCCCGGCCCTCATTCATTCTGTCGCTCGACGGGTCTATGTGATTGTTGAATCTTTCGTCAGCTCTGTGGTGCAGGTGTCAATAAATGACAAGAGTTACGCTCTTTTGAAGTACTGCTGGGCAGTTTTCTATTGTCCAAATATTGTGTCGCCGGTAAAGGGGGGGCATGGCACTCATGGCAGGACGGTCTTCTCCTAAATACGCCATTGCAGTAATGGATCATTATATGGAACCATCAATATATTACGGACTCAATAAACTCCAGATTTTTCCACCCTCCTTTTCCTTGTTTCACCTCATATCTGCCCATATTAGTAAAATAAATAAAATCTAAACCGGAACTTAATTTCATCTCTAAGCTTACAAAAACTTAAACCCACCTCCCACGATTAGCACATACGCAAGGGTGGCCTTACACCAACACCCATTATGAAAATGAAAAAAAAATAATATTTTTAAATCCCTTATATTAAATTCACCGCCGGTCTTGCTTGCTTGCTGGAATGTTTGCAAACCTTGCAAGTGAAAATTGACTTTCGGTCATCCAACTGTGCAGTCTCATAAATAGTCTTGACTTTCTGACATTAAATAAAACTTTAATAGACCTGGTCTCATCATATCTGCCCATATTAGTAAAATAAATCAAATCTAAACCGGAACTTAATTTCGTCTCTAAGCTTACAAAAACTAAAAATTCGTATCTATTCAGTTAATTTCAATTTAATTTTCTTAAGTTTCAAATACGGTCTGTAACCCATTGGATAACTTAGAATAACTAGCATTTCTTTGTTGTGCTTATCATCAACAGATGTCATCAGAACCTCGTCATCATCATCATCATCAGCTTCGGCTGCAGATGTGGCAACATGCGTAACTTCATCAATGTGTCGATGACGTTTTAAGCTTGCTTATGATGCATGATATAAGATGCACTTAAGACAAATTTTAAGCTTTTTTAATGTATATATCAATATATAATACTACTTAATTTGTTGCGTAGTCCATACGCATCTGTTGGAACACCCCTCTTTTCCCATGTGCGCTCTTACTTAAATCATTTAATCGGGATACGTCCCGTTTAACTTTCCGTGTGTACGTAATATAAGGATGATCCATATGTAGTTTTTAAATGTAAGCAGATGAAGATAACGTTTGATTATGGAAAAATGGCTTTATCAATTTTGTTTCAGTGTTATTCAATTTTGTGTTGATAAGAGAGTATTTTTAAATTAATTTTTTACCATTTTTACATTCAAGCATCCGTACCTTATATGAACGCACCGGCAAGGCAATTAACATGGTGAAATCAGGAAGGTTTACAGCCGTAAACATTATCATGGCAAGTGGAGGACATCTAGAAATTAGAAACCCTTTTAAACATAAATGATTTTTTTTTCTTTTGTGTTTTAACATAAAAGCAGTTAGCAACAATGTTAGTAATGAAGTACTGATTATATCAATTAATTGGTGGACGATGTCCTTTTTGGTGCATTATCTGGGATGGACATGAATAACTAAGATTTTAATTACAATAGCTTATATGTGTTTTTTTAAGTTTTGACAGCCATATCATTGCTGTGAAATAAACTCCCGACAAATTTTAAGTTGAAAAAAATAAAGTTAAGTGTTTGCAACAAAGGAACGTTGTCTGTGTTCATGCCTGGTCCATCGTTGTGACTTTTTTGATGAATTCTGGAATAAAATCAGAATTTTTAAATCAGTAGGCAAAAACAATTTTGTGGTGACATAAGGGTCGATGTCACCCAGTGCAGTAATTCATAGGTGTCACCCCCTCATGACTCCCTAAGACCGCAGAAAAAATTCAAAAATCAGCATTTTCTTCTAAAAACAGTTGATGACTAAGGGGAATGAAATAATGAAATAAATCAATTATTTTTGTTGAAAAAATGTATACGAATAATTCTTTTAGTGATATAGAGTCAGGCAGTATCATTAATATTTTGTGTCACCCAAAACGGTCGGCATTACCTGCACCTCGGCACCCCCTACCATTTTGTTACATTGAAAATGAGGTCGCCTTTGCAAAGAGAAGTTAAATTGCGCTTGTTTGTTTTTTGCCCATCAAGAATCAGGCTCTGATTCTGGCAATGGCGCAGCCAGATATTTTTGTATTTATTTTTCTGTGTTTTTATCATCATTAAAACCAGTTAATTAATATATTTACATGCAGTCAGAGTTTTTTGGAATTATTTTAGGGGGTTCTAATCTCAAAACATTTTTCGGTGCGCCATTCGGCTCTGGACATTTTAAACAAAATTTGAGTTTAAATTATACTATTAACTGACCAATATAATTGAATGTATTCTCGTCTTTTCTGCCTCCTGACATTTTGATGAGTTCATCAATCTGAGCTGGAGTCAGGTGTTCTTCACTTTTTTCAAGCCAGTTTCTCAACTCACAGGTGTTTACTAATCCAACCTGAATGTATTTTAAATATAAATTATTGTGTTGTTGTACTCTTTAAAAAGACGCTGCAAAAAAAACTCTCCTGATTATACATTCTGAAAAAAATATCTCAGGTATTTGATGTAATAAAAGTAAAATATAGATTAATTTTGCTAACAAGAAAGTAATATTGTCACTAAAAAGAGATATAGATGAAGGTACTAGAACAACCACCGTGTATGCAGCAAGTTTAATGAATTATATAAACCGAAACTCGGATGCCTTAAAGATGTTGAATTTGAGACAAAGTTCAAACATAAATTGGAACCGTTTTCTCCAAGCCCAGGACAGTCTGTTTCTTATTCTGGCAGATTTAAATGATGCTTATAACGCTGGAATAAGAAATGGATTACGACACAATTTAATTGCTACAGAACTCCAGTAGTTCCAGTCAGAAAACCACTTCAACCGAAACAAGAGAAAGCTGGACTGAGAATCTGTGTGGAGATTATTCGGTAATGGTCAACTCACAACTTGTGGTCTACCGTTACTCAATGCTACTGTCAGAGGATCAGATGAAAGCAAACTGGAAAAAAGTTTCTGCTGGCGTAAAATTATCAATCCTACCAAAGCACATCTCCATTCTCCACGAATTGATGACGATGCAGGATATGTGTAAACCATGACATACATTTTTGGTAACAAATTGGATGGTGCTGCTGGATGTTTACTCTAAGTATCTATGAACGGATACATTCCACATTTTCCAGCACGACACAAATAACAATTAATGTGTTTGAAGATTTTGCTCAACAAAGGTGACTGGGCTACGAGACTAAAAAACAAAAAGGGTCGAGTTTATAGTTTGTTAAACCACTTTAATAAAATCCCACCTCTTGTCTGTCAAAAACTTTAAACGCTTCTGTTAGTTCATCAATAGCTTCAAATGTGCTCTTGAAGTTAAAGTTTGAAAGAAGACTTATAAATTCGTTTACATCTATTTCATCAGTTTCTATTAAAAAAAATAAATGTTTTATTGTGAGAATAGAACATAATTAAACAAAAAATTAGTTATAAAACAAAAAACCAAATTGATTTACCTTTTTTATTGGCTTCAACAAACAGTCTGTGCACGTCTCTGCACGAAGGATTCTGTCCTAATGCTCTTAAAGCTTTAACAACCAGACATCCACTGATCTTGCCTTGTTGTGATTGGTCAAGCATTGCAAAGCATTCTTTCATTTCTGACTTTTACAAAAATGATCATTAAAATTTTTTCATAAATCTCAGCATTTAGCTTATGCAAATATAATAGGTGTATTAGTAGTGAATTGACCGACCGACCTGCAAATGTTTCACAGTCGAATACTTTTTCTTTGATTTCTGCATTTTCTCGAACTTCATTATCATCGTTCTGAGTATCCATAGTGGTTATATTAATAATCTTCTAACATAAAAAATTTTAATAAAATAATTTCTATGGTAGATTATAACAAAGACCGCTCTAAAGTTAAAATAACAAAAGTTTTGTTTGGTCACTATAGTGACGGACTGTCATTTTCCAAGCGCTGAATTCATTGTTCTATGCTTAAAGTTTTGTTTCTTGATTAACTATTTATTTGCCTGTCCCATGAACGGATGTTTTAACAATACGATGAAATTTTGAATGAAAAGAAACTCAATTTAAATAAAGAATAAATTCTGGAATTTGTTTTATTAATCTATATATATATATATATATATATATATATATATATATATATATATATATATATATATATATATATATATATATATAGAGAGAGAGAGAGAGAGAGAGAGAGAGAGAGAGAGAGAGAGAGAGAGAGAGAGAGAGAGAGAGAGAGAGAGAGAGAGAGAGAGAGAGAGAGAGAGAGAGAAAGAGAGAGAGAGAGAGAGAGAGAAGAGAGAGAGAGAGAGAGAGAGAGAGAGAGAGAGAGAGAGAGAGAGAGAGAGAGAGAGCAAAAGAACAACCGGGAAAGGAAAAGCGATTGGTAACGGGAGAGCAAGCGGGACTGGGAAAGCGACCGGGAGCGGGAAAGTGACCGAGAGCGGGAAAGCGACCGGGAGCGGAAGAGCAAGCGGTGAAGGAAACGGGAGCGAAAGAGAAAAACAAAAAAAAAACTCTAAAATTCCCGGCCAACGCCAGGTACCCCGCTCGTTATTTAATAATTTTATATTCAAGGCCGGTACTCCGTCAAATGGGCTCAAGACAAAAGGGCCCCGACAAAAGGGCCCTGACATTACGGCCCCCGACATATAGGCCCCGTCAAAATGGCCCCGTCAAAGAGCCCCGACAAAAGGGGCCCTTAATTTTTAGATTACATCAAAGCGTTTACGTTGTTTTTACAAACTTTTTACAAACTTTTCACAAACATGTTTGTAAAATGTTTGTGAAAAGTTTGTAAAAAGGGCCCGCGTTTTTGACCGCATTGCTTAAAGCTTACTTTCTATAGCCGAGATTTTCTGTATATTTGTGTACATAAGAATATCATATGTAATAGTCGCTTTCTTTTAGTTATTTATTGAAAATCATTTTTTTAAATTATTTTCTTCATGATTAATTGTAATTTGACAAAAATTTATAAACAGTAAAAAATGAAAAATATTACAAAGCACAGAATTATTAAACAGCATTCTTAATCTGTATATATAGACTGTCTGCGTGTGTGTGTGGGTATGTTCTTTATGCATTGCTACACCATTTATCCGATCGTAATGAAATTTTCTCACAACTTTGAGAGTCAATAGAGAAACGTTTTTGTGAAAAAATTAAAATCGGTCAAAAAATGAGCGAGTGGTAGCGGAATAGCGAGCCGAAACTGGAACTACAAAATGAACGAGAACGGGAAAACAAGCGGGAACAGAAAAGCGACCGAGAACGAAAAAGGAAGCGAGAAAGGGAAAACGACTAGGAAGAGGAGAGCAAGCGGGAGCGGGAAAGCGATCGGGAGCCGTAATGTGACTGGGAGTGGAAAAGTATCCGGGAGCGGGAAAGTGACCGGGAGCGGGAAAGCGATCGAGAACGGGAAAGCGACCGGGAGCGTGAGAAAAGCTGGAGCGAGAGAGGAAAACCTTTAAAACACCCGGACAACATCGGGTACCCCGCTAGTGATAATTAAAAAACGTAAAATTTTATTTCCAATAATCAAACATGAACATGAAACTATCGTAATAGTTTCGTCGATACATGAAACCAGAGGCGTGGATTCAGCAAAATGTTGAGGGGGGCGAAGATTTTTTAACTCAAACCCAGAAAATCTTCAAACAAAAATGACCATCCCAATATATATTTGTATGTTGCATGTTCATGTAAATCATCATATTAGTTAAAAAACAGTTTAAAAATGTTAACTTTTATTTAATATTGAATGCAGACAAAAAGCGTTTAAATTATGGATGTAACAAAGGGTATCGCCGTTCTTTCATTTTTACAAAATTGTCCACTGAATCATCAAGATAAAATAGACTAAAGCTAATAAAAGATTGAAAAATAATAGCAGAGTAACTGGATATTAATCAACAAGTATGATAAATATTGCTTTCATCAAATAATCTAAATACTCAATCGTGTGTGAGCTAATAAAAATAATTTAAAATGAATTAGAAAAATCTTGGTGAGAGAGCTCAAGCAACTGGGTAGGATAAGAATACGCTAATTGTTCCTCAAGCTAGGACAGATACACGAGAAAGCAAGCAATCAATCTATTAAATTTCTATTGCGCTATTTCTTTGGCGTTCAATAGCGCTCGGACACGAACTTATTAAACAGATAAGTTTAAAGCCCCGACGGAAAACTGTGAGAGAAGTAGATTTAGTAATTGAAGTATGAAAAGAGGTTCAGAGAAAGGGACCAGAGTAGGAAAAAGAGCGTTTAGAAAAAGAATGCTTAACAGAAAAGAAAAGTGGAGAAGAGCAATTTTTTATTTTAAACATTAGTAAGCAAGTTTTAAAAATCATCCTATATCTAAGTGGAAGCCAGAGAAGAAGAGAAGAAAAAAAAAAGATGGAAAGATATGAGAAAAGTAAGAGGGACGAGAAACTAAGCACTAAAAGATTGAAAAATATTAGCAGTAGATTATAAGTAATATAATTTAAAAAGTATGATTAATACTGTTTTTATCAACTAATCTAAATACTCGATCATGTATTAGCTAAAAAAGATATTTTTTCTATTTGGTGGAAAAATCTTGAGGGGGGCCATGGCCCCCCTCAGCCCTCCCCAATCCACGCCTCTGCATGAAACTAATTTGATCAACAGCTGACCCTTCAGAAAATAGTGTGAATATTACTTTATATTACAATCATGTAAGAACTATCCATTTTAATTCGCCCACGAAGTTGTTCAAAGAACGCCCGATTATACAAATCTTTATTACTTTTTAACTTGCAAGTTTCGACTATTTTTTCAGCCAGCCTATAAACTATTTTCAGGCGCTCACATATTGCTAGTATAAATAAATATCTTGACTACTGAGCCTATATATCTATGACTGAGCCCTTTTTAATTTTCGTAGGTGCACTTACAGAAAAAAATTAATCGACCCACATTCTATTTCGTATATACACTCTTAAACCCAGAAAAATATTAAGTGTGTCTGCTAAAAATGTAAAGAAAAATTTAATTCACACACATCACGATTTTCAGAAAACAAACTGAACAAACTGAACAATTGAACATAGATATCGTAATTGGTGGAACCATAGATGTGGAACTGTCACCTGCTAGTAGTGAAATCCGTTGTTGTGGCAAAAAAGTTATACATTATCGCTAGCCCCAAAACACGCATTGTAAACAATATGAGTAAATACCGAATATCATTTAGATACTTAAACTTAGTTTCATTATAAAGCTGTTGTAAGACTTACAAAGTTATAAAGAGACTGGGGCAAGCAAGGTATATAAGCAATATAATTTGGGATACTGTTAATCACCAGTTATACTTTTTATTAATAGTTAATAGTAATTAATACCCTAGCCTTCTTCCTACAATTCACAATTCACAATTCTGGATTCTACCTACTAAGCCTTAGCCTAGCCTTTTCGGCCATAGCCTTGAAATTTCAATGGAAAGTGATGATGACATGTGTAGTGCTGTTTCATACCTTAAAGAAGGTCTTGATTTGAATTTAGTACAAGAAGGAGTTTGTTTTGAAACCTCACTTATTGAATCTAACCTGGAAGGTAAGTTAAAATTTTTGAGTAATCCTTCACATAAGGGCAGGAAAATGAATTATTTTATAGTTTTCTCTTTTCTTTAAATTACTTTAAAACAGGAGAAAAATAGGCCAATGAAATTTTAATAGTCATTTAAGTGCAGTATTAAATTAAATTAAAGTTTAGGATACTTTTGAAAGAATATCTGCTGAAGCTAAACCTTGACAAGCAGAGTAATGCACAGGCATTGAGAAAAAAAATACAAAACTTTTATAAAAAACAGAAATTGAGTAAAGTTTCACATTAACGGCAACCTATTTTTAGAATCGGCGGAGTAATACAATTTCAGGATTAGCGTAGCATGTCCCCATAATCACAACATTTTATTGAAATGGTGCGAAAAAATAATTTTATGTTTTATAATTTTTTAAACAATTAAATTTTGTTAAAATATTTCCTAAGTTGATGAATTTGTGTTAACCACTCAGAGTCACCGAGCGGTGAGAGGAAAATTTATACTGTGCTATATGTTAAAATTCTTACTTTGATAATTTAGAATTTTTTATTAAAATATGTTTACATTAAAAACTATTTTTACCACATTTTTCTTAACTTGCTTTCTTGTTTGTCCACGATTTATATTATATATTATATTATATATACATTATTTATATATAACTAGCGGGGTTACCCGGCGTTGCCCGGGGTTTTTTAGAGGTTTTTCTAATGTTTGTCTCTCTCGCTCCCGTTTCCTTCTCCACTTTCCCGTTTTCGTCGCGTTCCCGGTCGCTTTTCCGCTCTCGGTCGTTTTCCAGCTCCCGTTCGCTTTCCCGCTCAGAAGTTTTGTTATCGATTTTCTCTCTTGCTCGCGTTTCCTTCCAAGCTTGCTCTCCCGATTCCAGTCGCTTTCCGCGTTCCCGGTCGCTTTCCGCGTTCCCGGTCGCTTTCCGCGTTCCCGGTCGCTTTCCGCGTTCCCGGTCGCTTTCCCGTTCCCGGTCGCTTTCCCGTTCCCGGTGGCTTTTCCGTTCCCGGTGGCTTTTCCGTTCCCGGTCGCTTTCCCGTTCCCGGTCGCTTTCCCGTTCCCGGTCGCTTTCCCGCTCCCGGTCGCTTTCCCGCTCACGTTTGCTCTCCCATTCCCGCTCACGCTTGCTTTTCCGTTCCCGCTCGCTGTCCGTTCCGGGTCGCTTTCCCGTTTCTATAATAGACAAACTATCCCACAAACATTCATATATATATATATATATATATATATATATATATATATATATATATATATATATATATATATATATATATATATATATATATATATATATATATACTAGCGGAGATACCCGGCGTTGCCCTGGGTTTTTAGAGGTTTTTCTAATGTTTGTCTCTCTCGCTCCCGTTTCCTTCTCCACTTTCCCGTTTTCGTCGCGTTCCCGGTCGCTTTTCCGCTCTCGGTCGTTTTTCAGCTCCTGGTCGCTTTCCCGCTCAGAAGTTTTGTTATCGATTTTCTCTCTTGCTCGCGTTTCCTTCCAAGCTTGCTCTCCCGATTCCAGTCGCTTTCCGCGTTCCCGGTCGCTTTCCGCGTTCCCGGTCGCTTTCCGCGTTCCCGGTCGCTTTCCGCGTTCCCGTTCGCTTTCCGCGTTCCCGGTCGCTTTCCGCGTTCCCGGTCGCTTTCCCGTTCCCTCTCACGCTTGCTCTCCCGTTCCCGGTCACGCTTGCTCTCCCATTCCCGGTCACGGTTGCTCTCCCGTTCCCGTTCACGCTCATTTTCTCTTTTCCATTCTTTCATAACTTCTGTTAGCCTATAAAACGTAAAATAGATTTGCTAAAACTATCTATATATATAAAAATGAATGTTTGTATGTATATATGTATATATGTTAATGGCGTTTATGCATTGCTACACCATTCATCCGATCGTAATGAAATTTTCACACAACCTTGAGAGTCAAGGGGAATCAAATATAAAAAAAAAATTTGAAATCTGTCACAAAATGAGCGGAGCGGAGCGGGTGAGCGAGCGGGAACTACATATATCGTCATATATTGAAAATTGGCTAAAAATACAATTTCAAATCTTTCTATCGAATTAATTATGCCACCTAAACGAAAAGCTATTGATTCCACAGTTTATTCGCAATATATATATATATATATATA
>OZ022239.1:15052186-15386673 GCA_963978895.1 Erpobdella octoculata
AGAGAAAACAAATAAATATATATATATATATATATACGTTTTTCTAATGCACTAAAAAGAAGAAAATAAAATATTAAAAAACCTTTTAAAATACCAAGTTTTTGTGAACTGAAATGAAGAAAATAATTTTGCTCTTGGCTGTGTGAGAAATGTCTTGATGGAGGCATGCATTAATTGTGGACATTCGTTCAACAAACAAGCCATACATTTTTAAAACTTAAAACGTGGAGCGCCATTTATATTCAAAAAAGCGTTCTTCCTGCTTAAAAACAGCAGATGGTTAGTTTGAATGAAAGGCGCCCCACGTTTTAAGTTTTAAAAATTTATGGCCATGTTTGTTATACGAATGTCCACAATTAATGCATGCCTCCATCAAGACATTTCTCACACAGCCAAGAAAAAAATTATATTCTTCTTTTCAGTTCACAAAAACATGGTATTTTATAAGGCTGGGCCCGATTAATCGGCGTACGCATAATCGGGGCCGATTATTGACATATCAGCATAATCGGTTATCGGGAAAAATAATCGGAGCCGATTAAATATTTTTTAAAAACTGGTTTGTATATTATCTAGTGAAAGTACGGCAACTGATAAAAAAGTCTATCACCGTGCCGTGAATGAAAGTTGAAATAATAGAAATAAAAATGAAATCAAAGGTTTCAGTATCCCTATTTAGCGAAAATAGCTAGACGCTATTTATCTGCACCAGCTTCCAGCGTGCCAAGTGAGCAGCTCTTCAAAGGCGCTGGAGAAATTTTTTTGGATCGGCGTGGATCGTTGCTCGCCGAGAAGGGAGAAATGTTATTATTACTTAAATATAAATTACCTCAACTTGGCTTTAATTATTTTATTAACTCTTGAACTGTAGCTATCTTCAATATAAATTTTTATCCATTTTGTATTTTTATTAGTTTAGAATTAATTACTGGATTATTATTTTATTCTTTTCAATATTATAATTAGTTTCAACATTGAATGACTTGACAAAATTTTCTGGATTTTTAATAAATAATTATTGTTCTATGGTTGTGTGAACGTTGGTTGAATTATCACGGCTAGCGCATGCAAGCAGCAAAACACGCGCTTGTAATATGGCGGTATGTTTCGGAAGAAGCATTTTCACTAAAGAAATAGTAAGTATAAAATAATCGGCATTATAATCGGTATCGGCAATTTTAATAATCGGCTATACGCGGTATCGGCATAATTGGCAAAAAGTCATATCGGAACAGCCTTAGTATTTTAAATGGTTTTTTTTAAATATTTTATGTAATTCTTTATTTTAATTAAGTTGTATCCTCAGCATACCTTGTCACTCTCATGTGCAATGTAAATAGTTCATCGAAGGGTACTATTTATTGCTTTTAAAAGTTTCAAAATTTACGATGAACGTTGTTTTTTGTGTGAAATCTTGGTAAAATTTATGTTTTCTTATGCAAGTGTTGCCACATTTTTTGCTTTTTTAAGCATGAAAATGGGGGTGTCATTTGATGTTGTTTTATGGCTAAAATTATTCATTCTCCTAAGGTGAAAGATTAACAGATTTTGCTGTTTTAATTATTAATTTTTTGTTGTTGTTTTGTCAGACATTGAGTCCATCTATTCAAGCTGTTACAGTGATGATAAAGACAAACAAAATTCTATCAGAAGTCTGGATTGGTCAAACTCTAACTCATTTGAGAATCTCGCAAAAAAATGTAAAGCCATCACAGATGATAATTTGGTCATGAAGCAAACATTGAATGTGGGAAAAGGTTCTGTTGTACCACCGTTTTCAAGTGTAGTTGGTGAGTGTTTGTGTTTATTTTCAAGATCCGTTGGTGTTAATAACAGTGCACTCACTATCAGTAGCACAAATGACTATTAATAGTGGTGGGCTTGTTGTTTATAGAGCTGGTAGTTGGTGAGCTGGTTATTTAAAATATAAAACGGTTTATCTGCATTTTAAATTGCAGTGAAAATAATAACAAATAATAATGAAAGTTATTTGCAAAATTTCTTTTAAGTAACATTTACTTGAGAAAAGATTGACTGGTGCCAGATGCCAATGGTGCATGACAGTAAAATGCTCGTGTAAATGCTCCCATGCATGCAATGACATCTTGGTAGCCGAGAGTTTTGAATGTTGGTTGCTTTCCAACTTTCAATGCGCCGGTGTATTCACGCACGCAAGCCACAATACTTATTAAATAAGCGACTTTATTGGTCGAGCATATCTAAAGACAAAAATAGACTGTTTTTAGTATATTTTAACTATGAAACGAAAAAATTAACAAATAATTTTTTTATTCAATATTAATATTATAGGCAATGTTACAATTAGCTAAAAATTATGAAAATTAGTGACAATTTAGAATGAAGTATAAATTGGAAGGAATATACATAAGTTTTCATTTTAGTTTCATCGGTATTGGAAGGCGTCTGCATAAAAAATCCTATCGGTATCTCTTTTTAATAGCTTGAAACTAATAAATAATGTAAAACCCAAGTAATAAAAGTTATTACGCAATTGTACACGGTCAGTCCTAAAGATTAAAATAGGTTTTGCATGATGGGCTAGCTCTGGTTGAAGCATAAACTATTATGAAAACATGTATACAAATTAGAATTATAAAGACTGAGAGTAAGTAAACAATAGATAAACAAATTACCGCCGTGTTATGCGAAATTGTGCTAACATACATACATACATACATGCATGCACATACATACATACTGACATCAGATGCTGATTTTTTTCAAAGACATTTCACGAATAACTTTCATTTTAAATTTCTTCCCTTAGAGACTGTTTATTTAAATAAGGCGTTTTGTTCCGAAGTTACATTAGGAAATGAAACAAATTCAGAATAAGCATTTACACATTTTAAATGAATTGTTCTTAATAATTATTTAAAAAAAATTAAGTTGTTTTATTAGAAAGACTCATTATTTTATAAATCTTAAGTGCAGCACCATGTTGTCAATAGTAATATGTGTGTGCTGTTAACATTGTGCAGTATTGAACTGTTAATAAATTCTATAAATAATAAATTTGACCAAGATGTGTTTTTAATTTTTTTTTTTTTTTTTTTTTTTTTTTTATAATAGTTTATAGTCCTTTACACCATGTGTTTTAAGACTCTAATGGCTGTATGTAGGAAGCACTTAAGTACTTCCTGTCGTGGATCAGAATTTGATCCTTTTTACTTTTCCCTCCTCCTTTCTCCAGGCTTGGGACTGGCTCGCAATAAGCGAGGCGGAGTTATGTGTCTTTAATGAATTTATTGTAGTAATATTTACTTGAAGATTTTATTTTATCTTTAAATAATATTCGGTTTGTTTGAGTATATTTATGCATATTTCTGCACTATATATTTTGACGTACAATAAATTATTGAAAATTCCAGTTCACTACAGTGTATATTTAGAGTACTCAGAGGAACCTTTTGACTCAACAAAACTGAGAAAACAGCCATTTAGGTTTGAATTAGGTAAACAATATTTTTAATATTCATTTTTTTTTATTACCACCATAGTCTCATATTTTCTCTCTTCCAGCTGCTGTTAAAATAATATCATTTGTTGTTGATGTATCAAGCACACCGTTCTGTTTTTGATTTTAATTTTACTTTATTTTTATATTTTATTAAGGAAGTGGGTCTACTGTTGAGGGCTTCAATATTGCAGTTGGGACAATGCGAAAAAAGGAAGTATCAATGTTTCTCATCTATCCCGAGTATGCCTTTGGTGTGAACGGCATCCCTCCCAGAATTCCAAAAAATGCGATTTGTGGGTTTTATATCTATTTAATTTATTTATACTATTTTCAAGTGTTTATACAAATGTCTTTTTATCATACTTATTTCTTTAACACTATAATGAGTGTTTTTTAAATCATGGACATGATATATATATATATTTTCAAATCTTTTATATTGACTTTGATTGTGTTTGTGGCTGGCAAAATCTTGGATTTAATTGACCCACTTACAGTCAATCTAGCTGAAATTTGAAATAGAGACTCATTCTTAATGACAATGCGATCTAATAACATTTATGAATGATTTTAAACTCGCTAACTCCCAGCTTTTTTAAATCAATTTCTGAATTTTATGAGCTTCCATTATCCAATTTAGCTGAACTTTTAATACAAAGACTTTTTCGTGACAAGAATGAAATCTATTAAATTTTGGTTATTTTCCATACCACCACCAAGTTGTTTTGATGAAATTTTCTATCATGGGTGAGCAAATCAATCAATTTCTGTCGTACAATCGAGCTGAAACCTACAACATAAACTCGTTCCAAATAGCAATGCATTCTAATTAATTTTTAGACCCCTTACTCATCAAATCAGCTTTTACAGCTTTCTAAGTGAAATTTAGATTTCATAGATGCCAATTCTTGGTGGTGTTATTTGTTTGATAATAGTTTATAATCATTTACACCCGGATTGATATGGCTGTATGTAGGAAATAACAAAGTACTTTCTGTCGCGGATCATAATTTGATCCCGTTTTTTTTGTTTTCCCTCCTTTATCCAGGCATGGAAGTGGCTCACAATTAGCAAGGCAGAGTTTTTGTTAGGATTAATAAATGAAGTATTTGTAGAACAAGCTGTGTTGTTTAAGATCATTCAAGGCTAAATGATCAGTTTTGACTGACATCATTTTCAGAGCACTATTGACTATTATAAATATTTAATAGTTCATTAAAATGAAAATACTGCCTAACTTGATATTGTTTTTATTTTCTTCACAATAGGTCTTTATTTGATAGAATTGATAGACTTTCAACCTATCGGAGGAGATACACATGACTACTTTGCTCTCCCAATGGTGTGTTAACATAATTTTATATTACTTGAATCATGAAAGATTGAATTATATTTTAAAATAATGATATTTGTTTTATTTGTTTTGTGATACTTTTTTAACTATATTTTTTAGGTTCACTTTTGCTAAAGTAAAGTTTCAATAGATGAAGCTTCAAACTAACTTTATTATTAAGTTTATAAGATTATAGTTGCACTGTATTAATGTATTGGACTTTTGCAATATTTTCCCCTCTCATTCGTTGATACACTGCAGGCATTCCTTTAGGGTTTGAACCGTTGACTTTCCTGTCTCCAGATGAAGAGTGTGCCACCATCACCTCTCAGAATAATATTATTATTAATAGTTTTTTTTATATCAATCATTTGTGATTTTGTAAAACTTTTAATAGTCAGAAAGGAATTCTATACTAAATAATCAGTATTATTTTTATACAAAATTTCAGAGTGAAAGAAAGCACGCCTCATTTGAAGTCATGTTGAAAGCTTACAAAGATATAGCAAATGTACATTTTTTTATAAATTTCATACATTTTATTTTATTTTGTTTATCATTGTTTATCATTGTTTATTGGGCATACAAAAACACATCAAAGAAACACATAAAAATTGAAATAAAAGCATGCAACAAAAAATGAATGAGTAGTGCCCAAAAGGAACATCCGAAGAGATGAATCTCGCTTGAGGATGACCAGTGCAGATGAAACATTTACGAATAATAATAATACAGGTACATACAATACAATAAATTTAGAATGGTAATATAACTGAAATAAATTACTAAGATGAACAAAATAACAAAATTTAACATTTAATAATATACAATATACGTTCGAATCTGAGATGATAGAATATATTATAATTTTAATAAGTGAGATTTAAGACGAGATTTAAATAATGAAAAGGACTCAGAGGACTGTATTGAAATAGGGATGACTGAATATGTACGCGGACCTAAACATTTAATAGAAAAGGTTTTTAGTCTTGTGTTTGCAAATTCTGGACGGAAAAGATTAGATGATCGCAAAAAATGGGTATGAATATCGGACGACTTTAAGAAGAAATCATGAAAGGATTGAGGTAGAGTAGAATTAGAATATTTATACATAAAAGAACCAATTTGAAACAGATTGACTTGATAAATGTTTAAAAGCGTATGTTCAGTAAATTTTGACTTACAAGAAGAAAGAGGATGTAAAAAAAAAATAATACGGATGAGTCGTTTGAGCAAAATGTGTAAAGAAAGAAGACGAGTTGGGTAATTAGAAGCCCAAACAATATTGCAGTAAGAAATATAGGGAAAGACAAATGCATAATACAACATAATACAAGTTTTTGTATTAATAATTTGTTTAATAATTTTAAATATTGAACATATGATATTAATTAACCATTTAAAGACATAATTTATATTAATTTATTATTTCGCGCTCAGAGGAAAACATGGGTTTTTCGCTCGTATTTAAATAATTTAAATAGCTTGGAGCATTTTTTCTTTTTTTGTGTGTACGTTATGCAAAAAATTATAAAGTCCAAATATTTTTAAAATCAACAATAATTAAAATTTCTAATCAATTTCTTATACTATAAGCAATAAGTCCAATAAGTTAATTACATGGCAAACATTGTAGAGGTGCATATTCAGTGCTAGACACTTTTGGCTTTTTTTTTAACTGTTGGAAGACTTGCTTGTTAAATGTTTGCTTGGTAGCCATAATATTTAATAATTTTATAATTTTATTTTGAACAGAAAAGCAAACAATTATTCCAAGAAAGCAAGTTTTTAGCAGCCAAGAGATCTTTCACTCAGGTGATGTGAATCTTGTTTTTATGTTCATTTGTAATTCATTACCTTCTGTGCCTTATGAAAATTAAAAAGTAATTATTCTGAGTTATTTTCTCTAAAAAAAATAAAGCAATGCTCTATTATATGCAGCAACAAAACAATAATAGAATACCATTAGAGAATATATTTATAGATAAATCTTTCTTATGTTATGGCAATAGGTACAGTGGTATTACCATGAATTTCATAGTAATTCTGCAGAAACGGGAATACCATGGTAGTGAGGATAAATTATCAAATTTATTGCAGTAATGGGGATGATGTTGCGGGATTACCGCAGGAATGGAAACAAACGATGAAAGGATAAGTTTTGCAATATTACTACAGGAATAGATTCATTTTTTAAACAAAATTTAAGTTTTCTTTCAATTTATCATTTATTTTTGTCAAGTGCTACATATTTTTTGCTAATTATTATTTATTCTTTGCAATTCATTTTTGAAAACAATTTAAAAAGCATGTAAATATTTATCAATAATAATAACACGTTGTTTTTTATAGCTGAAATTTTAATTCCGTAGTTGTTTTTGCATTTTTGTTGAATTTGAAAAAAGCTGAAATTCAACGTTTAGTTTTGTTGATTTCAAATTGCTTTCAAATAATGTTTCGAGAGAGGCTAGTGATCAAATGTTTTATTTTAATTATTTAAAATAATTTTCTTGTTTGTAGGCTTTGACAATGCTAGAAAATCATAGCTTGCAAGATGAACATGAAGAAAGACTGCTCCAAAAAGTTTGTTTCTATTTTTGACTGTAAATTTAGAAAAATTGCAGAGAGACATAGAAAAGATGGAGTGGGTAAATAAGTGTAAATCGTTGGTAGCACAATCATTCCATGTCTGCACACACTAATTTGAATTCAATGAAAAGTAGACTTCCCAGGCACGCATTAGTATTAGTGAGGTATACACCATAGTAAAAACACAATGAGTAACTAGGAACAAGCCAATATCATTTGAGTAACGTTTGATTGACACATATGGGTGTGATTAGTTTGGGTGGGATGGAGTTTAATCAACAACTTTTTGTGTAAAAAAGGAATGTTCTTGGGAAGTGGTCCATGGAGAGGGGATAACATGCAATAATGTGATTAAATAAAAAATTCTGTCTTAATTTTTTTTTCTATTGGTGCATTTCTAATTTTATTTAAATTTTGTCTAATCGGTCTGAAAATTTAGTAGAATGCAATATAATTGACAATAATTCAATACACCAAATTTTAGTTCAATTCAATGACAGGAAGTATGTTTTTTAAGCATCACAAGGTGAACAACAGATGCTTCAAGCAGGCAAGCAAAGATAATATAATAGATTTAAAAAAGACTGTTATTAGAGGAGATTCTTTGTTGCATCATCAAACCAAAATTTAAAGCAAAAAAAATTAATTTTTCTTTTGACTATTTGCACATTTTGTACAGATAAAAAAGAGTTAGATAAAATAGTGGAAAAATCTTTTCATTTATAGGCAGGTGTTATTTAGTAAGTTTGGTATGTGAAGTAATTACTCCATTATTTGGTATACCTATTATGAATTTAGACTTTGGCTTTAAATATCTTTTCAATTTGGAAATTTCTATTTCAGAGTCTTATAAAAGTAAACATCAATTTGGCTCTCTGCAATCTCAGACTCAAGCAATCATCAAGAACCATCTTTCACTGCAATGAGGTCTTGAGAGAAGATGCCAGAAATGTCAAAGCTCTTTACTTGAAGGGAAAGGTCAATATTTTGTGTTATACTTGTCATGTTTGTAGGTCATCCTTTGTTCAGTTGTACTACTGGGGTTGTCATTTTATAAAAAGTTTAAGATATGATTAAATAGTCATTTATATTCATGTGAAGCAACTGTGACATTTCATATGATATTGATTTGTTTGTATTTGATTGCTTATTCATTTGTCTGTTGATTACCACATCAATTATATTGTATTGTAACATTGAAAACAAGTTAGCTTTTAACTATCTTAAACTGGATTTAAATTTTTTAAAAGAACAAGTAGAACTACATGTTTCTAAAAACTTCATAATATATTTTAAGGCACTGAAAAACTCTGGCGAATTTGAGAGAGCAAAAATCTTTCTCTTGAAAGCTAAAAAAATTAAACCAGGAAAGGAAATTCTTCACGAACTCGAAGATGTAGAAAGGTGGAAAATTTTGTTTTGTTACTAATTTGGAAATAAATTGTACACTTGTGTAATCGATCTCTGTTTTAATGTAATGATAAATGAAAAGATGTGAGAATACTATATTTTCAGTTATATATTTATATAACTTGAACATTCAGATACTGCAGTCTCTTTCAAAGTATCATCAACAATAAATCGGGTAAGAAGAAATGTAATGATTTTATTTTGTACACAGAAGAATTGTTATAGTTACCAGCTATTTGAATAATGTTATAACTAAAAAAGAGAAAGTTTTCTGAATTTTTTATAGTCTGGGCTTTGTGGTTTGAGCTGTTATAAAAAGGTTAGCCTCTTACTCTTCATAAATGATGACAAAAGGAGGTTTGCAGGAAAAGCATCAAAATTCCAATTCTCTTTCCTGTTTCTTTGCCAGGTTGCTCTCCCGGTCACTTTCCCGCTTGCTCTCCTGTTGCTTTCCCACCGTTCTCCTTCTCACTCTCCAGCTTCCTCTCCCTTTCCCACTTGCTCTTCCAGTCCCGCTTGCTCTCCTCCCGTTCCTGCTCATGGACCTAATTGAACATTCTCAGATTAATCGAGGGCCACATTCTTAAAAATACATGTTTTATAATATATTTAATAAAACATTATATATATATATCAAAGAGCTAAATCAGGCGAATTATGACTAAAATGGAGTTAACATCATTGAAGATATGCTTTTTGTTTTCTTTTCCTGTTTTACGTCCGTTTTTCCGTGCTTGCACGGGTTGGACGGTAACAATAAAGCAGTCAAACTTAATGACATGAATGCAGAATATACCTGGTAGAGCCCTTCGCAGGCCAATTTTTTGCAGCCCGGTCCGTCGGCAACTTGACCCGGCCCATTTCTTAAACACAAAGTTCCAGTCTGGGCATGGTCAGTTTTTACAACCATAAAATCTCTAGGCTTGGCATAATAACATCATCCGGCTCTAGTTCTCATCAAATTATCAGTGATACTCTTTACAGCATCACCTTAAAAGTCAATATCATTTACAATTTTGGTGTTTTTAATTAGTCTTTCAATTTGGCACAAGAACTGGAGATAACATGTTGATGGGTCAGATCTGGCCAGGTAGCCGTATGTTGTGCACCCCTGATTTATATGTATTAAATATAAATCTCGTAAGCTGTGAAGAGGTTCACATGATCTTTCAAAAATTCTACTTTTTCAGCATTACGAGCATTGAAGCCTGAAGTCTATGATCAAACTTCTGAGGGGAAAAAAGATGAAAGCTCAAATGAGATTTCTGATTTTGAATCTTCAAATGACCTTTCTGCAAAACTACAGTAAGGACTATTTTTTAGTAAAGGTGGAGACTAGACTAATTTAATAAATTATTTCTGTGGTTTATATTTATGCTATGATTGCATGTAATATTGGTGCATATTTCAAATACAAATTAAAAAAATTTGAAATATCTTTCATATACAAACAATTTTTTAATATTTATGAAAAATTAGTTAGCAACAAATTACCAGTCAAGAAGTACTGCATAAACGACCACCACTTTGCATAAGCAAGCAACCTAGTATTGCAATTATCATCTTAAAAACCATACATTTTAAGATTAACAAGTGAAAGTTAATTTTAAAACATGCTTTTAAGATAGTTATAAAATTTCTTAGCAACTCTTATTATAAAAATAATACCCCGGTGAATACAACAAAAGTTTTTGTATGCTTCATTAATTTATTTTTTATTAATTTTTAATTTGGTTTAATTAAACATACCATTTTTAAGCGGGTGACTTTAGTAATGATCTTCCGAAATTAAACACATCTGCTGACATCCGGAGAAGTGAAAGTTAATAAAAGCATGTAAAATAGAATTGAGATTTGTTAGGTAAGGTTCGTTATATAACAAGTATTTTATCTAATTTACAACTTTATTTTGTGGTGTTATGCTGATGGCTTTTGCCGATATTATGGCATTTTGATTGAATATTAAAAAACTGTTTGGACCATTAAACTTTGGTTTTATATCTTTCCAAAGATATATAACATGTGGTAAAAGGATAAAAATATTAGGCTAATAGTACCACCCTTATCAAACACTTCTTACAACTAACAATTCTCAATAAAATGCTCAATTTAAATTAATAAATATCAAGGGGCTAGCACAGAACAATGGTTTAGTGTTATTTACCATTTCTTGTTCAGTAATTTAATAACCACCTACATATTAATAACATTGCTTTCAGATTGTTTGCAAATGATGAGGATTTGATGGAGCTTCCATTGCCATCAGGGAATCTTACAAAAGAGCAAAAGTCTGAATTTGAGAAACTGGCTCTTGAGAAAGAATTACTCTTTAAAGAACTCAAAGATGTAAGTTGTATGACAGCATTATCACATTATCATTTTTTACATTTGTTTTGCTGCGCACCACACATTGTTGATGAATCATACAACTGACATACCCAAACCGACATAAAACAAAGCTGACAAAAATAATATATATATTGCAGGACAATGGAAACTTGACCATCTACCTGCGGAAGAAGCATTCTACATGTGCAGGCTCCCAGAGCTAGTGACCAACAGATAAATGAAAACCCATTATGTGTTCCAATTACAAGCACTTGTGAATGCGTCTTTTATGTATTATGTATGTATTACTCAAAAACATTTGTTGGTTTTATTTGAAAAAAATTTTTTTTTAACTGTCCTACATCATTGTCCTATATCTAAATGTAGTTGGTTTAAATAATCTTAAGCATAGTAGTTGAGATTAGCCTTTTTCTTGGCTTGAACTTCAAGAATGGCATCCATGTAGTCTTCGTGACAAAGTTCTGAGGCACCTCTTCTTAACGCAATCATGCCCTAAAATGGTATAAAGATAATTTGTACAGAAATGAAGTGATTCATAGACCTGAAGATTATTTGCAACAACTATCACTTACAGCTTCAACGCAGACAGCTTTGCACTGGGCCCCGTTGAAATCATCAGTGCATCTGGCTAATTCTTCATAGTTGACATCTTTACTATATGTTCATTTATAGATTTTAGATAGATGACAAAAATAAATTATATTACATTAATGTGATAAAGCTATATTTATACAGATGTTTGTTATCTTATTTATTGAAATACAGATGTTAAATAACTTGTCAAATATAATATAATTATAGTAGCATCTTACTTGACGTTCATCTTCCTTGAATGGATTTGCATGATCCTTGCACGTGCTTCTTCATTTGGAGCTGGAAATTCAATTTTTCTGTCGAGCCTGCCTGATCTGAGAAGGGCTGGGTCGAGAATGTCCACACGATTAGTGGCTGCAATAACCTGAGTGAAGGTAGCAGATTGAATTGGTTTTGTTAAGTAATTGTTAAGTAGCAACAGTTTTAGTTTACCCTCTTAAATGTATTTTCTTGAGAAAATGCAGCAAAAATTATTACCATTTAACTATACCACGACATTAGTGCAACCGCCACAGCAATAAGACATAACAGATGGAGAAACCTTGATATCATGATTTGACTGAAATCCATCCAGCTGGTTAAGCAATTCAAGCATAGTCCTCTGAACCTCCCTGTCTCCAGCCTTCTCACTGTCAAACCTCTTGGTTCCAATGGCATCCAACTCATCAATGAATATGATGGCTGGTGCTTTTTCTTTTGCTAGAGAAAAAGCATCCCTGACTAGCTTTGCTCCATCACCTATGAACATTTGCACGAGCTGAGGTCCGGCCAATTTCAAGAAAGTGGACTTTGTTTGTGCAGCACAGGCCCTGGCCAAGAGCGTTTTGCCTGTCCCCGGTGGGCCATACAGAAGAACACCTAATGAAAAGCATTACAATGTATATGTTAAATATTACATGCTATGTGGAGCTGACCTTCATATATATTGCTAATTCTTTAAGAATTAAAAGTACCTTAGCCCAAAAGCTCAACACTCCTTGAATTCACTGAAAATAGTTACCTTTTGGTGGCTGGATGCCAAGAGCAGTGAATCTGTCTTTATGTGTCATTGGTAGAACAACTGCTTCTATTAACTGAAATAAAAATATTTCTCTGCAATAGCTAAATTTAACACAAATCAAACTTGTCTATAAAAAAAGTTAAATTTTGCATAAGCCTATCATGTAATTAGAAAAACTGTAAAAACCTGTACACTGTAAAGAAGTTTTGTTACAAAGAAAATTAAAACGAGTCTAATATAGCAACACGCAAATGATTAGTTTTCCTTTTTTAATCATTATTATGTCATTGAAATGTTTTTATTATGAGGAAGTTTGTTGTACACAAATTTGACTGTAATAAGTTATACAATTACAGATCAAGGAATCACAAAAAAAAGCTTTTCTAATTTTACTTTGAAGAATTAATTTTCCATCCATTTATAAATGTTTAAAATTTTGATAAATAAGATTTTACAGAAAGTAGAAATTATTAAACTTAAAATAAATGCCAACCTCTTGAATCTGTTTGTCCAATCCACCTATGTCACTGTACTGTTCAGTAGGTCGTTCATCCACCTCCATGGCCTTGACCCTCGAATCATACCTGTTTTTTTAAATAATTACAATGACTGTGATGCAATTGAATACTAAGCCTGCATTTTAATTGTAACAGAGTTACACCTAGATTTTAATCATCTACCAATATATCTAAATTTGTTATACACGAATAATATAAACTTACCGACAGGGAAGGGTTTTAATCTCACTGAGCAAGCATGTAAATATCTAACATTATATCTAAGTTATACTCACTCAGCAGGAAGAGTTTCAAGAATAAGATAGGAATCTTTGTTGACACCCTGTGAGGTTAGTGTTTAATCTATATTAATCTATAAGTTTAATCTATATATATATAAATTAATGTCTGTGTGTGTGTCCTTTATGCATTGCTACACCATTCATCCGATCGTAATGAAATTTTCACACAACATTGAAAGTTAATAGAGAAAGATATTTGTGAAAAAGAAATTGAGATCAGTCACAAAGCGACCAAGAAAGGAGGCAGGAGAGCAAAAAGGGAAGGAAACAGGAGCAAGAGAGAAAAACGATAAAAACCCCGGGTAACCCCACTATATATATATATATATATTAGGGCTGTGCAGGTATGGTTTTATTTTGCCGGTACCGATACCGGTATTTCCGGGCATAAAATCGGTACTACCGGTACCAGTATAATGTCGAAAGCCTGAAAATGGCTAGAAATAGTGTTTGAAAGTACGTTAGTGTTACCAGAGATGTAGTACTTGGTACTCGTACTCGAGTACAACTTGAGTACGTTTTTTAAGTACTCGAGTATGTATGTTTTTTAAGTACTCTTACTCGGACTTGTACCCAAAGCCCTGGTACTCGTTCTCGTTATTCCACTCAGTACTGAGTACCAGAGATGTAGTACTTGATACTCGTACTCATACTCGATACCATGGTAATCGTACTACTACTCGCACCATAAGTATTCGCAACATCTCTGAGTGTTATACTATTTGGTCGGTTAGTGCTATGCTATTGCTAAGAACCGTTGTCCGTAATTGAAGTGTAGCAAACAATGGGCATACAGGTAAATTGCACTGCCCATCCTGCTGCTGTATGTTTTTCACTCTTTTATGCGTGATGGGTTGGAAGCCGATTGTTCAATACCGGCGGAACCGGTATTGCCAAATACCGGCACAGCCCTAATATATATATATATATATATATATAGATGGTCATAGGGTATTTTTTATGACCAAACAACTTTCCAGGCCAAAAGTGCCTATGTACGTCCATCAAAGGTTATTGCATAATAAAATTCAAATCTATTTTACGTTTTATGGGCTAAAATAAGTAAGAAGAGATTTAGGAAAACTATGAAAGTAATGTTAAAAAGATTTAGAGAAAAGTCTTCAGTAGAGCAGAAAAAAGAAAATGAGCGGGAGAGTGAGCAGGTATGGGAGAGCAAGCGGAAAACTACCTGGAACGAGAGAGCAAGCAGGAACACGACCAGGAAAGAAAGAGCAAGACAAAATAGGTACCCCAACATGCAACCAAAAGGAGATCCATATAGAAGGCACATTTGAGAAAAACATTATTTGTAAATTGTTGAGAAACAAAGTTATAATTTGGTGATCAATATAAGAAACAAGCACACCTTATCAATAAAAAACTTTCCACCTAAATGTCTAAAACTAAATTATAAATTTATCTAAACATCTAAAACTATATTATAACAAAAATATTACCACAAGGTCTCCAGGCTTCAGCTGCTCAGGATCAACAAGACCGATCACAGGCAAAAAGTATGTCTGACAAAAAAATTTCAAAACAATGAAATTTTAATTTTAAATTATATTACAGTCATTTTGAAGCACATATAAAATTAACTCAATTACTTTACAGTCCTTACAGTTATATAAGCCCTACACATATTATTCAAAGTTTTGCTATGGGGAGTGATATGTCGTCTTTTTGTGGCCTGTCTAATGGTGACATAAATAGAACTGCATAATTTCATTAGTTCAATAAACTGAAAATAATAGTGATATTCACATTCTACGCTCTGTAGCGCTATAACAGTTCTTTGATTTGCGGTCCCTTTGAAAGCTCCATGGCTGTCAATTTGCTTCGTTTTAATTCACAAGCAGGGCCTATATACTATTTCTAAATATATGACAGTAACCAATCCTTGAGTGGAATTAACGATCTATTATTCGTTCTTCATTGAGTTTCTCAACAAATAAAATAAGAATAATCTCTGATATGATGGAGTACCTGTCTGGTTGATGTCTTAATGACAGCACACTTTCCTTTTCTTTGTGAATCAAGATCAATGTTTGCACCTTCCTCCTCTGCCTGATCTTGGGGGTCTACATCTAAGAGCTGAAGCAATTATGAATGAATAAATAAATAAACAAGTAATAAAAACTATAAAGTATTAATTAGGCATGCACCGGAGTTCCGCCCCGTTGAGATCAGGCCTTTTTTTAATTCGGCCTGGCCGGATTCGGTGGCTGGTTTTAGGGCCGGATATACACGTCTTTATACATTAACATTTTTTGTAAGAATTGGAAAAAATTTATTGAAATAAACTAATTTTAGATAAATATGTTAATTTCATTTTTCATGAACTGATGTGTTTATTTATATCCCGTGCACACGAATTCCGCGTTATACACACGGAATGATGTGCGTTTATATATAATTGTAATTAGAACGTATATATGGCATATCACACAGATTATTTTTAGTAAAATTTACAAAACAATTAAATTAAAAAAATTTTTTATTTGAATTATATAATTATTTATTTCTTGTTATTTTGTGCTGCTCAACATACGGTTAAACCGTAAAAAAAATATTTTTTTCTAATGTATGTAAAATAGTAAGTAAAATCCGGCTCGGCCAGTTTTTGAATTTTAAATCCGGTCAACAACGGCCCGGTCGGATTTGAAATACCCGAATCCTGTGCATCCCTAGTATTAATAACTGAAAAATACTATACTAACATAAATACAAATGTTATTAATGAGCTCTTATGGTAGCTTACTAATAATGTCCCACAAACTTACTTCTATCACATTCGAAACCAAGTATGGTAGAGTCTTGTTAACTTTAATTTTCTCTGTGTTTTCTTTTATTTTGTCTTTCTGAGCTTGAAGCTCATGCGAGATTCTCATGACTTCTGACTTCATTATCTAAATAAAAACCCATCAAATATCAGGTGAATGACCAAATACAAAATTTATACTTTTATTAAAACTATGCAATAGCACAAAATTTTTAATGAACGCAACCACGCAAGGTTGAAAATATGCCAAATTTTGTTCGCTTCATTTCAAAGAATTGGCGATTGCTATAAGATGTTATGGCTTATATCTTTCGGCTGCATGCAATTATATATTTTTAAGATCATCAATAGATCAGAAAAAAATGTATCATTTTCAATAAAACTTTTTAATAAAGTTATAGCCAATTATAGTACTTTAATGGCTTAGTTTGATAAAAAATTGATTATTTATATTTAAATATCATGATATATTATGTTTTATCCTAAATAACAAATAGAGCTTCCCAAAATAAGATTTGAATTCAATACACCGGATCTAAAAATATGGTGGACATTATGTTCTAAATTAGTGTTTTTTTCCAGCCAATAAATATCAAAAATTGAAATTTTAATTTATCATGGTTTTGATAAATCAAATTCTTAAAATAAAATTTTATACATTTTTAAAAGACAGCTTATTTGAATCAAATATAATTTTCTACTTTAACTTCATTGTCTAAAAGTCTTGTCCGACTCGTTAGTTCATCATTAGACATGCGAAGAATTTCTTTTTCCAAAGTATCCTGTAAAATAAATCCTTAATTTATTTATAAATAACTAGATAATGATAATGTTTATTCTACTAATTCGCACTATTAGGTAAAAATTATTATACATCCATTGATTACTATATTCAATTGAAACTTATTTTACATTTGTTGATATATTTGAATTCAGTTTTTTACCTTTATTTGAAAACATTAGTGAAATTAAATAAAAATTATTTTTAAATTTTTATGCGACTACCTACTATAAAGGTATTTTTATTGGCTATGTTAATGTTAAGTGCTTCTCCAAAGCAAAACTTGTCAACTCTTGGATTTATTCCCTCTAAATTTCTGAACCAGCTGACAGTAAAAAATGTTTTTCTGTGGACGAATATATAGACGATGAGCTGGTTATTACGCCCTCTCTCCCATGGAGGCAGGCAAATTCCACTAAAATTTTTGAATACCATAAATTATAAGCTGCTGAAATATACTTGTCAGGTTCAGAAAAAAAAGCACAAAATATTTTTCATATGCTGCTTATAGTAATTGTTGTTTATTTTTCGTTCAAAATTGGCTTTCTGACAGTGGATGTTTTATATTCTGCTTCATAATTACTTTATTCCTCATCTCACAAAACCAGACAATAAAGTACAGATCTGTGCAAATTAGTTATTGTAAAATATAATACATATTCCGAATTGCCCTCCCCATAGGAGTAGTTTGATAAATTGGCTCAGTCTAAAAAATACTAGCTCAATGGAAGCACAGCAACTTCCTTTACTTTAGAGAAAATGAGGAACCGCAAGAGACCGATCTAAATCTCAATAAAAAGATTGTAGGAATTCTTGGCAAAGTTCGGATATGGTTGGCACTCAATAAAATTGTTTGTCACATTAACCTGAACAATTTTAAATATTTTGGTTTTGGCCAACCCTGCTGATATGGCAGATATTTCACGATTGCATAAAATTGATAAAAAATTAATTAGCAACAACATTTCCGTAAAATTCTGATATTTGCGCTTCAGTTTTCAAAAGTTTAAGTTCAGGTATAAAAGAAACAGAACCGATTATTCATAAATTTTAAACAATAAGTTTAAAATAGTTCTATAATTTTGACAAACCTGTCCATCTTCCCAAAGAGCCTTGTCATCTAGAGCAGCCATGTTGTTTTGATTTTACAAAGTACCAGGAATCCCTGATACTCGTTAGCATAGAATCGATACTCTATGTGCGGAGCGAAATTGCCAATGACGGGAGCTCCGCTCCATCTATCATTTCTTTGTCTCAGATTTTTTTAAGGTTGCTTAGAATTTTGTTTTTATTTTTAAATTTTTTATTCATTTTGTCGTCAGTTTTGTTTTTTGCTTGCTTGTGAACAAAACTTGGTAGTAAAAATTAACAAACTTCCCATTCTCAAATAAAGCTGAAATTTGGAATATAGATTTGTTTGTTTATGGAAATGCATTTTATTACATTTTTGAATTTATTATAACTGATCTTTGAAGTCGATGGTCTTTGTCTAAAGTGGCACCCTAAATGAAGTAAAATAGCTAAGAATTACATCCTGAAGCCCCCCGCCTTGATAGCACGAGCATTCGGACTGGAGCATGGATGATAGTCGGCATATATGGCCGTAAACGGACATCTATCAACCAGTGCTGGCCCGTACAATGATAGCCAGCGTAAAGCATCCAGCTTATCTTTAAAAATTTATTAATGATAGAAATTAAAGACTAGAAACTGAAGTTAGTCAAAATCAGTCTAAAACCAGTTAAAGCAATTGTAAAAAAAAAATTAGTTTATGATTAAATGTAGCAACCCCACCCGCCTTACCCAAAAAAATCTTCGAATTTGGATAAAATTGCAGGATCCTCCGATTTGGCCTGGGGGGCTTGCGCCCCCTGCCCCCTAGTTGCGCCTCTGCACAAAAGTGTACCTATGCCTTTAGCTAAAAGTCGTTTCGCCAATGGGTAGTTTTTGTTAGACACCCAGTGGGTTTGGAATAGGAGACGGCTCAATTTCAGTTTGAATTTTACTAACTACTAGAAGAAGCTCCCAATTAGCAGTCTTGAGGCAAATATTTTTCCACTGCATAACCTTACTTCCAATCAGACAAAATTTCACAATGAAACGATAAATTTACAATTTCTTATCCCCAGTGTGCCCTCCACAAATATACTTGCTCTTTATTTTAGAATAAAAATTGGTACTACTTTATAAGGTGAATTATCGTATGTTGTAACAGAATCTAAACTTTTTCTACTGTTGGAACGAGCCACTATAGGTCTTCCCAGTCTGACATCATCCTGCTTTGTGTGGCCCGGGCCTGCACGTCTAGAATCTACAGTCCCTCTGTAGATGTCTCAGTTTATCTCAATTTCCGTTGCGTGGTAAATTATTTCTTTTTCCATTTAAATCTTTCATCTATAACTCTCCGGACTCGATCATCTAATTTTTCTTTTTCTTCTTCAATTTTTACTCTTCTCACCCAATGAGACTTGTCTGATGGTTTTCAGAGGCTTCATAATTTAGTGCAAATGTCAGAGCCTTACCGGTACCAAATACACGGCCAACCCTAAGAGCTTTCCGGGTTTTGAAGTTTTTCAAGGCTGTTATAAATCCATCCGTTAATAATTGTGCTGAGGACTTCTCGAGGGCAAATAGGGTATCCTTATCTGCTTTTAATTGTTGCAGGCTTTTCTCTCAATTTCAAACTGAGCTTTGTAAACAGATCATGACAGAGTGCCATCAAAAGTTGGGGCCTTGGTAGGTTTAACAGGTTGATTTCCTTCCTGGACTCGGCAACCAGGTGGTTCAATTTTGTTTCCACGTTGCTCTCGATTCTCTTTTCAATTTCTCCAGCGCTCTCTTCCACCAAATTTGCCGGGTTAATGATTCTCTTTTCGACTTCTGTTAAACGAAGCTGATCGTCAAGATTTAATTCTTCTATTCTTTGTTGTGCTGTTTTGTTCTCTTCTTATGCTGCTTTGTTTTCTTCCCTCATCGTGTTCATAGCTGCTTTATTTTCTTCCCTCATAATGTTTGGCTTCAAATTGTCATTTACATGACTTTTTCACATGTGTGTCGTCTTTGTCAGTGAAAGAAGTGAAACCAAACTGAACATAGTCACAATAGTCAGATCTGAATCTGAATACTTCCGTCTCTTATTGGACATCTTTCAGTTTTGAAATGCTAGTTGAAGTGATGTTGTGATAACTATACTTTTTTCACCCTCCATTTCTTTTTTGGCTTATCTTATGATAAATTCTTTTTACCTATAAGTATACCTAATGTTTTCTTTAAATTTTTCTTTTCTAAAATTTTTTAAAACTTGTATTATCCTCTCGCTAGATATAAGCTTTATTGTTATACAAAATCAATTGAAGCCTCGTAATTTTGTTTATTTCTGACATACGTGCATTAAAATTTACACAGAATGATCGTTTATTCAAATATCACTGCCATACTGTGAGACTGGATTATCATGTCTTAATTGGCCTAGCATAATGCAATTAATAACCAGCTGAGATGATGCTTGACTGTTTTCTCAGGAAACCACAAACAAGAAACAGATTACTTCCTCGTTTAATTGAAAGATATTTTAAGCTTTTTACTCAAATATTGCTAAAATATAAAAATTATCATAAGGCTTAATTTTGAGAAAGGTTAAAGGTGAGAAGCTCGACGGTCTGAAAGGCTCGTGAAACTTTCCCAACATGTCCGGGTGAGTTGTGTTTTAGCTATACAATGTTTATTTGGTTTTATTTTTCAGTTTAGTTTCAATTAACTTTATAACGTTCGTGTTTAGTGAAAATTAAAATGCAGGTTTCACTTAATTGTAGATTATGGAAACTTTTTGGAAAATCTCGAGATAGATCGTCAACCATACCTAATCAGTCAAGTAACTAAACGAAATAAGATTTTTTAGTTTAATTAAATAAATTAACTGAAGTAAAAAAACTACTTTATAACATAAAAAATATTTATATAGTTTGCGTTGTTAATGCTTTTTTTTAGTAATTTCTAATAGTAACGAACTTAATACAAAAAATCAACATACATAATTTTCTATGTCTGTATGCAGGCGCGTAAACAAGAATTTTTGTCGTGGTTGGAAATTTTTGCAGAAAAAGATAATTGAGCAGGGATATATCACCCCCTCCCAAAAATATGTGGTCGTTTAAAAGACAATTTAGAACCAAAACTATTGCAATTTGCAAATGTTCATTTTAAAAAAAACTTACCTTTTAGGTATGTTTTAAGTTAACGTTTGCTATCAGGACCGTATACAGGATTTTTTCGGGGGGGGGGGGGGGGTTTATGGTAGCTGAAAAATGTTTTTAAATTTATTATTTCTATAAGTTAAGTACAGGGGATGCACACGAACACAACGAAGATAGAAACTAAGAATGAATTACATTTACCACTTGTTTATATAGATTATATAACTAGCAAAAAAGGTTTGTTCCCCTCCCTTAAAAAAGCTAAAATTACGTATCTATTGTGGTGCTTCACATAGGCTTATTGTGTTAGGAAAAGTGCCAAAAACGCCCGTCCTGATCTAGATACCCTATTGATAAGCTGGAAAAAGTGTCAAAATTTTTGACGAGAGGGCCTGAGAGGGGGACATTCATCTATGCCCGTCTCTGTATACGCGCCTGTCTGTATGTATGTATAACTGGTAGCGCTGCATTCACAAAATGATAAATAACGATATTTTCTAAAATCCAAAATTTTGGACGAGCTATACAAATCTATAGTCGTTTAATAAAAACATATTCATTTTACTGAGTATCAAATATCTGATTCATATAAGCAGAGTTTTTTTTGCAGTTTTTTTCATTATTGGTAACACAAACCCGTCGTTTTTTATGTTTTTTGGCTATAAAATGCCAACAAGTTAGCAGATGTTTTGCAAAGTAGTCGTAAACTAACCCCTAACACCGACGGATCCAGAGATGTCAATTGGGGGAGCCAAGTCAAGCGCCGGAGGCACCCGTGCCCCCTAAATTCGGCTGTGACTCCTAGCCATGCTCCTCAAATATACCAAATTGCAATAAAATTGGTTCAGGTGTTTAACTTTCATGCCGATAAATAAGAAGTGGGCATGCGTCTATTTTTTGCCGACCCAACTCGAAACAACACACTACTTTCTCAATCCATCACAACCCTCCATTCATTCTCCCTTCCCCTTATCTCTTCCTCTCTTCTCCTTTCCTTGTTTCTTTGCTTTTTCTCTACTTCTCTTTTCATTTTCTCTCCCCTCTTTCTCCCACTCTCTCTCTCTTTCTCTCTCTTTCTCTCTGAATATTTTGCAAGTTAATGTAGATGGATATACAGAATCAATTGATCATCCTATATTTAGTTAGATATAGTCCACAAATCTGATGTGGGTGGTGTTATTATATTATATAGATGGATACTTTTATTTAATTACTATACAAAACAAAATAATATAATTTTGTTTTTTTATAGGATCTCCTGAAGAACATCAAGAAAATAACGACGATCAAGTCGGAATTTACTTTTTTCAGCATTTTTATTTAATTTTATTTGTGTGCCACCAGACTCGAACCCATATTTTAGCATTTCAAGCTGAATTCTTAATTTGAAATTCCTTATATTAACTTAACCGCCGGTTTTGCTTGAATGTTTGCAAACCTTGAAAATGAAATTTAACTAACTTCCGTCATCCAATTGAGCTGAAATTTAAAACATAGGCTCACTCGTCATGACCAGGGGCGGATTAACCATGGCCTTCGAGCTTTGGGGGCCTCAAAAATTTTACAATAAAAAAATTCTTATGCAATTGTCGACGAAAATTGCTGAGCTCGTTAGTTCAAGTGTGTCACAACTATGTCTATTGGTGGTCTTTGCATAGGTCAGACATACAACAACGCATCCAACATATCCGGAGTCTACAATGGAGTCCAAGCCCGAATGCTCCATGACAACCCAAGGGCACCTTTTATCCTTTGCATGGCTAATTCTCTAAATCTTTATAGAAATGCTGCAGCTGAGTCATGTGTCCAAGCCGTTACCTTCTTCGTAATTGTGCAAAAACTGTACGTGTTTCTATCTTCCTCTACTTCACGGTGGCGTGTACTAATGGACAAGTTAAAAACTACTGAAGGGTAATGTACTGTTCTAAAGCGACTGAGTGAAACTAGTTGGTGTGCACGCACTGATGCGCTAAACAGTTTGATTTTGAACTACTATGTGTACATTGAAGTTTTGCAACAGGTTGCTGGAGATTCTTTGCAGAATAAGGCTACTAAAGCTGAAGCTCAATCTATTACTAAAGCTTTGGCGAAGCTGGAAACAGGCTTTCTGACAGCATTTTGGAGCTGTGTTCTGAAGAGAACAAACATGACCAGTAAACTACTCTCCAGTCTGTAAAAGCCGATCTGGGATATTCCGTGATCTTCCAGTCTCTGAGTGAGTTTGTCAAAATGCTACGTGAAAAAAATAAGTTTGATGAAATTGTTGAACTAGAAAAGAAACTATCTGGAATTTTATAGTTCACTGAGAAACGAAAAAAGTACTTCCGACGAGCAGCAGATGACGTAAGTGCTAAAGGTGTCACATTGTCTCTCTCTGAAAAAGTCAGAATATCTACTTTCCTGTTGATTATTGACTCCTTTCTTCTTGACATGAACAAGCGAATCAAAGCCTACTCAAAGGTGGACAAGTTGTTCTCGTTCTCGTGACACACTGATGTGGAAGCACAAGTTTTTCTCAATGGAGTGATAGATTCCTACTCAAGAGTGTGGGCCAAATTGAAAATGAATGGTTCCAGTGGAGATCACTGCTCAAGAATCTCAAGCATACTTCCTGCTCATCTCACGAGATGCTGAAATTGATGCTGCAGAATGCTTTCAGTAAGGCCTTCCCGAACACCTACATTCTTCTTTGTCATTACTTGACACTGCCTGTGACGAACTGTACCGGTGAGCAATCTTTCAGCCACCTCAAACGCATCAAATCTTCTCTGAGGTCAACACAGACTCAAAAGAGACTAAACAACATATCTCTTTTAAACATTGAAAGTGATGTACTTCAGGAGTTTGATTTTTCCGAAGTTATTGACGCATTCAGTTTAGCTAAATCTACGTAGAAAGAAATCATAATGTACAGTTGTACAGTATTCTGTAATCTGTAGGTATATGTTTTTGTTGTACTTGAGAGTTTATAGTTGAAAAATTTCAACTGTGTAATTAATGATACATTTCATTTGGCTTTGAATTGAAACATTAAAGTCATAATTTGTAAATTTTATAATGGGGGGGGGCCTCATTTTTCTCAGTGCGCCAGGCCTCCATACGTAATAATCCGCCCTGGTCATGACAATGCATTCTATTAAAGTTTGAAAACTTTCTAAAAAAACATTATTTTTTACTTAAAATTAATAATTATCTATGTTTTAAAACAAAAATTAATCAAACACAATTATATGGATATCTGAATATAAAAAGTCAAAAATGTTTAAAAAAATTTGTAATAAATGAAATGCTGGCAAATCTTGAATTATAAGGAATTTGTGAAAAATTCTCGTTTTACGGCTTACTTGTCGACTTGTCGTCATGTGCCGAACTCGAACTCAAGTTAAAATTCAATGTTAGAATTCCAACAAAAATAAACATAGAAAAAATAAGACAGGGACGTCAATTAGGGGGGCAGGGGGCGATTGCCCTCCTTGATTTTTCTGTGGGTCTCCGGTTGATTGATTGATTGATTGATTGATTGATTGATTGATTGATTGATTGATTGATTGATTGATTGATTGATTGATTATGCACGACCATTAAAGGTAATTGCGTATTAAAATTCTTTTTTAGTTTACGTAAGTTTTGGAACTATTTTGGTTTTCATTATTTGTCCTTCAGCGATTACTCGTCTCCAGACACCGGACATACTTGGAACCGGCATATCATGACCCTGTTCAGCAATGGTTGCAAGAACGTCATGTGCTTTTTGCGTTGAAATGCTGTTATTCAAACCCGCTGTTGTAGTGCTTGCTCTTTGGTATTTCAGTTTGCCTTCAGGAGATGACGTGGAAGAAGAAGTGGGCGACTCTGGTGAAGAATCAGAGGTTTCTGAATCCGAAGATTCTAGATTCTGAGACAGTTTTATATGTTTGTGTGGGTTGCGATTGAAAAGAGCTGGTTTGAGATAAAGTGTTTGATTGTCGGATTTCTAGGGTGGATTGATTCCAAAGGGGCTTGTTTGACTGTTGAATAACCGATCTTTCCTCCACTCTTAACTTGCTTCTGGTAGAGCTCTTAATCTTCCATGCTTTTCCATTCTCCATTAACGTTGGTTTTAAATAACTGATAAAGTGTTGCAGCGAATTTATGAGATGTTTCTTTTTGTTTTTGTCATATACCTAGATTAGTCAGAGAATTGAGTTTCTTTCTGATAAGTGCGCTAGATAATAGCGGAAAATTTAAAATTTCCCTCCAGAGCAATTCTATATCCTTAATCAATTAATCATAATCTTGATTCGATCCAGTCGCCGTTTCTCGCTGTTGAACGGAAAAGTGAAGTTTCCAAGAATTTGACGGTTTGTTGGCATTCGAGTTAGATTGGTTAGATTTTCAACTGATGGAATCTTTGGATTCTTTTTCTGTTTAGAAGAGGAGAGTAGATTCGTCTTCCATTCATTTACAACTGTTTGACTTTAAATTGTTGCTGGATTTTCTAAAAGGCATTTTCTTGTGGTTTAAAAGTGATTATATGTTTTGCACTTGTGTTATGTTATAATTGTCGAACAAATGAAAACAGCTTACAGAAATGTCCTTAAAAGCAGTCTAAAAAATAATATAAAAATTCAGTTTAAAATTGAAAACGATAGTCAGACTCTGCGATGGGTGAAGAACAAAAAATGAAGAGGTGGGGAACTTTTTTCAATTTTTTTTTAAATTTGATGTTGCCATCATCTGCATACAATTGTTCCTCGAATGTAAGTGGTTTCAGTTTCGTTACGAAAATTTTTGTTGTTGTCATAACCCTAGTGACCATTTTTGTAGTCTATTCGTCAAATTAGCATAATCTCAAGTGATTGCTTCGATTAATCATTAATCAGTTGTTCATTTTTTCAGAATTTGTACGAAGCTGTTGATCCAATTGAAGGTAAGCATGATACTACAGTAGTACCTCGAATTACGAATTTAATTCGCTCCGTAACCTTGGGATAGGGTTAGGCCCGGTTAGGCCTAGGGTTAGTAGCAATTTTACCGATTCCAATCACGTTGAACCGCCGGGGCAATAGCAGCGACCCTCGCTTTTCTATTTTCTCATATCTCAAAGCAATTTTCCCTATTGAAATTATTTGAAATGTTATTAATCCGTTACAGCTCCCACAATGCCAGCTGCAGGAACTCCCAAAATTCTTTTCGCAATTTCAGAAAGATTCTTCCATTTTGTAGCCCTTTCTTTCCAGTATAACAATATATCATCTTGCACTCCATCACATTTTGTTAAATATGCATCAACTTGAAGGATAATAAACATGATGATTTTATAGGATGAAAATGAAATTATTAAAAATAGCAAAAGATAGTTATAAAAAAATTATAGAAGAAAAATTGAATAAATATGTTTTCAAAATCATACAATTAAAAATGTCATGAATTGAAATACAAAACAACATTGAAAGACAAAACCACAATATAAAATAAAGTAGCAGTAATACCTCATGTTCTTCTGATATCATATTTTATATATTATATAGATCTTCAAAAAAACTGTCCTCTAACTTGGCCTTTTTTGTGATGGGATTGATTGAGGTGTTTTTTCAGAAACAATATTTGTTGATTTAGTCAACTTATATTAATTTATATTAATAATATATATAATAATTAATAACAATTTTAAATCAATTTATTTAATAAAAGTCAACATGGCTGAATTACTCAATATGGCTGAAGATCAATCAATCAATCACTATGACAAAAAAGCGCTTAACAATTTGAATTACGTTTACTGTTATGTTATAATGAGATTAGACAACCAAATTTTTTTGTGAGAATAAATAAAAATTTGATCTTCATTTTAACTAATATTTTGTAAAAATTCCGCGGGGTTCCCGCAATTTTACAATCCATCCCCGCGGGAATCCTGCAGCAACTGAACCCATCCTCGCGAGATTCCAGTGAAACCCATCTCCATGCAGCTCTCTAGTTTGCATCTTTTCATAACAAGCCTGGCAGCTTCATTGATAATGGATTGTAGCCGACGAGTTAGAGTTTTGAGTAGCCAGACTAAGGCTGAGTTGCAATAGTCTAGCTTGGCCAGTTGCAACCTTTTTGGGATGTTTTTTTCCATGAACTGTGAATCTCTCCCACATTCCCAAGATCTCTTTATTTCACTTGTAGAGATAACATCCTCGGCTCCTCGAAACCAATTTCTTTCAGCACCTCTGTATGCTACTGCGGCTCTTGCTTTTGTAACTCCTTGGTTTTCAGTTCCTGAGAGTTCTTTTATTCACCTCCAGATTCATGGATTTTCCCAGGTTTTGTGAGTTGTGCTTTGCGTACTTGCTAAACCGGTTCCTCGTATCTCAAATGTTGTTTGTATTTCAAAGCAAAGTTTTGCTCGCTCAATGGCTCGTAACTAAAAAAACTTGTAGATTACGGCACTCGTATGTCGAGGTACTCTGTATACATTTGTTAGAAGAATGTTCGTAACGTGACAAGGGCATGTTTTTTTCAGAATATTCGGTCATTGAAGTTAAGGTGCGCTTATTATATGTCATAAATGTGGTTGGAAAAATTTTGCTGCAGAAAAAATTCTCAACGTTTTCTGTGTTGCACTGTCCGTGGCACTTTTTCCTCGTTTTATCACAGTGCGAATCTAAATTTTTTATGTCAGAATTCAATGAATTCATAACATAGTCTAACAGCTCTTTTAGAGACCAGTGTATTAAGATTTGGAAGAAGTGCTTTATGAATGTCTTTTATTATAGATTGGTTGATTAACACTTATTATTTAATTCTATGAAAGTTTCCCCATAATTTGAAGCAGACGTGAACCAATTTGAGGACCATGGATTTGATGAAAACGAATTTGATGAAAACGAATTTGATGAAAATGAATTTGATGACAACGAAATTGATTATGTTGATGTTGAAGATGACCAGGTGACCATGACATGGTGTTTTAAAAGCTTGTTCTATTTAAATATTTCAACTCTTAATACTTAATAGCATTCATTACATGATTGAATTTTTTTTAGGAGATCTATTGCAATGAAAATGAACCATTAATAGGTAAATTTAACTGCTAACATAAATCTGAGATGGAATGTTAGACTGTATGTGAAGTGAATGAGAATATGTATATAAATATTTAAAAGTTTATGTGAATTTGAACATTAAAATGAGGGTAAATGTAAATATATTTTATAGCCTCAAAAGTAATTTTAAAAAAGTTGATCATTTTATGTTAAGCATCACTGCATCAACAACCATCCATCTGTCAGCCCTCTCTTCCACCAAGAAACCAATCCCAGCAAGCCACTTCTGCTCATCAAGTTTCTTCAGTTTATTTGCTATTTAAATAATAAAATTACCTGCTGTTGATTATTTATTATTTGTAAGGTTTACTCACAGTGTGTTAATCCCACTTGTTAATAATGACTAATCTGCAGCATTACTTTTGATCTGTGCCAGTGTATGTGTGTGTGCAGATTGCTGAAAATTTTTTATAAAGTACAAAAAATTGAATTTAAAACATTCTAAATAAAGTTAATATTAGGAATAAATGCTTTTCTAAAATTGAATTTCATTGCAAAAATGTTCCCCAGCTAAATTGGAATAGAACCTGGTGTTTTTCAAGCCACAGTTTTCAACTAAAACTTTATGGTAGTAGGGAGGAATCTGTGCAGAAAAGAAACATTGCTGAAGATAGTTAATATATTTTTTTGCAGCCACCAACAAGATCTGCCAGCAATTCGCCCCCACCTGTTCCCGATTACAAAAAATTCAGGAATCAACAAGCCAAAGTGTTTAAAAGTAACTCTTATGAAGAAGGTGATACAGATGTAGAAAATAAAGTTTTACCCAAGATACCTGAAAAGGTAAATGTACCGAAACAAGATTCCTATGAAGAGAACTGGCAGACTGATGAAACATATGAAAGTTTTCGAGAGGTAGCCTGTAGCTTTTATTGGTTGTTACCAGTGTTGTTCGGTAACGAAGTAAAAGTAACGCGTTACTTTACTTAAGTACATCCGACGTACTTTTTGCCTGTAACGGAGTACACATTATTTTTAGTACTTTTACTTGTAACGAAGTAATATTTTCGGACTTACTTTTACTTCGTTACTTTTCCAGGACAAAGCGTTACAAAGTACTGTAAAAAATTAATAAAACGACATAAAATTTAAATCGTTGTATTATTAATTATCTATGATTACTAAGATTTTCACGGTCATACTTGTTTTGGTTTACATGTACATTAATTAAAAGATTTATTTTATGAAGCTGAACAGCCTTTCACCAATATTAAAAATAACATTATTATTTCATGTTTTTTTTAGTTGATTAGATAATGATTTTTTTATTTTTCATATAAAATCTGATATTAATCAGCTTTGGTAAGTAGGTGGTCAAAAGGTGCAGAAGTTAAATATAAAGCAGTTGGTTATGCATTATAGGCCAAATTTTTATGGATAACTGCAAGAAACTAAATAGCAAATATTGGAGTAACTGTTTAGTAGTAGATTACTAAAAGTAACCTGGTAAGGTGGCTTCATGCTGGCATTTTAAGTGTTGGCAAAGTTCAAAATGAAAACCTTCTACTAAGTTTTGAATGTCTTATGACTTTGCTAATGGAACTCCAGTTGTGAGTTACAACGTGTGAGTCAAGCATGAAATTGCAAGGTTCTAGTGTGTAAAACAATTAATAAATGAGGAAAATACAACCTATCAACAATTAATTAAACTATAACCAAAATTTACTTTCAGGTTTGCCCTGCAATACCCTTAAAAACAGGAGGCACTGAACAAAGGCTGCTGGTTGATTTACTAGTTTTGTTATTATTTGTTACCTTCTTGATTGAAAAATAAAAAAAATTAAGAAACTTCTTTCCCATGTGCTAGACTCAAACTATTGCAAGCCGAACAAGTACAGACAAATCTCAATGGTCTGAGCTTTGTTCTTCTCTCAATCAAATGTCTAGTGGTCTTCCTACTGAGCCTACGGTGTTTTTCTCCATCAATTTTTTGATAGATTATAATTGAAAAATCAAACTTTAATATTTGCTTTGAGATGATGTTGTGAAATCAAATTTGGTCAAATGTTTTCACATGCAAAATTTGAATTCTCTTGTGAACATTAAACTATTCATAAATTGATTTTATTACATTTCAGCCTCAATCAAGGAGAAATAGGCCTTGTCCACCACCTCCTACAGAGTCACCAGTGCTACCAGAAGGTTAATGATTGTCTATTTTCGATCCACAAAGTGTGTGGCTCACAAATAATTTTTTTTAAACTGACATTCCAAAATAATTTTTAGTTTAAATAAGTTTCCTTGAAGCTGTTTAGATGAATTTTTTTAATTGTTTAACATTTTATTTTGTTGACTTTTTTATAATATTCTTTCAACTTTAGTTTAAAAGATTTTGTTTATTTAGATCAATATTATTTAGAAGGAAATGATTGTAATGAAGTGAAGGATGTGCTCTAAACTAGCTGAACTAAACCAAATATTGTTTTTGCTATTATATAAGAAATAGCTGTTAAATTTAATTGCATCTGGTTTTTTACTAATATAATTTATAAATATTGAAAATATTCTTTATATTGCATAACAATTTTTTTAGCTGTTATAAAAGCGTAAGGTGCTTTTTGCTTTTTTCTGTTTTCTCTTTCGATGAGCTGCATTATCTCCAGCCCACATACACATAGTCATCATGGCTTTTTGATTTTGATAGATAGTTTATTTGAAAAAAGAAAACACAGTCAATCAGTAAATATTTCTTATTTTTTAACTTAATTAAAAAAATGTGGTTCCAAATTAATGTATTTTCATCTGAAATACATTTATATGCTAAATTTTATTAAGTCAGATAATCAGGTAGTAGGTGCAACTACAATTGTGTAATTCCACTTTGACAATTGAAGCTAATATAAAAAAGAATATAGAAATTCCATTAAAAGTTATATTACCGATACCTTTAGGTGGTCAAATATTTAAAAATCTGTTAATTACTCAAAATAAAAAAGCTGAAAAATAAGAAAGAAAAACACAATTTAAAAATTATCGAGGTTTTCTTTTGTTTGAGAAGGAAAATCTCAAAGTCAGGAGTACATCGTTTCTGATTCAAGGTCATCTAAAGGATCATTATTTGCCAGTTCTTCATTGTCAAGAATTAGAAATGAATCTTATAAGTCAAGGCCATTACCAGGTATTTTATTTTAAGTGCATGATGATAAGATGAGGTTGGGTAGGATTTTGAGAGGAGTTAAAAAAGATTAAAAAAAAGAGGGAGCAAGAAAGGGTAATTCAATAAGTAACAAAAAAGCCGTAAAAATCTAGGTTTTTTAACAAATCCCTTATATTTATGAATTTGCCGGCTTTTCATTTATTGTAAAATATTTTCTTTCAAAATTTATCTATGTAAACATTTATTTAATTGTATTTGATTAGTTTTTGTTTTAAAACATAGATAATTTTACTCACTCGTGGGCCAATTTTGACTGAACAACCAGAGGCAGCCATTTATAATTTTTTTTTCAAAAAATTTTCAAACTGGAATAAAATGCATTGTCAGGAGTGAACCTTTAATTTCAAATTTAAGCTTGAGTGGATGATTGGAAGTTAGTTAATTTTCACTTTTAAGGTTTGCAAACATTCAAACAAGAAAGTAAGCAAGCAAAATCGGCAGTTAAGTAAATATAAGGGATTTAAAATCGGTAGCAAAGGTGCAATGTCAAACTGGTTTGAGACAGTAGTGGGAGTTATGCAGGACTGCGTATTATTGCCACTGTTGTTCTATTATTGCCACTGTTGTTCTATTATTGCCACTGTTGTTCTATTATTGCCACTGTTGTTCTATTATTGCCACTGTTGTTCTATTACTGCCACTGTTGTTCTATTATTGCCACTGTTGTTCTATTATTGCCACTGTTGTTCTATTAGTGCCACTGTTGTTCTATTATTGCCACAGTTGTTCTATTATTGCCACTGTTGTTCAGCGTTATGCTTGAGTTAGTCATGGCTCTTGCTGGATTGGACATAACAGGAATTCTTGTTTCTGGTTACAGATAAAATAATCTCCTCTTTGCAGAGGACATAGATTTTTTAGCAAATGATCAGCATGAGCTACATCTACAGATTAGTCAGCTATACATGACATGCTTACATTTTGGACTCAAAATTAGTTCCAACAAAGCATTTCCAGAAAAATATCTGAGCTCAAGATCAACATTGGTGGTGCAGTTTGAAAACAAGTGGAGCAATTTAAATATTTGGTCAGAGTGATCTTTCAAGACCCAAAGAGTGAGCTCAACATGAAGAGATGTTTCAGTTTGGCAACAGGGCATCAGGAGCAGCAAACCTACTCAAAACAAATTGGAAGTCTAGAAACGTCAGCTTGATGACCAAAGTTTGTGTCTATGAAACACTGGTGCTTTCTGTACTTTTATACATCTTATAAACATAGACAATGAAGAAAACAGATGAATCCACAGTGTGCATTTTCGAAATGTCAGCTTGAGAGATAAAAGGAGAAATGACAGTATAAAATCAGCACTGATGCTCAAGTGTTGTACTTTGGTCATTGTAAGATGAAGATGATTCATCTTACGTATTTTCATAGTATTTGTTTATTTTATTTTATTATGTGTGCATATTCTGGTTGTGTTGAAACAATAGTCATTTATGTATGAATGTATCTGTGTGTATATGTGTGTATATGTGTGTATATATATGTATATATATATGTATATGTATGTATATGTGTGTATTTGTGCTCTTGTGACATTGTGTGTGCGTATAATTTTTGTATCATTAGTGTATATATGTGTATATGTGTGTTTGAGTGTATATATACATGGATGGATGTATGTATATGTATATATATATATGTATATATATATGTATATATATATATAATTGGTATTGGTCTTTTTCCTTTTTGTGGTCCTCAATGACAAAATGAGTTTTCTTGGTAGCTTCAACAAAAGCCCCTCTCGCCACATTAGATCGAAGGCTTTTTCTAAGTCCAGAAAGACCGCCAGTGTCCCACCCTTATTCCACATCGAGCGTTTAATATCGTTTTGTAGTCTAAGGATGTGATCTGTGCATCCTCTTCCTTTTCTAAAGCCTGATTGTTCACGATTTAAGAGATTATTCTGCTCCAGGTAGAACCTTAACCGATTTGCAATAATTCTTTCAGTAATCTTGCACAATGAAGATGTTAGGGAAATGGGTCGATATGAGTTGGTGTCTGCAGAATTTTTTCCCGGTTTTAGTAGCGGAACAATTATGGATTGCTTCCATAGTTTTGCTACCTCTCCTTTGGACCAAGATAAGTTTATAAGATCCAAGAGCTTATTGAGACCTATCTCGTCAATTTGTCTTAGCATCTCATAGCAGAGATTGTCTGGACCTGGAGATTTGCCGTTTGCACTCTGCATCAGAGCTTCCATAAATTCTTTTAAGGAAATTTCTGTGTTTAAATCATGTGGGTCGTTTTCGCAAGAAAAGTCAGATCTGATGGTAAAGGTAATTTCTCTTTTCAGAGCCTCTTTCCTTTGAATAAATCTTAGGTCAAGATTTTTGTCTGATGAGTTTTTTGCGATGGCAGTTGCTAACGCATTCGCTTTGTCTTTGTCAGAATAAGCGGTTTCCTTTTCATTCAGTTTCAGCGCTGGAACGTTAAAACCTGCATGTGTGTGGACCATATTTTTCACCGCTTTCCACATGGTAGTCTGACTAGAGTGTGAGTTAAGAGAGCTACAGAATGTTCGCCAATGGTTCTCTTTTGCAGTCCTCACTATCTTCTGTGCGATTTGTTTGAGTTCTCGATACCGTTCAAAGCCAGTCGTAGTATACTCTTTCCGAAGTGAGTATAAGGCTTTGTTTCTTGCTTTGATTGCGCTTTCACATTCATCATTCCACCATGGTACTGGCCTAAGTCCTGATCGTCTTCCATTTTTGGTTGGTATTGATGCTATGGCTGCTTTGTTCAGACCTTGCGTTAACAGGTTTGTTGCTTCGTCAACATTTGTGAAAGTTTGGAGTTCATTGAACATTCCTGTTGAAAGCCGTTGGTATTTGTACCAATCGGCTTTCTCCAGGTTCCATACCTTTCTTGAAAAGCTTGGTGTCAGAGGAAAGATTTTAAAATGGATCCATAGCTTCTTGAATAATCGAGAGGCCATGGTTCGTGTGGGATCCACGTTGTCAGACCCGGTATTGTTGGAAAATGGTACCCCGCAGGGTTCTGTCCTGAGCCCCCTTTTGTTCATTGTTATGATGAGCGACATCCCTTGTCAAGAAATCCATGGAATTCGGACATTTATATTTGCGGACGATGTAGCGATATGGATTTCAGGAAAAGACCCACATACTATGCGAAACTGCTTACAGACTCGATTAAACGAAATCCAAACATTCTTCCTCAATTGGGGATTCAAACTGTCAACTGAGAAATCGGTAGCAGTCTGTTTTACAAAATACAATGAATTCCGAACAAATTCCCTACCTATTTGTATGGATGACAAAAAAATCAGCTGGAAGAGCGAAGCTACATTTCTCGGTATAATATTTGACTCAAAATTAACCTGGAAAAAACACATTGATAAGATCGTTGATCGTTGCAAAAAAAGATTAAATATCATGCGATGCCTAACAGGACAAAGCTGGGGATGCGGCAAAGAAACACTGATGCTTTTCTACCGATGCGCCATACGGTCAGTGATGGAGTTTGGCTGCGTAGCATTTGACAGTGCATCAGAATCTCAAAAACAAAGACTCGAGAAAATCCAATATAGTGCCTTAAAAACAGCTTGCGGGGCAATGGTTGGAACCAGTTTGGCCGCTCTACAAATAGAATGCGGAGATCCTCCACTCGATATACGACGAAAGATGTTAATTACAAACCTTGCCACTAAAACCAAGATCATTCCAAACCATCCGACAAAAGACGTTTTTGTACCCCCCAGAGGACAAGAAGGGGTTAAATGGCGATGGTTCTTTCACAGAAAAGTGAAAGAAGCTGAACATCCAGCAGCCAAAAGAACAGCAGCATTGAACAAAATAGTTGACAAATTCAATCCAGTCCCCTTAACTCCTTCTCTAACTCCACCATGGAAACTTATTCCACCTCTTTTTAACGAAGGGCTGGTGGGGTTAAAGAAGGATGATCCGTCAATTGTCCAAAGAGCTAAGGAACTGATTGCTACATATACAGATTCGACACATATGTACACAGATGCATCTAAGATAGACAATGTAGCAGCTGTGGGAATTTATATCCCGGAAAAAGATATGAAAATAGCTAAGAGAGTCACGAATGACGTTAGTATTTATACGGCTGAGCTAACAGCTATAAAATGCGGCTTGGAGTGGATGGCACAACCAGACGGTCCACATAAAATAGCCCTATTTACGGATTCATATAGCTCTATGATATCATTGAAAAATTCCGCAAATGCTCAAAAATCTGCTCTTGTGGAATCAGTCCTAACACTAGCATCCAACCTCTCAAAAGAAGGGAAAACAATTACCCTGATTTGGGTACCTAGCCACGTGGGCATACGTGGAAATGAAATGGCAGACTGCCTTGCCAAAGAAGCCACCAAACATCCCGAAATAGAGATTGAGATTATGCCAGAGATATTTGACATAAAAAGAACAATACGCAGAGAGCTTTTGAACGAATGGCAGACCAGATGGGACTCTGCTCAAGAAAGTCGACACTACTGGTCTCTCGAAAAAAAAGTCTCAAATAAAATTAAATTCAAGACAACAAACAGAAAAAAGGAAGTCATCATTTCCCGACTCCGACTTGGAAAGTGTCGGCTGAAACAAAATTTGAAGAGAATGAATCTTCATGAGACAGGTTTGTGCGAAACCTGCGGAACAGAGGAAACAATCGAGCACTGGTTGCTGCACTGCGAAGAAACGACACAACTAGGAATGGAACTTGGGAACTTTTGTAAAAGGATCCAAAAACCAACTACACTCCAAACCATACTGAACTCGGAAATATGCCACGACATCATCTATAAATGGATACAAAATAATCCTAAAGAACTGTAAATATAGAGAAAAATTATTTAGTGTAAATAAGTATTTTTTTCATTTTGATTTTCTTTTCGCGTCTTAAAACACATGGTGTAAAAGACTATAAACTATAATAAAAAAAAAAAAAAAAAATTTTCTTGGTAGAGAAATTGGAATTATCAAAAGGATTTGTCAGAACCGGGTTAACTTCTGCAAAGTGAGATAATTCAGTATAGAGTCAAGAAAAGGATTATATTCAAGGAAGAATAATAAAGTTAAAATAAATTCGAGAAATATTGTGTTATAAATAACTTCGACTTTAACGTTACGAATCGCTAGAAAGCATATTCCTCTACGTTTACAGTCATATTAACAATATCACTGCAGACCGGATTCCAGTGAAAGTGCTCAATGGTTGTCAGTGGAAAAAATTGCTGGAGAGTAGAAGAGGACTGTATGAAAAACAAGTCACACTTGTACAAGCTTGCAGACTTGCTTAAAATCAAAAAAAGTGGAAAAAAACTGATGTTTGGGCTGCTGAGGCACTCTAATGTGTCGCAATGGCCACGAATTGAAAATTAATTGAAAAATGTATTTAATTAATGCATATTACTTAAATAATATATTAAATATTAAGACCTTTAGGATGTATGCGGCTTTAATTTTGTCAAATATTCTTTAAATATATTTAATTAAAATTTAATATATTAAAATTTGTTATATTTGTATAGAGAGACCAGAAGAAGAAGTATATGTACTGGACAACAAAAGTGGAGGTCTGTAACCTATTAAAATATTTAAATTACATTAATAATATCTAAGAATGAAATAATATTTCTTTATAATATGTACTGTGCTAGTGGAAGTTGATCAATTACTATGACTAATAATAATCATAATAATTGCTTACAAACATTAAAGGCTAATAGATATATTTTAAATGATTATGACTAATCAATCAGATGAGGAGTACGAGATAACCGACAACAATCCAACTCCTTCAATAATATCTTCCACCCAGTCTCTGGTCTCAAAATTATTTACAAGTAAATTTTTGGCTGAAAAGATTAAAATATATTTTGTTTAAAAAGAAAATCAAAAGTATTATTTAGGTATTTTTGAATAGTGGGATTTCACTAACATTTAATATTCTGTCAATATTCTGAAGCTGCACTGCTGAAATGCAACATTTAAATGCAGTTTCTTACTGTAATGGTTCCTATAACTTAGACCAACTTTTTTAAAGATTTTTTTTCTTATTGATGAAAGTAAAATCTCAATATCAGCAAATGTATCCAAACTTTTTTGTTCTACTACAACAACGCAATTATTTTTTTCAAAAACCTCAGTATATGCAACCCTTCATCATGCAGACAATGTTTTGAGTGCACACAGCTCCCCTCTCTTTGTGTAGTGCAATGCAGATATTTCCCTCTTTCTTCCAGAAGACAGTCTCCCTGGTTCACATTGCACTTTCCATTTCTCTTTGTGCAGACAGTTTCTGTGGTACTTGTTTCTTTTCCATCAGTCATTATACATGCAGCCAATTTTTTAATGAGTGTTCATTGACTGGAATCGACAGTCATTAAAAGTATCTTTAGTTTATACCATTGGCCGCTGGACCTAGCTGTAAGTGGCATTTAAACAATGACAGTCAAACAAATAAATTAAATTGTTTCTCTGTTAATTCAAATTGTTTTAGAACCACGTCAACGTGGCGGCATAAAATACCGGATTATTTTATTGCTTATTCATCGAGTTTTTTTAATAAGAGGATATGTTATAATAAAGGTCAAAATAATCTACTCTGTGAAGTGATTTTCTAAATGAAAGTTTTAATGATGTTAAAGGAAATCAGCCTAAAAACGTAGCAAAGGAAAATCTAAATGCTAAGCAAACCCAACAGCAAGGTAAGCTAACATGAATTCTATAATTAATTTAGCAAGTTAATTTTTTAAATTAAAAAAAATTAATTTAACAAAAATGAACTTTTTGCATAAATATTAAAAACTCTACCAACATTTTACTCAGAGGAAGAATGTTATGTTCTGGATGACGACTCACCACAAAATGAAATAGTCAATAAGTTTTATATTCCAACAAAGTCAAACTTGCCTGAAGTTTCTAAATCTCCATCATTTCAGCCTTTGAATGGAAAACACTTACCTCTCTCACATGTTGATTCTGTCACATCAGATGGTCAGTGGAATGTAGTGAAATTGTATTGATATAAACATAGGATACCATCCATAGATTATGTATTCAATAACCTTTTACATTTTAAGACCACTCCTCTTACACAGACATATGCACGCAGCTTTACACCCCTCCAGTGAAAAAGGCTTGAATAGTCTTATGTTTTTAACAATAGTCTCAATAGTGTATTTTAAAAAAAATTATTCTTTTACAGTCGAGTCTCGTAAACAAAATATTGCCAAAAACAATTTTTGGCAAGAATTAAAATGAAATTTTAATAGACCTGAAGAATTTTAAATTTCATCATATCTGTTTATAACGGTATCACAAATAACACAAATATAAAGTAAGATCTAGATCAAAGCCTAACTTCACATCTATGTTAAACAAAAACTAAAAATCCATAGCATTTAAATTTAGATTTAATTTCCTTCAGTCTCAAATCCAGTCTTCAACCCCCTTGAACAGGTTTTTAATAACTGGCATTTCTCTGTCTGCTTATCATCCAAGTCTTGTCATCATCAGTTTCGGTGTCAGTGATGTGGCTATAATGGGCAACTTCATGAACCTGTCGATGATGTTTTAATACATGCCTGTGATGCTTGATACATACTGCATTCAGGAAAAGTTCTTTTTTTAAGCTCACTTTTGGAATCATGATATTATATATCATTTTATTTTTTGCGTACATACGCATTATTTGTTGAAACACTCCCTTTTTTTCCATATGCACTCGTACGTAAATCATTCGCTTGGGACACAACTCCCTTGGTGCGTACATAATATATGGATGGTCCCTAAGCATATGAAGTCTAGAAATTGCTCTGTTGTACACATCGCATTAATTGTTCAATTTTCTCACAAACAAACACAAGTTATCCCTTGTGCAATAAATTATTTTGAATGATTTGTTGACGAATTAACATAAATTATTATAATAAATATACATTATGTATGGCTCATAATATCTAAATGTATGCTATGATTGGATAATAATATATATATATGTATGCCATTGCGAGGCTTATAGCACAAAACATTGGTTTTGAACATTTAAATTTGATAATCAGATTTAGATGAAGAATATGAATTAAATAATGAATCTCCTTCTGCTGCACAAATTTGGACAAACAACATTCCAACACTACCTCGTTCTTTACCTGAAAAAGCTGAAACTTTATCCAGTAATTATTATTTTGTTTTCTCATGAGTAGTTTGCTCTGGGGCTGTTTAAAATTTTGCTGAGAATTTCCATGTTGCTTTATTTATTGTCCATTCAAAACAAGCCACTATTTATTATTTTTAAAAAGTTTTAACAATGGAAAAAATAATTTAATTTTGCAATTTTGGTACCAAAACATGCTGTGTAAAATTCTGTGTTTAAGCTAATGGTGACAACTACTGAGATATTATCAGTGTCATTAATTAAGTAAAAAAAGTTGATTTATGATTAGAGCTCATCCAAACTCAACAATCTGTGTTTAGAGATTCAATTTTATGCTATGTAAGGACACTCAAAATAATTTACTTTTTTCATTTTTTCCATGCAGATAGCAAATTATTTTAGTTACTCAAACTTTTAACATTAAATCAGGGGCCAGTTGTAAAAAAAATGAAGAAGTTTCAGTACCCACAAAAATGTGGGGTCAGCAGAAACCCGTGGAAAAACCTCAAGCTAGAGTAGCTGCAGAAACAGTAAAGCCATCTGAAAATTTGGGATTGAAGTCAGAAGATAGGAATGCAAAACCCAGGCAACATTGTTTACCTCCATACACACATGTTACTCTAAAAGGAAAGAATCAAGGTACACAAATTTATTTGAACGTGACATAACTTAGAGATAAAAGTAATGCAGAAGTTTTTTCTCTAATTATTTTGCCAGTTGTAAAATTTACCCCCCAGAATTATTTGCTTTATTGGATTAATTTTTAGAAACACTAAATTATTGAAATAATGTTAAACTCAAGTAAATATCAAATTATAAGTTTTTATTAAAATACAACTACTACTGTCCATTAAATATCAAGCAATGTGGAAACAAATATGTTTCTTTGAAAATGCTTAAAGACAACAATGTTAAACCAATAAGTTTCATTTAAAGACAACTATAAATGTAGTAGCCACAACAATGCTACTTTGGTAAAGAGTGTAAATAATAGAACATAATAGAATTAACAGAATATAATATGAACTATTTCTCTAGCAGATGAAGCTAAATATGTGCACTTAATATGGTACACAATGTCTATAAATGCATTTGTCATTGAGTGCCATTGTCAGTCATTTAGCAAATCTCATTAAATTCTTTATTATTTATACTCGTATTTAATAATGAATTAATTTTAATTCCTGAACATTTCAATCCTCTCCTTCTTGATCCTTGCGCTACAGTCTCGAGACTTTTGATGAAAAACAATATGAACCATGTTTGTCGAACCTCCTATTACCAGCTTTGGCAGTTATGAGTCATACATTAGTCTTTCACATTTAAAAATAACTTATAAATTTTTAATTGATTCTGAGAACTGCAGCTCAGCTTGTGCTACAACACAAAAAAAATTGAATTGGCCTCAGATTATATTTTAAAAAAAAAACTTGAATGGCTGCCCATCACAAACGTTCACATACAAATTGTGTCTGTTTTCTCACATGCTAATATTTTATTCCAAGCTTCAGAAATCCCGTGTTCACATTCCATGAACCCAGAAAAAATCTTTGGTCTTTGCTTGTTCTCTGTCTCAGGCCTGTCATCTTGAAATTCACTACTGAATACGCTTAAAAATAATAACTTGAATTTATCAAAAGTTAAACTAACCATTTTAATAACTTTGTATTTTTTAATGGAAACTGCACAAGCGCTTCAGTAATAGATATTCTGGCGTTCCTCAAGGTAGTGTACTTGGTCCTCTGCTTTTTCTCCTCTATACGGCGGACATTCTTATTGCTGCATCTGAGCACGGCTTGGGAATTCACTGTTATGCCGACGATGCTCAATTGTATGCTGTCGGTGGAGCGGCCGATGCAGACCGCCATGTAACGAATGTGACTGAATGTATTGGTGTGATTGATGCCTGGATGTCGTCGAATCGTCTAAACTTGAACCCTGACAAGACTCAGTTTATCTGGCTTGGAGAACGAAAGCAGTTACAAAAGATCAGAATAAAATCTGTGACCCTCCTTGGGGGCTCGCCTGATTCTAAAGAAGCGGAGATTTGACCCAGTTTCGGATGACATGCGTAAACGTCTGCACTGGCTCCCTATCAGACAAAGAATCCAGTTTAAACTAGTTCTATTGGTTTTTAAGTGTTTGCACAGTCTGGCTCCACCATACCTGTGCGACATGATATCACAAGTCAGCTCCTGTGATTACAGTTCTCGTCTTCGGTCAGCTGCTCGTGGCGACCTGAATGTTCCCCGGACACACTCTGTACGGATGGGTCCCCGGGGTTTCGCAGTGGCTGGTCCGAAGCTCTGGAACTCCTTGTCACAGGAGCTAAAAAATCCTAACATTTCTTTAACAACATTTAAATCTCTACTGAAATTTGAACTTTTTAAGAGTGCTTATGAAGCTAACTAATTAATATACAATACTGTACAACTATCCATTATTATTTTATTTTTATTTTTATTTTGCACGTGACTCACATGGCGCTCCCGTAATGGACTTTGTCGATAAGGGAGCGCCTAATCAAATGATTCTTTGATTTGATATTATATCTACAATAGAGTACTATACAAATGATTTTTTTAATTAAATTTGAATTTGCTGTAAAAAGAACATTATTAGGGCTTGGGAGATTCTTGATAATACAACAAATTAATTAAATTAAAACAAATGTGGCTGATAAACAAACGTAGACTTGTAATTTTTTGTCAAAATTTATAAGCAGAATAGGTTTTCTGCTAATTTAGCAAACAAGGACAACAGAGAGGATCATGAGACTCAACCCAGACAAGTGATACCTTCTGTTTCAAAGAATCCTGTTCAGAGTCAGTTGAAACCATGTCCAGCACAGCCATTTTTTCTAAAGAAAGACCTCGCTCGTCGAAACATCGATACTATTATAGAAAGTCGAATAGCAGGTGGCAAGGAGGGTGAAGAACCACGAGATGAATCAATTACAACAGCAGCTGATGTGGAGTTTTCTATAAAAAAAAAAGTTTACAATGGTAGGTGGATATTTAGCTGCTTATTAATTTTACATTCTGTTTTCTATATGTATTCCAAATTATGGAATCGTATAGAATCTTTATCTATATTATAAATTTATTATTAAAAGTTTATAAACAAAAGTGGCTTCAGTAAAATGATTATTAACCAGTTCACTAATTTGCCCCGCTTAAAAGACCAAAGAGGCCAAAAACCGAAGATTCTTTGAGTGTCTCCTTTATTAATATTTAAGTAGAAAAAGTTTGATAGAAAATAACATAGTCGCGTGTGAAAGAGATATTCTAAAGCTAGCTATCAGAACTGACATAATTTGGGAATCCACTGGTCGTTTTTATGTAAAAGAAATTATGTTGTACATTAGGCATTGAAATCTTTTAATGGATTTATGTCTTCATTTAAATTGGTTGAAAATTGATTAGTTTGCTCATTCATTCATTTAAAAAATTAAAAGTTATAAATTTGCTGAAAAAACAAAATTTCCAGTTTTTCATGTTAATGTTTATATGGTTCCACGACAAAACGTTCACAGACAAAATGTTCACGACAAAATGTTCGCGACAAAACGTTCACGAAAAATGTTCACGCACAAAATGTTCACAGACAAAATGCTCAGAGACACAACGTTCACGACAAAATGTTCACACTGAAAAATACACATTTTGTTTTATTATGTCAAGATTGCTTGCAAACTAATTATTAAGTCATTTTTTGTGGTGTTTCTATTCACCATTTGATTTACCTAAGCAGAGTATGTGTGTATGGCAGCATGAAACTACTACATATTGGCAACAATCAGCTTGTCGTTCACTTAATTAAAATTGAAACATCAAATAAATCTCAATTAATAACTAATTGCATTTCTTTTTCTTTTCGATCAGAGTATATAAAGATTTCATATTTTGACTCTTTTTATCATCGTTCCATTTATTAACTAGTTAATGCGGGTTGGTTAATTTTCTCTTGGATACCCTTAACTTTTTAATCTTTAGAATACAGCCATCAAGCCTTATTTACGTCGTTTGCTTATTTGAAATTGAAGATTCAAGCGATCTCAAATTCGTAACCAATTTTATTTTCCTATTACAGCTATCTCACCTCATCTGTCATTTTCTTGTCTTCTTACTGAAACAGTTTACAGTACTCCGATCCATACTCATCTGGTTGCCATTTGAGTTAGGGGTATCAAAGAGGAAATTAGCATTGCATTTACTATTGTTAACGTTTTATTTGTGCTCATTTCGTGAAAAACAAAATATTTGATCATTTAAAAACTAAACTTAAATTAAAAGTTGCAATCGTGAACATTTTGTTGTGAACGTTGTGTCGTGAACGTTTTGTCGTGAACATTTTGTCTGTGAACGTTTTGTCGTGAACGTTTTGTCTGTGAACGTTTTGTCTGTGAACATTTTGTCTGTGAACATTTTGTCTGTGAACATTTTGTGCGTGAACATTTTTTGTGAACGTTTTGTCGTGAACGTTTTGTCTGTGAACATTTTGTTTGTGAACGTTTTGTCGGTGTTCATTTTGTCCTGAACATTTTGTCGTGAACGTTGTGTCGTGAACGTTTTGTCGGGAACGTTTTGTCGTGACACCTGTTTATATTGCTGAATGCAATGCAAATCCTAACTTAAAGGTTTAAGATGATATAATTTTAAAACTCATTTGATGTGCTAAACTGCTTATAAACTTCACTATATAAATTTGATACCCATATCATTTTTAGCTGATAAACTAGAGAAATAAATAAGAACAGAGTACAACAAGAATGAAAAAATAAAATGAAGTAAGATAGGAAAGAGAAACCAGAAAGCAATAATATACAACATGGTGTCTCGAGAAAAGAGTGCCCTATTCAATTATTATTATTATATTATAAAGTAATTTATATTTCGCCCATTACTAAAAGAACATGGGCGCATTACAATCATGTATAGTTCACGGGTATAGAACAAAAAGAGTTAAATAAAAATAAATGTAGCAAGATATAAAAAACGTTGTATTAAAAGTTAGGAAAAGGCACTATTGAAGAGGTATGTTTTTTTTCTGAAGGAGAGAGGATCCGCTGTTTCGCGAATCTCTGACGGAGGGCGTTCCATGCCGCGGGACCAGAGTAGGAAAAGGCCTGTTCACCGTGTTTTGTGTGGAAAAGAGGTATGGTGAATGTTGATGAGTTGGCCGATCGCAGGCCAGAACGTGAGGCATTGAATGAAATAGATGGTAGGCAGATTATTGCGTTGGTAGAAGAAGGTTCGAAGTTGACATGTGAGACATGACACGGTTAGCGACAACTCTCTCAACAGCTTTCGACAGGTATGACAGGTTGGAGATGGGCCGGTAAGAACTGGCAGAGTCTGGGTCTAGGTTTGATTTTTTGAGGTGTGGTAGAACTCGAGCCTGTTTTAGGGAGAGAGGAAAAACACCCGTTTGCATTGACAGATTGCATAAATAACAGATTGTTGTGGCTATATGTGGAATGATTTTTTTGAGCAGCCAGGAGGGAATCGGATCTAAGGAAAGGAGCAAGACTTTCCTGGCGTCGTCCTGATTAACTTCTCAATTTCCAGCACCGTACATGATTCGAAACGACTGAGAGGAGGTACAAGACGTGGCGAGATGTCCGGCCAAGTAGCGGACGCGGTTGAAGCACGTATAGTAGCGATCTTGTCGTTGAAGAACGCTGGTGAGGTGTCTGTAGCAGGGTGTTTACTACCCGAGGGTTGCGGCCACATGAATTGACCGTAGATGACCAGAACGACACGAGCTTTGATTGAAACAATAAGCGTTGACGATTGAATTGAGCGCGCCAAGCTGCCAGGGAGACGACAGTATGCATTCTGCGATACCTCGTTCCAGCCGGCGTGTAGCTCTTTTGGCCTCACGACAGTCGCTGTCAAACCAGCAAACTGATATTCGTTTGTTAACATGCTTTTTTGTCGACAAAGATGCATGCTTATTCAGTAAATCAATTATTGTAATAGAGTGCTTGCTGACACTTATTATTTAAAGGCTTCATGGTTTTTCTTGATAAATTCTGGTACAATGTATTTTGATGTCAACTACACCAAAAAAGATTAACCCATTGATCCCTCTTGACATACAGGCAGTTAGAGTGCCATATTTTGTGTATTTGTATCGACCCCAATGATTATAAAATGCTGAATGAAACATTGAAAAAATGAGCATTAAATGAATTAAAATTGTAAGAACCTATTTTAATACCTCCTCAATAGATGCACCGAGCAAAGAAATTAATCACATGAAACAGATGCTCACCAAACCACCTCCCAGAAACACACCTGCTAAAACCTGCTTATCCAGGCCCGAGAATCCAAAGCAACTAACAACCTCAGCTGAAAAGCGCTTGGAGTCTGCAACCAATGGTATGGTTGCTTTAAGTTTATAAAACTTGATAAATAATAAGTTTGTATAATATTTAAAAACTTATATAAATTTTTTTAGATTGGGTAGGCTTCAGAGCTGTAGATTGATTCAGTTTGGGCACACAGTATTGAATTTATTTTTAAATTAATGAAATCTTATGATAAAAATATTTTAAAACATAATAATATTTTTTAAAGATAAACCTGAGCCGGAACCTCCTGTTCTCTCACCCCTACTGTCTGAAGTCAGAAATAAACTTAAGAGCCTTGACATCTCAGCTTCGAAAGTAAATACACCAAACTTGAAACCAGTTTCAAATTTGTCTCCTGCGGTCAACAAAATGCAAAAGAGTCCCATTCAACCACCTAAACATGTTGAGCCTAAAAACTTCAACATTTCAACCAAACCGGAAGAAAAGCCACAAAGGGAAGCGACACCACCACCAAGACCTACAATGGCAAAGTTTCCAGGTGCAACCAAAACTATGGGAAAACCAAATGACGAGGAGGTGTTCAGTCCTGTTAAAACTCCTCAAAAAGTTAGTCAATTGGCAGGATTATTTGTACAAACGCCATTGATAAGTAATAAGGAATTGCCATTGAGTCCAGAAGTGGCAGAGCTGCAAACTTCTAAAGGCAGTTGGTCAGTACTAAGCAGAAGTTCAGCTTACGAGAATGAGTTGAAAAAAATGTTTGATTTGGGAAAGAATTCTAAGGACAAAAACAAGTTTAATGGTTTTAAAAGTCAGTTTTTATCCAGGCAGAGTCAACCTTCTTGTGAGTCAAATTTGAAATGTTTGAGCAAGACTGTCACTGTTTATGCAGTCTCAAGTGACAGAAAAAGTTACCCAAAACAATTGCCAGTGCCTAGTCCAAACAAAGCTGCTTGTTTTGGAAACACTCCTAGAATAGATGAATCTCAATTAAATAATAGTGCATACAACTGGAGATCATTACTCAAAAGTAGCAGTACCGATAAATCAGATGTAGAAAACAAGAATTTGGTGAAAACTCTCCCACATCATAAAGATAGCTCGCAGCCATTGACTGAGAAGACTTCATTTTCTGCTAACCCAAAATACGATGTTGCTTCAAAGCCAGTACCGAGAAAGCCTCTTGTCAAACCACCATGTTTTGGCCAAATGATTAAAACAAATAGGGTTGATAATTTGATCACTCAAGGGCTTATACTAAACATTTGAAGGGAGGAATGCCAATGGGTTGACTCAGATAATGCATGATATAATTTATTTAGCAAAAAAGTCAAATTAATTGTTTTTTAAGGTATGAAACCCACTTTAACAAAAAATAGCAACATTTTAGCCAAGAATGATTTTTCAGAATAAATGAAGCATCTTATTATTATCTTGCAAGGGGGATGGCATTCTTTCCAAACTAATACCCAAGTGGGTTGTTAGTGTTATAAGTTAGTGCCATATAATTAATATCTGTTGGCTGTAAAGAAATGAATGCTTTAAAATGGTTCAGAAGTTGACATAGCTTGTATTCCGTGTTGAATATGCTGTCTATAGCTTCCATCAAGTTAAGCAATGTTTCAAATCAAGTTTAATTTTTTGTACATTGCAAAACATTAGCACTTATTATTGAAACTTTAATTAAATTGTTAGACTATTAGTTTGTAGGTAATATAAGTAATATGTATCTATATATATTAGCTAATTCAAATTTTTCTGGACTTGTGATCTTTAAAATTATTTTTTTAAGTTTTTTTCACCAAGCATGTTATTTTAGCTATGAAAATTACCTATCTGGAAATTTTTAAAATACTTGTTCTTGAAATCCATTTTGTGTAATACTTCTTTTATTCTTCCTTCCAAGCTACCATTTTTACTGCTGAAATGCAGTTATCAGTAAAACACCAATAATTTAGAATGATTTAAGTTATAATTAAGCTTCATAAACCTGGATTACAGGTAGCATAAGTTAAACCTCAACTACAGACCCAGACAAGCCTTGTTTATCCTTTTATGTTTTGCTGTACCTTTGCTGAAATTAAATTATAAAAGCCAGAATATTATTAAGTATTGTTGCCATTTGTTTAAGATAGTTGATGGCCTATCTTTTCTTGTTATAGGATTATTAGAGGGATTTTATTGCAGTATTTTTTAAAATACTATTTATGTTTGCTGTACAATGTGTTTTTTTAATTAACAGATATCATCTGTCAAGTGCTTGGACGATTATGAATGGTTCTTTCCATGTATTTCAAGAAATGATGCAGAAATTAAGTTGGGAGTCATGAATCAAGTAAGAAATTAAAATCACAGATCCCCTTAATGTCAAAACTAGTGCTTGGCTATTCGATCGTTCCATGATAATATCAAAATTTAGAATAGTAGCTTGAAATCTGTTTGTATTGGCAGCCCTTGTCAATTTCACATGATAGGAATCCCAAAACAACAACTTTCTTTAAATTTGCTTGGGCCTACTTCTATTGCCACCACAGGTAACCTAGGTGGCAGTAGAGGCAATAGCTTTTTCAAACATTTTTGAAAAATAAAAATGGATGTGTGTTAAAGTTCAACCAAATAGCATTATTCTTATTTATTAAATGAAATTTAGCTTATTCTCAGACTTTCTATAACCAAATCCAGACCCCTTAGCGGGGTTGTCTTTTTATATCTTTTTTTGCTGCAATTTATAATTAGCAACTTTTCCACCTGAATATGTTGTTTTTTGTTTGTTAATATAACTTCAAATGTGTAAATAAAATGTAACTATATATGCTGCTCACCTTCTTTGCATGTGAGAAAAAGAGAGAGATAAATAGGTCTACAGACCTGCTGAAAAACTTTAAAAGTTTCTTGACGAGCTGTCCCATGCAGCAAGTATGTTTGGGTGAATGTTCTTTGCTCAATAATCATATCATGTTCATTTTTCTTTTGATTTTTTCAACAACTGCAGTGGATCTTCATCTACTGGAAATTACTTTGCATAGAACACCAATCCTTAACAAGCAAACTATAAAAAATTATGTTTTTTTCACAAATCCCTTATATTTCAGGATTTGCCAGCTTTTCACCAATACTTTACAAGCAAAGTATAAAAAAACTAGGTTTTTTCACAAATCCCTTATATTTCGAGATTTGCTGGCTTTTCATTTAGTGCATTTGTCTTTTAAAATGACATATTTTAAAACTTATAAAAGTAAATATTTATATAATTATGTTTGATTTGTTGTTATTTCAAAACATAGATAATTAAATTTTTAATTTAAAAAATAATTTTTTTGCAAGTTTTCCAAATTTAATAGATATGCATTGTCATGAGGAGCAAGCCTATATTTCAAACTTCAGCTCTATGGGATGACAGGAATTTTTCAATTTTCACTGTCAGGGTTTGCAAACAAGTAATGCCGGCAGTGAAGTTAATATAAGAAATTTGAAAAAGTCAATAGAGTTCTAATACAAACAACACCTACAACAAGATTTTATTAAATTTTTTATGAATAATTATCGTTAGATAAAAAGGAATTTTTAGTATAAAAACTATACTATTATTTTAACCCAAAACTTAGTTATTTCAAAATGCTGAACTCAGTTTTAAAAAATAGCAAACCTGAACCCGGTATTTGGAAAATCATAAAACCAAACCAGAGAATTCAAAATTCAAGAACCCAAACCCAAAGTTGAACTCGTGGCATCTCTAACACATATGAATGATCCCATGGGTATAGGAGCGTTTAACTAGTTAGTTGTCTTTGATTAATAAAAGGATGGTGCCTTCTTAGTGCGGACAAGCCAACGTGGTTCTTCAACAATGCCCTACTCTCTTACTATTTATCATGAAAAAAAGTTTTACAACCTGCAAATCCGCAAACGAAATGATGACAAGTTCGCCATAGGATCTGTGAAGGCCGACGAAAATGTTAGTTTATTATGGCATGTGTTTATCTACAGTACTATAAGCAGTCTGGTTTTCTTTCTTTCTCTCCCTCCTAACTTCTTTTTGCCCATAAAACGTAAAATAGATTTGCTAAAAGTTGCTTGAAACTTTCAAACTTTGTTAAATAAACTAAATTTTGAATTTTGTTATGCAATAACCTTAACCTTTGATGTTCATACAGTTTTGGCCTGGAAAGTTTTTGGTCATAAAAAAATAAAAATTTAAATTAAAAACCACCTTATCTTTTTCTACTCTTTGAAATCTACCTTCATGCCAAATTTCCTTAAAATTGGTCCAGCAGCTTGAGTTCGCATAGAAGACAAACAGATAGTCATTTTTAAATACAGTAAAAGTCGTCTAGAGCGGACCCCTCAAGAGCGGCTGCTAAGAGCAACGAATATTTTTTTAAAATCTGTATCTGCCCTATAATAGCTTGTCCCTGAAGAACGGGCAGACACGAGAAGCGGACACTTTTGCTCCCCCAGTGTGTCCGGTCTTAAGGACTTTTACTGTATATAGACAATGTTGAGAAACCTGCTTTGCCCGCATTCTCTTTTTCTTTCTCTCTATATCACACACATGCACACACAAAATCCTCTGTTTGTCTTCTGCTATCTTGCTTTTTTCTTTTTTGTTATCTCTCTCTATCACACAAAAAAAAAAAAAAAAATTATCTCCATCTTCTGGTATCTCAGTCTCTATCACACACAAGCAAAATCCTCTGTCTATGAGATGCAGAGGTAGAGCTAGATAAGGAGAGATGAAAGAGCAAGATAGCAAAAGAGAGACAGAGAAGGATTTTGTTTTATTTGGGATTATATATGTGATAGAGAGAGAAAGAGAGATAGAAAGAAAATCACGGGTTTTTCAACTAGTAATATTATAAATTATGACATTATTAGCAAGATGTGTATTGAATAATACAATCTTATTTTTGCCTTTTTTTATTGTGTCGCTTTCATTTTTATTAATGTGCACCTTTCTTATCTTTCACCCTTTTGATAGGAAAACACTAATGATGACCAAATCGTTTTTTTTATGAAATTCTGTGACCAAAAATTTTTTTCTAATGAGCCCTCATGCCAAAACAACACTAATATTCGTTCTTTTTGTTGTACATACAGGCGTTCAGTTCTGTACAGGAGATGGTATCATTCCACTCAAGTATCCCAATCGAGATTCTCGGAGTTAAAGCTGAAAAATTAATTCTTACTTGTCCTGCACACAAGTGATTTATGGAAAAGACTAGATGAATATAATATAAAGCTATAAAATTCTTCATCTCAGAATGTATTTGCATTGCTCTGTTTTAAAGTGATATATGACTACAAAATCATTTATTTTTTTTTAAAGCTGAATCTGTTGCTAAACATGTTTATTAAGTGTACTTCAGTTGAAGCACACATTTATATTTCACGTACTTAACTAATATTTGTACGGCAGTTTAGCATTTTTATTGTAGATTTACGTACTAATTTCTAGACTCTTTGTTGCTTGTTTGATGATTTTCTAACTCACTTGAATTACTGTCTCCAATTTGAAATTTTGTTATATATTTCAATGAACATTAAACGTTGATACAAAGATATAACATATAAGATTATTTATTTCTTGTAATCTAATGATAAAAACTCCAGAAATCAATGAAGAAAAAAGTTGGCAGTAAAGATGCCACAATCATAAAACTCAACTGAACAAACTACAAATTGCTTGATTCAAGTAGATGCTGAAACAATCAATAGTACTTTACAACAATGTTTTGAGATCACTAACTTCGCAACACTACATTACTAACAACATCCATACAAGATGGGTTTTTTTTCTTAACTATAAATTTGAACTTTATGATTTTTTTAATATAATCATGAGCAAAGAGGTTCCTTGAGTTAGTATACTGAAACAGTTGAATGTTTAATGCTTTTAAAAATTATTCTTGGAAAATTGATCTTCTAAAGAAATTAAATGGAATTGACTGATGGATACATCACATAACTGGCCAGTATCTTGTTTAAAGAAAAACTAATTTTATGATCTAGATCTAGAATTAGAAGGAGTGAAAATCTGACTAAGAAGAATAGAGAAGCCGTTGATAGTGTGGATAGATCTCCGAATCTGGAACTAAGAGCGAAAAGTCAAGCTGGACAAAGACTTGAAACTCATGTGCTAACATGTCATCTCTGTGAATCTTAAACAAATCTTCAATACCCTAAGAAAAAAATAGAAATAGTAACTTAGTGCCATAAACAAATATATAAATTCAAATAACATAAAATTATAGATTAACTGCCAATAATCATTTGGACCAACAACAAAAATAAAGCCAAATGAAATTTAAATAAACCAGTATCTTAATATTTGTAATCATGACCATTATCGACAAAACAATAAAGAGGACAACACAAATTCTGTAATTCTACTCTATTTAAATAAGCCATATTAAGAACCTGAATTAATTTTGTGAGCTCTTGGTGTTTGACATCGTTGAGTTTGGCAGACAGAATAAGACATGCGCAGGCTATATATTTTCTTTTTGGCTTTGTTAGAAGACCCTGAAATGGATCGTTAACCATAATAATAGTAACAATAATAATCACAGTTGTATAATTGGTTAAAAAACAAAACCATAATACCTTCAGAATGACTTTCTCAAAGAACACATAGGCCTGTGCCACATCCCACAGATCTAAACCACACTGTAAAGAAAAATCCAATATCAAGTGTAACAGTATAAAAATAATATAATAACATTTAAAATTAATTCATATATGAACTTTAGTTTATTTTCTACTTTTTAGTTTTTTATCTGCAAGCTAGAGAATTAATGAAAACCTTAGCCAACAAAGTATATCACGAATATTAATTTAAAGTGTAATAATAAATTTTTTAAATTGATATTAGTAAGGTATCCCAGATACGACTAAAGTCCAAAGTTCAAATTGAAAGAATACTGGGAAGTGGATCAAAGTGTGATTAAAAACATTGTCACGGACAATAACGGACTTGTGAAGTTAAAGAAAAGCGTGTGAAGAAGCCGTCTTTATTTACTAAGGTTTGATCTGCAAAACCTAATGCCCGCAGAGTAAAGTGTGATTTGCACTGCACCACAAAATTTCAAAGCGAATCTTATGAAATAAGAATGCATTTATTATTATCATTCAATTGATATCAGGAATATCCTCATTATTCATTGTTAATTAAAATAAACATATTTCGAAATAATAAATAAAAAAGAATGTGAAAGCAAAAAGTTCTGCTAGGATTTGAACCCAGAACCTCTTGCTTTAAAAACACCACACTTAAAACTTGTTTAAATAAGTTTGATTTGATTTTGTTCATCAACAATAGACAAGTGAAGTCAAATAAAAGCATTTAATAAATATTTAAAAAAGTTAAATGTTATTAAAAAGTTTCATAAATCTATTCTTATACTCCATAACCAGGGTTGTTAAGAGCGGTAGCGCCGCGCTACCGCTACTGTAGCGGCGCTAATTTTAAGGTAGCGGTAGCGGCGCTACTATTGGCTGAGAAGATCGTTGATGGTAGCGCCGCTACATTTTTTGGCTGTTCTCAACGCTATTCGCTACCGCTACTTTTTTTCAAAAACAAAATATGTTTTTTTTATTAATTAAGTGATTTTCAATGTATTTAGTTTTTATTTGAAGCATGCATGAAATCGGAATCTGGTTGATTGATCGACGAGCGTGAGCATCTCTTTGAAATGAGGAATCCTTCCTGACCTTGCTAAAGCAAGCGTGTGCATCTCTTTGAAGCTTAGCAGAAGTGGTATCGGGTGTTAGTGACACTTAGTGATGTTTTGAGGTGTATGGTATCTGGCTGTCTGTTTGAGTGTGTATAAACCTACAGTTTGTACGAACAGTTGAAGGCAGTTTTTTTTTTAAACTTTTTATTCAATTGTCTTTTGCTCGTTTGATCTCAAGATCTTGACGTTATTTCTTGTCTAGTTTTATTCACTGTATGTGACGAATAAAATTGCTGTATATTACAGCAATGTCTTCTACAAGCTTGTTGATTGCTCGAGGCATGAGTGTCTTTGAAACGTGACCCCTTGGTGTTAGATGACCACTGCCATGCGTGATGCTTTGAAGTGTTTGTGGCCTTTGGTGAATGAGTACATATACAGTTTACGAAAACTAAATTTAGTTTTTCTGGTGCTGTTTCAACTTTTCCTTCGTTATCGCATGCTTGCTCGAACTTAAAATATATACGTTATTTCTTGACTAGTGGTTTAATTTTATCTTTTGTGGAAAAAACAGTTGTTATCTTACCACATAGAACGTACAATATGTCAAAAACCAAAAGACGGCGCTAGGAACTTTACTAGTAACTCCCGGCGACACCCGTTGGAATTCTTATTACGACGCAGTAGCACGAGTGCACACAATCTTGACCAACCCTGATCTGGAACCAAAGTTTGACACGATGTGCGACGATTTGAAGATCAAGCGTCTACTGCCAAGACAGAAAAAATTTATCTGCGAGTACGTTTTGGTGATGAAACCTGTTTGTGACGGGTTAGACAAACTGCAAGGTAAGCAAGAAGTTGGACTCGGTTATTTGTTGCCCACATTGTACGTAATGATTAGCAAACTAGAATCATTGCTCCAGCCCGATAACATAAATGCTGCTCAGCTCAGTGTGTGTGAGCCCTTGGTTTACGCATTAAAAAAATCCATAACAGCTCGCTTTGACGAAAATAACGACAAGGAAGCCCTGCTTGCTGCCGTAGTCAACCCCAGATTCAAATTGTATTGGGTAGACGACCCACATGAACAAAGACGGCTCAAATCAATTTTAAAGGATCGTGTTGCTGTGTTGTTGAACTCGACGGAGCCAAGACCATCGACATCTAACAGCATCGATTCATCCACTTCTGTTCCTGGCGTCAGCAGTGCATCAACCACTCCAGAAGACTTTTTCTTTTCGCTTCGTGCAAGAAGAGACAAACAGCTAGCTCAAGTACCCAAAGACGCAGATTCTGAGGTTGAAAAATATTTAGCAGATCCTGAAATAAATCTTGAGAGTCTCAAAGCTTATCCACATATTAGAAAACTATACATTTCATTAAACACCGGTTTGCCATCTAGTGCAGCCGTAGAGCGGTTGTTTTCTCTTGGTAGCAGAGTTTTCGTGCCACTACGTAACCGCATGAGCAGCGACCATTTTGAAATGATGATGTTTTTGCGCATGGCAAAGTTTTAGTCGTACAAAGAAACTAGATGGGAAGAGATTTTAATGTTTTAAACTTTAGTGTATTTTCAAACTTTTTTATATGGTTTTATTTCTTCGAAGTCATTTTTTCATTGTTATTTTAAGGCATTTAATTAAAAGAAAACAAACGATGGATAACGATGTTGATGATGATGATATAGAAAACAAGTCAGTTTATTAACTCTGAAGTCAACAAAAATGTGTGTTATTATTGAATGCAACAAAATGATGTTGACGTCATATAAAAATCATATACGGGTTGTTAATGCTACTTTGTAACTTTTTGCGAGTCCTTATCAGAGTAGCGGTAACGGTAGCGGTAGCGACGCTACTTATAAATTTCAGTAGCGGTAGCGCCGCTACTAATAAGACTGGTAGCGGTAGCGAAGAGCGGCGCTATTTTGAAAAGGTAGCGTTAACAACCCTGTCCATAACACACTGTTCTCACCCAAATATATAACAATATTTTGTGTCAACCTAAATATTCCCAACCTCAATTCTCATACCTTGGTATGTGCAATTTTCTTCATGTCTCTCTTGAGACTTCGTAACTTGCTGAGTGTCAGCTGGATGTGCGGAAATTTTTCTCTGAACTTTTCATTCAACTCCTTCTTGAGATCACTCGGCCTGGCATAGTCGATTATTGACGTCTTCAAAAGATGTTCATTTTTATAAATTTCTTCAATTAAGGAATGACTAAATAGCATAAAGAACAACAAGGTTACCATGTAAGATGGAAAAGTGAGCAAGGTTCTGTGCTTGCCAGACCTCAACTCTGGATCATCTAACATGTTCGGGTCGTAGACAATCTCCTCTGTTGCCTGAAACCCTTCTGAATGGTAATATTGGAATAAAAGCAGACTTTCACAAAATCAGCACAACTAAACAAGTGAAGCAAAAACAAAGTTTTTTAAAAACACACAAACATAATAGCATAGACAATAAATAGTTTGACGAAAATATCACAAATAATAATTTAATTAAATTTGTCCAATCGATCCAAAAATTTGATAGAATGCATTATTAATTAGTTCGGAGGTATGTTTAAATTTTGCTCATCTGGAAGTTAGTTTAAAATCGATTGCAAAATTTGACGACAGACAGATAGACAGACAGAGAAGTCAAGTTAAGTAAAAGTGTGTAAAAACAGATAAATTGGAGCACAACTAAAAAACAGATAAATTGGAGTAATTACTTTAGGTAGATTCAATAATTTTGAGAAGCTGTCCAAACAAACCTTGAAAGGTTATAGCTCAAATTAACATCAATTATCTTAACATATTTATGTCTTCGAGATGTTATGACATCAAGAAAATTTAATAAAAACTTTTAGGTTTTCTAATTAATTAAAATTTTACCAAAGAGCTTGCTGTAATAAATCCACTCAACATCAAAACTTTGGTTAAGCGGGTTGCCAACCCGCTAGTTGTTTTTGAGCTAACAAGCATTAGTGATTTATCTCCTCTGCCATTTGTAATGGAATTTAAACATGAAGTCTCATAATGTTAATGTAATATGATCACATGAACCAAGAGCTTTAACAGTTGAGCTGCTGCATGGGATATGGATATAAAGGATTAAAAAACGATGAGAGTATTAAGCATCTGCGTCCCGATATCGTTATCTCGAATTCAATCGAGATTTCAAAACGATACGGGAGATCCCGTATCGCCATTGAACCGATACAGCCTGCGGAAGAAATCTCGTATCTATATAATTAGCGATACTTAAAATTTCATTCCCGATTAAAATCTCGAAAAATATCGAGATTTTTAACAAATATTTTTCAATAAATAACGAAAGTCATACATATTTAATTAACGATTGTCACAACTGTGAATATTTGCAATTGATTCAACAACTATTATCATCCCCACTTTAAATTCGGTTTTCCAGACAGCCTGTAGCCCCATTATTTACTATTTTTAGTCTGGGAACCGGCAGCAAAAAAGCCACGCTCCTCTTAGGCTGCTAGTCGAGCTCTGCATACTACTGATACTACAAGCCCTACAAGGCAATCGTACTCGCTGACATCGATGACTATTATTATTAATGAGAATAATGAGTAATGTAATAGTAATGATCATTCTATGTTTATGTTTTGGTTTAGTCTGTTTGATAAACCTATTTTTTCAAATTTGTTACATAGAATTGGAATGATTATTTTAGTGTTTCGATATCCGTAATTGACCGTAATAGTAGCTCATCTAAGATATATCTTTATAATCTCAATGATATTCTTGGTTGTGTGTGAGTATGTGTGTGCCACCTGTAGTGTGCACGACAGTGCCGTAGCCCGTATCGTCTGCAGCTGGAATTCGAAACTTTCTCAGCTTCTTTCTTGCTATTGCTAACCGCATTCGCCATCGCCTATAAATAAACACGCTGGGTTTTTTCACTTTTTTAATTCTTGCATAGAGGCACTTTCTCGTGTTTGTCATCATTATCATGCCGCGTCACTAAATAAAGTAAATAAATACTTTCTATCGGCGGTAGCGTTTTATTTAGAGTCTAAATTTAGACAAATAGATGTACCGAAACTAAACAAATGAAACTTATTTCAAGTTGTAAAAAAAAATTAAATTTGGTAAATTTTTATAAATTTATAAATTTTTTAATATTTATATATTTTTTTTCAATGAATTTCTTTAATGTAGTTATTAATATTGTCTGTCGCGTATAGTTCATCATTCTATGTTATCTCTAGGCAAAATTTCCGCTTCAGTCGAGATCCCGAAATCGTATCGTATCGTATCGATATCGTATCGTTATTGTTCGAAGCGTCTCGTATCGTTTAATTCGGGGCAAATTTCAGAAATCGTATCGTATCGTATCGTTCCAAAAAAAATAACGGGACGCAGAAGCTTGGAGAGTATATTAAATAGCACCGAGTTTCAGTAATCTATTCTTGAGAATGGCAAAAACGAGGGGATATGCATGCACTGCTCACCAAGGCATCTCTTAACTTGTTGGATGCAACAAATATGAAAGTGGTAGATCTCATCATCAGTCATACTATTGGTCATTGTCAATCTTTACCAGAGAAGCACACCAAGATCACAAACATTATAAGCATATGAGATTGTACAGCTGTATCAATATTAAAACATCCAGAACTGTCAGAAATGCTTTGAAGGTTTTGAGTGAAGCTGATGAATAGAACTTTTCAGGCATTCCATTTCAGGCACATAGCTGAACACCACTTCTTTATCTCAACAAGACAGTTTGCATTAAGCGGATAAAGTCACAGTATGCAAGCTCTCTCTTCACATCCTTGCTTGACATATAATTACAAAGTCCATACAAGCTTCCTTTTTTTATGTGGACAACCCCATTTGCAAGCATAATGTAACCTCAAATGTGTAATTGCATTTGATTGGCAGCACTGTTCACTGAAACATTGAAATTTTTCAGTTTAAATTTTTTAGTGAAAAAAACTGTGCAGTGTGTGCAAAGGTGGGGCATCATAGCATATCTGCTCATAAAACCTGCTAGTGCAGAGATGGTCTACTATTGTTATTTTGAACCTGGTTATCAAATTTTTAAAATAATATGCAATTTTCATAAAAATCATAGATAATACATTCTTCAATCTGCAACCTGCCACTTAGTTTTACCCACTTGGAGCACTGCCAAACATGCTACTTTAGCATAAAAAACAACATGCAAAATCAGTGTGACAGTTTATAAGGCAGAAGTTGGCTGCACAGCTGGATCCCCGAACTATGGTGCAAATAAAAGTTCGTGCATTGGGGTTGTGCTATAGGTCGTTAGAAAGGTATTTAAGAAAGAAATATAATGGTGTAAAAATAAATTTAATATTGCAAAAAATAAAAAGTTATAGGCGAAAAACCGTCGCCGTCCCTATGTAAATGTATGGAGAGGATTTTTCACTTGCGTTTGGAGCCATGTAGATTAAAATTTTCGACTGCATTGGGTTTGTAACTTAATGCATTAGAAAGACAAATATATTAGCTAAACATAGAAACTAATTTTTTGAAAATAGTCCAACAAATAAAAAAGTTATGAAGCAAAATATAGATCAGGGTATGTTTTCAGTATCCAAATGTATGGAGATAACCTTAGGTTCTATTTTTGGCAAATCTGGTCCATTTTTAAAAATTGAAAAAAGTCTGAATAGAACTTGTTAATTCCAATCCTATGATAAAAACAAAATATATTTATTATGTTTAAGTTAAAAGTTATAAGAATTTTAAAGATCTAATTTTTAACGCACATGACACAGCATATGGTTACTTAATCGCACTGGGCTCCCTGCAGCTATTATGCAAATGAACTGCTCGTTAAGGACACACCAAATATTGTATCTATTGGGGCAATACAAATGCAGGCAAAGTTATATATATATATATATATATATATATATATATATATATATATATATATATAAAGTTTTGATTTTTAAATCTTCAGTTGTTTACATTAATATATACATACATATATATATATATATATATATATATATATATATATATATATATATATATATATATATATATATATATATATATATATATATATATATATATATATATATATATATATATATTAACATAAAGATATTATAAAGAATTAAGTTTAAACAAAACTGCAATCCTATGCAAGAGTGGCAATCAAAATTTATATTTAGATGATTTTGTCACTTTGTATGGCAGGGAATGGTTATCAGCAAGATTGATTGACTATTATGTAGCAAGTAAATCAATCCGAATAATATTAATTATGTGACTTGCGACTTGACTCGCACATGTTTCGATAACACGTTTAAAGAAAATCCAAATGTTTTCGACATTGATTTTAGATTGAAACGATACAATTTCTTTTTGTATCTTAAAACAACAATCACTACTGTTTTTTGGTTCACGACAACATCTAACAAACATTTTATTTTTATAATCCTATTGGACCAGAAGAAAAAGAACAAGAGGCAATGGAGAAGATTTTTTGTAATTTTGTCGAAAACTTCAATTCTGAGAACCCTTATGCCGATAGAGGGATTAATCCAATTTTCAAGAAATCCTCACCACCAACCACTCCCTACCAGAACGATGCCGACAACTGCGGTATTCATGCAGGAATATTTATCGCCAGGTTTGTACGGGGGGCGAATTTAAATGAACCCTTTGATCCTGACGAAAAAAAGAAAGGAGTGGATTAGTGAAATCCTTCTTTCTTCGGATGATATGACCAATTATTGTTTGTATTGTGGAGTGCATGAGCCTGAGGATGGAAGCAACTGGGTAGAATGTGGATTGTGCAAAAGATGGGTTCATCATAAATGTACCAAATTAATGTTAACAACGGAAGAATTTCAAAAGCAGAGCTTTACTTGCGAGCTCTGCGTAAATTTCTTTTAGACTTTTTTGGATTCTTTAGACACAAATAAAGACTTTAATTTTTAAAACTGATTATACATTTTTATTGCCCCAGTAGATACAATATTCAGCGAGTCGTTAACGAGCAGTTCATTTGCATAATAGCTGCAGGGAGCCCAGTGCGATTAAGTAACCATATGCTGTGTCATGTGCATTAAAAGTTAGATTTTTAAAATTCGTATAACTTTTAACTTAAACATAATAAATCTATTTTGTTTTTAACAAAGGATTGGAATTAACAAGTTCTATTCAGACTTTTTTCAATTTTTAAAATACATTTAGATACGGAAAACATACCCTGATCTATATTTTGCTTCATAACTTTTTCATTTGTTGGACTATTTTCAAAAACTTAGTTTCTATGTTTAGCTAATATATTTGTCTTTCTAATGCATTGAGTTACAAACCCAATGCAGTCGAAAATTTTAATCTACATGGCTCCAAACGCAAGTGAAAAATCCTCTCTATACATTTACATAGGAACGGCGACGGTTTTTCGCCTATAACTTTTTTATTTTTTGCAATATTAAATTTATATTTACACCATTATATTTCTTTTTTGAATACCTTTCTAACGATCTATAGCACAACCCCAATGCACAAAGTTTTTTTTGCACCATAGTTCGGGGATCCAGCTGCGCAGCCAACTTCTCCCTCGTTGACAGTTTCACGATAATCGGCAATTTCATTCACAAGCAAAAAACTCTAATTCTAATAAAATTTGAAGTACAACTGAATCTGATCAATAAGTAAACAAATTCTTTTTAAAAATAGCAAAATTTTAAAATCAAAATAAATATTAAAGCGATCAACCGAATAACAAAGAAATTTCTACAAGTGCATCTTTAGAAAAAGTCTGAAATTAGAAAAGAAATTAAAAAAAAGATTTGGAGTTTTGTGATACTAAGTGCAAATAGGCAAGATACGAAACTGGTTTTTACTACAAGTCAGCTACCATTCTTTTAGCAACTGACTGCTTTCTACCTCTATTAGCTGTTGAAGCAACAGAGGCTGCTGGTTCTTTACTTTTGAAAAGTTGAGCACCTGCTGAGCTGGACAGGCTGCGCTTGAATGAGAGTAGCTCTCTACTTAAGAAAGACGACTTGCCTGCATCCCAATTAGTTTGTTTGAAGAGTGCACAAATGATAATAATTAATTAGGTCTAAGACAAAATAATGATGCTGACAGAAATATCTAAATTGAAAAAATACTGAACATTTAAAAACCGTAAGTTTATTCAATTGATAATTTATTAATATTAAATCTGATAAACCTCTGGTAAACATTTATAAATGCCTAACATCATGACAAACCATAATAATTACATTAATTACAACTAGAAGCATCTGCACAACTCAGATGTTAAAATTTACTTACTAATTGACTGAATAAATACACAACTGACCAGGTGAAGAGTGTGTGGAATCTGTAGCATTAATTATGCCGATCTGTAATGGTTTCGTCAAGGTGGGACGACTTGGTACCAGCAGGTGAGCATAAGATATACACTGAAAGAATTTTAAGAAAAAAAGAAATTAATATTAATACAAATGATCTTCTTACTTCACCGGCTCAGTCTTTAACTATGTCTGGCATGCTTGATTACATAATTTGATATTACATTAAATTATGTTTTATCAAAATCGACTTTTTGAAAAATTGAAATAAAATTAATGTTATTCTAAAAAAATTTAACTTTTAATCGAATGCATTGTCATGAGGAGCGAGCATATCTTTCAAATTTCAGCTCAATTGGATGAAGGGAAAGTTAGTTAATTTTCACTTTCAAGGTTTGCAAACATTCAAGCAAGCAAACAATCAAGCAAGACTGGTAGTGAAGTTAATATAAGGGATTCAAACAAACAAACTTAATAAATAACAATAAACAAAAATAAATAACAAACGATGCTGACTGGCTCCTCATTGGACGCAAGAGAGTCAGCAAGTGGAAATATTACTTGACTATCGACGGTCATCACAATGGGTTGTTGGTTCTTGTAAGGTTGTTCCCTATAATGTCACAACAAAGGTAATTTTTAATGATCTTTATATTAAAGTGAAGATGTTATTAAACATGTGATTCCAGTTAGCGTGGAAGTATTACTTAACACGTGCTTCATAGAACCATGGATAAAGAAAGAGGTGTGTCATTAACCGGTCAAAGTATTAGTACAGTAAGCACTAACGTTATCATTTTTTTAATTAGAAAATTTTCAAAAGCTGTAGCATGATATGATTCTTAAAACAAGTGATCATAAAAAATTAAATTATCCTTTTAAAGGCATTTTTAAAATAAGTATTAGGGGCTGTGTTGGTCTTGTGAGACGTTTTGGTCTAGTGGTGTGGCCCGGAGTACCCGGGGTCGATTTTTAACTTGCTGTAATAAAACTTCTATTGAATGTATCGGATAGCCACGTTGAGCCCGTTTTACAGGCCAAAAAACAAGACCTTTCATAAAGATAAAGCTATGCAAATGCAATTTTAAATAAAACCCCTTATTAAATCAATGTTTATTTATCTTGGTGTTTCAAGGCATCTACTGCTACATAGATCATCATCACTACTAGAACAGCTTTTGAAAATGTACCAAATTTTTAAAACTACAGATTTTTACACACTTTTATTTAACTTGATTTCTCTGTCTCTCTGTCTGTGGTCAAATTTTGTGAATTTTAGAAAAGTTAGAACTTTGAAACTTTCAGCATAGACTTTATTTATTTAATTGTTTAACCAAAAAAGGGTCACAAATGACCACTAGCACAAATTGGTGAACGAAAACATTAAAATGATCAGCATTAGTTAGAAATGGCAAAATGATTTAACCACCATGCATAGATGAAATATATATAATTCAATTAAATTATCAGAAACTTCTTCAAATCGGCATCGGAAACCCAGGACTTAAAACGACTATGGGTTGTGGAGTTAACAATATGTGGAGCTAAGGAGTTCCAAGGTTTCACGACGCGGCTGGTGAAGAAATGGAGCCTGTGAGTGGGGGAGCATTTTTCTTGGCGTAGACGAAGGGTGTGACCACAAGTGTGAGACAGCAGGAAATTAGGGAATTCAGGGATGATGAAGTGAGTGAAACTGTATAGTATTTTGTGACAAAAGCATAAATCGTTGATAAGTCGTCGATGTTCCAGTGTCTTTAAACCAAGTTTTTGAAGTCTTATCATATAAGGTAGAGTTCGTAATCCTGGTATAGCCCTTGTGAAAAATCTTTGAACTCGCTCAATCTTTGTTATAAACTGCTTGTTATGTGGGCTCCAGACCGGAGAACAATATTCAAGAATTGGACGAACATATGTGCAATACGCTTTGGTCAATATTCGCTTGTCCCTTGGACGAAAGCATTTGAGGATTAGGCGTGTTCTAACAAAGGCCTTGTGAATGATTTGGTTGATATGGGCTTTGAAGTTGAGTTCACTTTCGACGATGACACCTAGATCGCGTACATTGTCTGTGGAGGATATGGATCGTGAGCAGATTGAGTATTTGTTAGGCATAATGCTGTTCATCGTTGTTTTGATGGAAGCTTGGAGGCATTTGTCTGGGGCCAATTGTAATTGCCATTTTTTGCTCCATAACACCAACTTGTCAATAGCAGTTTGAAGGGAAGAGCTGTGAGGGGATGATGATGATGGGTAAAGCTTGATATCGTCTGCGAATAGTTTGTATTTTACAGAGTTGTCTGTAAATGCGTCTACAACAAGTTTATATAAACAAGGAAAAGCGTAGGCCCAAGCACACTCCCTTGAGGTACACCACTTGTCACATCTCTACTGTGGGATAATTGGTCATTCACCTTGACAGCCTGAACCCGGTTCGCCAAAAACTTCATTATCCACAAGAACAGGTTGCCTGAAATTCCGTAAGCTTGAAGATTTTTCAGTAATTTAGGGTGGGGCACTGAATCAAAAGCTTTTTTGAAGTCCATGCTGACTGGGAGACATGCCAAAACATTATTCAATCATTTCTGAAGCGATTTTTTTCAAGCTCCTGCCCATAATGATAGAGAGACTATAACAAACATGGAGTGGGTGTAAGAATAAATCGTTGGTGTTACAATCCTTCCATGTCTGCATATACTATTAGTAACAGTGAGGTTTACTCCATATGCAAAACTCACAAGGAGCAACTTGGAACAGGCCAATATGGTTTGAGTGACGTTTGATGGACCATTATAGGTGTGATTAGCTTTGGTGGAGATGAATTTTATCATGACTTTTTTTGTGAAAAAGATATGTGCTTTGCAAGCAGTCCATGATGGTGGAACAAATATGGAGATTACCTGCAACAATGTGATTCGATAAAAAATTCTGTCTCAATGTCACATTCTAGTTTCGGTAAATGATGTGTTTTTATGTGCATTTCAGCAAATTTATTTTAATTGCAGTTTAACTGGTAAGTGTCAGCCAGTGTGAACTATAGCAGAAACAATGTGAGCTAAAAATATGATTAAACAAACAAGCACTAAAAGTCAATAATCAGTAATCATTCGATATTATGTGGTTGATTATCGGCCAATGCTTTATTGATGCAGCTCCAGTTATTACCATTCAAATATTGTTGAAAGCCTTTAACTTTGTTTAAATTTTAAAAAATATCTTTACATACATTGAGTTTCATATAAGCTCATCTTAACATTGAGTTAGGAACAAAAACAAGTAAAAAATATCACCTGAAGCTGGTCGAATGCTTGTAAGGAATGTTTGAAAATATCACAAATGGAGACTTTCTCATCGACCTCATCACAACGACACTGAATATTTATTAAATGAAAAAAAAAACAATATAAAGTTTCAACCAATTTTGTAGAGTCAAGATATGAAATTATTCAGTTTCTTTTAATTCTCCAAAAAATCAGTTGAGCTGTAAAATAATCTTTAAATCAAAAAGTTAAAACATACTAGGCACTTTATTTTTCAACCAGATTTAAAATCACAATCATTACCATCACAATATAATAATAGTTATTTGGGTACTGGTGGTATAGCAGTGAAGACTTAACCAGCAAACTGAAAGATTAGTGGTTCGAATACCGTTGGTGTCAACAGCACCAGTGTGTATAAGTGCCTTAAATGTTGCCTTAGTTCTTAGTGTAAAATGGCCTCATGCATGAAAAAACAAAAAGTCAATTATAAGAAAATGGTGCCTCTGTAATCTCATGAGCATGAATAATCAAAAATAATAATAAAAAAACATGTTTGAACCGTCGCTTGAGAATGTTTCCAAACTTGTTTTGCTTGTGCAGAGAAAAATTTGAATTCTTGTAGCTGACCTGCGATGATCGAGTTTTGCTGAACGAGTACTCGGAGCTGGTGGAGCTGAGGGGGGAGTGACGCCCGGACAGGTGGGATGCGGAAGCTTTTATTCAAAACGATTAGTTTTAAAGAACTAAATATCAATACTGAAACAGTTTCTGAATATTAGAAAACACATTCTATATTATTATATGTAAATAATCATGAATTCAATTAAGCCTTTTAAATGTCAGTCCTGTTCATTAATTAGGGGCTAACTAGTATGTAAGTCATCCCCATACTATCAAATTGATATCTTTTAAAACAAATTAGCAAAGTTAGCAGTACTGCTGGAATCCCCAACTTTATACATAAACTTTTACTGTGTGTTTGCTATAATGCTTTGAAAAAATAATTAAAAACAAAATATAATAATATTGAAAAATGATTTTTAATAGAAATCTAACGACCCATGGCGCAATGCAATATTCCATCAAACACAAATATTGTGGAACATTAAACACACTATATTTTAGCATGTTCCAAGTTCCATACATTACATTAATAAACTGTTTTACAAATTAGCTTTCAACTAAAAGTTTAACAAAATTGATTAGTTGAAAAGTAATTAAAGTTTAACTACTTTTTTCAGTTGGGTTAAAACATCACCAGTTAATATAAAATTTACCTATAATATAAAACTTACCTATAATATAAAACTTACCTATAATATAAAACTTACCTATAATCTCACAATTGTTCGTCTTCTCAGGAGTAAGTCGAGGATCTTCCGACATGGACACAGAGGCAAAAAAACGTCGTTTCCATGACAATCTTGAATGCTCATGTATTGTCACTCCCCGTGTTTGGCTGCATTTTATAAATAAATATATTTCATTTTTTTTTTTTTTAAGGTTAGTGAAAGGAGTTGTTAACCCCGCGAGACACTCAACCTGAGCAATGCGTGTAAACTCCTGGCTTAAGGGAGCTACGATGGTGACGCCAGTGAGATTCGAACCACCGACCTACAAGGTGACAGGCGAACGCTTTACCGCTTAGCCACCACCCATCGGTGGGTATATATATATACTAGCTGACCCAGCAAACGTTGTTTTGCCTTTTAAATTATTTTGGTTTTTTACGAAGAGTTTAATGTACAAAATTATGACAATTTAAAAAAAATCAATCTCGAAAAGCAATCGAGTGTACAATGCCCGGGGTTTTTGAAAGTTTTTCTATCGTTCTTCTCTCTTGCTCCCGTTTCCTTCCCCGCTTGCTCTACCTTTCCCGTTTACTATCTCGTTTCCGCTTGTTTTCACGTTCCGCTTATTTAGGTTATGATATTTGATTAAGTTACTTTTAAAGGGAACGGTACATTTATAACAAAGATAAAAATAACACACACATATATATATAAATTTGTATATATATATATAAATATATATATATATATATATATATATATATATATATATATCGCCCACTTTCGCGACCAAATGCCTCATAGTCGTAATGGGTAAAATTCCGTTGCTCAGAAGCAATTAGAGCTACCCCACCACACGAAGCCATCTGCCCGGCAAATGCAGTTTGAGACCAGCATTAAGCAACACCACCCCGATACATGTATCAAAGACTGGCACAGCCACTGTTTATACAACTACTTCTTGCCTTCTCTCTGTTAAACTTATACAGTACCGTGATATCAGTCTGCGGTGTGATATTGTATTGAAGTCGTTCCGCTGTAGTCGCTAGGGGAGATTTTTATTGATAGTTACCTGCCGCCATAACTTGAAAAGTAACAAATTATCCATACAACGGCTGAGTCGATCCATTTTACATATGCAGTGCTGAGATATTACACGGTGTCGAGTTGAGTTATATTAGACTGCTATATTACAGAAACAAACTAAATGTTTTGAACAAATAAATAACAACGTGGTTTGATCAAAACTCAAATGCTCAAAACTTTTCCTAAACGTTGGGTGGGTATGCTTCAAAGTCGACAGAACTTAATTAACATGAACAATTAAAACGTCATTTTTATTTATTTATTTTATTGCTAAACTTTAATAAATCAGTTAATTGTTTATGCAGTTGAGGAGAATTAATATTTTTTTAATTGAAATTGCTCCACAATTTAGTAAGCTCTCTTTCAAATTCTATTGTTTCTTTCCTTTGAACTCTTTGAATTTGATTCAGGTTTACAAATTGCTCTTCAATCCTTATCATCCGTGCTTCTTTTTCAAGCACGGAGCAAAAAGCGTAGAGGTTGGTGTTGTGGTTTGCCAGTTGTTTTAGACCATTATTCCACCCTTCAAGATCATTGTTGGTTCTAATTTTCAATTGAAAACAGCACCAGGTAGAAATGGGATAGAACCCAGCCAGCCACGTATTGTGAAAATATTTCATAAACAGCTAAGAAAATGAAATTACTTGAGTTAAAATCACCAGCAATGAAAATTTATAATAATTATTAGTACTTACTTTAACTTTTGAACAAACCACGCTACTATTTATTTGCTCAAATACGGTTGGTATTTGATCGACGGGCATGTAGGCCAAAGCCATGATTTGTTTCCCCAGATCATATGCTGCCTGTTTTGCCCCATATTGAGATTTCTGTTAATAGAAATAAAATTATTTCGACGTTCAGCCAATATAGTAAAATAAATAATTTTTAACTTCGTAAAACTTACACTTAAATGACGAATAATTGCTTGATTGAAATGAAACAAGCAACCGTTTATACAAATAGCGGGAAACACCGCTTTTGCTCCCTTCCAAATTGCTATTTCATAGTCAACTGAAATATGAAATCCAGTTAAAATAAGTTTAAAACATCAAATTAATAAATTAAAATGTACCTGTTAAGCTATCAATTTGAAAACTTCTCTCATTTCTCAACACTCGCAAAACTGCTTCGTAATCTGTTGCTCTTTTCTTCGACATGATAGCAAATGCAACAGGGACCAGTTTTAACGATTCATTTTCCCCAATGAATGTATGTATAGTCAAAAGCTGGTAAAAAGGTTGTTGCACCACCTTTAAAATAATTAAATTTCATTTTATATGTGTCTGACTGTTACTCACATTTAAAATATACCTCAAAAGTTGCATCCATATTAAAATTCCTAGAGTTCCTTCCGATCTCTAATTGTTTTTCTGTTGCCAGAAGTAGATGGCGCTCCCCTTTGATTCTTATATCCTTTATCAGGAAATTTGCTGGCATATAATAAGTATTTCCGCTTCCAGACTTGCCGGCTGAGATGGTCTGCTTTGTTGCCGATGCTTGTTAACTAGTCTAGAAGCAGATTTGTTGAATAAGAAAGTAATGGCGATAAAAAAAAATAGTTTCACGTTTATGTACTTCTTTAGCGTTGAGAACTTTGGAAGAATTGAAGCATCGGCATTGTGTTCCAACAAGGAATCCATGACAATCTGTTTCGATCCAATGTGTGATTGAGCTTTGCCTTTTTCGATCATTGCAGTCCTGATTTTTTTTGCTCTGGGATGGATTGATTCGGTATGCAAGTATGGGGCTGTGTACAATTGTAATGGAAACCGGTTTGAACAACTCTTCCTCTGCATGCTGCTAAAAACACTAACAATTAGCATGTTCGAATGTTTATTCTGAGTTAATATAAATGACTTACTTTTACTACTTTCAGTGTCTTTAGAAGATTTTGATCGATGGGCACACGTCCAAAATACTTTGTTGTTTTTTATGTCTTTTTTCTCAACAATTAGCGCATATCCACGCGAATCATACAGCATGTCTTTGCCGCGTGTTGTAGCGTTTTCAAGAATTGAGAACATGGGTTTATCATCATCAGAGTCTTAGAATCGACGCAAATTACATATATTAAAATAAATTACTGTTTGGCTGTAATATTTTATAAACTGTTCAAAATCGTTTGTATTTACCTTTGTCGCTTTTTAGTTCATTTTTATTTCCGCCATTGTCTTCAAATTCTTCTTCAGTGCTGTAACACTTCAACCCATCTTAAAGAAAATATGTTGTTTATTGCAATATTGAAACAAGTACAAATAATTAGGTTTTATAATGGCATAAGTTAGTAGGTATTTACCGTCGCTATCATAAACACACACTAGTTCATTTTGGTTAGCTTGTGTTTCTTCTTTTAACTCCTTGTTTTCTTTTCCAGCACAATCTTCTTTTTTTCAACATCAATTTCTTCCAACTCGCCTATAGAAAAAGTCGTAATTGGTATCATGAAAAACTTATCAATCAAAGAAACTTTCGAGCTCACCTTCGCTGTCAGAAATAATTATTATATCGTTAATCTGAACTTTGTTGTCTTTTATTTCTTTTTTTTGGCTTTCAATTACCATTCCTATATCAAAATAATATTTGTTGTTCTATTAATCCAATATAAATTATCCAAAAAACAAATTCAACAAACCATTGTACTTCTCAGAAAGGAAAACTTTGTCAAACGCTTTTCCCTTGTTTTTAAGAACTAAAACATTTTCGAAAATTAACCAGTGTTTTTATATATAAAAACCACTACTTAACATATCTCAATAATACACACCTGCTAGCCATTTCAACAACTGAACCGCATCGACAATAACACTCGATGGCCCCTAGGGTAATGCAAGGTTACCCGGCATTTCCCGGTTTTTGAACAATTTTTCTCGTTTTTGGAGCGTTACACATTGAGATTGTGTAACTATTCAATAAAATTTCAGTATTATATAAATTCACACTTTCCAGCATATTAAAAAAACATTAATGCCAGATGCCAGCGTCATGGTCTGGAAATTTGTTATCCACATTTAGTAGGAATTTGGTAAACAAACTGGAATCGCTACTGCGAGCAACTACATTATAAAAGATGTTTTAAAAGTAGATCTTTTCTTACAAAAATTCGAACAAACCTTCCCTATCTTGAAGTTAGTACCTTCCAAAATGGTAATACAAGAACATACGCTTTTTTGCTATTTGCACAACGGTCACATATTATTATTATTATTATTATTATTATTGTTCTTGCTATTATTATTGTTATTATTATTATTATTATGATTATGTTATTGAGTGGTTATAAAAAAATTGCCTTCCTCTATTGATTGTAATGAAAACTTTGCTCCATCGAAAACGACTCCAATCCATTGCGACACCGCAGACGGATATAACGGTTCTGTATAAGTATAACGCAAGAAGTTGTTGTATAGACATTAGCGGTGCCACAGTTTGTAATACATGTATCCGGGTGGTGTTGCTTTATGCTGGTCTCCAACTGCATTCGCCGGGCGGATGGCTTCGTGTGGTGGGGTAGTTCTAGTTGCTTCTGAGCAACGGAATTTTACCCCTCACGACTATGAAGCTATTGGCCGCGAAAATAGGCAATTGTGTCGCGCTCCAGGCCGACTCGCCGCAACAATGGCATTTTTGGCGGTGACGAAATGGCTTTCGCAACTACTTGGGCAGTATTCCCCTAGTATATATACACACACACACACACACACACACATATATATATATATATATATATATATATATATATATATATATATATATATATATATTCTTTGAATCTCCATTTTGCTTATAAGAATTTTTTCATAACGAATAATTTAAACACTAAATAAATGAGTTGTATTAGTAAATTTAAACTGAAATATGTATTACAAAACTAATAGAAAAAGAACATTTGAATATAAAAAAAAAACATTAATTCATAATGTTTCTACATAAAAGCAAATATATTTTATAGTTTGGTAGATTTTGGAAGTTAATAAAGAATAAATAACTATTTATAAAAATTAAATTTTTGATTCTATCCACCATCTTACTTTTTACAAATGTTTTAATATTTCTCTCATTGATAATTCTATAATAACAATATATCGTGTAGTAATTCTTCTAAATAATTGCCCTTTTTTATAATTCACATAATGTCTGTTTTTATTTATAACCATAGTATTAGATAATATTATTATAGTTACTAACTTCATACTCACCTTTGTTTTTCTATCTGCATTTTATTTCTTATTTTATGCTATTATTTTCTTTTAATGTTTTAAAAATTAATTTTTAATATTTCTTTTCCAAAATATAATAATTTTCTTCATTTAATTTGTTTAAATAGTTATTTATTCTTTTAGAATATATAAATATATGTATAGACATATATTTATTTATGTATATGTATAAACACATCTATGTTTATATATCTATTTATACTTTATTTCAGCCATATGTAAACAAACTCCCGGTACCATCACTTCTGGACAAGTGCCAAAAATACAAGTAATTTTCAATTATGACATGACCACATGCTTGTGCTCAGTGAATGCAATATTAGTGCACTGTCAATATCCCCAAACATCGTTCATATTTACATAAAATGACACAAACTCAAAAACTTGAATAAAATAATAATCTCACTTGACAGTGAGGTCGTTAGCTGACACTTGGTCAGTGCCCTCAGTATTCCCAGCATCAGAATCCAAGCTTTCACTTTGATATCCAACCCTTCCTCCATCATCAATAAAAACCACCCTCAAATCTCCTTCTCCTGCAACTGAAAATCCTCCCTCCTGGTCACTTTTCCGGATACGTTGAAACTGTTTATCTTTTTTAGAATCAACTACTATCTTTTCCTCTTGTTCATGGCTATTCTCCTCAAAAGGAACCAACTTGGACAGTTGTTGTTGATTGACCAGTCCTAGTCTACCATAATTTGTGTCCCTGTGAGTGCCATCTAACGAAATATTCGAAAGAAAAGATCGTGCATCTACCAGCAAGCGGTGGCGTTCGCGGTCAGCCTGGTAACTTGCAGCCATTTGTGCTGTTACCAACTAACAACTAATACGGAGGCATAATGAGCACAACACTGGCTTGCATTTCAAAATATTACGGCTTTACGACTCGATTCAAACGTATTCTTGCGGTGGCAAAGAGGTGGTGACTCAAAGACCAGAACTAGCAAGACTAAACGACTAGAGCCTAGTTGCTAAGAATAAATTTTTATTTTTAAATATTTCCACAGATTTATTTTTACATACTGTGGGACTTCAAAGCGGAAATAATAACTCGTTAAGAACGCTAAGACGACAGCTAGCCTCGATCTTCAGAGTGATACTTCTAGTAGAAATTTGATATTTAATTCTTTTTAATATTCAGTCAAACAAAGAAGCCATCAGCGAAATCTGTCCGCTTTCAGCTAAAAAAAAACAACAAAAAACTAAAAGTGAAACAGAGTCGTAGTCACTAGTCATAAAATAGCAATGGCGTGACTGGCAAGCCATTTTTTCATAGCTAAAATTTTCTTTGATGTTCGTAAGCATAGATATATATGTTCGTAAGTGACTACCTAAGTGACCTAAATTTAATATAAACAATGTTTGGGAAATTCCGCCAAACCAACGAATTTTTTATATCAGTGTTTCTAAAGTAAAAAAAAAAGAATTAATTGAATAATTGCTTTAGAAACGCATATCTACATGTTTTAAAGGAGCGAACGAGTATACAGGACGCCTGGCTGATCGGCTTTGTGGTCACCACTGGTGGATCCAGGGAGGTGGGCCAACCGGGCCACCTATCCTCTGTTAACTTGCAGGGAGCCAATACGGCCAACCTATTTCAGCGAGTTGAAAAAAAAAAGACGCTAAAAAAGTTAGGAAGTCAAAAACTAGGCTGCCACATTAAAAAAAAGAATGAGAAGAGGCTGTCAGAAAAAACTACATGCCCCTATAGAGCTTGAAAGAGCTCAAGTGGTGCTTTAATGTGCATTAACAAAACTCATTTTAAGTCGTGACGGATAGCAAGTTTTATTTTGACTCAAACACGAAGCGAGTTTACATTTTATTGCTGGCGGATCCAGGGGTAGGGGTAAAAATAATCTATATATATATAAAAGAACATGTCCTGACTGACTGACTGACTGATAATCAACGCCGAGCTCAAACGCCTCATCCTAGGAACGTGAAATTTGGAACTTATATTAATTTTATAGCGTAAACATCCGCTAAGAAAGATTTTTTGAAAATTTTGCTCCTGAGGGGAAAAAACTGGAAAACAAACTTTTTTCTAAAACAATGTATATCTCGAAAACCAAAAATGAGGAGATTTTGAAATTTGGTATAGATTCTTTTTGAAAAATAAAAAGATACGTGTTTCACCATTTTTTGAAGATTCGGTTTCCCGGACCTCAAATGTGGGTTGGAAAATTGGGTTATTTGGTTTTTAAAGTAGCTTCTACTCAAAAACTGTTAATGCTACAGGAGTAAAATTAGTATTTAGTTTCTACTCCAAAAATAATGAAATACGTGTTTTAGCGTTTTTTGAAAATTTGGTTTCCAGGACTTCAAATGTGGGGTGGAAAATAGGGCTAATTGTCTTTTATAGTAACTGCTACTCAAAAACAGTAAATACCACAGATGTAAAATTTATTATTTAGTTTCTTTTCTAAAAATAAAGATATACGTGTTTCACCATTTTTTACAAATTTGGTTTCCCGGACCTCATATGTCGGTTGGAAAATTGGGTTATTTGGTTTTTAAAGTAGCTTCTACTCAAAAACTGTTAATGCTACAAAAGTAAAAATTAGTATTTAGTTTCTACTCTAAAAATAATGATATACGGGTTTCACAATTTTTTGAAAATTTGGTTTCCAGGACTTCAAATGTGGGGTGGAAAATAGGGTTATTTGGTTTTTAAAGTAACTGCTACTCAACAACTGTAATTGCTACAGATGTAAAAATTAATACTTAGTATTTACTCAAAAAAAAAGATATACGTGTTTCATCATTTTTTGGGTTATTTGGTTTTTAAAGTAGCTTCTACTCAAAAACTGTTAATGCTACAGAAGTAAAAATTAGTATTTAGTTTCTACTCCAAAAATAATGAAATACGTGTTTTAGCATTTTTTGAAAATTTGGTTTCCAGGACTTCAAATGTGGGGTGGAAAATAGGGTTATTTGTTTTTTAATGTAACTGCTACTCAAAAACTGTAAATACCACAGATGTAAAAACTAGTATTTAGTTTCTATTCTAAAAATAAAGATATACGTGTTTTACCATTTGTTTAAAATTTGGTTTCCAGGACCTCAAATGTGGGGTGGAAAATAAGGTTATTTGGTTTTTAATGTAACTGCTACTCGAAAACTGTAGATGCTACAGGAGTAAAAATTAAAAGAGTAAAAATCCAGGAATAATGATACGTGTTTTACCATTTTTTGAAAATTTGGTTTCCAGGACTTCAAATATGGGGTGGAAAATAGGGTTACTTGGTTTTTAAAGTAACTGCTACTCAAAAACTGTAAATGCTACAAAAGTAAAATTAGTATTTAGTTTCTACTCTAAAAATAATGATATACGTATTTCACCATTTTTTGAAAATTTGGTTTTCAGGACCTCAAATGTGAAGTGGAAAAAGGGTTATTTGATTTAAAATAACTGCTACTCAAAAACTGTAAGTTCTACAGATGTGAAAATTAATATTTTGAGGTTTTGTGCCGGTTAAAAGTAGATGAGTTCAGTTTATCACCTGACGGACGGGCCAAGCCGTTATTTTAGGGTCTTCATACGGCCCTGCCCAAACCTTAAATCAAGGTGGGGCGGGCCGAGATTTTTAACCAAGTTTATAGACATTTTAGTGATTTTAGGGTGTTCAGACGGGCCGGGCTAAACCTGAAGTCAAGGTGGGACGGGCCGAAGTTTTTCATCAAGTATATAGAACTTCTAGGCCTGTAAAAACGGGCCGGGCCCATATTAGACGGGCCGTACCGGGCCAGGAATTTCGGTTTTTGAAACGGGCTGGGCCAAGTTGTTGACGGGCCGAGCCGAGACCTAAAAAATTGATCCGTGCAGTACTCTACTATGTAAGCACGGTTCAAATTCTCTAATTTCATGCGAGCGAAGCCGCTACGGGCACTGCTAGTTTTTTTTATAATAGTTTAAAGTCCTTTACACCAGGTGTTTTAAAACTGTAATGGCTGTATGTAAGACACACCTAAGTACTTCCTGTAGTGGATCATAATTTGATCTTTTTGACTTTTCCCACTTCATTTCTCCAGGCGTTGGGCTGGCTCGCAAGTAGCGATGCCGACTTTAAAAAAATAGCGACCCATTTTGTTTTAAATAAAAAAATTGCAAGAGGCTGATTTGGCCAATCTAATCCAGCAGGTTTTAAACGAGAAAAATAGTGATATGAGGTGGTAAAGCTTTCCACGTAATAAAGTTAAGAGCCTAGCAAAATAGGTTGCTCAAATTGAGAAAGAGAAAGTTGCTTAAAAGTAAGCTGTCCACCCAAAGAAAAAAAGGCTAGCAAGAGAGATGGACTACATGGAGATTAAGAGAACTTGCTGACGTGCATCGCAGGGACGTAAATTGCGGGAGGGAGCAGGGGGCATTTGCCCCCCCTTGATTTTCAAAATTTGAAACTTTGTTTACCTAGAGATTACTATAAATTTTTTTTTAATTTTAACTTTACTTAAACTAGTGATTATTCAATGAGATTTGGAATCTTTCTGGCATATGTAGACAATTTGCCCCCCCCACCTTGAATTCCAAAATTGAAATATTTTTCACCTAGAGTTTATTATATGAAGTGTTAATTTCAACTTTACTTAATCTCGTGATGATTCAATGCGTGTACCTATTGGAATCTTTTTTGAATGTGTAAACAATTTTATATCTGAGCTCGATGCTAGTTTACCAATAAATGGAGAGTAATAAATTGTGTATCAGCGTTGGTCCAAAGTTTAGCTGTTTTCTGTGCCAAATACAATCAACGAACTCGTGGAACTTTACCCTATTAGTGGTAGGGGAGACCGGGACTTGTTGTAACGGGGGTAAGTAGTAACAGCTTAATAACTCAGCCAGGTTTCAAATACTTTGTTTCGATTTTGAACTCAAGTGCTCTTCAAGATAGGGCCTACAACGTAAGCCCGTTAGTACTGTGCGGGAGGGCTCCATGACCGCAAACAATACCATAACCTCATCTTTACTAAGCATTCTTCCTTTTTGAGAAAATCTATTGTTCTTGCTTCTAGTTCGAGGAATAGGTGGTCTTCTCTTTCTAAACTTCTTAATAAAAAATCTCTTCCACCCTCTTTTTCTCCTGATGACTATCACAATTTTCTTACTACGAAAATTGAAAACATCAGATCTTCTAACAATAGTCAAACCCCTATTTCTTCTAAATTCTCTACTGAAACTTTTACTTTTTTCTCTCCTATTACACTTGACTATCTTACTAAACTTATTAACTCTATGTCTTCTACTTGCTCTTTGGATCTCATTCCTACTACTATCTTTAAAGAGCTTTCTTCTGTTTTTTATCCAATTTTACTTGATTTAATTAATCTCTCTTTATCTACATCTGTGTTTCCCTCTGTTCTTAAGTCCTCTTTTATTATCCCTTTTATTAAAAATGCCTCTCTTGATCCTTCTTCTCTATCTAGCTATAGGCCTATCTCTAACCTATCCTTTATCTCTAAAATTATGGAAAAAGTTGTGTATGAGCAAATAAGTGCTTATCTAACTGCTTTCTCACTTTTCCCCCTTCTCAATCTGGCTTCAGACCTGGCCACTCTACTAAAACTGCTCTACTTAAGCTTCATAATGACCTCATTGTTTTTTTTCTGACTCTGGCCTCTCTACCCTTCTTCTTTGTCTTGATTTTTCATCTGCATTTGATACAGTTGATCACTCACTGTTGTTGGATGTACTTGATAAATCTTTTAATATAACTAGTGATGCTCTCCGGTGAGTTAAATCTTATCTATCTGGTAGATATTCCTATGTTTCTATTGAATCTTCTAAATCTACTCCTGTATCTTTGAGCTATGGTGTGCCTCAAGGGTCTATTCTTGGTCCTTTACTGTTTATTCTCTATACTTCCGAACTTCCTCATATTATATCTTCTCACTCGCTCAATAGTCAAATGTACTCTGATGACTCTTATGTCTATTCTACTTTCTCTAACTCTTCTCTTGAGTCTGTTCTTAATCAAATAGCTGCCTGCCTTCAATCTATCATATCCTGGAGTTCTTCTATGTGTCTCAAACTTAATCCCGACAAGTTTTAACTAATCTATTTCAATAAGTCCTCTAAATCCCTAAATCCACTTCCTTTGGTTTTGCCACCACCATCTTCTCTTTCCATTTCTCTTTCTCCTTTGATTCGTAGCTTAGGTTTTCTCTTTGACTCCAACTGGTCTCTAACCCCCCAAATTACATCTGTTACTAAATCTTGTTACTTCCATATTCGCCGTATTAAGCAGCTTCGTCCACTTCTGGATGACCCTTCTCTGCAACTTCTAGTCTCTTCTCTTGTCCTGTCTCGAATTGACTACTGCAATTCACTATATTATGGTCTTCCTGACACTACCCTCTATCCTCTCTCTAAAGCCTTCAACTCGGCTGCGCGCTTAGTTTCTCGCACCTCCTACTCCTCTCACATCTCTTGTTCTTCTCCATTGGCTTCCTCTCAGATATAGGGTGATTTTTAAAATCTGTTTAATAATGTATAAAATAAAAAATTGTCTTTCTCCTCTCTACTTAACTAATTTAATACATATCCCTTCTGAGTCTGGTCTTTGCTCTTCTTCTCTTAGTCACTTTCGCGTCTTCACTATTAAGCATTCTTTTGCTAAACGCTCTTTCTCTTACTCTGGTCCCTATCTCTGGAACTCTCTTCCTTCTTCTCTTACTAACTCTACTTCTCTCATAGCTTTCCGTCGTGGACTTAAAACATATCTGTTTAATAAGTTCACGACCGAGCGCTATTGAACACTACGTAAATAGCGCTATACAAATTCAGTTTGATTGATTGATTGATGACCCGGTGTCAGCAGGAGTACTCTTTTTTGCCAAAAAACCTAAAAAAACTAGTTCATAAAATTTTATTCCAAGATCATATGGTCTCTAATTGAAAATTGTTTGTATTATTTTTTATTATGCATTTATTAAGCTACCAAATGATAGTACTTTTTCATAACTCAAGCCAATCTTTTTCTTTCTAGAAATAAAAATGTTAATAATTTGGGTCTGGGGCTAGATGTAAAAAAATGCAACAAAATTTACAACTTGCCCTAAGCCTGCACTTTAATGGGTTAGTTTTTTTGCATTCGCTATTACTTTATTGGTATTATTACAAATTTGTTCATCCAGAGTGGCCCTGAGTGGTCCACCTAATTCTGTTGGAGCTGGCAATAGTTCAGGCTGGATGACTGAAAATGAATTTGTAAAATTCATTCAACACTTCATTCAGGACGTAAAACCAACAGAACAGGCTCCAGTTTTTCTTTTACTGGATAATCATAGCCATTCATAGCTTCCATGTCAACATTAAAGTAAGAAAGGCCAACGAACACCACATTATCATGCTGTCATTTACACGTATTGCTCCCATAATTTGAAGAGAAAACGATAAAAATATAAACAAAAAGCTAAACCTAAAAACAAAAGAACGGAAAAGGGCAAAGGTAAAGCAAAGTCGAATAGACCTGAAAAGTCAAAGATTGATAAAGTGTAGAAAAAGGTTTTCAATAAAAACAGATTGTGAATATTAAAAAAAAATTGATGATTGAGTTTATCAAAAGTTTAATAAACCTAAGTAAATCCTCTACGACTAATAAAATTATTATTGCTGTTAAAGAAAACAGTAAGTATTTACCTCATTAGTTCGTAAAAAGTACATTTTTTATCATTTGTAATAAAACTCATTATTTTAATATGACGTTACTACTTGTCCCAAATGAGTTACAACTTCTCCCAAAAACGGGATAAGTTGTAACAAGCGACTCTCTCCGCAAAAAGTACTATAAATACAAATTAATTATAGATTCAAAAAAAATAGTTCGGAAATATATTATCAAATAGATGATTTCTCATTTAAATGCTTTTTTGAATTAAAATACTCAATAGTTTAGTCACTCCAGCAAAAAGAGAAAAAAATGTTACAACTAGCCCCGGTTTCCCCTACTGATACAATGTTGATTCCTTAACAACTGTCTATATCAAAGTTAATAATAGTTATTACAAAAAATAAAACCAAATTCTACACACCCTATTTTGGACATCTTTTTTTACTAATCTTGTAATTGGCCCTGCAATATGATTAAATCATTCAAGCCTCAAGCCAGTCAAGCCCCTTATACCCAGTGGCGGATCCAGAAATTCCTGGTGGGGATGCACTTCAGAAATATTTCACATTTTCTTAAAAAAAGCTGATGACAGGTGAGGGGTAGTCGTAAGTATTTTACCTATTTTTTCAATGACCACTTTTTTCCTAAAGAGCTACGGTCATTTTCCAAAAACCAGGTATTATACCCAAAATAATATCAATTGATACTCTGGTGGGGAATGCATCTTTCTACCCCTCCCTGCTTGTACCTACATATTTATATAAATATAAAAGGTAATGTGTGTGTGAGAGCATTTGCTTATCATATCCAAGCGCAGGAGCAACATTTGGCATGCAGGTAGACTTTATTGAGAAAATTTTGAAAATTAAAAAAATTTTTTATTTGATGTTTCATTGGCAAAAAAGATAAAATAAACTAAAGAAAAAACCCGGGCAACACCCGTGGTAACCCTGTCAATAAACTATATAATGGCTGAAAAATTTTGCCCTATGCAACTTTTGTTACGCCAATGAACAATAAATCCAGCATAAAATGTTTGATGTAATCGGTTAACCTCTTGCATAATAAGCTTATTTTTAGGACTTAAAAAATGTACAATTGCTTATAACTTTTATTACACGCGGCCTGTATGCACCCATTTTATCAATTTCTGACTGCTGACCACCGCGGCATGCGAAATTTCTAACATGAGAGTGACACGGGGACGAAAAATCTCCTCCATCCCCACCTCATCCGCATATGCATTTCCCCATCCCCATTATTCCCACCCCGTCCCCTTCATTACTGGTAATTTTCTCCATCCAGTCCTAGCATCCAAAACAACAATTCTCATACAAAAAATCATTTTAATATTTTTTATAAATAAAGAAATGAGAACTGTTCATACGGTTCAAATATATTGACACACACTTATTCATTATTTAGACCATGCAAAAATAAAATTGGTTTTTTCTCAAAAATATATAATAATATAAAAACAAAGAACTTTCGCCGCATATTTAAATAAACAATTAGAAACTATTATCATTGATAATTTGCATTTAATAATTTTTTTTAAAGAATAATAATGATTGTTAACTAAATATAATAAAAACAAAGTATTTTTAAGCAAATTTTAGAAAAACAAAGTGTTTATTGATACATAAAGGTTGAATGAAAAAGTTCAAAATTTGTTAAAACTGGAACGGTTTTTCAGAAAAACCATACGGTCAAATAAAGTGTCACTCATTTTGCACCTTCGAGGTGTCAAAATCATACCAGCCATGCTTGGAAGAGTAGAATTGGCTTATATGAAAGCTCATTTTACAAATGGATAATCCTTCAGTGATTGAACATTCGATGCTTTAGATTATATTTTTAAATTATCTGGCTTTTTAATAATTTTGTTACAGCGCTAAGTCAAAGTAGTTAGACTAGTTATAACTACCAAACTAGATCATAAAAGTAGTTATAACTACATGGCAACTACTCAAAAACAAAAGTAGTTATAACTACCATGTAACTACTATAAATGTAGTTATAACTACAGTAGTTACAACTACAGTAGTTAAAGTGCCCATCACTGATTATCAAAGATACTAAACTAATAAAACTGATTTATTTGATAAGCGCAAAATATTATTTATTCAACGGTTGTATTCAGTTTAAACAGTTTAATGAAAAGGCATATAGTACATCAAAACTTCTGTAAAACAAACATTTATAAAAAAAAATAATACGTTCAACGTTTTTCGTTGTATATGAATTAGAAACTGTTATAAAGAATGTTACGATAATGTGACCCAAGTTATTCAGAAACTCAGCCAGGCTTATTTTATTTTATACTTTTTATTGCACAAGAAAAACGTTGTTTTTAATGTTTTTTTATTATGTTAAAATTATTGTCTAATTTTAGTAATTTTAGTAGTCCTGATTTATTTATGAATTCTTATATAATTATTTTGTTAATTAATTCAACGTTATTATGTTATATTTTTCATGTAATAGTGTAAATTTATTAGATTTCAGATTGTTTTTTTAAAGCCTTACAACAAGAACAAAATTAAAACAATACTTTTAGCACAGCTGTGAATGAGATTGAATGAATTATTTCCAAGAAATTACAACAAAAAAGAGACATAGATGTATATATGTATCTTTTAATTTTTTTCGATTTTGGTTTACGACCTAACAAATAATCAACTAAAATTTAGGAAGGGGGCTTGTCAAGCGTCTTGTCTCCAACTCCAACTGATATTCCTGTATCCGCCAGTTGTGGCAAAGGCAGGCGTTGAAAACCAAAGACCACTGAAATTTGAGTCTAAACAAACAACGAGCAAAAATAATTGAACTAACGCAGATTAAATAATTACTTGAAGTTTTTCTACAAACCTTTATTTAGGTTACAATCTCTGTTTGTGTGTGTGTGTGTGGCTTTCTCTGCACAAAAAATTGCAAGTAAAATTTAACCAGCTTTTTGACTACATAGCTAGGAAGCTGAAACTTTCAGCATAGCTTTATATTGGATGACAATACATAATTCAAATGAAAAATAAAATAAAATTTATTTAAACATTTTTCGTATTTCTAAATCGAGTGTATTTGAAATAAAAGTTTGTATTGAAAAACTTGCTTTTTCCTTTACTTGTTTAATAATAATGTAAATAAAAACATGTATGTTAGCAAATTTCTCTGAGTCGTTTAAACAGCAGCCACCATAGCAGCGCTAATCGAAGACACGGACTGAATTTTTTTCTTCATATATTTTAGAAGAAGAGTCACTTATCTTTCTTAGAAAAGAAATTTTAGACTGTGAAGGGCTCAATTGGGTCTTAAGCAAAACCCTATTGACCGATGGGTAGTGTGTATATGAGAACGGAATAGTCAATTTTCTGATAAAATATTTACTGAGATTAAAAGTAATATATATAAACCATTGTTCTGATTGTTTCGTGACAAGTGCCAGTAAATATAACATGGACGTTCAGTACGATTAGATTAATAATTAATACAGTATGCTGAAAACACGTTTTCGCTGCTTAGTAAATTCTTTCTGAACACGTTACCTGGCTACCGATAACAGCGCGGACAAAATTTTTATGCGATAGCAAGTTTGACGAAAAGTTTGACAAGTCTTAACAGATAATGGATCATTGACTTTTATTTGAGTTTTTCTGCTATTATTTATATAAATAATAAGTTTCAATTCTACTAAGATCTTATTATTGTTTTAAAATATGATAATAAGGAAAATAGCGCTACAAGCTCTCGACGTCACAACAGTATCGTCAGTTTAAAAACTCTTTAAACGGGTTGTCAGAAATTTATTCATAGCGTTATAGTCAGTCTGTAACAATTACTGTCAAAGTTATAACTGCATCGAAATTATTAGATGTGCACGTACCTGATGAATACTATCTTATTTTTTGGTAATAAATAATATCGTTCTCTTACTTCAAGTTCAAAATGTCAACGACGTCGACTTTTTCCAACTCGTCTGTTCAATCTCCCTGCGAAGAAAGTGCGAATGAACTTGAGTATTTGCCGGCAGAACAAGAAGAGCAACAATACACCAGACCAATCCTCGACGAAGTTCTAGAAAAAGAATCACACATCACTTTGGCTTCAGAGGCATTCGAAACAGGCTCATACAGCAAAATAAATGGCGTTCTCACTGAAGGTAATTAAATTCTATATAATATAAATGCTAAAATTAATAAATAAAAATATATAAAAATAAAATTCATTTTCCAGAATTTTTTTTTTAATTTTTAATTTTGGTGTTTTTAGATAAAGAAATTAAAAAAAAATTATTCTAAGTTTTTATTCATGGTATGTCTACTAAACACCTGCTTAATTTTTACTTGTTATTTGATTCGGGCTAAAGTTCAGAAGCTTAGGCAATATTCTGATTTCGGTACTAGACCTTAAATACGATCCAAATAGCAATTCCAATACTATACAATAGTGTTTACCCCTAAAAAAATTATAAAACTGTTTAAATTGACAATTAATTTATGACATATAATGTCATATAAACAAAAAAACTGTTTTTGTTTGTTTAATTTGAAACTCACAATATCTATCTATATATATATATATAAAAATCTCTTGTCATAGTCTTTGACTTCAAACTCCTCCGAAACGGCTGAACCGATTTTTATGAAATTTTTGTGTACATTTGGTAGGTCTGAGGATAGGTTGTAGGCTATTTAGAATATTTTTTAAATTATTTTAAAAAGTTATAATGGAAAAACAAAGAGGTGCAATTATGTCCTTTTCATAGGAAAATGCAAGGAAAGTTCGCCCCCGCGCTTTTCGCCCCTGGGAAAGTTCGCCCCCGGTTTTTCGACCCCGGTTTTTCGCCCCGTTTTTTTACCCCGTTTTTTCGCCCCCGGTTTTTTGCCTCCGTCTTTTTGCCTAATTTTTTGTCCCCGGTTTTTGCTCTTAGTTTTTCATCTTTGGTAAAATTTGCTCCCAGTTTTTTGTCTCCGGTTTTTCAACTTTAGTTTTTCGCCCCTGGTTTTTTGTCCTTAATCCTCTCTATCCGTTTTTAAGTAAAAAAAAACTTTTTGGAAGCTTTTAGAACAAAGTACCCACGATTACCCGCCCCAGTCATCAAACTATTTTTGGAGAAAAGTGAAAAAAATATTGGAGAAGTTTTGCAAAATACATCAACAACTACCCCTCTCCGGTCATTAGCTATTTTAAAAAGGAAAAGTGTATAAGAATGTAGATAAGTATCTACAACTACCCCCACTTAACCAGTCATCTGCTATTATGGAACGGAAAAATCTCTAGGAAATGTTTTAAACTTAAAGTGTGGGTTTTAAAATATTTGCCTTCTCAGCTTTATGCTGAAATGATGCTCCTGACCTCCACTAATCTTTAGGTTTCCTATCAAAGCAAATGGTATGAATGAATCATTGATGGCAATATTTTTCAGGGGTTATTATTATTTTCTCAAGGATGAAAGGTTGTACGAGGGAAAAAGTCGTAAACCCCAGGAACTAACGTCTCATGAGAAAAACGTGCAAAATATATAAAATGCTGAGAAACATATCTAGATAAAAATCTGAATAAAATCCGGGGGCAAAAACCAAAAGAAAATTGGGCAAAAACTGAGAGCAAAAAAGTGGGGGCGAAAAAAACGGGGACAAAAAACCGGGGGCGAAAAACCGGGGGCAAACTTTCCCAGGGGCGATAAGCGTGGGGGCGAACTTTCCGTAAACCATATATATATATATATATATATATATATATATATATATATATATATATATATATATATATATATATATATATATATATATATATATATATATATCTTATATATATAAAAATGAATGTTTGTATGTATGTTCATGTCCTTTATGCATTGCTACACCATTCATCCGATCGTAATGAAATTTTCACACAACCTTGAGAGTCAAGGGGAATCAAATATAGAGAAAAAAATTTTGAAATCCGTCACAAAATGAGCGGAGCGGAGCGGGTGAGCGAGCGGGAACTATATATATATGTATGTGTGTATGTATGTATGTGTATGTGTATATATATATATTATATATATATATATATATATATATATATATATATATATATATATATATATATATAAATATATATATATATATATATATATATATATATATATATATATATATATATATATATATACTAGCGGAGATACCCGGCGTTGCCCGGGTTTTTTAGAGGTTTTTCTAATGTTTGTCTCTTTCTCTCCAGTTTCCTTTCCCACCTGCTTTCCCACTCCTGTTCGCTTTCCCGTTTTCGGTCGTTTTCCCGCTGCCGGTCGCTTTCCCGCGGCCGGTCGTTTTCCCGTTCCCGGTCGCTGTCCGTTCCCGCTCACGTTTGCTCTCCCATTCCCGCTCACGCTTGCTTTTCCGTTCCCGCTCGCTGTCTGTTCCGGGTAGCTTTCCCGTTTCTATAATAGACAAACTAACCCACAAACATTCATATATATATATATATATATATATATATATATATATATATATATATATATATATAGTCTTAGCAAATCTATTTTACGTTTTATAGGCTAACAGAAGTTATGAAAGAATGGAAAAGAGAAAATGACCGTGAACGGGAACGGGAACGGGAGAGCAACCGTGACCGGGAATGGGAGAGCAAACGTGAGCGGGAACGGGAAAGCGACCGGGAACGGGAAAGCGACCGGGAACGGGAAAGCGACCGGGAACGGGAAAGCGACCGGGAAAGTGACCGGGAACGGGAAAGCGACCGGGAACGCGGAAAGCGACCGGGAACGCGGAAAGCGACTGGAATCGGGAGAGCAAGCTTGGAAGGAAACGCGAGCAAGAGAGAAAATCGATAACAAAACTTCTGAGCGGGAAAGCGACCGGGAGCTGGAAAACGACCGAGAGCGGAAAAGCGACCGGGAACGCGACGAAAACGGGAAAGTGGAGAAGGAAACGGGAGTGAAAGAGACAAACATTAGAAAAACCTCTAAAAACCCCGGGCAACGCCGGGTAACACCGCTAGTATATATATATATATATATATATATATATATATATATATATATATATATATATATATATATATATATATATATATATATATATATATATATACAGTGTTGGAAAAAGTACGGTGTTTCAGTACTTTATTAAAAGTACAAGTAACGCCTCAAAAAGTTACTTAAGTAAAAGTAGAAGTATTTGCTAAAAAATGTACTTAAGTAAAAGTAAAAAGTAACAGCACTTCAAAGTTATTTTTAGAGTAAAAAGTAAAAGTACTGAAGCCGCTTTTTTTGTAATGGTCATTCGTCAATCATCTAACTCTTGTCACAAAATTGGCATTAAGGAATGACTGTGAAACTGTCGTTTGGTGAAGTTTTTCGTTTCTTTGGCTCACCATATTGGGAACTTCATCACTGTCTTCGTATTCCGATACATGCGTTGGAAGCAAGCGTATCACGTCTTTCTTCAATTTCGACGGAGAATTGTGGAATGCTTGACACGACACGTAGTTGCTTTAGGTTTGCACAGCAATCATGTGAGCATTTTGACTAAGTATGGCCATGGGTGTTTTTATTAAGTTCATTGTTGTTCCGCCTATCTTCGCCACCACTGTTCACGTTCGCTCTTTCGGACGAATCCATAATAATCTCGAACAATCTATTGTAAACCAAAACAAGTATGACCGCGAAAATCTTAGCTCCACCCACAAGCATCAATACAATCAATACTACTAACATAAAAGTAAAATGGGGTTCGAATCATAGATAATTAATACAATATCGATTTAGACTTTATGTCGTTTTATAAATTTTTTACAGTACTTTGTAACGCTTTGTCCTGAAAAAGGAACGAAGTAAAAATAAGTCCGAAAATATTACTTCGTTACAAGTAAAAAGTACAAAAAATAATCTGTACTCCGTTACAGGCAAAAAGTACGTCAGATGTACTTAAGTAAAGTAACGCGTTACTTTTACTTCGTTACCGAACAACACTGTATATATATATATATATATATATATATATATATATATATATATATATATATATATATATATATATATATATATATATATATATATATAATATATATATATATATACACATACACATACATACATACACATACATACGCACATACATATATATATATATAGTTCCCGCTCGCTCACCCGCTCCGCTCCGCTCATTTTGTGACGGATTTTAAAAAAAATTTCTCTTTCTCTCTCTCTCTCTATATATATATATATATATATATATATATATATATATTCCTTTTTTGGGGATGGTCTGTGGCTCAGTTGGTAAGAGCGCTTGCATTTAGGCGAGGCGGTGTTGCCGTTGACACGTGGGTTCGATTCCTAGTAGAGTCTTATAAATATTTGCGTTTCTTGTGTTCATCCTATTTTGTAGGCTCTTGAAACATTTCAACGCAATGTTTCACTTCATAAATTATCTATCTGGCAGCAGAATAAGCTGTCGAGCCGAAGTAAGGAGTTCTGAACCTATCATAGTCGTAGTCTAATGTTAAGTAGCTCCGAAAGACTGAGACTTCTAGCCATCCTTTTTTGGGGATGGTCGGTGGCTCAGTTGGTAAGAGCGCTTGCATATATCCACACCACAGGCATTTGATCGACAGGCTCGAGAGAGTCCAAAGACGATTCACAAGAACAATTCCTTCTGTCAGTCGTCTCCCTTATTTAACTCGCCTCAACATCCTCGGTCTCAAATCTTTGGAACATCGCAGACTCATTGCTGACCTATGTCTATGCTACAAAATTCTAAATGGTCTTATTGACTCAACTTTGGTCACCAGTTTTGAATCGTCTGGTTACCAGGCCACAAGAGGCCATTGTTATAAACTGAGGTCTGGCCTGCACAAGATCGATGCTACCAAGTTCTTCTTTTCCAATCGAATAATAAAATCCTGAAATGCCCTGCCTCACGATGTGGTCAACTCAACATCCTACAGCCGTTTCAGATGTCTGTTAAATGAAACCGACCTCTCAAAATTTCTAACACCTAATGAATACAATGGCTAGTAAACTTCAAGGGTGCCACAGCCACCTCCGATGCGCCACCTTCACAACTGTGGTCATGCTCGCTCTCCTTGCCGTAGCCATTCTGCTGCCGACCGGAGTTGACGCTGCCATCGCCACGCGCCACAACTTGGACAACAGGGACGAACTGATCGCTGCCGCCCATCCACCGCTTTTGAGAACAGATCTGGTGAGAGATTTCAACCAGCTCAGTGCAATGAAAGTATTGACATTGTGTCTACCCCAATTCATTTCTAACCCCATTGAACAATGTTTTGCGGAGTAGTGAATACTAAACTTTTGATAGTAATTCGCAGGTAATCACGATTTTGCCTAACTTTCCACTCAGGTTCATCATTAAGCTGTATAGGAACAGATGTCTGTTGTGTTTTGTTAGCATGGTAGTTAAATCATTTTGCCATTCCTAACTAATGCTGATGTTAACTAATGTTTAATGTTTTCGTTCACCAATTTGTGTTAGTGGTCATTTGTGACCCTCTTTTTGGTTAAATAAATAAATAAATAAATAAATAAATTTAGGCGAGGCGGTGTTGCCGTTGACACGTGGGTTCGATTCCTAGTAGAGTCTTATATATATATATATATATATATATATATATATATATATATATATATATATATATATATATATATATATATATATATATATATATATATATATATCTGTTTCCTATAACAGAGTATCTTGAACTGTCTGATTAATTTGATTTGAATAATTTTAATTGATTTAAGGCCTAATTCATGTTGGAAACATTAAATTCATGTATTGTCATCCAAAATAAAGCTTTCTTTAAAGTTTTAGAGCTCTAGGTGGTAGAAAATTGGGAAAGCGACCGGGAGAATGAGAGCAATCGGGAAAGGAAACGGGAGCGTGAGAGAAAAACGATAGAAAAACCTCTAGAAAGCCCGGGCAACGCCGGGCACCCCGCTAGTAATAATATAATAAAATGATAACGTAACAATATAATAATACATTGCAGGATTAAAAAGTCTGGGCCAAACTAAATGTGATATTTTATTAGTTTGAAAACTTTGAAGACTACTTTATTATTAAATATTATTTTGTTTGTGCACTAAACAAACCTGACAAAGCGCAGGAAAGTTTGAGTTTTTGATTCGACTCAGAATTTTGCAGTTCATAATTCATAGCTAAAAAAACAGACTTCGGCAAAAAAATATTTTGGTAGGTATCTAATGTCTATAAAAAGAGTGAGAAGATAAAAAAAGAGAGAGAAAGAGAGAGAGAAAAAGAGAGAGAGAGAGAGAGAGGGAAAGAAAGAAAGAGATAAAGAAAATAAAAATCTCGGGTTAAAAATTGATTACAAGATTTCATCTGAACAGACATCAGGCCATAGACGAAGACAGACAATTAAAGTTAATTAAAAGCGAACTTATTATCAAGGCCATAACCAAGATCAAAATCTTGATAAAAAAACCAAAATTAAGTCCAAAATTTCTTGAAACAAGGCCATGATCAAGTCTATGGCCTGTCAAGACTGGACCTATTTCAAGACCAAACGCTTGTAACAGTCATACAAAATGCAAACTTCTCAATTAAATTCTTGATGCGAGGCGGTGTGCCGATCCGACAGTCGTGGGTTCGAGTCTGAAGTTGAGACATTTATATTTGCGTTATTTCGTGGTGGATTGTAAGCCATCCAAGTTTCCGATATATGTGGCTCGTAAAAACATATAAACGCTATGTTTCCTTATAATATATGTATATATATATATATATATATATATATATATATATATATATATATATATATATATATATATATATATATATATATATATATATATATATATATATATATATATATATATATATATATATATCAAGGATAATTTTTTTTATTTAATAACTACTATACGACTAATTACGTAAGCGTGACAGAATCAGTAAGTGAGTGAGTGACGAAGGCTACTATATTATGAATTAAATAGAAAAACAAAACTACTAAATATATACATATATATATATATATATATAAATATATATATATATATATATATATATATATATATATATATATATATATATATATATATATATATATATAAATGAATGTTTGTATATATGTATATATATATTCAGGTCCTTTATGCATTGCTACACCATTCATCCGATCGTAATGAAATTTTCACACAACCTTGAGAGTCAAGGGGAATCAAATATAGTAAAAAAAATTTTGAAATCCGTCACAAAATGAGCGGAGCGGAGCGGGTGAGCGAGCGGGAACTATATATATATGTTTGTGCGTATGTATGTGTGTATGTATGTATGTGTATGTGCATGTATGTGTGTCTGTGTGTGTGTTTATGTATGTACTATCGGAGATACCCGGCGTTGCCCGGGTTTTTAGAGGTTTATCTAATGTTTGTCTCTTTCTCTCCGGTTTCCTTTCCCACTCCTGTTCGCTTTCCCGTTTTCGGTCGTTTTCCCGCTGCCGGTCGCTTTCCCGCTCCCGGTCGTTTTCCCGTTCCCGGTCGCTGTCCCGTTCCCGCTCACGTTTGCTCTCCCATTCCCGCTCGCGCTTGCTTTTCCGTTCCCGCTCGCTGTCCGTTCCGGGTCGCTTTCCCGTTTCTATAACCCACAAACATTCATATATATATATATATATATATATATATATATATATATATATATATATATATATATATATATATATATATATATATATATATATATATATATATATATATATATATATATATATATATATATATATATATATATATATGTATAAAGTCTTAGCAAATCTATTTTACGTTTTATAGGCTAACAGAAGTTATGAAAGAATGTAAAAGAGAAAATGAGCGTGAACGGGAGAGCAACCGTGACCGGGAATGGGAGAGCAAGCATGACCGGGAACGGGAGAGCAAGCGTGAGCGGGAACGGGAACGGGAAAGCGATCGGGAACGGAAAAGCGACCGGGAACAGGAAAGCGACCGGGAACGGGAAAGCGACCGGGAACGGGAAAGCGACCGGGAACGCTGAAAGCGACCGGGAACGCTGAAAGCGACCGGGAACGCGGAAAGCGACTGGAGTCGGGAGAGCAAGCTTGGAAGGAAACGCGAGCAAGAGAGAAAATCGATAACAAAACTTCTGAGCGGGAAAGCGACCGGGAGCTGGAAAACGACCGAGAGCGGAAAAGCGACCGGGAACGCGACGAAAACGGGAAAGTGGAGAAGGAAACGGGAGCGAGAGAGACAAACATTAGAAAAACCCCGGGCAACGCCGGGTAACCCCGCTAGTATATATAGTGAGTGACGTGGTCTTCTATAATATAGTCTTTAAAAAACTTGATTTTCAATTTGGTCTCGTGAATAGACCTTCATGACTAAATAACCACTCCCCATGATCACGGTTTTGAAGTTGCCGGTACTTTTTCAAAATACAAACCCAAAATGTTCCATTTGTCATCTTTTTTAACTAGCAGTTCTCATTAGATGCTGCAAATCAAGACAATAAGACTTTGAGTGCAAGACCAAAATCTGTGTTTTTAGATCAAGATAGTATGTTACGAGATTAAAATTAAGACCAAGACTGTAAAAACAAGCTTAAACTCCAGTTCACTCAAGTTCAAAACCAAATACTCAAGGAAAACAAGTTTGACAAAAAGCACGTAATTATAAATGACTGCGTGAAGAACTGACAGCTAAAGGTGTTTAGAGCGGAACGTTAAAGCAATTTCAATCTAAAAAGTTGCCTAAAATATGCAATGTGCATCCATAGAAAACTGTAAGCTTTCAAGCTATAGTTTGTTTAAAATTTAGGATGTGGTGGCTGGCGATAACATAAAAATAAAACCTAATAAAAAAATTGTAGAAATACAGGAGTGGGCCCTTTGCGTTCTATATTTAAACTTGATCCCAAAGAAAGTAATAATTCAGTTTTGACTTACTGTTAAACAAAATTATGACGGCAAGGAGGTAATCATTTATGCTGGTCTTGTTGATTCCATGAATGATCTCTGACTTGTAATAAATTATTCAAGAAATCGAGTTCACAAGGTCGTGCAAGAGAGAGACGCAATACAAATTCAACCAGATGAAAGGAAGAACGTTTACCGCAACCTACGAACCTGACTACATTCATATCAATCACACGAGAGATCACATTTCTAAAAAGATGGCTGTCATTGAATACGAGTTTCAGCTTAAAGGTTTTTTTATTAGTCATTTTTGAGACAAGCAAGTTAATGCTCAGTGGCGGTGGAAGTTATCATAAAAACTTTTGATTTTATTTCTTGAATTTTCGAGGCATACAAAAGATAATCATGAGTTTTAGAGAAGCAATTTTATTTAAAGACTAAAATATTTAGAACTACTTAAACAAGATACAAAGATTAAACGTACATTAAACTAGTTGACAAATAAAACTAAGCTGGAAAATCTTTTCAGAACCGGATCTGAAAGCTGCCCCGCGGATACGCGCTGTGTGGCTGAACCAGGAGTACAACATGCTCCGCCACAAAACCCATCTTTATCCCAGGAAAGGTATACACAACAGCATCTCCGTTCAACAGCTTGTCATTCGGAGAGGGCTTCCGTTTTTTATTGACGTGTCTTTTGACCAGCCGTTCATCCCGACGAAACACAGTCTGACCATAATACTCCAGTTTGGTGAGTGGAACTAATGAGATGGACCATATAGTAATACATTTGCAAAACTGAACATAAAAATTGAAAACTGAAGCAAAATAATCATATTTGAAATAAATTTTTTAAATTTAATAAATTGCCTTGCTTTAACAAATAGTTTCATAGTAATCACGCACAAGAAATGTACGGAAAAATGTTGACAGAGTCGACTGCCTTCAGTTTATATTTTAGCATAAATTTTGACTTGCATTATTTGTTATTTGTAATTTATATAGGACAGGTGAACGTTTGTAGTTCTCCTAGTATGATCTGTCTACGCGTGAATGATGGCCTCAAGCCCAATAGTTGGAGCGCTGGCTTGCTTGGAACACCTGTTAGAATCCACAAAACGTTCAAGTCAAGCAAACTGAACTCCTCAGCAAGCGAGGATGAAACAAACAAAGGAAACGACGGTGATGGCAAAGCAAACGTTCTAAACCAGAATAAAATTCAAATACAGATCAATTCGCCGATTAATGCTGTCATCGGAAAGTGCATGTTAACTTTTGACACAGCCCTTTTAACCCATGCTCAGCGTCTCCAACTCTTCAAGCAGTACAAGCAGCAGTCGGAAGCAAGAAATAATACGGAATCAATTTTGTTTACGTCTCTACCCTCAATTGATTTAGGTGAGTTTGTTTCAACAAGAAATATCGAATTTAGTGTATTAGTTCTAGAACAGTTCAAATAACAGCGCTTCAGCGTGGAAAGTTTATAAATAACAAGTGAAAGTTAATTTAAAAATTAAAAACATGCCTTTAAGATAGCTGAAAAATTTCATAACGACATCATATTATAAAAATATCACCCCGGTAAATAGTAAACAAAAGATGTTTGTAGTTACAATGACGATCAAAATTTGTGTCATCATGTGCTTCTCTAAGTTATTTTTTTTAATAATTTTTGTTTCTTAATTTTTTCATAGTTGTTTTTACACACTTTTACTTAACTTGACTTTTTTGTCTGTCTGTCTGTCTGTCTGTATATCTGTCTGTCTATCTGTCTGTCGTCAAATTTTGCAATCGATTTTAAACTAACTTCCCGATGAGCTAGAGACTAAAAAATTATAGATACCTCCGAACTGATTAACAATGCATTCTATCAAATTTTCGGAGCGATTGGACAAAATTTAATTAAATAATTATTTGTGATATTTTCGTCGAACAATTTATTGTCTATGCTAATATGCTCGTTGTTTATGTAACAGCATGTGGCCTACACAATCGATTATATAAAAGGGTGTTTTTCAAAAACTTTGTTTTTTGATTCACTTGTTGTTCAATTAAATTTTATTTTTTTTGAAGTTGGTTAGTTTTACAATGATCTCCAAAGCTTCTAAAGGTCCGCAGACATCCCATGGACATCCGGACAAGTGGAAGCTAATAAAAGCATGTAATAAAGCACGTAAAAAGGGCTGCGTCGCGTTTATGAGAAATGATGCATTTAGTTTGAATAACATTGTTCAATTACAAAGTATAGAGAAAAAATTAAAGTTTTTGCTCTTGATCTAAGACTACATTCAAATATTAATTATAGTATCTAACGCAACGGATGATTTATTGGTTGCAAGATACTTCCATCCGGAACCAATCTACATGCTATGTAATCCTTGGAAGAAAGGTTTTTTATATGTTTTTATTTACTTTTTTCTGTTGGTTTATATTCAAATTTTGTAACCATACGAAATATACCAACTCTCCTACTATCACTTTCAGCAGTATTTAATACCTAACCAACCGAAAGTAGCAAAAACTAACGACAAAATAATAAGATGTAATAAAAAAATAAGCAGTTTCAGATAAAAATGTTTAATAATTGAGTATCGAAGGGTCGACGGTAAAAATCGACTAAAAATGTTAATAAAACTGATAGAAATTTCCTATTTTTGTGTTAAAGTTTTAATCTCAAATAGATCACTCCTAAATAGATTGATCCAATCACTAATTACTCCTAAATTTGATCGTATGTTACTATTGCTCATTCTTAGCTTTATCTAACTTACTAATTGTAAAAATAAAATACTTGCCTTCACACTGCTTAAGAAATGGGTTAACACAACTAAAAATCTCAGAGCACCTAGAATTCCCATAACCATCTATATAGACTCTCTTGTTGGCTTTCTCCAATTTAAACTTTTCGATATGGTTTTTTTATGGCGGCTCGAACTCGGTCGGAGGCGTCATTTCGATTGTGAAGGATGATGTAAATATAAATAACGCATAAAGAATAATAAATTATTAATTGTTATAAAAATTTTTAACGATCTAATCAATTTATTTCTTATTTGTCGGATTAGGGCCATCCATATATACTATGTACTCAATTGACTTCAGATTTTGACACCCCCTCCCCTCTTTTACACTTCGTAAATTTTCAAACCCCTTCCCCTTATGCGTACTTATATACGCACGGCAGCTTGAAACCCCCCCCCCAAAGTATAAAAATGCATAAAACCATAATTGAATTGCCGTTTCTTGGGCGGTGGCAAGAGCACAGCCAAAAAATGTCCGGTGCCGAAAACCCTCATATTTTCACTAATATGTATTCAATTTCTTTTTAAAAAATAGTCTGTAAGTAGGGAAATTGTAAGCCGAACATTTTTTTTAATTATAAAAAAGCGTGTAGTCGTATAGATAACTTGTAGGTGTATGTTTACCTCATATATATAATTTTATGACAGAACCGGTTTTTATTTAATTACAGTACCCGTCGCGGCTTCGATCGCTTGAAATTAAAGAATTTGAACAGTCCATCCATAGTAGAGTACTGCACGTGCCGATTTTTTACAACTCGGCCCGCTACGTTTTATAAACCAAAATTCCTGGCCAGGCCCGGCCCGTTTTTACAGACTTAAAATTCCTTGGCAAAAATGTTGGCCCGGCACGACTTTATTTTAGGTCCGGCCCATGTATCATGTATTTGTATATGATATATTTCAATTGTTGTGTTCATAGACATTTTTTGGACTACCCCTCCCTCCCCGTACGCACACATACGCAAATCATTTGCTTGGGACTCATCCGCTCTTCGCTTGGTGCTTACGTAATAAACGAAAAAACTAGCATGGCAAACCAACAAAACGAAAGGCAAAGTAGAAAAGCAACAAGTTGCTACTAACAGGCGCGCGAGCCGATCCAGCTAAGCAGTGCAGGTAAGACGTAGCACATGTAGAAGTTGGCTGCGCAAAAGCTTGTGCGTGCGTAAGAATGCCGGCACACTACAATAGTTTCCTCGCAGGTGGCGGAGCCAATGAGGAAATAATATTAACACAAAAATCCTAACTGTGAGAACAAACATTAGAAATATAATCACGCAGCAGAGAGTTTTATGATCATCAAAATTCGTCGAAGCAATGAGGATGTCATCGATATACCCAAAAACAAATAATAAATCGCGAAAAATAGAAACCATAAAAACGATCGATGCGAGAATTTATGTACGGCAGGGTAGCGATATTTCTTGTGATTGCGTTTAACTGACAAAAATCACTGACCCTCTTTTTCGGACTAAGTGCGACGGGGAAGCCGACTAGATTGAACTAAGTAGAGCTTGGAAGCCGACTAGCTTTTAGAAAAACGCACAATACCCACCGCCAGCATGAAATCCAACTCTTCCTTTGAAATCTCAAATTTATTGTGGAAGCTGACCCACGTGTGCAAAATACAGGGCATACAAAACCCGTATCAATTGTATGCTGGACCGAAAATTTATGTCAAAAAACAGAATAATCTATTTGATCGTGCATAAAAACTGAGAGCGAAAACGTCAGAAGGTTAAAATGGAAATGTCTATAGTTTAAAACTGCGAAGTGTAAAACGTCGGAGTTGAAATCGGGGTTGAATACTTCGGAGCCGAGAACATCGAAGTTGAAAATGCAGAAGTCAGCTAAACTTTCAGAACGTCGGGTTGGTGGCTAGTCGTGTTCAAATCACGTAAGTCGGGGTCACCAATTGTAGTCGGTATCACTAATTGTAGTCGGGGTCACTAATTGTAGTCGGGGTCACCAATTGTAGTCGGTATCACTAATTGTAGTCGGGGACACTAATTGTAGTCGGGGTCACCAATTGTAGTCACTTTGGCGTGACTACGTATTTTAATAGAGTCAAAGACAGTTAATTAAAACTTGTATCATTTACTAGCAGGGTTACCCGGCATTGCCCGGGGTTTTTATAGTGTTCTCTCGTCTTTTTTCTTTTTTTAATTTCTTTCTCTCTCCCTCTCTTGTTCCCAGTTCCTTCCACTCTTGCTTTCCCGTTCACGCTTGATCTCCTCGTTATCTCGCTTCTTTTCTCTTTCTCGCTCCCGCTTTCTCTATTGTTCCCTTCCTACTCGCTCTCCCGTTCCCATTCGGCAAGTAATACGTTTTACGAAATCGTAATTTTTTCTTCCATCTATCTCCTAATAATTTGTAATAACACGCAATCGGTCACATTATGCAAGACTGTCAAGCAAGTAATGCCTGTTACGCAATTGTAAACAATGCTTCGAAAACTTATGCAATGAGCATGTATAGGCACATTTGGCCCGGAAGGTATTTTGCCCCCACCCCATGAGCCAAGGGATCAAAGTAATGAGTCCAAACCTTTCTAACTTTTTTCTAATTCTTTTCCCCTGTATGAGAGCTACCTACTTGCCAAATTTCATCAAGATCGCATCAACGGTATAGATTTATATAAAGGACAGACAGACAAATATTCATTTTAATATAAATATAGACAAAACGACGTAAAAATATCTCTGACATCGGATGACGACAATATTGCGGGCAGTACGGAACATGGAGAACCAGCATGGCAAAAGGCGAAGTAGAAAAGCTGAAATTTGCTACTAACATGTGCGCAAACCAAGCCATCTAAGCAGTAAAGCCACAGGTAGACGTACGTAGCGCATAAAAGTGTCGGCAAACTGCAAATCAACGGCATGTGTTGCAATTGATCACACACGAGCACGACAGTACAAGTCTGCATACGAGCACGGACACAATATGGCGGTGAGTCTGCAGGAGAGTGCACGTACATAACATCACTTTCAAATTTAGAAAAGTAACTTAGACATAAGCGCAGCCAAGGGGAGGCCCGGGCCCTCAGCCCCCCAAAAACTTGCTTATGTTGATTTTGAAGTAACGCGCGTGCCCGTGTGTTTGGAGACATGTTTGAGATAACAATTAGTTTGCAAATTGAATATTTAATAAGTCATCAACAATGTTAGGGTCAGAGTTGTCCATACCGCAGTTAATGTTCTGCAACATTGTCAAGATTCCATCTATCCGCAGATAAATACGCTGCTTAAACTCTTCACCACTTGCCCCTTTCTTCCGCGACAGCCGAGAAATCCTTCTCAACTATGCGCAGACTCAAATCTTATCTACGCACCACAATGGGCCAGACAAAGCTGAATGTGCTTGACCAGATGACCCTCAATTGCGACCTTAACATTAACGAAGAAAACCCTAATCGAGATTTTTTGCAGAAAAAACGTCGGCTGACTTTCATATTGTAATTTACTGTTTTAAATTAAATGTCTTATGGTTTGTTATTACTAATCATTGCTGAAACTGTTATTAAGCCTTGACGTTTGTGGGTCGTAAAACTCCTTACTAATCAGTTTCTCCACCCGCCCCACTCCGAAAAAAATGTCTGACTGCGCCCATGAACGTAGAAACATGCTTAATTTGTTATTTTTAACAAAAATCAATGCGACATAAACCAATTTCATTTCTCATCTTACTATTTCAACCGACCTAATTTTTGTACCTGAAAGTCTTAAATGGAGCTCTCCGACTAAACCTAATTTGCTGAAAAGCTGCGGAAACAATTAAATAACTATCGGTTAGTCACATTCATCCAAAGTTGCAATGAGTTTGTTGTCTTAACAAATACTTGAAGAACTATATAAACTAAAAATTGTTCATTTGAAAATTCATTAGCATTTTGATATTCACTTTCTATTTTTGACGTAGATCAAGTTTCATCACGCAAACTGACAAATGGATCATGTAGTGTTTTTTCCGAAAAAAGTGGAAATGATTTTTTTCCTTTTTTCACTATCAATCAAAATTGATCTTTTTTCTGGTTTCTTATGTTTAAACATTCTTATAGTTTAATCAACTCAGACAAAAGCTAAAAGTTTGAACTTTCAAAATTTTGACTTGACCCAAACGACTCGCAACATGGTTTTAAATTTCGAACTTAACCCGTGGATAGCTCGGGCGCGCTAAAGCTGAATTTACAGAACTTACCTAAAAACATTTCTAAGAAAAATATCGAAAATCCGCCTCTTCTAATTTTAATTTAGTCTTTTATATTAGATTTATATATTTATTAACAGAAGACCAGACTTATATGGAAAACAGCGATGACCTTGCGGAATACGTAGTGAGTGATCAAGGTCATATCTACATCGGAACTAACACTCAGACTAAAGTACTGAGATGGAATTTTTCCCAGGTATGATTTATCATCAGATTTTATTACTTAGTGATAATAATTATGAAATAAATTTAAAAAAAAATTCCAGTACGACAATGCCGTCTTAAATACTGCACTTTATCTTCTTGATCTGGCCTGTCTGTCTCACGATACTAGACACGACGCTACCAATATTGTCAGAGCAATATGCAATAGCGTAAGAAGCTTTTTTATTTCTGGAACAATATTATTGAGATTTTAGTTTCTTCATGATAACGTGTTCTTATCTCAACCCCTAGCATAGACGGTTGTCTGTCTAAAGAATGCACCCCTTAAAAATCTCATCTGTCAACTTTTCCTCCATGAATAGCTGATGACCGGGGGGTAGTCGTAGGTAAATTTTCAAAGTTTTTGTGGGAGTGACTAAACTAGGGTTGTCCAATCTGTTTGCAGCCTGGGCCATTATTTTATTTTGATGACAACACGAGAGCTACAAATTAAAAAAAATATTTTATTCAAACTTCTAATTAAAAACATCTAATTCAATTTCAATATTATTAAAAAAATGTATTTAATGGGAAACTTGGCATTGTTTATTTTTACATAAATGATCAACACAGTGATATGAAAGAATGTTGTGGTTAACGGATTTCTTGAATAATGCCACAAATCCAATATTTTTTCCTTTCATTGAACTAGCTCCATCTGTAGTGACACCAGAGAGTTTTGTTTCTGCCAAATCAAACTTTATCATTGTTTTTTTGACTTCAGAAAAAATGACTTTTCCTTTAGTAGTGCCTTTCATGTGTCTGACATCCAACAGTTCTTCAATTATTTCAAAAGTAATTGTTATACCTCTAATAAAAATAGCTAACTGAGCCGTATCACCTCTATCTGTTGATTCATCAAGTGCCAGACTATATGTTTCACACTTACATAATTTTCTTTCAATGCTGATTCAACATTCTTTGATAGAGGTTTACCACTTTTTGCAATATTTTCTGCAATTAAAAAACTTAATTTCGTAGCACTGTAGGAGCTAATTACTTTACTTTTCATCACTGATTGTTGCCCGAGACAATTTTTCTTTAGCAATTCTAGCTTATCAACACGAAATTGGCATTTGAATTTATCATAAGTTGCTGCATGTTTTGTAGTAATGTGTCTGTTAACATTATACATTTTGCACACGGCAATTTATTCTAAACAAATGAGACACATAATTGAATTATTTTACTCAATTACAAAATATTCATTTGTCCAAGATGGATTAAATATTATATTACGACGTCCGTGTCCTCTTTCAGTTTCAAATCCACGTTTTTCATTAGCACTAAGCACTAGCGGAAGCTATATAAAAAAATATAATTAGGGTTCTGCTAACCAAGTAGTCAATACCGTTTTTACCGTTTTTAATAAAAACGAGGCGGTAGTTTTAACGTATTGCAATAATTTAAAAAAAAATCTGATTTTAAAAATTATATAATAACTGTAATTAGCTGCCCTATTCCTGAGCTACAGTAAAAATAATTTTAAAAACACAATATTTACGCTGGCCACGGCTAAAGACAATGAGGGCCACTTCTTGGCCCGCGGGCCACGCGTTGGACAACCCTGGACTAAAAAAAGGTCTTCAATGTGTTAATCTCCAAACTGGAACGGTTCAGGCTCAAGCCAAACTTGAACACCTGGACTACTTCTATGATTTTGAATGGTTAAATTTTTTATGGCTACAAGGATGACTTTGAGCAGTTGTGTTTATTTTAGAAAATCGTCCGCCTTCCTAAACTTTTAGCTGGTCGATAAAATGATTTGAGAATGAGATGAAAATGTTTTTTCTGCATTGTACTTTTTCATATCTTTGGAGTTGTTAATTTTTGATTATTAATATGTTAATATGCACTGATGAAAACTCATAAAAAAAATTTCATCAGCCATGCATTTTTTGCCTTCAAAATCCTTCCTTATAGCCATGACTTGGGCTATGGCCTTTTGGATGTTTTGTGTAAAACCCTACAAAAACCTGTTTAGTGTTTCGGCCAGGCAGTTTTTAATTATTTGCAGAAACTTAAGAACCCGTAAAACTGTTTCGTGACTGCGTAAGCAAACTGTCCAAACTTTGTTACAAGCTTTGGAGAAGAAAGAATACAATTACAAAATCCGTTCACACATCTGAACATTGTCCTGATTGCCAGATCATCACAACTTTTAGAGCCAGCCAAATTTAGATGGTAGTTGAAGCAAATAGTTGAATAAAACAGTTGATACCTGATGTTTGCTTCACACCCATTGAACCTGCCCATTATAATTGTTGTGCTGTAATACTTTGGTTTTAAGAGTTTTCCTGTAATAGTTTTAATTAAGAAATGGCTTCTTATTTAAACCTGTCGAACTAAACCAGTCGCGCCAAAGCCTCCTGAATCAGAAAATTATTATTTAAAAAATCAGTCATTTTTATTGGGTTATCACTAGTATTTGATATAATTAAAAAAATTTGGTGGTATATATTCTGTCAGTTTAAAAATGGTATGTCATGAAAACGTAAAAAATATTAGATTAAGTTTTGAAACGGCAGATAACGTCGTGCGAAAACAGTGGCTTGATATCGGGGAACTGGTCTACCAATTACGCACAGGGGATTGGACCAGCTCAGTGGCTGGGAACATTACCCATTGTCCTCCACTTCATTGCTACAAAGGAACCGGCCAAGTTTGGACAGTGCTACGTTTTTGCCGCCGTTGCAGCTTCTTGTAAGATTTTACTTAATTACGTTTATTACACAAAGTTCAGATTTTAATAAAACAAGATATTTTCGAGATTTTATTTTTTTTAACAATTGTCCCTACACGTAAAAATGCGCTAAGCTCAGGTTGTGTTAACTGAAGTTTATGTCATAATTTGGAATTTTTTATGTAAAGACCAATTCCAAAATGGTATTTATATAATTTCATCGTAGTCTGCCGAAGTCTGGGCATTCCCTGTCGCTGTGTGACCAACTTCTCGTCAGCACATGATTGCGATGGAACAAATAAGATGAATCTTCACTGGGGATTCAAAGGGGAACCTATCGATGTTTTGAATCCTGTCAATTTCTGGTGACAATATTTAATTTTAATCAGATTTTTTTATAACTTTTTGAGTAAAATTATTGTTAATGAATTGTCATAACTAATTCTATGTGTGTACCTACCTTTGATGCATATTAACCGTGTTCCATTTTTAGTACCTATCCAAGATGTTAACCAGTTTCATATTAAATATATGCTGTCTGAAATTTCGTAATTAAATTGTTTCAAAAAAACTTGAAAAAACTTTGTTGAACATATTGCCAAAAAGTCATTTAAATGAATTTAAAAAACCTCACAGGAGTTACCATGTCTGGTGCGAGGCTTACATGAAAAGACCTGATCTTGTACTGAACGCATACAACGGCTGGCAAGCTTTTGATCCGACTCCACAAGACACCAGCTATGGTCGGCTGAGATAATATTTGGTATAAATTAAAAACAACATAACAAGTGTTGAAATATTTCAATAACGTACAAATATTGTTTCATAAGAAAAAATGAAATTAAGAGTTACTTTAATAAAGGAATCCAATGTGCTGGTCCGTGTCCTGTGGAGGCAATAAGACTCGGAGATTTAAAAGTTCTCTACGATGCAAGACTCATTTTTTCTGAGATACACGCCCATCATTTCCACTGGATTCTGCAAGAAAACGGACAATGGCGAGTCATCGTGCAGCAGCGCAAGTTTGTTATTTCATGTTATTAAAAATGGTCGTTAAGCTTGAATTCGATATGTTATTTGATTGTCTTAAGAACAAAAAAAATGTGGAGTGCATAACTAAGCAAAACGTTAAATTGGTAACTATCATGGTAATGTTATGTTTTTTTATAATTTCTGTTAACTGAGGATTTCTTGTTAAATTTTTGTCAATAAATTGTTTGTATCTTCTACAATTAAAGAGCCGGTGCCAAAATTTTGACTCACAATCCAAAACCGAGAATGGTGAACGAAAAGGATGTTTGCCTTCCTGACTATCAAGATCTCAAAATTGAAGCTCTTAATCTTTTAGATCAGTATAAGTTCAAAGAAGGTTTGATTATTTTTAAATGTAGCCAGTTCAATAGCAAATGCTTGTCTTTATTCAAATTCGAAAAGACACTAAGGTATCTAAGAAAAAAGTATTTATAAATAATTGTGTTTGATGCATTTTGGTAAAAAAAGAAAAAAGGTACTGAGATAGAAAAAGCTCGCCTTTAATCCAAACTATAATCTGATTCTTTTTTATATAATTTCTATTGCAGGTTCTGCACTTGAACGCCAAACAATGGTTAGAGCCGACACAAGAACGATTAGTGGCGATGTGTTTGACACCGGAGAAGGAGTAAGTAAACTTCAAAACAGTAGTTTCATTTCAGGATATTTTTATTTTGTTTTAGAAACTATTAAAAAACGTAAAATAAAAATACTATTGAATCAAAATTAATACCAGTATTACAATGTTTTAATCAACATAAAATCTTGTACTCAAACTATAAAAAATTAGTTGTATTTCTATCCACAAATTTTCTACTTAAAGAATCCTATGACATACTAAGCAAATAAATATACTTAATAACATCATTACTGTTTTTTTTTCTAAATGAAAATGTTTTAAATTAAAAAATATTTTATTTGAATTGGCTCGTTCTTCAATTCTCGATTGTTTTCTTATAACCAAATATTTACACGATTTTTATAATTTCAAAAGATTGGCGTTTGTGCTTTTGTACTTGTGATTTGAGTTTTTGATTTTTTTGGTATTTTTGTTTTTGTAGGACGTAAAATTTTCTGTGTGCCAGGGAGAGTGCATAGCCGGAAAGATATTAAACGTTGTATTGGCAATGCAAAACTTGGGAACAGAAGAACGAACTATAGACATAACTTTGACCTTGTACTCTTGCTATTATACTGGCCTTTCTATGCACAAAATCAAAACGGAGTCATTTTCTGTGAAACTGCTATCTCTTCAAAGTTCGTTACCATAAAAAATGTGATTTTATACTTTAATTTTGGAAAAAATAATGATTTTAGCCAAAATTGAATTTACATTTTTGCAATTAATTTTTTCAGCCTAACCTTGTTTGCAACTATTTTTGTAATACACTTCAATAAAAAAAATAATTTATAACTAGTAAGACATAAAAAAACCAAGTTTTTTCACAAATCCTTTATATTTCAAAATATTTTTCATTTACTGCGAAAAATTCTTTTAAAACGACATTTTTCGAATTTATATATGTTAACATTTACATAATTGTATTTTATCTGGTTTTGTTTTAAAGCATAGACAATTATTAGTTTTAATTTAAAAAAATCAAAAATGTTTTAAGTTTTAATAGAATGCATTGCTATGAGGAGCAAGCCAATATTTCAAATTTCAATTCAAATTGGATGACAGAAAGTTAGTTATTTTTACTTTAAAGGTCTACAAACATTTAAGTAGGCAAACAAACATGACCGGCGGTGAAGATAATATAAAAGATTTAAAAAAAAAATCAAAAATATTTGTAGAGCATTGTCACGAGGAGCAAGCCTATATTTCAAATTACAGTTCAATTGCATTTTTAAGGTTTGCAAACATTCAAGTAAGCAAGTAAGCAATGCACGCAAAACCGGCGGTGAAATTAATATAAGGGATTAAAAAAAATAAGAAACTCACTTATTTAGAATGGAACAACAATTTGGAAACTACGTGGAATATAAATAAATGTGTTTATTCTTTATTCGTTTTGGATATTTTTGTCGAATTTGTATAATGCAGAAGACAAAGTGACGATGAGAGTGGCTCCCGATGACTACTGCTGGTACATGACCGACTATTGCACGTTCAAGATCTATGCCATGGCGGTGGTCCCAGTTACCAGTCAAATCTTTTGCACCAGTGAAGACTACAGTGTCGTATTTCCGGATATCCAGATTGAAGTGCTAATTTATCTTTGTTTGTAATTACTTTTTATTTTTATTTGCACACAGATCAAGTAGATTGGCACAAAACCAATTTTGTTTACAAAAGTTTAAGTAGATTTACATATTTAAGTATATTTACATAGTTAAGTATATTTACATAGTCAAGTATAGTTACATAGATAAGTAGATTTACATAGTTAAATAGATTACCATAGATAAGTAGATTTAAATGAAGTTAAGTTAATTTGCACAAGGTCAAACAGAGTTAAAGATTTTTAAGTAGGTTTGAACTAGAAAGTAATTAGACAAGATCAGACACTAGCTAACGCCTTTACCAGGTTCAGTAAAATATTTGTTAAAGTTTATTTAGTCACAATGGAAGACACCAAGGTAGGTTTTTTCTCTATTGATTGTTTCGTCTCTAAAAATAAAAAAGTAATTTTTAGATAATTAAATTAGAATTGTGAGCCTTTTGAAAAATATGAATCGGGCCCTTAAAAATTACCCAAATATATATTTGGGCCAACTTTTCGTTTCTTGGTACACGGAGGGGATTGGAAGTGTCTTCCAAAAACACCATCTCAACTATCATCTCTACGCCGACGACACCCAATCTACGGGCATTGCCTTCCGGGCCAGACTTCAGACTTGTCTGCAAAGATGTCCGTTTGTGTCGCGGACGTCGGTCGTTGGCAATCACGAAGTCGTTTGCAACTCAACCCGGATAATTGTGAGGTCTTGTGGTGTTCGTCAAAGCGCTTCCTCCAACAAATTCCAAATAACCCCATCAACATCTGTGGTGTTAACATTAGCCCCTCATTCTCAGTTAGAAATCTTGGAATCTTCCTAGACTCTGACCTCTCCATGCGGTCACAGGTCTCCATTACTGTCCGCTCATGCTTCTCCATCCTCAGGCAAATCAGGAGTGTGAGCAGATCTCTATCCATCCATGGAAGGAAGACCCTCGTGACTGCCCTTATTCTACCACGGATCGACTACTGCAATTCAAAACTTGTCGGTTTACCAAACTTCCAACTCAACCAGCTCCAGACCGTCATCAACATCGCCGCTAAGATGATCACCAAAAGCAGGAAGTATGACCACGTGACAGTTATTCTCCAAGAACTCCACTGGCTTCGCCTTACGACAAGAATGGCTTACAAAGTCGTGCTGCTCGTGTTCAAGTGTTTGCATGAAAATGGTCCATGTTATCTCAGTAAAGACCTTCAACTAACCAGTTCTGTCACCGGCCGCAGGAGACTCAGATCTTTGTCTTCTGGAGAACTCGTCGTGCCCACCTCTCGTCGAGCAACACTTGGCGACAGATGCTTTGGAGTCATTGGTCCCAGGACCTGGAACGACCTTCCGACATCACTCAGACTTACAGCGTCAGAAACGGAATTCCGTGGAAGGCTGAAAACACTTCTCTTTATCAAATCTTTTAGATGACATTAATATTCAGTGGCTCCGAAGTTCTCTTGACCGTGGCGCCATTTAAAAGATTCTTTTCAAATAAATAAATAAATATTGTTTCTATTTTAAATAATTGTCTTGAAAACTAAACCATAGTAAAAACTTGATTTTCAAAGAGCGAACCGATTACCCAGCTAAGCCAGAAGACATTGATTTGCCTCAAATGGTTTAATCCAATGCCAATAGACCTCAGGCACTGCAGTTGGACTATCGAAGGAATTGGACTGGCCGAATTTACGAGTTACCGCGCCGAGTTAGTTTTTTTTTATACTATTATTATCTTTCATGGCCTTTATAGTAAACTATTTGATTAGATGATTGGGCAACGTTGAAAGTTGGCTAATTCTAATTATTGGAAATTTAATTTAATAATTGGATAAATAAAACGTCAACCTTTTGATATGAAAACTATGTGAACATTTGCTTGCTGTAGCAAACTCAATTTACCATAAAAAAGTTAAATTAGGTTTATATGTTTATTATTGTCATTTAATATAACAAGGAAATAAAAAGGAAAGTCCGTTTTCAAATATGGTGTACACGTAGTAGTATTAAAAATTTCAATGCAACAACTTGGCCCGGCCCCAGGCGCGGTTCTACCATTGGGGATGCTGGGGATGCATCCCCCCACCAGCCTCAGAGCTCAAATTTTTAAAAATGGTGAAACACGGGGTTTTTTTTATTTTTTAAGAAAAATCTAGATACCAAATTTAAAAACTTTCTCATTTTTGGTTTATGAGATATGCCTTGTTTTAGAAAAAATTTGTTTTAAAACTTTTACATTTTTAGTTTTTTTTTACCCCACATTTGAGGTCTTGGAAAAACATTTGTTTTCCAGTTTCATCCTGCCAGGAGCAAAATGTTCAAAAATCCTTTTTTAGTGGGTGCTTACGCTATAAAAGTAACATAAATTCCAAATTTCACGTTCCTAGGATGAGGCGTTTGAGCTCGGCGTTGATTATCAGTCAGTCAGTCAGTCCGTCAGGACATGTTCTTTTATATATATATATATATATATATACTAGCTGGGTTACCCGGCGTTGCCCGGGGAATTTAAAGGTTTTTTTTATCGTTTTTCTCTCTGGCTCCCGTTTCCTTAACCGCTCGTTTGCCCGGGCATCTTTGCATCTATTGAAACATTTATGCAGATACTTTTGATTTTTAATTAAAAGAAATACAACAAACACATACAGTCATTTTATTGCAAAGCTTTCTGATACACAATGTTTTTTGTTTTTCCATAAGGTGCATTAATAGTTATACTATTATACTTAAAATACATTAATAGTTATATTGATATACTCACTCACAATAAATTTTCCAATTTTCTTGTCTGTAAGCACAAAATAATATCTGTTAGACTAAAAGTAGCACAAAATAATATCTGTTAGAGGTTAGAGTGGTTAGACTGGTAGAGCGATAATGATAGCCTGACACACAACGACCGAAACAATTTACAATTTAATATATACACAACAATAATTAACAATTAAATAATATAAAAATAGTAGCCTAAGTAAATAATATAAGAATAGTAGCCAAAGTTTTTAAATTACTTTGATTTCGAGAAACCGAGACGATAAACAGCGAATGTAAACAAAACATAGCTCTGATACAATAGCGAAAATATTTAAAAAAATTAATTTTCTAAAACATTCAAAAACATTTGAACGATATACAGTAATTAAAAAAATAATAGTATAGTATATAGTATATTATATATTACTTTTGATATATTGATATATTGATATAATTGATATAAGTAAAATAATACTCACTTTTGATTTTGAGAAATCGCGACAACCAACAACGACGGAACAGAAGTCGAAAGCAACCCTAAGCTCGTTAAGCCGCGATATAATTGCATAGATAAAATATTTCTAAAAATTAATTTTCTAAAATTGCATAGATAAAATATTTCTAAAAATTAATTTTCTAAAAACATTCAAAACAATTTTTTTAAATAAATGAGATTGTTTGTTAGGTGGTAAATGTTTATTATGTAAAATTTCGTGCAAATCCCTTCATTGGTTTTGGCGTTATGAATGAACATACGTTGCCTTTTATATATATAGATATATATATATATATATATATATATATATATATATATATATATATATATATATATATATATATATATATATATATATATATATATAGATATATATATATATAGACTAGCATTCCCGTCGCGGCTTCGCTCGCTTGAAAAGGAGAATACGCATCCACAGTAGCGTACAGCACGGGGCGATATTTTACGGCCCGGCTCGGTCCGGTCCGTCGACAACTTGGCTCGGCCCACTTTATAAGCCAAAATTTCAGACCCGATATATATATATATATATATATATATATATATATATATATATATATATATATATATATATATATATATATATATATATATATATATATATATATATATATATGTATATATATATATATATATATATATATATATATATATATATATAATATATGTATGTATGTATGTATAGATAGATGAATGGATAGATTGTTGATTTTTAAGTGGCAGTTACTCTAATAACCAATCAACCATATTATCCATTCCATATTTGAGGTCCCAGAAAATGAATTATTTAAATACGGTTAGACATGTATAATTTAATTTTTTTTTTAATCCCAAATACCAAATTTTAAAACCTTCACTTTTTTAGTTTTTTCCACCCCACATTTGAGGTCCTGGAAACCAAATTAAAAAAAATGGTGAAACACGTTTAAAATTATTTTTTGGGTAGATACTAAATATTAATTTTTACGTCTGTAGCATTTACAGTTTTTGAGTAGCTGTTACTTTAAAAAACAAATAATCCTATTTTCCAGCCCACATTTGAGGTCCTGGAAACCAAATTTTTAAAAATTAGTAAAACACTTATTTTCTCAATTTTTAAGAAGAATCTAGATAACAAATTTCAAAAGCCCATCGTTTTTGGTTTTTAAGATATACGTTGTTTTAGAAAAACATTTGTTTTCCAGTTTCATCCTCTCAGGAGCAAAATTTTTAAAAATCCTTTTTTAGAGGGTGCTAACGCTATAAAAGTTATAAAAGTTCCAAATTTTACGTTCCTAGGATGAGGCGTTTGAGCTCGGCGTTGATTATCCGTCAGTCAGTCAGTCAGGACATGTTCTTTTATATATATAGATAGATAGAAATTTGATTTTTAAGTGGCAGTTACTCTAATAACCTATAAACCATATTTTCCATTCCATATTTGAGGTCCCAGAAAATAAATTATTTAAATACGGTTACACATATATAAATTTAATTTTTTAGAAGATCCCAAATACTAAATTTTAAAACCTTCACTTTTTTAGTTTTTTTCCACCCCAAATTTGAGATCCTAGAAACCAAATTTTCAAAAAATGGTGAAAAACTTATATCATTATTTTTTGAAAAGATACTAATTATTAATTTTTACATCTGTAGCATTTACAGTTTCTGAGTACCTGTTACTTTAAAAAACAAATAACCCTATTTTCCAGTCCACATTTGAGGTCCTGGAAAGCAAATTTTCAATAAATGGCGAAATTCGTATTTTTTCAATTTTTACGAAAAATCTAGATAATAAATTTCAAAAGCTCTTCGTTTTTGGTTTTCGAGATATACGTTGTTTTAGAAAAACATTTTTTTTCCAATTTCATCCTCCCAGGAGCTAAATTTTCAAAAATCCTTTCTTAGTGGGTGCTTACGCTATAAAAGTAATATAAGTTCCAAATTTCACGTTCCTAGGATGAGGCGTTGGCGTTTGAGCTCGGCGTTGATTATCAGTCAGGACATGTTCTTATATATATATATATATATATATATATATATATATATATATATATATATATATATATATATATATATATATATATATATATATATATATATATATATATATATATATATATATATATATATATATATATATATATATATATATATATATATATATACATATCTATATATATAAAAGAACATGTCCTGACTGACTGACTGACTGACTGACTGACTGACTGACTGATAATCAACGCCGAGCTCAAACGCCTCATCCTAGGAACGTGAAATTTGGAACTTATATTACTTTTATAGCGTAAACATCCGCTAAGAAAAGATTTTTGAAAATTTTGCTCCTGAGGGGAAAATACTGGAAAACAAACTTTTTTCTAAAACAATGTATATCTCGAAAACCAAAAATGAGGAGATTTTGAAATTTGGTATATAGATTCTTTTTGAAAAATAAAAAGATACGTGTTTCACCATTTTTGAAACTTCGGTTTCCCGGACCTCAAATGTGGGTTGGAAAATTGGGTTATTTGGTTTTTAAAGTAGCTTCTACTCAAAAACTGTTAATGCTACAGGAGTAAAAATTAGTATTTAGTTTCTACTCCAAAAATAATGAAATAAGTGTTTTAGCATTTTTTGAAAATTTGGTTTTCAGGACTTCAAATGTGGGGTGGAAAATAGGGCTAATTGTCTTTTATAGTAACTGCTACTCAAAAACAGTAAATACCACAGATGTAAAAATTATTATTTAGTTTCTTTTCTAAAAATAAAGATATACGTGTTTCACCATTTTTTACAAATTTGGTTTCCCGGACCTCAAATGTGGGTTGGAAAATTGGGTTATTTGGTTTTTAAAGTAGCTTCTACTCAAAAACTGTTAATGCTACAAAAGTAAAAATTAGTATTTAGTTTCTACTCTAAAAATAATGATATACGGGTTTCACAATTTTTTGAAAATTTGGTTTCCAGGACTTCAAATGTGGGGTGGAAAATAGGGTTATTTGGTTTTTAAAGTAACTGCTACTCAACAACTGTAATTGCCACAGATGTAAAAATTAATACTTAGTATCTACTCAAAAAAAAAAATATACGTGTTTCATCATTTTTTGGGTTATTTGGTTTTTAAAGTAGCTGCTACTCAAAAACTGTTAATGCTACAGAAGTAAAAATTAGTATTTAGTTTCTACTCCAAAAATAATGAAATACGTGTTTTAGCATTTTTTGAAAATTTGGTTTCCAGGACCTCAAATGTGGAGTGGAAATAAGGGTTATTTGATTTCAAAATAACTGCTACTCAAAAACTGTAAGTGCTACAAATGTAAAAATTAGTATTTTGAAGTTTTGTGCCGGTTAAAAGTAGCTAAGTCCAGTTTATCATCGGCCGGGCCAAGCCGTTATTTTAGAGTGTTCACACAGGCCAGGCCAAACCTTAAATCAAAGTGGGACGGGCCGAGGTTTTTCACCAAGTATATAGATATTTTAGTGATTTTAGGGTCTTCAGTTTGGCCGGGCCAAACCTGAGGTCAAGGTGGGACGGGCCGAAGTTTTTCATCAAATATATAGAACTTCTAGGCCTGTAAAAATGGGCCGGGCCTAATTCAGACGGGCTGTGCCGGGCCAGGAGTTTGGGTTTTTTAAACGGGCTGGGCTAATTTGTCGACGGGCCAGCCGAGACTTAAAAAAATGATCTCTACTATGGATGCACGGTTCAAACTCTCTAATTTCATGCGAGCGAAGCCGCTACGGGCACTGCTAGTATATATATATATATATATATATATATACGAGGAGTTAACTCCGCCTCGCTAATTGCGATCCAGCTCCAAGCCTGGAGAAAGGAGGAGGAAAAAGTAAAAAGGATGAAATTCTGATCCACGATAGGAAGTACTTAAGTGCTTCCTACATACAGCCATTAGAGTCTTAAAACACCTGGTGTAAAGGACTATAAACTATTATAAAAAAAATTATATATACGAGGTTACTTGATAAGATATATATATATATATATATATATATATATATATATATATATATATATATATATATATATATATATATATATATATATATATATATATATATATATATATATATATATATATATATATATATATATATATATATATATATATATATTAGAGATGGGAATCGAACCGAACTTTTCGAACTCGAACCCACATTTTAGCATTTCGAACCGAACTCGAACGAACCCAAATTTTTAAGCACCGAACTCGAACCGAACTCGAACCCAATGACGGTCGAACTCGAACCCATTAATGGTCGAACTCGAACCGAACTCGAACCCATTAATGGTCGAACTCGAACCGAACTCGAACCCAGTTAAAACATCATCTGAACAAAATTAAAAAAAGCCAACCTAGAAAATTAAAAGAGAATCTTGGGCCAAGCTTTTTAATATCACTTATTTGATTATTTTTCTTTGCTTTTTTATCTATGAAAAAGAAAAAACGGACCAGCGTTATTTGTTTTGTTATTGTTTTCATTGTTATAAGCGGCGGCATTTCTATCCAATAATTTATAATGGATTGTATCATTGTTTCTTCTCCATCGAAAAAACTTGATATAGCGAAAGTTAGAAGTGATTGTAAAAACTTTGATAAGCTGGTGTCTCAAAATCAGACGTGATTAGTAGATGCGACATGGACAAAGAGTCCTATTTGGAATAGTTTCAAGTGTGTTTGCCTTTTGAAGATGGTAAAGATGAAATGATTAAATTTAAATTATGTCTATTAAACTATTATAACATTCAAAGTCATTACAGTTTGGGACTATAATTATAGTGTTATTTAAAATATTTTTATAAGTATGGTGCTATTTAAAATACTTTTATTTTTTACATTTACTTTATTTGCATTCAACAGATTTTGAAAGAGCAACTAATATTTTTAAAATACAATTACAATTTCTGATTTGTTCTTATTTTAAATAATGTTAAAATAAATGTACCTATTATTTGTGTATTAAAAAATTGAACTAAACTCAATCAATAGTCATCACATTTCGAGCTAAACTCGAGCTAAACTCGAACAAACTTTAACTGGTCGATTACATTCGAACTCGAATAAAAGTCGAACCGAACTCGAACCCCACAGCAACCGAACCCGAACCGAACTCGAACCCAAAAAGGACCGAACCCGAACCGAACTCGAACCCAAAGGGGACCGAACCCGAACCCAAAAATGATCAACCGAACCGAACTCGAACTTCTAATTTTGGGTTCGATTCCCATCTCTATTATATATATATATATATATATATATATATATATATATATATATATATATATATATATATATATATATATATATATATATATATATATATATATATATATATATATATATATATATATATATATATATATATATATATCAAGTATTTCCTAGCAAGTAACATCGTATTCATTACCAATAATGTGATACAGTGTTTAGTTTAAAATCGATTGCAAAATTTGACGACATACAGACAGATAGACAGACAGACAGACAAAGAAGTCAAGTTAATTAAAAGTGTGTACAAATGAATGAATTTATCTATCCATAAAAAATAACTTTTGCAATACGGTAATATGATTGGGCGATTTGAAAGCAATGGAAATTTATCAGATTTGTCTTGCCTTCGCTAATTGTAAATTTGTTGAAACATTTATTGCAAGATTTAAAAACCAGCAAACAAACAAAGCTTTATTATAAAAATATTTACCGTAAATCCAACTATAAGTCTGCAAATAGTAGAGAATCAAGTTTTCTAAAGAAGAGTTTTCGAGAATTTATTTCCAGCATTTTTCAATTTCTGAATAATGCTAAAGCTTAAAATATATTTGCAGTTAAATATTTTATAATTGCATTTTAATTGAATAACAAATTGTTTGACCTTTATATAAAGTTATCATGATTGAAAAATTTTTTTCAAACCAGTGATGTGGAGCCCCTAACGACGGCATGGAAAAGCATCCACATCACTCCGACTACAGCCGGCAAGCTAACCTTACTGGCCAGTTTCTACAGTGAGCAGACTGCATGCATTAGGGGACATTGCACCATCGTCGTTGCCGACCCCGAACTCACTTCCTACGTTCATGGAAACTCAGACAACAAAAGGTCGTGACCAGCACGTCTCTGTGCAGTATTGCAAAATAGATAAGAGCCATGTTCAAGATTTTTTTTCCAGCTTTGGCTGTAACTTTTATTGATTTAATTTATTTATGATAAGCAAAATCCTATGATTATAAGTCTTTAATTGTACCTTAGTTAGATTATTTTCTATTTAGTTGTTCATAAATTGGTTTCATATTTGATTATCTCACTGAAAAAAACTAAGGAACTTTCAAATGACTTTTGTTTTTGAATTTATAAGAACTATTCAAATTTAAAAACATTGGAAATATTTGTTAAACAAACATTTAATTACAAAACTCAAATATGCTAACTTAATGAATATGCTGCTCGGGTCGGATCAAGTCAAGATGGTTCAAGCTAAAAAATATATATATAAACGTTCTTTAATGAACAATAATAAATGTACAGGTAATCTAGACTCAAACACATACAAACACATCGGATGACTTGCTATCTTTGTCATTATTTAAAAAATTTACCAAGCCTTTTAATAGTGCTCTATTTACCTCACTAAATGTGTATCGTCAAAAGTTAAAGTACATTCATTTTTGAGTGCCACTTGAACAAATGAACGGACCAGCGGCCACTTCGTTGGCAGCTCGCACATAAGACATACCTTGCTACAACTGGATGAGTCAGAGCATCTCGATGAGCATGCGAATAATCATGAATATGAATGAACTTCCACAGTGTGCAATGTGTGCGCTTGTTTAGATGATGCGACCATATATATGGAATGCCACGTATTTCAGCTATTACACAGCAAAAGCATTTTTAGAAGGATTTGCAAACTGGCTTCGTGATAACATAGTAGAGATACTATGGGGCTTTCTGAAAAATTTGTTTTATAACTATTTATTTGTCAGTTTATATATGATCATATTAACTCAAATTCTTATAAAAGTCTGACGTTGATCCAACAGAGAGAGAGAGCGTAGTTGCGTAGATTGCTAGTGATGTTTGTATGTTGTTTGTATATTAGGTTGGGGAATACGAGTCAGCCTTCACGTCGCACTTTTTGTGATTAACCAGTCTGAATACATTTATTCTAAAAACTCAAATTCTTAAATTTCACCCATCAAAAATGAAAAGGTAGAAAATAATTTTTACATAATAAAAATACATTTTTTTAAAAACAAGGTTTTTCTTGCGCCCTAAAAAGTATAAAATAATATCCCTATAATTCATGTACAACGAAAAACGTTGCGGGCACATTATAGGCTACGGCTACAACATAAACAACTTTAATAAAACGAATGGTTATAAAATATAATCCGCCCGCAACGTTTTTCGTTGTGTATAAATTATAGGAATATTATTTTATACTTTTTAGGGCGCAAAAAAACGTTGTTTTTTAAAAAATGTATTTTTTATTTTTATTTAATTTTCTGGCCATTTCAAGGTACGGTTTATGGAAGTAGACATTTTCCCAAAAAGGCCCAACTGCTCAAAGTTATCCCTGCAGCCGTGGAAAAATCTCGCTGTCCATAATCATAGAAGTAGTGGAGTTTTTCGAGTTTGGCTTGAGCCAGGCGCGGCGCTGGGCGGGGGCTCCAGGGGTCCGGACCCCCCAGCTCCGACAGGTGTCACCCGTGGGATTTTTGCAAATCCAAAGACTTTTTTTTACTGGGGGGGTACTTGAATCTCATTGGGTTAATCACTGTATTTTTAACTGGTTTGAGACTGAGTTTGACTATTTTCAGTTTGCAGTCTTTCTTTTCTTTCATTACTAAATTATTAAAGATACCAAAAAAATGCAGACTAAAAATAGTCCAAAAATTTTTCGCCGGCGGCGGGCTTTCTCTTTTCTTTCTTCTTTTTTCAAACTATGTTTTTGCTGCATGGTGTTTAAACTACATTATAGTGGTTATTCTTAAACATTCTGTATAGTTTAATGATGATTCAATGTTTTTTGATGATAGTTCACTGTTTTTTTTACTGTTAAGTACTTTATGATATTATTGAGGTTACCACATGGCAGAGTCTCGTATAGTAACTCCGACAAAAACGTCTACCAATGAAAAAAACATTCCCTTTAAAAAAATAATATTTTGCCATCTGTAATAAGTGATAACTTTTTCCCGTTCGATTGAAACGATTCAGTATTTAATACTGCAGCTAAAAAGTTATTCTCCGCTCTGAAGTGTCTCATGACCTAACTCACACAGCACAATAAAAAAAGATGTCTTGTGTTGACATTGCTACACAAAAAAATACAGAAAGAAAGTGAAAGAAAAAAGAAGAAAATAAGATAATCAGAAGTTAAACTTCAAATCCTTTTGTTTGGTTTTACTGATTAAAAATTTTTTTAAATGACTTATATATATATATATATATACTCAGATATAAGTCGAGAAATTTATACCTGTATCATACCATGTCCTCTTTCTCTAACTAAACATAGAATTTAATTTTCAAGGCCATTTTACTTAAATGGCCAGTTCCGAAAATCTTTTGACATATTAAGTGTCTTTTATATAAGTCAAAATCTTTTTTTTTTGGCAAAAACGAGGTATAGATTTTTCAACTTATACCCAAGTATATAGGGTACAACGGGCTGCATAAAAACAGTAATACAAATTTTAAAAAATTAAATTACAAATTTTCAGACCCTCCTTTACGAAGTTCCTGGATCCGCCACTGCCGAAATTAGGTGTTTATTAAATAAAGAATATATAAAACCAGTAACTTAATTTTAAACAAGTGAAACAAAAACAAAGTTTTTTAAAAACACACTTATATATTTTTACTACATAAACAGCAAACATATTAGCATAGACAATAAATAGTTCGACGAAAATATCACAAAACTTATTTAATTAAATTTTGTTCAATCGATCCAAAAATTTGATAGAATGCATTGTTAATCAGTTCGGAGATATGTTTAAATTTTAAAGTCTCTAGCTCATCGGGAAGTTAGTTTAAAATCGATTGAAAAATTTGACGACAGACAGATAGATAGACAGACAGACAGACAGACAGAGAAGTCAAGTTAAGTAAAAGTGTGTTAAAATAAAATATTCAAAGCTTTGTCGATAAATTGGGACGGTTACACCCGCCTCCCCCCCCCCCCCCCCCCCAGGATTGGCATGTTAGCTACGGCCCTATCTGATGGCAGCCCCGCATATTGCTCTCTGGCTCCACAAGCGCACATAGGACTTTAATCCATTTATGCCGAAGTTTGAAGTTGCATGTCATATGGATATGAGTTGTTCTTCATACAAGTCATATTAATAATTTAATTTTTTTGGAAATATTTAATATTTAGTAGTGTTTTTTCTTCTATAAAGAGTGATCTTTAATAAAGGATCATAGGCATACAGCAGAACATTTATTAACTCTTAAAAACATTCTGCATCAACATAACATTACACAAAATATTATTATTGTTGTTTCAGTGCACTATCACCACACCAGCATTATAGTGTGTAAACGTTGACGAATTTTGCTCACTTGCGATTCGTGACGTCGCAAGTTTTGGAAGTTATTTATAGGACAATATTACCCGAATTCTATTCCTGGTAATTACTGCTTCTTTCGAATATTAACTAAACGATTCCGATTTCAAAAATTATCTCACTTCGCAGAATTTCCTGTTATTCTAACAAATCTCTTGATAATTCAAATTGTCTTTTTACAGCTCGTCTTTTTACAGATTTTTATTCTTTTCTCGAACACTCAACTCAACACAATAGGTACCGAAAACACAATATCCAACGAACCAATACGTTTAAACTTATTAACACATCACGGCTAACAGCTCAGCAAAACCAATTGGGACGCAATTTGTTCTCAGGGCCCACCTTTAAATCTAAAATTTTTAAAACCTTTTTCTAATTTTTCTCTAAAAAACTAATGACCGGGGATTAGTCGGAGCTACTTTTTCAAAAAAATTTCAAAACCCTCTTTCATTTTTTCTCTAAAAAAAAAGCTGATAGCTGATGACCGGAGCGCTATCCGGAGGTAATTTTTTTTATAAATTTGTAATAAACCATTCACCACTTCACAAATCTTTATGACTACAATTAAAAGCATGGGCCGCTCATCATAACGCATGATTAAGATGGAAATGGATTATGATGAGCGCCCCACGCTTTTAATTTTAGACATAAAGATTTTTGATAACATATAGCAGCAAAGAAAAAAATTTATTTTATACTTTTTAGTGCACTTTCCACACATAAATAAAAGCGTGTTTGTTTTAAGTTTTTTTTAAGTATTATTATTTTACTATAATTCACCTTAAATGCTGGATGCCACCACCATTGGCTGTTGAAGCACTTCTAATTGATTTCATACTTATAAGACAACTTCTGAGATGTCTTAATGCGGCTATCTCTGCAGCTATATGTAAAAAAAAATTGGGTATGATATTTAAATATGTGACAATTGTCAAAGAAGCTTATTGGTGTAAGACTATTTGACTCCAGAGCATAGGCATAAAGGAAGTTCAGGCTGGCGCCTGCCCGGAAAATAATTTAAATCCAATTTTCAAAAAGCCCTTTTAGCCAGATACTTTTTCAAAAAATTTCAAAAGCCTCTTTCCATTTTTCTTGAAAAAACTGATGACAGGAGGGGTATTCAGATATACTTTTCGAACGAGGTGTTGCTTTAATTCAGGACTTCAGCAAAAGGCTAACCAAGAATAATGAATAACCCATTTTCTCCCAAATTGTAACGAAACACAGACAACAGTTTCCTGACTATGCTAAACCAAAGCTATCAAGTTTTTCATAAAATGAAGTACTGAGATTGCAATGGTGGGTATAAAAATGACATATCTGAAAACTTCAAAGCTCAAGGGTTACCCCTTAATAACAAATTTTTTAAACACGTTTAAAAATCGAATTGGCACAAATTGGAAAGGTAGCATACTTGATATTATAATTTTAAATTTTTTGCATTATGTTAAGGGCCACCCTACATATACACACATAATTGGCAGCATCTCTAAACACTTCAATTTATAAGATGTTTTTCTGGCTGTTTATTTCAATTTTCATGGAACCAATCAAAGATCCTTCAAAAAAAACTTTTGTTTTTACATATATTTTTATTTCCTATAAAAGTTAAAGAAACATTGTAAATATCTACTCAACAGCTAATCTACAAAATCAAATAAATGGTCTTATTAAAATCAGTTTTAATTTTTATTAATAACTTAATAAATTTCCAACTATTACTAATTGTAATACTATTCTTTCATCCTTGGTTGTGCTCAGAATAATTTTCAAATTTTATCTTGCTTGGCCATGACTTGCCTTATAATCTCATCACCATCCTTTGGCCACCACTGGGGTACAAAGGTTTCAACCTGACCCAAAATCACGCCACCCAAACCTCTAATGGTCAGAGGTCCAGGGCACAAAATAGCTTCATGCAATCTCAGAAGAGCTATGCCTTTCTTTCCATTCCAACTTCTGATTTTTCCGCATTCTTTTTCAGCAGACTCACAGTAAATGGTCAGTGATCCACTATTGAGGTAGTTATCTAGAATTATTGCAGATCTGGCAATAAATTAAAAGTCATTCAATCACTAGGTATTAGAAAAACTTCTGAAAAAAATTATTGGTTTATTTTAATAAAAATTATTTATTTGCAAAAAGTATTTGTGTGATCCAAGCAGCTAGTAATTTCAGACTCCAATCAAACTGGACAAATAAAATGAGATAAATAAATATAAACTAGGTTACATGTTATTAGACCTCCTAGCCGAATTTTTTTATGTTTGTGGCTGGCTGAACAAATATTTCGGCTGATATCCGGATTAGCCGAATTTACGTGTAAAATTATTATTCGGCTTGAATTTTAAATTATCCGGCTCATGATTCAAATTTGTGGCTGATAATTATTTTAAATTAGGCTAAAATTTAATATAAAATTAAATACTAAAGTTAATAAAGTTCAAAATGTATTACCAATATATAAATTATCAAATTAATAGCAATTGTCATAAAAGTTAATTAAATCATAAAAAATGTCATATGATAAACAAAATTACATTATAAAAAATAATATGAAAAAAAAATGTTACATTGCAAATTTGAAATTGTCATGTATAAAAACAATCTGATTTAATTTATCAGCACTTAAGGCTGATCTGCGGCTGTTCATAACTAATCCACATGTTAATTATCTATAATATCTAATTATTAACTATTAACATGAGAAAAGAATTGTGATACTTGAATTTATTCCTATTTTAAAGCGTCTGTCAGTAGCGATAATAAGTAAAGCAAAGATAATATAATGAAAATAAGACAACGTATTGATTTCAGAAAGAAATTCAGGAAATTAAACATTGCATAACCAATGTATACATAATAGTTGATTTTGCACTTTTACATTGAAAATTAGTTTTATAATGAGTCAAACGTAAAAAAAAGGTCTAGGTTAAGCTGGCGTTCGGAAATATTATAGCGGATTTTCGGCGTACCGTTTTCGGCTGGCCGCCGGCTAACCGTAATTTTTTTTCGGCTGATTTACGGCGGCTGTAAAAAGTTCGGCGGCGGCCGGCGGCGGCTAGGAGGTCTACATGTTATAAAATTACAACATTAATAATGATTTGTATTCACTAAAAAATGGTAAAAAACAATTTCTTCAAAGTATTGTGAAAAACAACCTTGAAAATATTGGTAAGAGACGTTTCCTTATGACACCAGTGTGGTGAGTCCTGGCTGTAAGTTCCTGTCCAATATAGCAACCTTTGCTGAAGCTGACTAAAATCACAGAAACATTTTTGACATTATTTTTCATGTGGCTTAATTAAAAAAATATTTGGCCTACTCCAAACTTTAACAGATAATCGTAAAAACATAAAATTAAAAACAACTCATCAGAAATTTAATGTATTAATTAAATTTACTTTCCTATGTCTTTTTTTAAAATAATTTGTTGCAAACTGTGCAAAGTTTCAGGATTCTAAAAATGACTGACAATGAATAGTGACAAATTATTCATTTCACTGCAGCTCTAATTGCACAAATCAAATCTTCTATACAATGAACCTTGTTGGTGGCCTTCCTAGCAGAATGTAAATCTCTTGAGGTTTTGCCTTTTGACAGCATTTTTTGTTTTTTTGGCCGATAGCTTCGTTGCCATTGGTTTGGTTAATATCAGATTGCTGATTATGTTTCTAATATCAATAAAAAAAACTTCCAATTCTCTTTCGGTTTTTTTCCAGCTAATGTTTTATTAGCATAGTAAATTCCAGTTCAACATAGAGTACTTTTAAAAATAGACAACATTTTTAAATCCCTTATATCAACTCCGCCACCAGTCTCATTGCATGTGAAAATTAATAAAATTTCCATTATCCAGTCAAACTGAAACTTGGAATATAAACTCGCTCTTCATGACAATGCATTCTAGTGAATTTTGAAAATTGTCTAAAAAATAATTTTTAATTCATATCCAAAATATAAGGGATTTCCATAAAAAAATGTTTGGTTCTGTAGTTTTCTACAAATTACAAAACATACAGCATATCATCACTGTCCTCCAATAGATTTCTTTGCTTTGTTTTCATATTTAACAAAACAGAAAAACCAATCAAGTAGGTAGCCACAAAAGGAATGATGAATGTCAGCACATATTTGCCCAAAGTTGGGTAGCTCTCTAAAAAAGGTGTGAGGTTGTCTACTTTTGGCAACTCGGTAAGAAGCAATCAGGATTAGGTTGTCATTGATAGGCCAAAATCTTAGTTGCAATTAACTTGTTGCACCTTCACACCAAGCTCTTTTCTGTTCAAGAACGTCAATTGATATGGACTTGCTGTGATGCACTGCACTGAAATGCTCTTTTAGCTTGTTCGGTTTCAATTGTCTTTCGACAGGACTTTGTCAAATAAAAAGCGCTTTTGTCGTTGTGCGTCGTCTTTGTCAGTGATAAAAGTGAAACCACACCGAACATAGTCTTTTGAATACTTGCATTTCTTTAACATCTTTCAATTTTGAAATGCCAGCTGAAGTGATGTTGTGATAACTACACTTAAACACCTTAAAACAATATAACTTTGCACTTTACCTGTATGATCTGATCTGACTGAAAGTGAGCCTATTCAAAAAATACCCATAAATATAAAGGCATTGCCAAGATTAAAGATTTAAGCAATTTTCTACTTATTTGTCAGCAAAAATTAAAATTGAAATGTTTTTAAAAATTGGATTTTTTGCACCCCCCAAATTAGAACAACACCCCACTGGTTAAGAACCTCCGACATACGTGATCATTCAATTGACAGTGACCACTACTTTGCAGTATGGAAAACTTATCTACTTCAACAGTAAACTCAAATGTTGCCACAATATAGTTATGCATTTTCTTAAAAAGCTTTCTAAACACATAAACAATGGAATTATTTTCAATATATAAACCAATTGAATTTATTAATTCAAATATTTATAAATCAAATGGTGCAAGTAAATCAATGGCCACCATGTACAAACACTAAGATATCATATAATTCTAACCTCCATTGAGAAAATACAAGTTAGCTTCAAGAGGGAAAGATTGAGAAGGTGGAATGTCAACAACCCCCTCCCCAAGACCAAAGTCATAACGCCTTTCTTCATAGGCCCCAGATTCACTCTTGCTTCCTTCTATGACATCTGAGGCTGTAGTGAGAAAATATTGCTAAAAACATTATAAAAAACGAAGACATTTTTGTTAAATTACACTTTCTTTTTACAAAAATTGCTTGATAATATACAGTATATCTTTTCAATTGAAGGAAACATCTTTGAAACAAGCTGTAATTTCAGTGGAAATAAAACCTAACTTTATAAATGTAATAAATGTTAAGAGACTTAATTGTCAACCTAATACAAATAAATAGTAAATAAAAAACTAAATAATTATAAATAAATAATTAACAGAAATAATCCACCATTACAAAAAAAAAATTCCACAACGACCAGCAACATTCGAAGGAAGAAGAAGCCTGTGTCCGAAAAATGATATTCTAGGGTCGGGTGAGCAAAAGAGCACCTTTTCGTCAGATAGTTTTAACTCTAATGCTTTCGAGTCGATAATTGGATAAACATCTGGAATTGAAGATAAAGAGGACTTTGGAAACACAGACCAGCAATGAACATTATCAAGCTTCGTAAATGAAATGACCTGAAACAGACCAAAACAAAAGAAAATTAAATCTGTAAGATCAACAGAGATTAATTTTTTAATTCAGCATTAGACTGGTAATTTTTGCAAAAAAAGCCTACCCGGGTACCTGTGGCGGTTTTGGGCGAGTACCCGAGTACCTGTTTGATCGGATACTTTTTTCTAAGAAAAAAAGCTTTAAGAAACAAATTTTCACTAATTTCTGTCTTATTAAATGGTTATTTCGCATTGTCTTCAATAATGAAGATTATTTTTGAAAGTAATTTATTGAAACACTAAAAACAAAGAATGGTTATATCTAAATCACTTTTCTAAGCTGCAAACGCTCTAGTTTCGGTTGAAAGACATCATCATGTCAACAGTTGCTGGAGATAATGATGCTTGTCTCCAATTTACAATATGACAGCAAGTCGAAAATGCAGATTCGGAAAGTACTGAGGTTGTTGGTATGTGTTGTGCGCAATAATAGACATTTTTGGAAAGCGATTGTCATTATCTCTCCAAAACTGAAAAATATCCGCATTCATCGATAAAGGCGTTTCTGCAAGAGATGTTTCAAACTCAATAGAATTACAAATAACTACCATTAAATGCCTACATGTTTTTGCTGTTGCAACTTTTATAATCACCATGTATTATCTATTTGTTCACTTTGCCAAGTTGCCGGCACGGTTTGGTGTGAAGTCTTTCCTATTGAAAAGGTCGTTCAAATTCATTAATCAGCTGATCTCGTTCGATTTGTCATTCAAACTCCACCCACACCACATCAGAAGACATATATGTACTATTATGCTTGACCGGGTACTCGACATCCCACCCAGGTACCAGGCTACACCTCTATTCAGCATCATATTGAATAGAACAGAAACTCAAGTTAACAAACCAAAATAAAATTCATTACGAAATAACGTAAATTTATAAACATCAAACCTTTTTCCTAAGTTTATATTTTGTCATGGTTGAGATTAGATCATCAGTGATTCTGGAGTCACATTCAACAATAATTGAACAATCTTTTTCAAACAAACTGTTGACTTTATACAACAACAAGTCATACAAGATCCTTCCCTGTTAATAAACATAAATAAAAGATTTACTTTATATAACAAGAAGCCATACAAACTGTTCACTTCAAGTAACATAGACATCGCACACCTGAGACGCATAGACGACTCTCGCCGGTCTATCTCTAGCCCGCTTAAACGAACTTGGGTCAAAAGAGGGATTTTCATGAAAATGCAAAACTCAAAGCTTATTAGATAATATAATAAATGTTTATATCCTTTTATTGGTAATAAAAGCATTGCTTTAATGCGTCCTATATATGGAATTTTTTCTAGTCGTGTCCTTTAACTTTTGTTTTAAGTAAGTTGGGTCTTTAATAGACTATAACTCGCTATCTAAGACAAATATTTACTCCATTTTTTGTAATATATTTAAATGTTATATAGCTATTAATTATACAAATTTCATTAATATACGGTTAAAAAATGGTTTAATAATTTTAATTTAAATTAAAAAAAAATAAAATTTACGTTCGTTTTTATATTTTTATCAATTGACGGACCCCGAAAAAAAATAGTTATAGGTCCGGCACTGCCGGATCCATAGCTAGTGCGTAATTTTAATGCTCACCTTAGTCAGTCGCCTTACAACTACTCTTGCATACATCATTACAAATAATAACTTTAAATTCACATGTGCATTAGGGTTTCATTACATTCACTAGATGGCAACAACAAAAACTAAAAAGTAGAAAATAATAATGAAATATTAATTTAACGAATGCCAGCCTTAGTCGCCTTTTACAACTACCTAGTTAATAATAAATATAATGAAATAAAAACCACTTATAAAAAAACTAACCAGACCTGAGTATTAAGCATCATACAATAAATTGCATAATTTTTGACTGAATTTACAAGAAGTTGAACATCGTTTGTAACAAGCCCTTGCAAGAAATTTGGAACATCTGACCCAGACAGTTTTACAAGGCTTCGCTTGTCGAGTCGCTCGACTAATAACGTACAACGAGGTAGAGATGTTGAAAAATATTTTGAAGAAACAATGTTTTTTACATTTAAAACGTCTGTTTCTTGAATCGAATTAAAACTTGTTTGCAGTAAGAATTTTTCAGCACGTCTTGAAAGTACTGCAGATGTCTTAAGCAGACGTCCTATATTTCGAAACATGATTCTACAATGATAACACTGATAACAGCATGCTATGGGATCAGATTTGATATTTTTTAACTGCGAACTTCAACTTTCAAGTCTTGTATTATCACCGAGAGTAAAATTATATCTTCGACCAAAACAAAAGAACAACATACCTACGTGGGAACAATTATGTTAAAATTCAAATATAAAAAACCAATTGGCTGGATAATCTTAATTTGAAAAGTTTTGTGAATTTGTTAATACTGAGCTTCACACAAAAAGGGGAATCCATAGATGAAGAGTCTATGTCTATATTACATTATTTAAGCCTCCAGTCATATCGATAGTTGTTGTTATTTGATTTAACGTCCTTTTCCGACTTTAAGTCGATTTGGACGGAGATATCGATAGAGCAGCGGCCGCCCTTATATCCGCTACTGCGGTGCGTGCAGTGGCGCAGCCAAGGAGAGGCCCCCCACGAATACTTGCCTGCCGAAATTGATTTAAAAGTGACGCGCGTGCCCGTGTATTGGATTGTTTTTCAATTCTTCAACTAGTTCAGGCTTGTTATATACATAAAGTCACGCGCGTGAACTATGAACAATGTCTGGGCATAAAATTTGCCAAAATTGATTTTGATGTGACGCGCGTGTCCGTCTATTGAGTTGTTTTTCAGTTCTTTCCTCGATGTATATTCTCTAGTATTTCTCTGAAATTTTGTGCGCTCACTATTGTGCTATTATACAGACGTCCATGGCTCAGCACATTTCCATTGTTACGTAATTTCCTTTGTATAAATGTGCCACACTTTCTTATGGACTAACCCCGTTCAGGCTAGTTATATATAAAGTGGCGCGCTTGAACTATGAACAATGTCGGTCTTGATAGCTCAGTCGGTAGAGCGTTAGACTGAGGATCTAAAGGTTCCCGGTTTAATCCACGGTCCGGGATTTTCATTTTTTTCACAGAAAAAATGTCGGCTGAATTTTATATCGTAATAAACTGTTTCAATTTAAATATCTTATAGTTTTTTGTTACTAATTATTTCTGAAACTGTCGTTAACCCTTGACTTTTGTGGGTGGTAAATTTTTCAGATCAGTTTTCCCCCGTGCCCCTCCCGAAAAAAATTCTGGCTGCGCCACTGGGTGTGTGTGTTATTAAAATTCAATTTTTTTCAAAAGAAGCTTATTGGACTACCCCCTCGATCATCAGTTTTTTGGGAGCAAAAATAAAAAGGTTTCGAAAATTTTTTGAAAAATGTGTGGACCCTGAGAGCAAGTTTTCCCTCTCCAAAAGTTTTGCTGAAATTACGTCTTTGATTATAGATGTTTAGTTTAAATATATAAATTTAAATAAATTGTTTAAAAAAATTTGCAATACATGAAAATTTGGCAAATCCTGAAATTTAGGCCTAAGGGACTAGCGGGGTACCCGGGGTTCTTAAAGGTTTTTCCCTCGCTCCCGTTTCATTCTCCGCTTATAATAATAATAATAACATGGTTTAAAGTGATTCAGAAAACTAAATAGCCTGTGTGAGAACCACTACTAGTTAAAAACCAATTTGTCCAAGCATCCAATGTACTAAATTCTTATCTTCTGTGAAATACCGTGTCTGTCTTATGGGTGACTTTAATTTGCCAGGTATTGATTGGGAGAATTATCTGGCACCTGAGAACACAATATATAATCATTTCCTGGAGCTATTTGACGATCTAGATTACCATCAATTTGTTCATCTTCCTACCCGTAATGACAATATTCTGGATCTTATCCTGTCTGGCGATCCAATGCTAATTTCTACAATCGATGTGATATTTCCTCTTGCGTCTAGTGACCATAACATGATACTCTTCAAACTCAACGACTATGTTCCCCAGACAACAGACAATCACTCTGTCTCATACAATTTCAGTAAGGGAGATTACAAGTTACTCAATAATTATTTAAATGAAGTTCCTTGGGACCATCTTTTCCAATATTGTTTTTCCTCTGATGAATGCTGGCGAATGTTTAAATGCTACCTGTTTAAAGGAGTGAACAGATTTATTCCATTGAGACGTAAGTTCAGGGCTGCCCCTAAAACTCGTGTGAAAATAACTCCTAGAGCACTGAGACAACTTTACCATGAAAAGTTGCAATGTTGGCGTTCCTGGAAATCTACCCAGACTGTGGAGGCAAGGGACAAATATTCTTCGATGGCAAAAAAATGCACCCAGTCCGCTTTAGCCTTTCAAATTAGTTATGAAAAGAGCCTTGTGGCTAAAAATAATCTTGGATCATTTTACAAATACGTGAATCGAAGGCTGTTTCCACGCTCTAGAATCGGGCTTGTTTTAAGAACTGATGGGACCACCGCCTCTGACGAAGGCGAGATTTCTGACATTTTTAACGACTACTTCGCCAGTGTCTTCACGGTTGACGATGGAGAGAACCCTCAGTTAAATATGCGTACGGAAAGTCGTTTGAGTGCGGTCACTTTTACTCCAGAATTAGTTTCTAAAACTGAAAACCCTCAAAAATTCTGCTTCTGTAGGCCCCGACGGTATTCCTAATGTGCTGCTCAAAAATTGCTACTACACCCTAGCACTGCCACTATGTCATATCTTCGATCTGTCTTTGAAATCTCAGCGTTTGCCCCAGGAGTGGAAATCGAGTTTCGTCACCCCTATCCATAAAAAGGGTCCCACTAATCAACCAAAGAACTACAGACCTATTTCCATAACATCTTGTTGTTGTCGTGTGATGGAAAGAATAATTAATAAAGAACTCATTTCCTACCTTCTCACTAATCATCTTATTAGTGAACAAAAACACGGATTTTTACCCTTGAGGTCAACTTGTACAAATCTGTTGGAAAGTGTATACGATTGGTCCATTGCGATACAGGAGAAGAAACACACGGATATTATCTACTTTGACTTTCAAAAAGCATTCGACTCCGTCTCGCACTCAAAGCTCGCAATAAAACTTCGTGCCTATGGTATTAACGGCAATCTCAGTGCATGGCTAGTTGACTTTCTATCCAATCGTACTCAATATGTACGAGTTCACGAAACACTTTCAAATCAATCCAATGTTACAAGCGGCGTTCCCCAAGGTAGTGTCCTTGGGCCTACTTTGTTTCTTATTTACATTAATGATGTCGTTGAAAATATTACTAACAAAACGATCTCGATTAAGCTTTTCGCTGACGACATCAAATTCTATTCCAGTTCTGGTTCGTCTACATGTGATCTACAGATGGCTATTGACGAGCTGATGTCGTGGAGCAAGACATGGCAGCTCAACTTAGCTCTTGAAAAATGTGTACTATGTACGATTTGTCGCAGCAAGAACAGTCGAAGGCAAATCTCTAAATATTTTGTAAATAAACATGAGCTTGAGAATGCTGCTCAAATGAGGGATCTGGGGATAACTATTGATGAAGGTCTTACTTTCAAGAACCACATAAATGTTATTACACACACTGCCGCAATCAGATCACGACTTATCCACAGGTCTTTTACTTCAGAAAACCATCAGACACTAGCAAAAGCTTTTTGCACGTACATTCGGCCACTCCTCGAATACTGCTCCTCTGTATGGAGTCCTCACCATAGATTTCTGATAAACAAGTTAGAAAAAATTCAAAGACGATTCACCAAGAATATTCCCTCTCTTCGTCAGGCACCTTACCCCGCCCGCCTTAAGATGCTCGGTTTGCAGTCTCTCGAGTACCGAAGGCTTGTGTTAGATCTCAGCTTATGTTACAAGATATTGCATGGAAATGTATGCACCAATCTGGTGCATCATTTTCACCCCACCAACTACCCAGCAACCAGGGGTCACAGTTACAGACTTCTAACAAATGTGTTTTCAGTAGATACTACCAAGTACTTTTTTTCTAATCGTGTTGTGAATGTTTGGAATTCATTGCCGGACCAGATTGTTTCTTCTCCTACTTTCTCGGAATTTAAACATCTTATTGCCCAAATGGATTTATCTCTACTTTTGTCTGATATACGTTGAATGAGTCGCCATCTTACTGTCGATGTTTTTCTCTAATATTATTACTATTATTATTTTCTTCTCATTAGAATGTTACTTATTTTGTCATTCTGACTGTAAATGTTATTGTACATATTTTTTTCGGGATGGAGTTAGCGATTCATTGAATCCTTCCACTCGTTTGTGAAAAAAAATAAATAAAATAACCACATTGATGATGTGCCACGCATTGCTGCTCGGATAAATGAGGGACCTCAGCACGGAGCAAAGCAGCAACCACATTTCGCTTGCCAAGCACAACTGACCATGACCAGGGGCGGATTAAGGCATAGACTACATAGGCTGCATCCCATGGGCGCCACGAAAAAAAAAATTGAAAAAAAAGAAAGTAAAGAAAAAAATGTAAAGTCATCTGAAGCTTTAGTTTAACATGACTTTTTTCTTATGGCGTCTCCTGGGCCCTGGCCTACAAGGCTTAAGGTTTTGCGTTTCATTTGTAGGGTAAATTGACCAAATGCTGGTCACTAACCAATTACTGGCCAGTTTTCAGGCGCATTTAAAAAAAATCACCATGACCTAGATTTTTTTAAAGTTTTTAGCTCTTTGGTTAAATGTAATTTTGAATTCTAGTGTTACTTATCCAGGCTCCCGGCTTTATTTGTAGCTACAAAGAAGCTCAAAAATTTGCAACTTTTCGGTCTTAAAAGTTCGAAAAATTTAGTTGAAATTCTTTTTTGCACTGATAGAAATTAAAAGAAGATATGTTTTTGGTAAGAGAAATTTTAATTATCAAAAGATTTGTTAGAACCGTGGGAAATTCTACAAAGTGAGATAATCAGTTTGAGTCAAGTAAAAGATTATATTCAACGAAGAATATTAAAAAGTTAAAATAAATTCTAGAAATATTGTGTTATAAATAACTTCGACTTTAACGTTACGAATCGCTAGAAAGCATATTCCTCTACGTTTACAGTTTCTTTATACGGATTCAACACATAGGTACACAGATGCATCTAAGATAGACAATGTAGCAGCTGTGGCAATTTATATCCCGGAAAAAGATATGAAAATGGCTAAGAGAGTCACGAATGACGTTAGTATTTATACGGCTGAGTTAACGGCTATAAAATGCAGCTTGGAGTAGATGGCACAACCAGACGGTCTACATAAAATAGCCCTTTTACGAATTCATATAGCTGTATGCTTTCATTGAAAAATTCCGCAAAATGCTCAAAAATCTGATTTGCGTACAGCGAAAGCCACCCACAAACAAACATAGATCGCAAATTGAATAAAAGTTTGTAATAATAAAAATAATGGAAGTTGTAAGATGCGCACGCCGAAATGTAGGCTATTAAGAATAGCAGAGCCTCTAGCCTTAAGCCACGTCCCTTTTTGGCTGCTAGTAGACCTCTCTGTATTGCTGCATATTACCATTTAGAAATATGCGTCCCGGTTGTTTTCTCGCTTTCTTTCTTCCGGTCGCTTTCCCGCTTCTGGTCGCTATCCCTTTCCCGATCTCTATTCTGCTCCCGATTGCTTTCCGCTTCCGCTTGCGCTCTCCAGTTCCCGGTCGTTTTCCCTTTCACGTTCGCCTTTTCGTTTTCGGCCGCTTTTCTATTCTCGCTTGCTTTCCCGTTCCCGTTCCCACTCATTTTCTAGCTCCCGTTTTCGTTCGCTCTCCCGATTCCGCTCCGCTCATTTTGTGACCGATATTATTTTAATTAATTTTTTACAAAAAAAAAACCTTCCTCCATTGACTCTCGAGGTTGTGTGAAAATTTTGTTACGATCGAATGAATGGAGTAACAATGCATAAGTTACATACACAGATGTATATATTTTCCCGCTCCCGGCCGTTTTCCCGATCCGGTCGCATTTCTTCTCCCGGTCACACACACACATACACATTTTTTTTTTTTTTTTTTTATAATAGTTTATAGTCCTTTACACCAGGTGTTTTAAGACTCTAATGTCTGTATGTAGGAAGCAGTTAAATACTTCCTGTCGTTGATCAGAATTTGATCTTTTTTACTTTCCCTCCTCCTTTCTCCAGGCTTGGGACTGGCTCGCAATTAGCGAGGCGGAGTTCACACATACACAGACAGTCATTTTTATATATATCGATAGATTTTTGATAATACCTTGTTTTTTACGGTTTACTTGTTAATGAATGGAAAGCAATTTTAATTGGAATATCACATGGTTACAGAGACGTGGAATCAGAAAAATGTTGTGGAGGGGCAAAGATTTTTCAAATTTAACCCAGAGAATCTTAAAAAAAATGACCATACCAATATACACTTGTCTGTTGTATTTTCATGTAAAACATCATATTAGTTAAAAAAAACTGTTTAAAAATAACTTTTTTAGTATTTAATGTAGAAAAAAAATATCGTGTTCTTTCATTTTTTGTAAAGTTGTCCACTAAATCATCAAGATTGAAGGCACTAAAAAATTGGAAAATAATAGCAGAGATTTAAATAACTAGATATTATTCAACAAGTATGATAAATATTACTTTCATCAACTAATCTAAATACCTACCGAATCGTGTGTGAGCTAATAAAAATAATTTAAAATGAATTGGAAAAATCTTGGTGAGAAAGCTCAAGCAACCGGGTAGGATAATATAATATGCTCGTCAAGCTAGGAAAGATAGGTTCATGAGGCTAAAGTTCATACGAGTTCGATCTGATAGACCGAAGGCACTAAAAGAAGGGAAACTATTAGCAGAGATATAGATATAATTAAAAAAAAGATGATAAATAATGCTTTTGTCAACAAATATAGATACTCGATCGTGAGTGAGCTATAAAATATATTTTTTTCTATTTGGTCGTTAAATCTTGGGGGGGAGCTGTAGTCCCCCTCAATCCTCCAATCCACGCAGGAGGGGTTATCCTATATATAGGAAATAAATAAAAATAATACACGCTAATTTGATATATGAATAAATTTGAGTATTATTTATGGAATAGCTCTTTAAACCATATTATAAAATCAAACTAGAGTTAATAACTAATTAGTCACTAGACTTTTCAACCTGTTCTAAATTTATCTGTTTTTCATTGTTTACCTAGAAACGCGAGGCTGCTATCGACCCGCCTCCTTTTAACCTGGCCTGTGTGAAGCGTTTGCGACTTCTCAATCACATGATAGTTAGCCGTTATAAAAGTCAATTTTGTTTATAGAAACTTTATTTGTTTATGATTGGTAAGATGGAAAGACTTGGTTCCATTATTTTTGTTCTAATTCTATTCCATGTATCATATTTAACTTCCTCTCTGGATTCTCTTGATTTACAAACCTATGACCCAACCTGGGATTCCTTGGATTCAAGACCTCTGCCGAAATGGTTCGATGAAGCGAAAATCGGAATATTTTTCCACTGGGGCGTTTTTTCTGTGCAGCCGTATAGTGAATGGTTCTGGTACAATTGGGTTAACAAGGATGCCGCAGCTGTTGAATACATGAAAAAAAACTATGGACCTGATTTCACATATGCAGACTTTGGGCCTATGTTTCGTGCTGAACTCTACAACACAGACGAAATTGCAGAGATGATTGAGTTAGCCGGAGCAAAGTAGGTTTAAGTTTTTTCAATTTTTTTGTATGTAAAAATGGAGAATAGCGTCATAAATTATTTCCGGTGTTTTTAATTATTTTTCCGTTATAATATTTATATATTTTTAATCACAATAATAACTCCAATTTAATGATCCAAGCAGTTCATTAATTTTTGATAAGAAAATTCTTTCGGAAAACTCACGAAATGCGCAAGAGAACCACAACAAAAACTATTAATAGCGCAATCAAACAGAAACTGTTTATAGCGTAGTCAAAAATAAAGTTATTTGCAAAAAAAACGTAACAGTCACAAGAAAATATTATTCACGCAGTCAGAATAACATTATTTACAGAAAAAAATGACAGTTTATTTAACTCCGAGTAGTTTTTCAGAGAAAGATAGAACTGGATAGTTTTCAATTAAAGAAACACAGAGTTTCAGCAAAGAATTTGCCACCTGGTTTGAGACTATGTAACTCAAATTCACTTAAATAAGTAGTTTTTTTTTAAATATTTTATAAAAACTCGCAAAAATAATTTCTTTTAAATTTTTTTTCACTTCACTTTTAGTTAGTTTTTTGTTTATGAGATTTTTTTTTTGCTACTACCTGACGGTTTTCTGGCGTTAACTTCTTTTTTAAATATAATTTTTAGAAATTAATTGGATCAGTCAATTGGTAATTTATTTTTCTTTCTAATTATATTAATTTAATGATAGAAAAATAATTAAAAACACCGGAAATAATTTATTACGCTATTCTCCATCTTTATCAACTTAAATTTTCAATATACATTAATAAATTATTCTTTTCAGATATGTTGTTCTGACCAGCAAACATCATGAGGGCTACACAAACTGGCCTTCCAAGTATTCTTGGAATTGGAACTCAATGGCTTTGGGCCCTAAAAGAGATTTAGTTGGTCGTACAAAGTTTTCTTTTTTTAAACTTTTGCTTAAGATTTTTAAATAATGAATTTTATAGAGTATTTTGTCTCTTGCATCCTAATTGTATTTTTTACATATATTGTCGATGTTTTACGAACAGTTGTCTCTTGGCTGCAAATTATTTCCAAATATATGATTTAATAATTTTTGTTTTTCAGGTGAACTTGCGAAATCAATCAAAAACAAAACCGACATTCATTTTGGTCTGTATCATTCTTTGTTTGAATGGTACCATCCGTTATATCTTCAAGATAAGGAGGCACAATTCAAATCTAAACTCTTTTCTTTGGTTGTTTGATCTTTTAATTTCCTATGTTAAATCAAATGTTTTTTTAAATTATTTTCATTTGTTTTTGTTTGAAAATTAGTTTTCATTTTTTTGTAAATTTCACCAATCTTCTTTAAAATGCACTCATCAATTAATAAACTATTAAATACTTTTATAGTTTTATGCTTTAAAAATGATATTATCTTTTTTCTTAGGGCAAAACAGTTCCCGAGTTGTTTGAGATTGTCAATGAATACAAGCCTGATATCATCTGGTCCGATGGGGACTGGGAGGCCCCTGATCATTACTGGAACAGTACAGAGTTCTTGGCATGGTTGTACAATGAGAGGTAAGTATTCAGGGTTTCTAATCAGTAAATAATTTAAAAATAGTTTTCAATAATTTTCTATTAATCTCAGTCCTGTCAAAGATACAGTGGTGGTGAATGACAGGTGGGGTAATGGTATAATGTGCAATCATGGCGGATTCTACACCTGCAGTGACAGATACAACCCAGGTTTACACTTTTTTTTATGTATTTTTGAGCCCTCAAGTATATTTTTCAAGCTACACTATATTCGAATCTAAGTTTTAAAATATTAAGTTTAAATAGACCTTATTAACAAGACTTATTTGGATCTTGTTATAAATTAAGACATTATTTGAACCTTTAATTTAAAAAAAAAACAGTCTTCAGATATTGACTATTAATGTTGTTTCTGTATTAAAGGGGTTTTGCAGAAGCACAAGTGGGAAAACTGCCTGACCTTGGATCTTGGATCATGGGGTTACAGGAGGGCTGCCAGTTACAAGGATATCATGAAAATTGAGGATCTGCTTTATCAAGTCACTTCCACCGTCAGGTGATTAGATGTTTGTAGTGGTTTTCACGTAAGCATGCATTAATCTACTTTATTGTTTTTGTCCTAAAATTATTTGAGGCCTATAATAAATATTGTTGTTAGTTTTTGTAAGTTGTATTTGTTTCTACTGTAAGATGACAAATTACTATATTGTTCATTTTAGCTTGTTCTAATATTGCTGTGATATAAAATTAATCAAAGTTATTTGTGTTGATACAAGTTTGAAGTTTATAATTTCTGCAACTAATCTTATTGCTATGAATTATTCAGTTGTGGAGGCAACATTTTGATTAATGCTGGAATAAGACCTGATGGAAAGATAGATCCAATAATGGAAGAACGATTTAGACAGTTGGGTTTATGGCTCAAAGTCAATGGGGAGGCCATCTATGCTTCAAAGCCATGGTCATTTCAAAATGACACAATAACTCCCAGAATCTGGTTGGTATTTTGGTTCTGTAAGTTTTGATTTAAATTTTGTAATTAAAAAAAAACAATTATGTAGTCTGCTTGTTGATGACTTACAATTTTTTTTATTTGATCAGAATTTTAATGATTTCTTAAAAACATCTAAAGGTATACATCTAATCAAGAACACGGTAAAACAGTTGTTTATGCTGCAGTTCATGACTGGCCATCCCAAAATATTCTCACACTTGGAGCTTTAACAGCTGGACCAGATACTGTGGTAACTATGCTTGGGTATAAGGATAAGTTTGTCTGGGATTATCACTCAACAGGGAAAGGAATAGATGTCATTTTTCCATTCATTCCCATTAACAAACTTCCATCCCAGTGGGCCTGGGTTCTCAAATTTGAGAATTTGAAATAATACAGAGGACCACAATGATTTTCTATGCCTCTATCCATTGGATTGCTTGTTTCTCCATTGATAATCATTTATGCCTCATTGTTTGTTGTCACACTTCGAGTGTATTATTTTTTTCAATTAAATAATAATGTTTCTTAAATTGTTTCTATGCAATAATGTGATTAACTCTCACTAAATGAGACCAATAATTAACTTATCATTTTTAATGGTTGGTTGTGATTGTGAACTGTTATTTAGTTATTTTTCACTACATCCATCACCACCTCTGATTGATATTTAATGTTATTTCATGTCGTGTTTACAGTTATTAATAAAACTCCTTAATAATGTCTCGAGAAAATTGAGAGAAACAGTGCATAAACTTCATCATTTCTTTCTTTCAATCAATTTTCTGTTTCCATTAGAGAACCACACACTTTGCAAATTTGCTTGTGACTTTTAGTTAATCTTAATTTAACTTTTTTTTTCGTTCTCTTGTAGTTCAAGCCATTTGCATAAATTTTTGTTGTTACATATTTTTACCTTTGGGACGCTGTCAACTTGTACTGGTGTCTCTCTTTTTCTGTGTTATGCTCCGGTCCCACTCCATATTTTTCTAGAAATTTTAAAGCATTCTTTTTCTTATCATATTTTGTTCAATGGTCTACCACTAACTGCTGGTTAGACTATAAAGTAATGTAATATTTGTCTATATCACTTGTTTTTTTTGGATGCATCTTTAAGAACAATTGTCCATCTGGATTTGAAATATTTTCATTCATTTTGATTTACCTGTGACTTCATGCTACATTCTCAATTTCTTGATTGCTAACATTTTCAAGAAATAATAAATCATCATAATAAAATATAAATTATTTTATTCAAACTAGTGTATATAGTAAAATGTTGGTCGCCTTCTGCAGTTATGGTTTTTGCTCCTTTGTTCAGGTGTCTAAGGCTGTATAAATTCACTTCGGGAAACTTGAATTTTGTTTGTGGTGCTGGAAATTCAGACAAGAGGAGATTGCTTATGCAGTCGTGGAGATAGCTTATGCAGTCGTGGAGATTGCTTATGCAGTCGTGGAGATTGCTTATGCAGTCGTGGAGATTGCTTATGCAGTCGTGGAGATTGCTTATGCAGTCGTGGATTTAGCTCCTTTGTTCAGGTCTGTAGGGCAGTATAAACTCATTTCGTGAAACTTCACTCAATCTCAGATCCTTGAATTTTGTTTGTGGTGCTAGAAACTCAGAGGAGTTGTTTTTAATAATGTTTAGAAGGAACAGTCATAGCGGGCTTGTGAGTTTTGGACGGCCTGTGCAATTGTAGAATTCGGTAGTAATGCCATCCAGAATCATATTTACATTATTATCTAAATATCATATAAATAACTTAGCTCTGTCAAATAATAATATCACAGTGCTAGCTACAAACAAATTTGATATTTTGTAGTTTATTTAATCGTCGCAGTAGCAATTTACCACCCAAGATATGTATTTCAACTTAAGTCTGCTTTTCCCAATATAGATGTTTGTTTACTCACTAGCGGTCAGTTAAGTTGTGAAATTAAGCGGCGTTACACACCTGAAAGGATTTTTATAGCAATTATTTCATTCTTCGGTAAAGTTCTAGTATAGCGTCCCGATCCGATTTCTATAAAAACACGGTTTAAAAAACTGTTTAATAGAATAAGCATAGAACATTATCAGAACATACTACAAAAAAGTTTTTTACAGAAAAATTTACTAAAAGACTAAAACCAACTTTAAGCAAAATTATACAAAGGCAGTGTTGACTGTTGCTACGCGGAATAATAAAATTCAAGAAATGAAAAATAAGGAAGAGTAAATATTAAAATAAAATAACATACATTTTAAAAGGTTAAAAATATTTTTTTTTATTATTTAATATGCATTTTAAATTTACAAAAATCACAGCGCTAAGCGGAAATTTATCTATGACTAGCGGGGGATCCAGCGTTGCCCGGGGGTTTTCTATCGTTTTTCTCACTCCTGTTCCCTTCCCGATCTCCTTCCTGCTCCCGCTCGCTCTCCTCTTCGTGGTCGCTTTCTTGCTTTATCTTTCGCTCTCCAAACGATTCTGGTAGCCACCATGACCTCTAAATTCAGAATTTCTGTTCCAAGAAATATGATCGAACCGTAACAAAGTCAGCCAAGTCGCAAAGTACTTTTACTTTTATATTATTTTATTTTTTCTTGGTGTTCTGTTGCTAAGTTTTCAATGTCTTTTTTATTTGTCTCAAGGCATATTGACAAAACCGCCGCATTTAAAGAAACTGTTTTAGACATGTAGCGAGTTTTGCAACTTGTACTTCTAAAACAAACTATTATTTTTCAATTTTTAACTTCCATAATTTAATTTTTTATTTTTCTTTCTAAAATGTCTATTTCTATTCCAAATGTGTTTGATTTTTATTTTTCTCCTACTTTTCACTTCTATCGCTATTGACAAATAGATCTTCATCGGGAACTACATTAGCTTCGGGAACAACTAAAGTGCTATAATTTTTGTTTTTTTTTAGTTATTTATGTTGTAATTGGTCTTTGTTTATGTTTTAAATATCATTTACGTTAAAAACCGGTCATTTTTCATCGAAATCGGTTCGGTACGCTAAACTAGAACTTTACCTCATTCTTCATATATCGTTTTATTTTTGATATTTAAAGCAATGTCATCAACTTCCAAAATCGTTCTGGGTTTGTCGGTCACATTTACCTGCTCGATTGTGAGCTATGTACATATCAAACAAAAAATGGACAAAGCCGTACGTATAGATTTTGTGACTTTGAAGTTTCAATAAATTGTTTATTATTTGAATCAGAATGGTGAATCTGTTCTAGAGCTTGAGAGAGGGAGTTATTCAGGACATTCAAAGACAGGAGATGAAGAAAATTCAAAATCTTAAAATGCTACAAGATCAAATTGAACTAACAAAAATTCTAAAACACTCAGAAGATAACCGGTAACACAAAAATCAAGAAAGCAGGGTGGCATGAGTGACTTACAAACAGTTTATATCTCACTACATTAACTTGATGTTACTATTTACTATTTTTAATTTGACATATTGATGTTTTTATAAAAAAATGTTTGAGAAATCCTATTATAAACTGATATTGTTAAATTTAAAAGATAATTGTCAACTTAAGATTTTAAATCTTCGTCTTTTAGAGACATGAACACTTGCGAAAACTGATATAGAGTAATATAGACCTTTTTTAATAATTTGTTTTTTTAAATAACCATTTAATATGACCAAGTTTTGAAATTGTTGGATTTATGAGCCATTATCTTTGTAAGAAGCAGACATCTGCCAAAAGGAATTTCAAATCTGACCAGGCAACTATTTTCCCCATGAAATTCAAACATTAAATACAAGAAAATTTCATCTGGTATCGATGTCCCAGAATAAGACACAGTGTCTTTTCCATCATCTTTAAGTTACTTTTATTATTTTCACCATTTTAGTTATCTAACATAAGAGATATCTTTCATCTTGCTGCTATCTTTTACCTTTATTGTTGTTCACCTAGACTTCCGCTATGAAAGCATAATGAATAATTTTTTCTCAAATTGTCAGACACAATAGGTAAATTTCCAATCCTCTTACTTTCAATTCAGCATAGAGATCCTCTGTAAATATCAAGGTGATCAAAAGAAGTTCATCTTTTGGCAGTCACAAGAGCAAGTTCATCCAACAGTGGTTTGGTTATTGAACAAATAATCTGACGGGCTTGTGTAAATGAAATAAGAGATGAATTTATATGAAAGTGTAAGTGTCTTGGTAATCATGCTTAAATTAATTTGATGACTTGCTTAGAGATGAACAATAGATCCACTTTTCGAGGCATTTAATGCATTTTGTTTCATCACTAATCTTTTTTTTCTTCAAAATAATGCCACACTTTCAAACATTGTCAGCACTTAGAACAAAAGCAGATGAATTGCAATCCAGGCCAAAAGAGCTGAATCATAGGATTGTGATCCTTAGTCACACCATTAAGGTACCAGTAGTATGCAGTGTTGGGAATATTTCAATATAATCCAGTGATAAATTGTGTAGCAATATAACTTTTCAAGTAAATTTTCATTTATTAACTAAGAGAAAATTACAAAAAAAGTTATTGCAACTGTTACTTTACACCATTCACATGATAATTCACTTAAAACATTAAATAAATATGCCAGACAACCAGGACATCACAAAAAGAAGGAAAACAATTGAAAAGCACAATGACTGATTGGCTGCAGTATATAAACAATGATAACGTCAGAGACAATAAAAAAACAAAATCAAATCTGAGCTAGCAAATTAAGATAATTTTTGGCCTCTGAGAGTAATCATTTGTTGATTGAACTGATGTCTGATGTATTCATGTACTTCTGTGGCTCTATCTTTCGACATGCAACCTGCCTTTGTCAATAATTCCACAGAGCTGATCAGGAAAAAAATTAAAAATGAAGTATATTGTAATTCAATTATACCAGATTATAAGAAGAAAAATTAGTTAATTTTTTTTATAGAAATCTATTTCTATTGGTAAAATAAAAATAAGAAATATTCACGAAAACAAAAACACAGCCAACCTGTTAATAAATTCTTCAATCGTTGGAATGTTTACTGCAAGACAGCATGCATTGACATATGGTAGCTTCGGTATGGAAGCATAAAACTGGAGAATCTGTAAAACCAAGAATTCTTTTAGTAAATATTTTATTCTAGCTTGGCCTGTGATACTCATGTTATATAGAACAATGATTTTTTCAAAATTTAAAAGAGGTAAAGGGAACAAAACAGTAATGTTCCAAAAATTAGAGATGTCATAGGAGGTGTATTCCCTTGTATGAAAGAAAGAAGAGAAAAAATAAATTTGATGCAATGAAAAAGTACTAACATGTTCAACATTCTGCAGGCTGGAACTATCAATGTTGATGTTGAATCCTTTTATCTGTTCTCCTCGCTGTAGGTCACTTAATATTTGTGCCGTGTGCTCTGTTAAAGGAATTATTTTGTGATACTACTAATCTATCCATTTAAAAATGGTATTTCAACATAATAATCTCTCAATCACTCACGAACAAACAAACACTCAAATGACTTAACAATGTCAACCATCATTAAGCATAAATATAAATTAAGCATTGTATCCACCAGCACACACACACACCCACCTACATATAAATAAACAAAAGGTTTAGCTACATGGTTTATATCTACAATATTTAATCAATGGCATTAGTCTGCAGGACTGGAGAAGTCAAATGTTTTGAAGTTCAAACTTGTTTAGTGCCATCTGTCGTTAGTCTACCATGTTACACATTTAATTCTACTTTGCACAAATGGCAGTAAGCATGACAATCATTGACCAAAAATGTAATTATTAACTATTTAGTTTTAACTATCCTGCTTTACTATATAAACAAAACAGCTGCTAGATAGCCAGTCACAGGCGACAGCGTTTTGAGGTGTTTTGTTTAGGTGTGTAGCTAAACGGCAGCTGTATCGTACTGTATTGTATCTAGGTTACATGGTGCATGGCTTTGCATTTTGTGTAGTTGGTGTAATTTTTTTTTAATTTGGCAAAATATATCTACTGCGATTGGAATGCAAAAAAAGAGACAAAAATTAATTAGAAGAACGAATGGCAGCTGCATAATTATTGGTTTATGTTAATGTATTTATACTGTAAGGTTCATTGTGTCATGTTTGTATATATTCTGTTACTTATTTTCTATTCATTTGTTTAAGAAAACTCACATTCATAGAAAGTTGAATTTTTTATATTCAAGCAAAGTAAGTGTTGTTCAAATTGTTTTTTAATGAATTAAGTTATTTCTGCGAGGCACCATTGTATCACGAAATAAAATGTTATAAATAAAAAATATCACTAAATAATAAAATGTTGAGAATAATCAACTACCTTGTGAGTCAGAAAACCACAATCGAGTTGATGACAAGGAAAGGCAGGCAACCAGGTGAGTTGAGTTTTTAGTTTTCATTCTGCAGAAAAAATGGTAACAAAATACAATTTAAAACTTTTGGTATTGTCTTTTTCCGTTTAATATGAAAATCATAAAACATATTAAGCAAAATGTGCAATTTTATTCAAAGAGCATTTATATAGTTTCGTTGTAGTAGACTGCCTTTGAGCTTCAATAAAAAAAGCTTAAGAAATTTGCATTATTGAATGATTTAAGCTTAAGCACTGCTAAAATTTTTAAGAATAGAATAAACACACCCAGCATATCTTTCTATAAACATTAAATGACAAAGTACTAACAAAGAAATCCCAGTTGAGTCAACATTCTTTCCAGAATCTTTTTCGACAATCAAGGCAGTCCTCTCATATTTTTCAGACATTAACCTTAAACTATCAAGAATCTTTGCCTTGTTTGAAAAGCTTGTAAAATCTGAAATTGTGTTTACATTTTACACAAATTTATAATATAACACTGCAATGGAATACATAACTGGCCAACCAATAATAGTAGAAATGCTTAATAATAGCTATTTATTTTTTACTGAAAGTCAAGTGTTCACTGCATATGTCGGTAGCTTAAACTTAATCAGACTTGTTTTTCTATAAGGGAACATTATAAATGTTATTTTGTATTGTATTATAAACAATAATGATCTATGTTTGCTTTGAAATAACTGAAAATTTAAAATTAACAAGCAAATGTGACAATCCGAAACAACTGGGTAATCCTAAATCTCCCCTGATTAATCATGAAATTGTGGATGTCGATACGGAAATAACCAGTATTTTGAGCAACTTCAAGATTTATAAAAATTTCAATTTATCATCATCACCCTTTATTTTAAAAACATCCGTTTTTTACGCTAAGCTATGTTGGACGTTTTCTCCATATTAAGTCTTTCCACAAGTCAAGATTCAGAGCAGACTGCCGCTTTAGGCCGAGTACATTCATATCCTTTTAACCCCACCAAATCTTCTAACCTTTTCCTTTTATTCATACAACATCCACATCTCTAAATGCTTAAAACCCAATCAATCATCTGCATCTTTTCGTCTTAAATGCTTAAATATGTTTTAAATGCTTAAATATGTCATATGCTTAAATATGTCATAAATTAAATAAAGTTTCCATTTTGTTAAAATCATTATTAAAGTTAAGAGCTTTTTCACATTATCAAATTTCGGGAATACTTAGGGTGGCTAGTGTAGGTGAGCATCCCCAGCTTTGTTTGACAAGGCTTACATAGGAGACTGACGAACCTCATTAACCCCAGTCTATTTGATACTCAATTATCAACCACTGAAAGAATGAGTTGCCCTGGGCAGTGTTAAATATCCCTTGTTCAGCAGAATTACAACTTGTGAAGACTAAGTCTTCAACCCTTCTTGACTGCCTGAAAATCACTAAAGGACGGTGTTCCCCCCCAGGCTGTAATTGCATCTGCAGAGTCTTTAGTCATCTTTTCTGCTCTTAGTTATATTAAATTCATTTTGATCAGCAAACTTCAGATACTGTCTAATAGTCACTAATAGAACTAGTTGAAGCTTTCTTTCCCATCTTTAGCTCATTGGAACAGGTATTGCATGGCTATGTGCATCTCATCTTCCCTCTTTTTTATCAAAGAAAAAACATTCCCAATACATTAATAACTGGGGTTGAAGCAGCCTCAGTAATATTTGTTGGAGAAGTATCAAAATATTCCTTAGTGGAGTAGGAGCAGTCAGTTGACATTCTTTCTAGCTCAAATAACAATTTAAAAGTGAATTTACAAAAATGCAAACCTGATAAATACATTCTGTTGACTGCCATCCTGCTGCTTACAATAAAATTACAACCACCAAACGACTTTACGACGACATCAATCTTATGGTTGAACCGTAAACATGATAAGACATTCTGTAAAATATAAATTATTCAATAATAATATACTATATAAGGGAAACAAATATTTTGTTTGTAATTCTTAAATGCAACTGAGATAACTAAAGAAAATATGTTGTGAAAACAAATGTGAAAAATATTAAATTGATAGAGTTAAGTAATAATTACATGAAGCCATAACAAATTCACCTGTGCTGATGAAATGTGCTGAGAGTTGACCAATATCACGGGCTTTAATGAAGATTTATGCTTTGAATTGAGAGCTGGAGTAGTTAAGACAGGTGAGACAGTCATAGATATAGAAAAGGAAGGACTACTTTTGCTAGTCGTGATGCTGCTGTTATTTATATAACTGACATTGTTGTACAATGAGGAATTTTTAACGTGGAGATTAGTGGAATTGTTGACATGACTGATGTTCTCAACTGGAGAGTTTATTGATTCGGTTTTTCTTTGTTGGTTTCTCAATCTGCTTACATTTCCATCAAATTCATCACTCGAGATGGTCTTTGTTGATTCAATGTTTGGAATGTGATGGTTGTTTCCCCTTACATCAATTTTACTCGTATCATTATAATAAGTGTCACTGACATTTCTTCCAGTAAGATTTATTACATCAGAAGTCGGTGAAGATAATTGATTGAGTTTACTCTTGCATGCCAATCGAGATTTGTTTTTCGATATCATGCTTGGACTTTTGAACTGAGGCGATGTAACTTGAAGTTGTCGCAGCGGTGACATGTCAGAAGTCCTATTATCAGATTTATTTATCACATCATAAACTTCTGAGGTGTGTGTTTGCAAATCTTTATTTTCTTGTTGAGGTGATACATCAACTGAACAAAAAACTTTTGGCCTGCGATTGTTTTCAAGTTGGTTATCGTTAGCCTTATTTGGACTGTTTCCGACAACGGCTACATTGCCATCTTCCTCCTCTTCATCATCATCATCGATAACATTACAATACCTAACTTTTCCATCTCTATGTCTCTTCTCGACTTTATTATCACCAATTGCTTCGACAGAACAATCATTATCATCACCACCCTGGTTGATCCATGTATCATCATGGGTACTGTCGTTAACAATCACTCTTTTCCTTTTTTTCTTTCTATTATTTTCACCAGAACGATTCCTATATCTTTTTCTATGTTTGTGAGCATCTTTCTGCAGCTGAGTGTAGTCTTCTGGTTCAAACTCTTCTTCATATTCATCGTTGTTTTCACATTCCTCTGCTACTAAACATACAAAAATTAAAATAAAACAACAAATAACAAAAATTCTCCCACAGTAACAACAGGAATTCTTAACAATCCATTATTAATAATAACAAGAGAATCATCACAATCATTGATAACAACAATAACAACAAATATATTGATATAAAGAGATGATGCATACCAGCAGAACCAACACAAAAACTATCTTCCTCATATTCATTCTCACATGAACCGTCTTCATCCTCTTGTGAAAAAACATCGAGAGGTGCATCTGTTTCTGTGGGGTACTTGAGTTTGAACCTGGCCATGTAGTGCTGGGATTGTGATGGCCTTGCTCTATTCAGTCTCATGTAAAAAGCGTGCTGGTCTACAGAATCTGAATTGAAATAATGAACATTTGAAATGTGAAACAAACAAAGTAAAATGTTTAAATTATTTATTAATGCATTTGAATCAGCACTACCAGCACTTAAAATGTTAAAATCTAATAGTTTAATTATAGCCTTAGCAGAATCTATTTGTCAAAGTTCAAATATATTAAAGAATTAAAGTCTTGGTGCAAAATCTCATTTGCCCAATGTCATGTTAAACAGAAGTTTTAAAAAGAATGGCTGATTAATAAAAAAACCCACAAACCAACAACAACTTACCCAAGTTTTCTGTACTGTTATCAATAAAACTGCCTTCATAGCAGTCGGCATTATCATCATCAAGATTCTCATCACTTGAAACTTCTCCATGATCCAACGACACCTCAGCCTCCTCGTCTAAGTACTCAGCACCGGCAAGTTTCTGCTTCACTTTTTGATTCTTTATTTTAAGATTGTCGGGGAACAATTTTCGATTGGATTTCTGAAGATAAAAACAAAATAAAATAATTATATCTTACTAGACCAAATATGCAAGCCTTTCTATGAAGAGCAGCCTTTAAACTAATTTTTGATGTCTCAATAAACAAATGTTTTTCTTTTGCATAGTATTAAATAACCAACTCGGTCATCAACATAACAAGGGACAAGATCATCATTCGTGTAAACAATTCTAACAAACTATTTTGGAACAAGAAAGATTATCTTTTTACTTAATAGCATAGTATATGTTAGTGTTGTTCTTTCTAATGTCAGTGTTGTTACTTCAGATTCAAAACACCAGCTTTTGCTTTAAACAAATGACACCTATTAAAACATCATTGAGTTTTTTTTTGTAGAAAAATTTATAAAGCAATACATTTACAAAAAAAATCCCCATTTAGAGATTCATCTAAACTCTAATTTTCTGATGGTTAAAATATTGTTATAATGTCACCATGAAGAACATACTTTTTGTTTTAGAATTTTAATTGTTGAAACACTATTTCAGCATTGAATAAATATATCTACACAAAATATTCACTAAAACCAGCTTGTATTGCAAATTGAAAAGATTTAACTAAATTGAACGATCTCAAAACTTAATATAATAATGTACCACATGACCAAATTGAGTCGTGACAGGATAACACATTATTACAACATATACAAATGATGGTTTATTAACAACACGTATGAAATAGTCCTAAACACGTGGCCAATTCCATACTTATATTTATTACCAGGACATAATAACAATACAACAGAACTATTTAGACAAAATGTGTTGTTCAGTGTTATTTAACATGCTGCAACACAAGTAATTAAACAGTCTGTCAGAAGTGGTTTATAAATTGATAAAGAATTAACATATCTATATATATAAAAATGAATGTTTGTATGTATGTATGTATGTATGTATGTATGTATGTATGTATGTATGTATGTATGTATAAAGGTATGTTATTTATGCATTGCTACACCATTCATCCGATCGTAATGAAATTTTCACACAACCTTGAGAGTCAAGGGGAATCAAATATAAAGAAAAATTTTTTGAAATCCGTCACAAAATGAGCGGAGCGGAGCGGGTGAGCGAGCGGGAACTATATATATATATATATGTATGTGCGTATGTATGTGTATGTGCATGTATGTGTGTCTGTGTGTGTGTTTATGTATGTACTAGCGGAGATACCCGGCGTTGCCCGGGTTTTTAGAGGTTTTTCTAATGTTTGTCTCTTTCTCTCCCGTTTCCTTTTCCACTTGCTTTCCCACTCCTGCTCGCTTTCCCGTTTTCGGTCGTTTTCCCGCTCCCGGTCGCTTTCCCGCTCCCGGTTGCTTTCCCGCTCCCGGTCGCTTTCCCGCTCCCGGTCGCTTTCCCGCTCCCGGTCGTTTTCCCGCTCCCGGTCGTTTTCCCGCTCCCGGTCGTTTTCCCGTTCCCGGTCGCTGTCCCGTTCCCGCTCGCGTTTGCTCTCCCATTCCCGCTCACGCTTGCTTTTCCGTTACTGCTCGCTGTCCGTTCCGGGTCGCTTTCCCGTTTCTATAATAGACAAACAAACTCACAAACATTCATATATATATATATATAGTCTTAGCAAATCTATTTTACGTTTTATAGGCTAAAAGAAGTTATGAAAGAATGGAAAAGAGAAAATGAGCGTGAACGGGAACGGGAGAGCAACCGTGACCGGGAATGGGAGAGCAAGCGTGACCGGGAACGGGAGAGCAAACGTGAGCGGGAACGGGAAAGCGACCGGGAACAGGGAAAGCGACCGGGAACGGGGAAAGCGGAAAGCGACTGGAAGCGGGAGAGCAAGCTTGGAAGGAAACGCGAGCAAGAGAGAAAATCGATAATAAAAAACTTCTAAGCGGGAAAGCGACCGGGAGCTGGATAACGACCGAGAGCGGAAAAGCGACCGGGAACGCGACGAAAACGGGAAAGTGGAAAAGGAAACGGGAGCGAGAGAGACAAACATTAGAAAAACCTCTAAAAACGCCGGGTAACCCCGCTAGTAATATATATTTATTAACTGTCAATCGATAAAGAATTCACAAATATTTATTACCTGTCGATTTTTCTTGACAACAGCATTCAACATCTGTGTTGGAGTCACTCCCTTGAAATCTTCAAAGTCATCATCTACAATTTTTGAGGCAGATGAATATGATTTGTCATGACAAAATACACGTGTAAAAACTTATTCTTAATAAAAAATTTCCAAGCGCATAAATATACAAACGAAAAACAATTATTAATGAAATTTGTAGTTAAAACAAAAATTAAAATTAAAACCTGAATGTTTTGTTTGAGGAACTTCAAGTTTTTGCAATTTTCTTTTCCTGTCTGCAAAAATAGGAGATTCGTCGCTGTCTGACAAGATGGCATTTCTCTGATGAAATTAATTAATTGTTTATTTCTCTGATTAAATTAATTTATTGTTTATTTCTCTGATGAAATTAATTAATTGTTTATTTCTCTGATGAAATTAATTAATTGTTTATTTCTCTGATGAAATTAATTAATTGTTTATTTCTCTGATGAAATTAATTAATAGTTTATTTCTCTGATGAAATTAATTAATTGTTTATTTCTCTGATGAAATTAATTAATTGTTTATTTCTCTGATGAAATTAATTAATTGTTTATTTCTCTGATGAAATTAATTAATTGTTTATTTCTCTGATGAAATTAATTAATTGTTTATAATATGTTATCTTAAATAAATTATAGCCTAAAATAAATAATTCAATGTTATATTTGGAATATTTACAGCAATGAAATTGTATCTTTAATGAAAAAAAGTTAAATAAATATAATAAATAGGAAACTTGATAAAAACCAAATTCTTCTTGTGTAGCTGAATGATTGGAGAATCAACTGGAGTTGAACAGAAAATTTTGGACCCTGTGATTGGACAATTAAAATATACAAAACAGAGAAAAATTAAAATAATAAAAACGAGACGTACTATTTGCCCGCGACTTATCGTTTTTTAATACTTCCTGATGACAGACGCTCGAGCACAAATCTCATCCGTCCACGCTTTCAAAGACACTCTAACCCCTCGATAAAAAAACTGAATCTCGGATCTCTTAACATCCGTTCCATTAATAACAAGGTCGATGCTGCACGTCAACTGTTGACCGATCATGACTTAGACATTCTAACACTGTGCGAAACGTCCCACTGTGCGAAACCGACTCAGTATGCATTCGTCGTTTAAAATCAGAGGGCCTCTCCGTCCTTGAATGTGCTCGCAAAATTGAGCCAAAGGGCCAAAGTCAGACCAAAATCGTACAAATTATGTCAACCATGGTGGCGTAGCGATTATAGCTCGCACTGGAGTCAGACTGGTTAGACTACAGCTAGCAACTGTGTACACGAAATTTGAATATATCTGTGCACGTGCTTCAGTCATGAGCAACTCCTACATCGTCGTCGTGATCTATCGCCCTGGTTCCAAAGAAGTGTGCACGATGTTTCATAAAGAGTTCGGTTTACTCCTAGAATACTTGACATCATTCCAGAACCCAATACTGATCACAGGTGACATCAACATACACATTGAACGTCAAAGCGACTCGCACACGATTCAACTGCAATGCACACTGTCGTCGTTCGGTTTGGTTCAGCACGTTCACCAGCCAACACACAAGATGGGTGGGACAATCGACATCATCGTTACTCGCTCTGCTGACGTCGTCTCCCAAGTCAACACTTTTGAAACTGGCCTGTCAGATCACCTGCTGCTACAGTTCAACATCAATTTAGAATCGCCTGCCGCCTGCTACACCAAAGTTCTCTTACGACCCTGGCGTAAACTAGACCTTAACCAGTTTCGTATTGACCTACATCAGTCATTGAATACTGCTATGAAAGAGGTACCAACATCCGTTGACAAAATGATCGGCGTTTTCGATAGCATTACTCGGACTGTACTGGATCAACATGTTCCTGAGAAAACTATTTCACGTCGTCGGCGATCCTCAGATGCATGGTTTGATGATAAATGTCGGCAACAAAAACGTTGCGTTCGTCGACTTGAGCGCCGTTTTAAACGAACTCTTAATGAGTCTGATCGTGCCATATGGCTTTCATCACTTCGATCGATGCACAAGCTTAACGATTCCAAGCACAGTCGGTTCTGGTGCCGATATATTGAGTCAAAAAAAGGCAACCCACGTGAGATGTGGAGATCTATCGGCCGACTCTTTGGCCGTCAGAAAGCTTCTGCACCGATTCTTGATTCGATCAATGCTGACGTTCTTAAAAAAAAAAAAGTCGATGACATTTGTGCTTCTACCGTTGATGCCGGTGACCCAACTTACAGTATTGTTTCTTGTGGTAGCTCTTTTACAGGCTTTGAACGAACTAATATTAATTCCGTGGTTAAACTAATTAGCGCCGCACCAGCCGTGTCGTCACCAATCGATCCGCTGCCAATGTGGCTGTTGAAGGAATGTGCTGACGTAGTGGTCCCTTTCATCACGGACCTGTTGGTGTCTAGCGGTGTCGTCCCGGCCACCGTCAAAACAGCCATTGTGACACCGATTCTTAAAAAGACTGGCCTGGACGAGTCTGACCTAAGAAATTACCGGCCAATCTCCAACTTGGCCACACTAGGAAAACTTCTCGAACGCGTAGTTGCTGGTCAACTTACATCTTATCTAAATCTCAACAAGTTATTTCGGGAGCTTCAGTCTGCCTACCGCCAACATCGCTCAACCGAAAGTGCACTCGTAAAAGTTGTCAATGACATTATCCTAGCCATTGACTCTGGCGACATTGCGTTACTGTCGTTGTTAGACCTCTCATCGGCATTTGACACGGTCAATCATGATATACTGCTGGAGAGACTTAAGCTATCCTTTGGCGTCCAATCAACGCCTTTATCCTGGATAAAATCATATTTCTCAGAACGATCTTACACTGTCAGTTTTTGCGGTGCTATGTCACAAGTCGACACTGTCTATTGTGGTGTACCACAAGGATCTGTCCTTGGACCACAACTCTTCATTTTATATACTGCTGACATTGAAAAAATAATTCAGTCATTTGGCTTATATGTACATTTAATATTTATACATCGATGACACTCAACAGTACTGTAGCAGCAGACCGGTTGATGCAACCACCTTTAAAAGAAAAACAGCTGAGTCAGTACAACAGGTGGTACAGTGGATGGCCTCCAACAGGCTTCAAGTGAATGCTGGCAAAACTGAATGTATGAACTGTCTTCCCATATCTATTTGTTTATCTTGTTCTGTTGAGGCTTTTAAAAAAGCTCTTAAAACTCATCTGTTCATTAAGTCTTATAACTAAACTTTTTCTTATTTTATTATTTATTTTGTGTGTGTTTATCCGAGGTTTTTGACGTTTTGTACAGTGCTCTTGTGATGACTATTTCATTGTACTGAGCTATAAAAATTATCCATGTTATTGTTATTATTATTATTATTATTATTAAATATATGACATGTTACCAGTGTTATTCAAGTTAACTGAAACTGAAATTAGTCAAAACTCTTAATTTTTCAATAAGTTAACTGAAACAGAATTTAAAACTCAAACTAAACTGGAACTCAAAAGAAAATCCTAAAACTAAACTGAAACTGAAATGATTTTTGAAACTTACAGTATCGAACAGATTAATTGAAACAAAATTTTTTTTTGCATTTCTTGCTTTGGCAATATTTTTATTATTTGTAATGGCAACACTGTCAGTTTTTTACTTCTTAACGCAGTCTAGCGAGCGTTGCACAATGTGTAGCACGTGTTTTGTGATTGGTTGAGGGATTTAATAATGACAGATAAAAGAGTTTATAAAAAAATTCATCTTGTTTCAATTAATCTGTTCGATACTGTAAATATAACAGTTTCAAATCACTAAAATGCACCTAGATTAGTTGTCAAAAACGCTTTATTTCGATTTTGCCTGGTTAAGCATACATCTAAATGTTAAATATCTTAGCTCGTTGTAACCGAATCTATTCTTTGTTATTCCGCTTTATTTTGTTTTGTTTTGCCATCGGTTTTTATTCGCCATTATCGCTATATTACTTATTCTAACGTTTTTTTCATTTACTACGATTTTGAACTATTCTAAATTAATTAATATCGTTAATAATAATAACATTTAATATTTTAAAATTTAACGTATCACCAAACTATGTCGACTAAAGGTTTACTTCATCTGGCCGGTCAGCGTAAAGGAAGTTCAATTTGGACTATTTCAAATTTGATGCTCCAGTTGACAAAAGCATTTGTCAAGTGGTGAATAGGAAAAAAAATGAAATAAGCAGTTCAAATTGTCATGACAGAATGCCAGCAATTTAAAAACTCATCTAAAAACTAGAATTTGCTGAATTCGAAGAAAAAGAAAATCAAAATCCAATAATAAATCATTTCATTTAAAGATGGAGAACTTCAAACCAAACTACAGCTGCCCGATAACCAAATTTCAAATGTGATTGAAATGATACAAAGAGGTCATAACTCTAAAACTCTTTCAGCTTCAGAAAATAAAAATTTTGAAAAAGCCATATTGAAATTTTTCTCAAACTCAAGCTATAGCACAAACATGGCTAGCGATCCATCATTTAAAGAACTTCTAAACACATTCCAGCCAAATTTAAATGTGCCTGAAACAGGAAAAATAAATTGATTGCTTATGCAGCAATATGAAAGTGTAGTTGACAATCTGAAAAGTGAAATTAAAAAATCTAGACGTGTTACAATTTGCCTGGACATATGGTCAAAAAAGTCACTGACTTCATCCTCTTGTGGCATTTCAGCTTGTTATTTTTGAACTTGTATATCATCCCACATCCCCACAATGGGGATATTACAGCGGGCTATCTAAATAAATGCTTTCAAACATGGGAGATTCCGATAGGGAAAATTTTAATAATTATCACTGACAATGGATCCAACATGATAAAAGCAATTAAAATTATGAAAGAAAATGATGCTGCAGAAATAACAGAAGTTATAGGAAAGAAAAAATTGGAATTGGCTGTCAGTAAAGAATTAGCATCTGATTCAGATGTGTGTACATTCTTTGTGGTACATATCAATAAAAAATAAAAAAATAAAATTAGAATATCATTTACAGTCATTTTTAATGTAAATCATATGTTGATTGACTTATATAGGCATTTAAAACTGAAAAATGTTTTTTTGAAAACTAAACTGAAACTGAAACAAATTTTTGAAAACTAAACTGAAACTAAAACTGAAAAGTATTTAAAACTCAAACTAAACTGAAACTGAAAAGAAAATCCTAAAACTCAACTGAAACTAAAACTGAAAATATATTTGAAACTTAAATAACACTGCTTGTTACTAATATTCACTTCATCTTTATTCATTAATTATAATATATTATAATATGACAGAAAAGAAATTAAAGAATTTTTATGTGGATTTTTTAAACTAATTAAAACAAAAAAATCAAATAACCTTTTTTAAAATTTAAATTTGGAGTTGAAGAACATGCAGGTTGTCTTAACTCTGCTGTTTTCGGTACTTCACATTCTTTGATGCTATCATTATCATCACCTGCACAGTTGTTGATACAACTGGCACTTTTAATATCTATGCTACCAAGAATCTGATCATCAATGTAGTCATCATCATTATCATCAGAAGGTTTTAATGGACTAAAATCGACAGTGTCTGTAGGTTTAATGACAGTGAAGTTACTTTTTTCTCCTAGTTTTGAATTTCTTAACAAAGATGTTGGATGCTCTGATAGATTAATTTTACTGGAGAATTCTGACGACAAAACTGATTTAGGGATATTTTTTATATTCTTTTCTTTTGATCCATCTGACTGAGATACAGAAATATCAAGCTTACGTTTTTTTGGAAGACTAGGTTCATTTGAATCTTCATCAGACCACTCGTCCAAATCAAATCCAAGATCAAAATTTGAAACAGGGGCTTCTTTGTCATCCAATTCAGGAACAACAATATTTTCTGGATCCACATTTCTTACAGATCTATTCTGCTCTGAATCATCTACAAGAAAACTCTTAGCAGGGACAGAGATATGGTTACCAGAATCGGAGCCTGGTTGGAATTGTTTTATAGAAAACTGTTCACTGTTTGTTTCATCGAATATATTTGAATATTGCAAACACTCGAGTGCTTGGGTGTATGTAACCTGTGAAGTATCAGCAATGGTTGCTCTCAATCTTTTTAATGCTTCTCGCGACTTGTGGGGAATAGTCGAGAATGATGACATTGATGACATTGATGTGGGACAATGTGAAACGACTGGTTCATTTTTCATATGAAGTGAATTAGATTTGTTAAATTCATATTTATTCTTTTCCTCACAGTGAACATCATTTTCAAGTTCGTCTTCATTAACCTCCTCATCGTCAGAAAAAAAACTCTTTACAAACTCATCTGCAAAAGTTGTGAAATCTCCATGTTCATTCCCCCAATCATCTTCATCACTTCCAAGCAGCTGGCTACAAATAGCTGCTTCTTTAAGATCTTCTTTCGTGACGTCCTTACTGGAGTCAAACTGTATGGCAGAGAGAGTTTCAGAATTGTTTCCATTCTCTTTGGCCGTGTGATGCGAGTGATAGGACTCATCAATTACGGGAGCAGAACATACGTTTTTACATTCTCTCTCCTCGAGTTTCAAATTTCTATTGGAACTATCAGAAATTGAATCCATGCTCGAGAAATTGACCCTTGAACTCAAACCATGAAACCACCTAACCCGCCTTGCAGTCGAAGGTGGTGGTGATGGAGGTATGATGTCGTCATGGAAACTGCTATTGATCTCATTACTGCAATCTTTTACAATGTCAAGTTTTTCACATGCATCTTCACCTTCTATATTATCTTCTTTTCTAGCTGCTACAGGTTGTGTGCCATCAAAATCTCGATCCTTTACAGTCCACTGTTCGGTATCGGGGACAAATGTGACCACACAGCTAGCTTGACTCCATGGATCAAGGTCCTGTGGTTCGGCTTGAAAAGATCTTTCCAAAGGTGATGATGACAAGGTTATTTGGACTTCCTTGCAATGTTGATTTGAAGTTTGCCCGTGTATTGATTCATCCTTTGCAAGTTTAAAAGAGTTATTTGCTTCTTTTGGTCTCTCTGCTTCATATGCAGCCAATTTGCTTCTTTGTTTGTTTTCATCCAAAGCAGAACTTTCTGGAAAATCAAATTGTTGAAACGTGGAATCTGGTGGGAATTTATTGCAGGATGTCCCAACATCTGATCTATGCAATTTAGTCTTTTTTTCATTTATACCAAACGTAGTGTCAAACACTCCAGCATTTTTTATACAGCAATTCTGAAAAATACTTACAATGTCAACTTTTTTATGCTGTTTTTCTTTGAAAATTACTTCCAACTCATCTAACAAACGAGGTATATCATCCACAGATGGTGGTGTTGGAACTCTGAAAACCTCATCTTTATCACAGTTCATCTCACTGCCATCATTAGGTTCAACAGGATTCATCGCTTCACTATCAAGTATTATGACATCACCATCCATATTACTTTCCTTTAGGGGTATGCCAGTAAAACTACTTTTGGAATCTGTAATTTGAGGCTTAATTATAAATTCTGTCAAATCTCCTGTTTTAAAATCGTTCTCAATTTCTACAACAACTGATTCTTTGCTACTACTTTTTGACTTTTGTTTCCTTCTAAAGGAAGAAAATGGACCATCTCTATCATCCTCACCCATATTGTCGTTGTTTCCGATTTGATTTTTAGAAAGCTCAGTGTTTTTTACCACAACATCTTTTTCAATCGCAGGAAAAACATTTGAATTTGTATCTTCCAAGTCAATGAAAGCTCTCGAGTTTGTGTCTTCAGAATCAACAACGGAGATCGTGTCAACGGCAGATCCTTTCTTTTTGCTTTTCTGTTTCGGATCTGCCAATGTTCTTTTTCTTCCTCTTTTTGGCTTTTCAATATACTGGTCAAGTGTCCCTGGTTTGAAAAGATTTAAGATCCATCATCATTATTGAGAAAGAGAAAAATATTAGCCAAATAAAAAAATGTAAATATAGATTTACACAAAAAAGTAATTAAGTACTAAGAAGCCACAAAAACCTAAATTTTAACCTAAAAAAAAGTTTTTATTAACCTACAAGAATGCAATAGCTATTCTACAAAAAATACTTATTAACCCAAAAGAATAATAAAAGACTAACAAGGAACCACTAAAGTTTAAATACTTAAATCTATATATATACTAGCGGGGTTACCCGGCGTTGCCCGGGGTTTTTAGAGGTTTTTCTAATGTTTGTCCCTCTCGCTCCCGTTTCCTTCTCCACTTTCCCGTTTTCGTCGCGTTCCCGGTCGCTTTTCCGCTCTCGGTCGTTTTCCAGCTCCCGGTCGCTTTCCCGCTCAGAAGTTTTGTTATCGATTTTCTCTCTTGCTCGCGTTTCCTTCCAAGCTTGCTCTCCCGATTCCAGTCGCTTTCCGCGTTCCCGGTCGCTTTCCCGTTCCCGGTCGCTTTCCCGTTCCCGGTCGCTTTCCCGTTCCCGGTGGCTTTTCCGTTCCCGGTCGCTTTCCCGTTCCCGGTCGCTTTCCCGTTCCCGGTCGCTTTCCCGTTCCCGCTCACGCTTGCTCTCCCGTTCCCGGTCATGCTTGCTCTCCCATTCCCGGTCACGGTTGCTCTCCCGTTCACGCTCATTTTTTCTTTTCCATTCTTTCATAACTTCTGTTAGCCTATAAAACGTAAAATAGATTTGCTAAGACTATATATATATATATATGAATGTTTGTAGGTTAGTTTGTCTATTATAGAAACGGGAAAGCGACCCGGAACGGACAGCGAGCGGGAACGGAAAAGCAAGCGTGAGCGGGAATGGGAGAGCAAACGTGAGCGGGAAAGCGACCGGGAGTGGTAAAGCGACCGGGAGCAGGAAAGCGACCGGGAGCGGGAAAGCGACCGGGAGCGGGAAAACGACCGAAAACGGGAAAGCGAACGGGAGTGGGAAAGCAGGTGGGAAAGGAAACGGGAGAGAAAGAGACAAACATTAGAAAAACCTCTAAAAAACCCGGGCAACGCCGGGTATCTCCGCTAGTACATACATAAACACACACACAGACACACATACATGCACATACACATACATACATACACACATACATACGCACATACATATATATATAGTTCCCGCTCGCTCACCCGCTCCGCTCCGCTCATTTTGTGACGGATTTCAAATTTTTTTTTTTTATTTGACTTTCCCCTTGACTCTCAAGGTTGTGTGAAAATTTCATTACGATCGGATGAATGGTGTAGCAATGCATAAAGGACATTAACATACATAAATACAAACATTCATTTTTATATATATAGATAAATAAGATTATGTATGTAAGTCCTTTATGCATTGCTACACCATTCATCCGATCGTAATGCAATTTTCATACAAGCTTGAGAAGCAATGAGAGACAATTACAGTATCGAACAGATTAATTGAAACAAAATGAATTTTTTTATAAACTCTTTTATCTGTCATTATTAAATCCCTCAACCAATCACAAAACACACGCTAGACTGTGTTAAGAAGTAAAAAACTGACAGTGTTGCCATTACAAATAATAACAAGTAAATTAAAAACGAATTTTTAAAACCAATGCTCTTATATGTAATTAAAACACAATTTTTGCAATCAATTTTTTCTTATATTACTCTTTTATTTTATATTAAAGTCGAAATATCTTAATTATATCGAAATATCGAAATTAATTAAAATTAACTAAATTAATTGACTTATTGTAAAACTAATAATTGAATATTGCATTGTCTTCTATTTTGAGCATGTATGCAAAATTTGAAAAAAATCTATCATCAGGAAGTGACTCAAAAATTGATTGCAAGATTTGAAACAGACAGAGAAACAGAGACGACGAGTTAATAAAAGCATTGGTAAAAATATTGCCAAAGCAAGAAATGCAAAAAAAATTTTTGTTTCAATTAATCTGTTCGATACTGTATAGTGAAAAAAATTGAAATCGGACACAAAATGAACGGAGTGGGAGCGGGAAAGCGAGCGGAAACGGGAATTAGAAAATGAGCGGAAACGGGAAAGCAATAGAGAACAAAAAGGAACTGAGATAGAATAAGCGAGCGGGAAAGGTAAAGCAACCAAGAGCGGGAAAGCGTCCGAGATCGGGAAAGCGACCGGGAGTGGGAAAGCGAACGAGAGCGAGAAAATGGCCGGGAACGGAAAGCGACCGGGATCAGGAAAGCAACCGCGAGCGGGAAAACGACCAAGAGCGGGAGAGCAAGCATGGAAGGAAATGGGAGCGAGAGAGACAAACATTAGAAAAACCTCTAAAAATCCCGGGCAACACTGGGTACCCCGCTAGTTATATATAAAAATAACAAAACAAGCAAAAAAATTAATATAATAACCATCAGCAATGGACCTAGTTATCTTTTTACTGCCATGTTTGGTCTTATTATTTTTATTATTATTATTAGAATTGAGGTCTTCTTCATTTAAAAACAATTTCATTTCTGTTTCATAGAGACCACTTGTGGAGTTTCCTGCAAAATATAATAAATTAATTAATTAAATTATATAAAATTGTAAATAAAAACCAGAATATAATAATTTATTACATTAATTTTCATTGTTTAAGCTAATTAAAACAAACCAATATAAAAACCAAGTTTTTAAACCAAACTCAAATTTTAAAATCAATTTTTTAAATTTTTGTTTTAAAATTAAAACACAAATACGCTGATGCGTTCCGACAGGAACTAGGACTGTGCACAAAAGTTTCAGCTTCCTTACAACTTAAACCTGGCGCACAACCTATATTTAGAAAGAAACGCCCTGTTCCTCATGCCGCTTTAGAGCAATTGGATAACGAAATTAACCGGTTACAAAAAGAAGGAATAATCTCTCCCGTGGATCACTCTCAGTGGGCAGCACCCATAGTTGCTGTCCGTAAAGCAAACGGCTCCATCCGACTTTGTGCAAATTTTGCAACGGGTTTAAATGACTCACTGATGCTCCATAGACACCCGTTACCTACCATGGATGACGTTTTCACAAAACTGAATGGAGGGACAGTTTTCTCCTAAATAGATTTTGCAGAAGCATATCATCACGTAGAAGTGACGGAAAAATTTAAAGAGCTCTTAACAATCAACACTCATAAAGGTTTGTTTCGTTATAACCGTCTACCATTTGGTGTGAAATCAGCACCAGGTATTTTTCAACAAATCATAGACACTATGATTACTGGTCTAGATGGCGTTGCCGCCTATTTAGATGACGTCATCGTCACGGGACGGACATTAGAAGAACACAACACGAACTTAGAGGCTTTATTTGACCGAATTTTAAATTATGGCTTCCGGATTAGAATTGAATTATCAGAATTCAAGACAAAGAGAAAATGCCGAAACAACTGCTGAACCTGGTCAAACGGTGGAAAAGAACATTAAAACAAAAACAGGCATTCTGAAAGGTCAGGATTCAGACTGTTTAAAGAAATCTGTTCGTTTTGAACTAGACACCGAACACCAGCCAGAACAGCCTACACAAGACTTTCCAGCAACACCTTTCCCATCTACTGAAAACTCAGAATCAGTAGTACCATGTTCACCGTCATCATTACAACTGAGACGTTCTGATATATATATATATATATATATATACATATATATATATATATATATATATATATATATATATATATATTAGGGTTGCACCGGACTTGGGTTTTTCAAATCCGGCCGGGCCGGTTCTGGCCAGATTCATAATTCAAAATCCGGCCTGAGCTGTTCTTGTAATTTTTTATTATTCATCAGTCATCTTTTTGTTCAATTGCATGTTATCAATAAAAACCAACGTAGTAACCAACAGACAATATCAGCTTTATTTCAAATAAACAAAAAATAGTAAACAGTATTCGAGGAGCTGCCATCGAAGTCTTTAGACTGTTCATCTCACTGTACAGGATTGGATGTTTAGATCTTAGATGAGTAAGCAGAGAAGACGTCGAAAAACTTTTGGAAGTATTAGTCTTGCCGCGTGACAGTGTTTACAAACAGCCTTCGAATTATCCGTGATTTTGACATCAATATACGCCCAAACGCCCGATTTTTTCTCAGCCATTTTATGCTGTTAATTTTTAATACTCAAACAAAACAAGAATTATTCAACAAAAGAGAGAGAGTTCAAGGTTCGCGAGCGTGACCTTATATAGCTTCCGAGCGTGCTATTCTGTTGCAGCAATCAGAAGATTAAATTTATTAATGATACAACCTAGCTATATGAAATAAACTGATAAGAAATAGATAAGCCATTTGAAAGATATATATATATAAATGTATTTATTTCACTAAAATAAATAAATAAATACGTTATTTCCGGCTCCAAATCCGGCCGGATTTGACCGGATTCGGAAAAATGGCCCGTTTTCGGCCAGGGCCGGTTTTCGATGCAATCCTAATATATATATATATAAATTGATATCAATGTTTTATCTATGCAAAGTGATTTCACGGTTAGATAGTAATGAGATTAAGACTTATCTTATAGTTATTTTTCAACCTATATATTTATTTCTAAAACCGGTTACATTCTGGAAATCGATACCTGATTTCTGGGCAAATAAACATCATAACACAATGTAATCGAATATTAATTTTTCAAATTAAAAACTTAAAATAAAAACTTTTTTGTTTCCTAGTGAATCAAAAGTTTCTTATATTTACGATTCACTTGATGTAAATCATTGATTTGTTTCATTTCATTTAGTAACATTGTGCAAACCTGAACACTTCAAGGCTACAAATTCAATACTTAAGCTCATATATGACCCCACTTCACGCCCAATCATGACAACACCACTAAATTTTATCGGGCTGTCCTAATTTGACCAAAAAACAAACTTGACCAGCTGCTTCCATTACAATATCTCTCATATAAAACAACATGTTGACTCACCCAGTACACTGATAAATTCCATGAGTTCAACATAATTTCTGCTCTCTAGGGAGTGGCTAACTGTACTAAACTCTTGAAGCTCAACCTGATTAGTTGGATGTTTACTTACAGAAACCATGTAGGTGTTTGGTCCGTTAAGACAGGAACTGTCAAATGCATGCGACTGTGAAATGAAAAAAAAAATATTATTCTCGAATAGTAAAACTGATACTGTCATCACTATCACCTCAGTCATTTAAAACTTACAACAGATAAAATTACAGTAATTTAACTACATATTGTTAAATATATATATTTTGATACTGCGGAATCTTTTTCTTTAAACACATGGCACAGATGTTAGAAAATTAATAATAATAAATAAAAATAAACATACAGAAAGAGTTAGCATTCTGGATTGGGGAAAATCAAATTTTGGTGACCCATCTGCATTTAAACATCCCTGTTTCCATCTCTCCATCATCTCTCTCGTCACCACCACCTCTTTCCCTCCTTTTGATTTTGGCCTTGAGTATGCACCAGGAAGAGCAGTAGCACCAGAAGATGAATTTCGATTTTTAGACTTTGGAAGTTGAAAAACTGGAACTTCCATGAATAGTTTTTGGCAAGTCGGTTCGATATTTGCAGGCACCATGCGAGGATTGTTTGGATTGAGCTGGAGCTTTAGGCGGCCATTTTTATTCTGTATCAGTTTGACGATAGAGTTTCGATTGCTTTGACTGGTGTTGTAGACCTGTTAAGATAATTATTATATTCTTATAGTTAGTTATAGTTAACTAATTTGCAAACATAATCTATTCAAAATAGGTGCACCAGCCCTTTTATGTTGCATAATGTTTGTCGTACATTATATTAATTTCTTCCAAAAACCTGGTATTCATGGATTTCTACTTATAAAGTATAATCTACTGCCATTGCAAACTAATATGGCAGCATATTAGAAATATATTGTGCTTATATATATATATATATATATATATATATATAAATGACTTTTTGTCTGTCTTTTATGCAAATCCAAACCGCTGGACCAATTTTAATTAAATTTGGCATGGAGGTAGATCTCAATGAGTAAACAAGTAAATTAAAAACGAATTTTTAAAACCCAATGCTTTTATATGTAATTAAAACACAAAAAAATATAATAAACACACACACGTACACATATACATACATATATATAAACACACACACATATATATATATATATATATATATATATATATATATATATATATATATATATATATGTGCGAAATTAATTAAAATTAACTAAATTAATTGACTTATTGTAAAACTATTAATTGAATATTGCATTGTCTTCTATTTTGAGCATGTATGCAAAATTTGAAAAAAATCTATCATCAGGAAGTGACTCAAAAATTGATTGCAAGATTTGAAACAGACAGAGAAACAGAGACGACGAGTTAATAAAAGCATTGGTAAAAAAGATGAGTAGTTTTTAATTAAAATTAAAAAGAAAAATTTTTCACCAAAGAACTTTTCAAGCCAAAAGTGCTTATGTACGAACATCAAAGGTTATTGTGTAACCAAATTCAAATTAAGTTTACGTAACAACGTTTGAAGGCTTCAAGCAGCTTTTAGCAAATCTATTTTACGTTTACCAGGCTTAAAAAAGTTAGGAGAGAGTGGAGGAAAAAAAGTGAGTGGGAATTGGGAAAGTGAGAGGAAACAAGAGAGCAGGTGTGAAAGGGAGAGGAAGCGGGAGAGCGAGAAGGAGCATGAAAGCAAGAGGGAAAGGAAACGGGAGCGAGAGTGAGAAAAATGATAGAAAAACCTCGTGCAACCCCAGGTACCCTACTAGTTAGATATATTTTACAGTCTAATAAGCAAATATAACTTAACAAAACAAACATGTTCGATCACAGTTGTGAAGTTCTTTACAAATTTTTATACAAACAATATACTTTTTGCACAAATTGATTAAGATATATAAATATATCAGAAGGCTTTGGCAGATGCACACTATAATCTTAGCAAGCCTTCAAAGATCTGCGAATCAGAGCATGAAAAGCCTTGAACTAGATATTCAGCACAGCATAAAAACTATAAGAGTTAACCATCATATCATATATTAATTAATTAAACTCAATTTTGAACAGTGAAATTCACCTTCTCCTCTTTGCCTTCAGCAACCAGCATTACAACCCGGCCTTGCCTTTTTCTGCCCGTCCTACCCATCCTCTGTACCAGTCGGATGGGGCTTTTGTGGGCATCAAAACAGATGATGAGATCCACCTCACCAATGTCAAGACCCTCCTCTCCAATGCAAGTGGACACAAGAGTATTATAACCACCTTCTCGAAACTTCTGCATCACCTGATTGGAAAAGTATTGAACCTTTAACAACTATATTCTGCTATATATTTTAACAGCTATGTTAATTATAATAAGAAAAAAAGACAATTTTAAACTTAAGCAGCTGAATCTATATTATGACACTATTTTTTATCTCATCATAATAAATCTATATATTTTTGATTAAAACTTTTAGCAATGCAGAAAAAAATGTAAAACAATTTCTTTTCAAATTTCTCTAAGCACATGCACATTTAAAGCAGAGTCAAAAATGTAAACAATTTAAAAGAATAAGCTATTGGCCAATGATAAACCGATTATTGATTTTTTTAAGCTTTTTGTACATTATTAAGTTTAGCATACTATCAAATGATAAATATTATCACATCATTCCTGCTATAGTTCACACAGGCTGGCACCAGTTAAACTGCAATTAAATTAAACTTACTGAAATGCAGATAAAGCACATCATCATTTACCGAAAACTTGAAAGTGACATTAAGACAGATTTTTTTCTAGCCCATCACATTACCCAGAGGATTGTTCTCATATTTTTCCAATCTCCTCAGACCACTCACCAAACACCTTTCATCTCCACAAAAAATACAACTCTTAATTAAATTCCATCCTCCATACTAAACTAACCACGCCTATAATGTGTCAATCAAATGTGAATCAGATCTTATTGGCTTTGTTTCAAGTTGCTCATTGCATGTTCTTCCCACTGAGTATGTGAATTAGAATTATGGAATGATTGCACCATCAACGATTTACACTTATACCCACTCCATGTTAGTTATAGTCTCTTCTACATCTCTTCATGATTATGAGTAGGAATAAAAGCTTTATTTCTAAATTGATCTAGTTAATAGCAGAAGAGTAGTATAAGATAAAGAAGTTGGTTTCTGTTGCAAGTCTGCCACTAACTAGAGCACTAAGCAAGCATCTCTTCAGTGGTGCTGAGCTTATACATTCTGATAACTACTCAAATCTGGCTGTATAAAAAGGTGAGAATCTTTAGCGCTCTAACTGTAATGATCCTAAAATGATTCTCGTTAAACATAAATTCATTCAACTTAATTGCACTTACTTTTATCTATTGGCTTGTTTTAGTAGAAATTTGTACAACAATTTATTTATCAAAGTGTGAACGCATTGTCTCTGTTTTTGGCCGATACATATGATTGGTGCATCAGTTTGTAGTATTGCAGGCATGGAAGCACTATAGAAAAAGACTAGTTAACACAATTGCAAGTGCACACAAAAATTTACTTGTGACATGTGTATATGCTTGATTTAAAAAAGGAGACTCAATGTTTCAACGCTGCCTTCCCTTGTATACATAGAATTAGACTTAATCTTTCTAAATAAGATCATGAACGATTTAGTTTAAGACTCCTTGTGTTTTAAATTCATGCGTTATAAAAAAAAAATGACAACATGTTCACAGAGATTTAAGACATTTTTTTATAGCAACAGAATGATGATCTATTCCAGGGGTGGGCAAACATTTTCTACGGAGGGCCACATTGAAAACTTTTTTGTTATCGCGGGCCGCATATATATTTTCTCTATTTTAATAAAAATTTACAAGTTTGAAAGTCTCATGTATTTCTTGTTTTATTTCACATTTAGAATATGAACTGAAACAAAAAAGTGAACAAAAATAAGATTTTATTATTAATAATCATTTCAAGAAAAGTTTATTGTTACTATCATAGTAATTATCAAGAACAAGGAATTGAATTTGCATACAATCTGACCAGAATACAATTATAATTTTGCCCAAAATTCAAATGTTTTGTTTGGTAGTGTCTTTTTAAATTATACTCTTTAAAGACACTCACACACTCATGGCACAGCAAACAGACAGCCTTGTCCCTAACATTTGCGAAGAAGTACTTATCAGTCCAATCTTCATTAAAAACACGACATTCGTCCTCAATTTTTCTTTTCTTGGCAGCACTCATGGTTAAATCAACGCTTATTCTATTCACTTTCAAATTACAATGTTTAAAACCTTTCAAAATGTAAACAAAACTAACTTTTGGTTAAGCGCGAACACAGTTGCGAATAGGGATGTTGTGAGTTTTATGTAAAAACAACCAACAAAAAAAAACGTTAATATAATTTATTTAAATCGAAGCCGATAATCTAAATAACAATTTCAAAAATTTAGCGAAAATTCTAAACGGGCCGCATAAAATACTTTGGCGGGCCGTAGTTTGCCCACCTCTGATCTATTCAAATAATTTATAGCTGGGGTGTGATAGCAGCATCATATTTGAGAAACTTCAAGTTTTTACAGAAAATTGTACACATTGAACATTTATAAGACTTGACTTGCTTATTTTGTTTTTGAGAAACATGTTAAAACATATTATTATTATTACTATTAAAAATAAAAACTTTTTGAGAAAAGTATGGCTCTTACCACTCTGGCACAGAACAAACTGAAACTTTCTAATAAAATACATTGTTAAAACCACTTTGACTTCCTCAGACCAACTGCACTAAAACATTTTAACTTAAAAAAAAAACATTAAAATAACCAAAACATTAAAAAAAACCTTCAGCTGGTCTTTCTGATTAAAGCCTTTTGCTCCGCCTCCTGAAGATGAGTGTCCAATAAAACTCATGGCTTTGATTTTAGGACGGTGTATGTTAAGAAGCTGAGTAATTTCATTGACACTGTCTCGATATGATGAGAATATCATCACCCTTGTTTCCAGGCCATCTTTTTTATGTTAAAACATTTGAGTGATGATTTAATAAAAATTTAAATTATAAACAAAATTAATCTACTTCTAAAACCTCACAACCTAACTCATGAATGAGCGAACAGATGTCTTTTTCTACTCAATTTGATTGTGGGTAAATTATTTTAAATATAAATATTCTTTTTCTTGGTATTTTGTGTGTGTGCTCGCATCCAATCTTATAATCTTATACCCCAATGGTGTGTTTGTCCGAACACGGGCATAGTGCAAGCCTACATAGTGCACATGCAGAATAATACTGGCATGTTGTGTGTGCTCACTTACAGATATATACCCAGGTATATGATTAGATGTTTAAAAAGGATAAGGTGGATTTAAAACTTAAATTAATCAATAAAATAATTGAACAACCTTTTGTAAACTTATTAAAATGTTCCAGAACAATCTCCACAAGTTTTTTCATCTTCGGATGCCCGAAAACCAAAGGAGGTTTGGCAGCGCCCTGTGTCTGCTGAGTCAGCAGATTTGGGTTGGCATGTCTGGGATAAATATAAATATAAATTATTTCATATTTTATTTTAAATAAGGGTGCAGAGATTTGAGCACATTATATTTGCAAATTAAATATACACAAAAATAAATAAACCCACTTAATTGGCTCAAAGTCCTTCTCCAGTGACTCGTACAGTCTCTCAAATTCGGGATTTCCCAAAAGCTCTGACCTCATTTTTGCATTAAAAGGAGTAAAACCAGTACTGCTGGCATTATTGTTAGTAGCTGCACAGCTACTCCCAATAATGCCCTGGAGAAAAGAGTATAGGGAGCGTAGTCCATGTTGCTGAAGCAGTTCATAGCCATGGTAGAGGCTGATGCACATGGCAAAGTCTCCTTCTATTAAGCCTTTCTGCATTTGCTGGAAATAATTATTCAACTGTATTTAATTTACATACTTATATATTAAACATTGCTTTGAATAATCCATTACATTTGATATATCTTATAATACAGAAAAACCAAATTTTAAACAAGAAACAAGAGAAACATCGGAAAATTAATAGCTCATAATTTCACTATGCAGGTCATAATGTGATAACTATAGTTATATCTACCAAATGAAAATAAGTCTAAAGACATAGTTTAATCACAAAAAACAGGATGTGTTATGTTAGGGTTTCTCATTCTATAAAATTTCTGAAACATGACTCTGAATCAAAATAACCACACAACTGCTCTGCCTTTTCAAAATTTGAAGTGTTATCCAACGTAATAGCCAAAAAAAGTGTTCTAGAAAACTTGAAAAACAGTTAAACTAGGACTGATTTTCATTAGATAAAAACCATTGATAAATGTTACAAGTTTAAGCAACGTGAATATTTCAACTTGAAAAGGCAATCAAAAACCACAAATTTTCAACTAAAGAAGTTTTAAGTTTGTTGTGTAGAAAAATCACTAAAGATAAAATGAAATATGCAGAATTAAACTTATGTCAATTGTATTAATTTTTATTTGTTTAAATGATAATAAATTTGTATAGAACTCCAGATTAATCCCGATCAGAGAAATCAGTAATTACTCTATTTTAAAAAACTATCTCTTGTCGGTTTGGGATGAATTTATTAAACAAATTTTATATTAAAAAACTACACAAGTAATAAATGTTTATCAAAAATTTGGAAAATATACAAAATGTAAGATGTAAATCAGTAAAATATGTTAATCAGCAAATTTGAAATTGCAAAATGACAGATATATTTAGCTTAATTTCTCACAAAATTAATTAGCAGAAAATTCTTGACCACTATTGGAAATCCAAATAGTTAATCTCCATAAAATAAAACATTCAAAATTAAAAACAAATGTAACGAAATAAATGTAAAAATAAATCCTTCTAACATTAATGTTTTGTGGGGGGTCCTTTCTGAAGGTTTCTCTAGCTTGTAAAATGTTGAATTTTGAGATATTTTTCAAATCTTTCTGGTACATTACTCCAAATCTCCTCAGCCTCTGTACCACATCTCCTACCACCTTTTGTAGTTCAACACAGAAAAATAATTACAAAAGTTTCATTGAATTGAAATATTTTTTATCACATTTGATCAAATAAATCGGAACAAAATTCACATATGATACCAGTATTCAAATTTATATACAGAGTTTCGAATACAAATAAACACAAACAAACTCTTAGGTACTGATCCATGGCTTTGGTGACTTCTTGACCTAACGGGATGACAACCTTTTCAACATTCCTCTGGTGAGTGTAAGGCTGAATGTCGATACTCTCTTCGGTTCTCAATTCAATGTGGGATATTAAGAGGTTTGATATCACCTGCTGTACTGACTGTAGTAGTACAAGAATGAAAATAAATAACATCAAAGATGGGAAAAAATAATTGATGAACGAATATAAAAATGAACAAACAACAATAAAAATAATGACAACTAAAACATTAAGATAACCTTGATGTCACTTCCCGGAGTTGCACTAAGAGCAACAATTCTGAACTCACAACCACTTCTACTAAGCTCTTTTACCACCTTTCAAAAAAAGAGAAAAAGATTTTAATTGAAATGTTTTAAATAAAATTAAAATGTACATGAATAATTACAGATAATACGTAATGAGAAAGTAATTTAGCACGGTTGATGAAGATTGTAATCTCCTAAACAACTGTTTTTCTTGTTTTATTAATCAAGCTTAGCAAGTAAAACATTACTGCAGTAGTTTTGAATTGCCGAGTAACACAGGACCCAGGTTATACCAATTTAAATCAGAACTTTGAATCATAATATTGTGAAATAAAGATCTGCTACCAATGTTGTAATTTGTGGGGTGAGGATTTTTTGGTCTTGAAAATACTAGAAAAGCTGTTTGTCTCTAAGTTATAGTGAGAATTAAGTAGCTGAATTTTGAGCAATCCTACAACACAACCTAAAACTTTAAAAATTAGTTTTGTTTTACTTTTGAAAACAGTTTCAAAAGTTTCCCGATACCGGTATAGCAGAATTTTTCAAAATTGCAACTTTTGCTGATTTCATTTTAATACTCTTGTTCTTGATTTCACTTGTTAGTTTTTTGTTTCTTGTGATTCACTTGATTTTCTATTGTGATTCACTTGATAATATTCTTTGTAATGTAAAATACATTGAGGGAAGTTTAGTGCAACGAAGAGTAAAGCAAATTATCAAAGTAAAATGTAATTTGATGCACATTATTGAAAACTTTTTTGTGTAGACAGAATTCTTATAGAACATTTTCTTTTTGATGTTGTTAAAAAAATTAAGCTCATAAATTGTACTACTGTCTTGTTGTGTTATCATGCATCACCAGACCTGGGTTACAACTTTACTTTATAGGAACATCAAATTGATAAAAAAAATTATACAACATTAAATGAATATTAACAAATTATCAAACCTGACAATAAGAATGGTTTCCAAGGGCCTTGTGAGCCTCATCAATTACCAGACATTTAACTTCTAGAGCAGGACATGCTCCTCTCTGAAGGTCATTCATCATGACTTGTGGAGTCAAGTAAAATGCTCTATGACTCTTCCAGGTCTTTCTTCTTTCCTCTGGCTGCATAGCACCTGATAATGGTAAAAGGTAGAAATTAAATTTAAAAGGTTAACCCAACATTAGGCCTAGCAATATCAGTTTATGTAGTCTAGCTAAAACATAATACTTTATATCCTTATCAGCATGACATTAACCACTAAATCCTACAACCAATAAAATAATTATAAAAATAGAACATGATTTATATATATATATATATATATATATATATATATATATATATATATATATATACTAGCGGGGTGCCCGACGTTGCCCCGGCCTCTTTAGAGGTTTTTCTATCGTTTTTCTCTCACGCTCCTGGTCACTTTCACACTTATATATATATATATATATATATATATTTGTTGCATTTTCCTAAAAAAGGACATAATTGCACCTCATGGTTTTTCCAAAATAACTTTTTTAAATAATTTTAAATAAATATTCTAAATAGCCTAGGACCTACCCTCAGACCTACCAGATGTACACAAAAAATTTCATAAAAATCGGTTCAGCCGTTTCGGAGGAGTTCAATTTCAAACACAATGACCCAAGATTTATATATATACTAGCGGGGGCACCCGGCGTTGCTCGGGGTTTTTAGAGGTTTTTCTAATGTTTGTCTCTCTTGCTCCAGTTTCCTTCTCCGCTTTCCCGTTCCCGTCGCATTCCCGGTCGTTTTTCCGCTCACGGTCGCTTTTCCGCTCCCAGTCGCTTTCCCGCTCTCGGTCGTTTTCCAGCTCCGGGTCGCTTTCCCGCTCCCGGTTGCTTTTCCGTTCTCGGTCGCTTTCCCTTTCCCGCTCTATCTTTTGCTCTCAGTTGGCTTCCCGTTCCCGTTTTCACCCATTTATGTATGTTTATGTATGTATATATATATATATATATATATATATATATATATATATATATATATATATATATATATATATATGTATATAGTTCCCGCTCACTCACCCCCTCCGCTCCGCTCATTTTGTGACGGATTTAAATTTTTTTTTTACTATATTTGATTCCCCTTGACTCTCAAGGTTGTGTGAAAATTTCATTACGATCGGATGAATGGTGTAGCAATGCATAAAGCACATACATACATACATACATACAAACATTCATTTTTATATATATAGATATATATATATATATATATATATATATATATATATATATATATATATATATATATATATATATATATATATATATATATATATATATATATATATATTCTCTATTTAACAACACCGCATATTTAGCTGCAACAACTTAATGAAATTTCGTTCAAGTTTACGAAAATTACACCTCAATTTGATACAATAACATAATTTTGAATACCTCCTGGTGTATATAACACCTAAAAATGTTTTTCATTAAATCAAAATGCTAGTTATCAAGCATGTTTACTATGTAAGTTTTCGTAATAAATGTTTTTACTCACCTGTCATTTCAGCTGTAACCTCCATGGGAATGCCCATGACACTGTGACATGCCTCAATCTGTTGGGCAACAAGAGGTTTTGTGGGAGCCATAAAGACTACCTTCCCAGTAGGGTACCATCGGTAAAAATTGAACATGACAACTGCTGCTACAAAGGTCTTACCAAGACCAGTGGGCAGACAGACTAGGGTGTTGTTGAATAGAGCTTTCTGTACAATACTAAACTGATAATCTCTGATGGGTCTATTAGATGGATATATCCATGAAAATCCACATTCGGAATCAAATCCCAAACATATGCTTGGGGTGGATTGAATTACATTATTTTCTATAGCCCTTATATTAGGATTGGTCGTCATTAATAATTTATTCTCATTTAATGCAGATGTTGATATCATAGAAAAATTAAGTGAGCATTGATTTGACTTTAAGTTATCATACTTATTTAAATTGTTTTCAGGCAAGTTATTTTGCAAGTGCGATGTTAAACTATCAGTGCTTGCTGTTTCCATAGTCTCACAAAGTTCAGATATCTCCTCATCATCAAGATCACTTTCCCAGCCAATATCAAAGTTGGCATATTGTTCTTGCTTATTTTCGTCAAACCCATCAAAACCTTTAGAAGATGAATGAGTTGGGTGAGATATAGACGAAGATGCAGAAACCTGGTTTTGAGGTAAGAGACTTTCTTCGATAGCTCTGAACAACTCTTCGTCATCAGAACAACTTGTCAAATCTATGTGATTAGTCATTGAAGAATTACTTTTGTTTTTAGTAGTCTTCCCAACGCCCCCACAGCCGTCGTTGAGTGTTGTGATTTTGTTGTCGGTCCCAAACGAACCCCAACTTTGAAATAACGTACTTTGTTTCGCTTTTAAATTATTCATTTCTTTACTACAATAAATTTAATAAAACACGTAAATAAACAAAAACTTCAATTCCAACAAAATTGGACATTTTTAAACAAGTTTGTATTTGTAAACAGCAAATTTGAAAAGTGCCAACTAGTTTCGATTTAGATATTGGCGCATTTAAATCTGTTCTATGAATCTGTTACATAGGTTTTTAAAATAAATGTATGCACTTATTTGTTGTCATTTAAATTAATTATTTAAAAACAAATGTAATATTTAATCTATATAATTAAAAATAAGTCGCTAAATATGTGGCTAAGCGCTATAAAAACTCAAGAATGACTGGATCAAATACTACGAAATTTTGACACAACATGGTCAGGGCCGTAACCAGCTATGGGATCAGGAGACCCGACCCCCCAGTTTTGAGTCAAACTCCCAGTTTTGGCCAGGCTCCCCATTATCTAGCTCCATTAGCACAATTTTAAACGACTAACAAAAACTATAGTCGATTCTTATGGAATGAATATCACAATTCCATAGAAGCTAATGCAAGGTTGTGACATTAACTGGTGTGCCTCAAGGGTCTATTCTTGGTCCTTTACTGTTTATTCTCTATACTTCTGAACTTCCTCATATTATATCTTCTCACTCTCTCAATAGTCAAATGTACGCTGATGACTCTTATGCCACCACCATCTTCTCTTTCCATTTTTCCTTCTCCTTTGATTCGTAGCTTAGGTTTTCTCTTTGACTCCAACTTGTCTCTAACCCCCAAATTACATCTGTTACTAAATCTTGTTACTTCCATATTCATTAAGCAGCTTCGTCCACTTCTGGATGACCCTTCTCTGCAACTTCTAGTCTCTTCTCTTGTCCTGTCTCGAATTGACTACTGCAATTCACTATATTATGGTCTTCCTGACACTACCCTCTATCCTCTCTCTAAAGCCTTCAACTCGGCTGTGCGCTTAGTTTCTCGCACCTCCTACTCCTCTCACATCTCTCCATCTCTTGTTCTTCTCCATTGGCTTCCTCTCAGATATAGGGTGATTTTTAAAATCTGTTTAATAATGTATAAAATAAAAAATTGTCTTTCTCCTTTCTCATTTCAAAAAAATCAAGGGCGGGGGGCAAACTGTTTTAAAAACCCACATAATTCAAAATCGAACCTTTCTTCTCAAAATAGGTGATAAGCGAGGAAGTAGGATATTCGTAGATACTTTCCAAAAATGTTTTTAAAAATTATACACTTTTTCTTTCAAAATAGCTGATGACCGAGAAGAGTAATTGTAAGTACATTTTGGATTTTTTTTCAAAAACTTTGTAGACTCCCAGTCAGAGCCGGCTTTAGGTATAGGCCAATGGTATAGGCTGCTGACAGCGGCACTTTTTTCAGGAACGGCAAAATTTTGAAAATTCTTTTTATTAATTTACAAATATTTTTTAGGTTATGAAAAGTATGCTCCAGAATTACAGAACAGGTGAATGTTTTGCTAAAGCAATTACAACAGCTAAAACATTGGCCGAGGACCTAGGTATTGAGTGCAGTTTCTCTAAGGAAATACAGATACGATCTCGACGAAGAAGAAGACAATTTGACTATGAAGCTCCAGACGACCCAATTCTTGATCCAGAAATGTAACACATATTGATAATCAATCAATCAATCAATCAAACTGAATTTGTATTAACTTAACTAATTTAATACATATCCCTCCTAAGTCTGGTCTTCGTTCTTCTCTTAGTCACTTTCGCGTCTTCACTATTAAGCATTCTTTTGCTAAACGCTCTTTCTCCTACTCTGGTCCCTATCGATGGAACTCTCTTCCTTCTCTTACTAACTCTACTTCTCTCACAGCTTTCCGTCGTGGACTTAAAACATATCTGTTTAATAAGTTCACGACCGAGCGCTATTGAACACTACGGAAATAGCGCTATACAAATTCAGTTTGATTGATTGATTGATTGATTATCAATATGTGTTACATTTCTGGATCAAGAATTGGGTCGTCTGGAGCTTCATAGTCAAATTGTCTTCTTCTTCGTCGAGATCGTATCTGTATTTCCTTAGAGAAACTGCACTCAATACCTAGGTCCTCGGCCAATGTTTTAGCTGTTGTAATTGCTTTAGCAAAACATTCACCTGTTCTGTAATTCTGGAGCATACTTTTCATAACCTAAAAAATATTTGTAAATTAATAAAAAGAATTTTCAAAATTTTGCCGTTCCTGAAAAAAGTGCCGCTGTCAGCAGCCTATACCATTGGCCTATACCTAAAGCCGGCTCTGACTGGGAGTCTACAAAGTTTTTGAAAAAAAATCCAAAATGTACTTACAATTACTCTTCTCGGTCATCAGCTATTTTGAAAGAAAAAGTGTATAATTTTTAAAAACATTTTTGGAAAGTATCTACGAATATCCTACTTCCTCGCTTATCACCTATTTTGAGAAGAAAGGTTCGATTTTGAATTATGTGGGTTTTTAAAACAGTTTGCCCCCCGCCCTTGATTTTTTTGAAATGATTCTCCTAGTGGGGGGAGGTAAAAATCTATCATCCAAATCAACTTTTGAAGAAATCTTTGAAAACGGAGTGAATAATGTTAATATCTTTTGTAAATAGAGGATAAAAACAAGCAAGAACAATGCGGTCATCGTCTCTGTGTCCTTTGAGTGAAATATTCTGAATTTTGGCAATTTATTGATTTCAAAAACAAGTGAATCAAAAAACAAAGTTTTTAAAAACACACTTATATAATTAATTGTGTAGGCCACATTCTGCTACATAAACAACGAGCATATTAGCATAGACAATAAATAGTTCGACGAAAATATCACAAATAATTATTTCATTAAATTTTGTCCAATCGATCCGAAAATTTGATAGAATTCATTGTTAATCAGTTCGGAGGTAAGTTTAAATTTTTAAATCTCTAGCTCATCGGGAAGTTAGTATCGATTGCAAAATTTGACGACAGACAGACAGACCGACGGACAGACAGACCGACGGACAGACAGACCGACAGACAGACAGAGAAGTCAATTAAGTAAAAGTGTGTAATGAATGCAAAAGCTTTTCTATCTGCAACACTTGTTATGTTTTTGTGTGTGAGTTATCATAGACATCTACGCATGTTTTAGTTTGCTGCATGAATTCAAGTGCTAAAGCTGCATTTGTCACATAAACTGTACAAAAAGATCCAGAAATTCGTTTGAGAACGGGTTAGAAGTTTACCCATTCTTTGACCATAGCACGCATGGGACACGCCAAAAGAGTATACAGAATGCGTACCAAGCACCAGTTTTATCAGAATATTTTGAAATAGCGAGCCACTTGTGTTGCAGAAGATTTTCGGAGTTGAGGGCTCTACATAACCTTTAACCCTATGTCGTAAACCTGGGGTGTATCACACCCCAGAGGGTATTATTGAGCTTGTTTTTCATATATTAAACAAAATAAAATGGAATGCTTTTGTGACATCTAGTAGCCCTACCTTCCCAAGATTCTGACAATATTTTGGTAATTTTGAATGATGGATTTTGGAAACGTGAGCTGTTAATGGGTCCTACGGCATATTCCGTCATCCTGGGGTGTCCGACACCACAACAGCATTGAAGTCCATTTCAACGAAATTATAATTACCAGAATGTGAAAAAGTGTAACAAGACTATAATAAAGATGGCAGAAGTGATTCTGAAGAAGCAAGTGATGTAAAAATACAAGCAGAATCCGACCGTGGACCACCACCGGTACGTCGTAGAGTGATACAAATTTGGTCATCTATGTACGGCGGCCGATATACAGAGCAATCATTTTTTTGTTTTTTGTTTTTTTTTAAGGTTAGTGAAAGAAGTTGTTTACCCCGCGAGACACTCAACCTGAGGTTGTTCAACCTCAAGACACCCCAGGTTCATTGTATGTTTTGCAATAAAGAGTTGACGACATAGGGTTAATCTCCTGATTTTATATCCCCTAAGCCTACTTGACATTGACATTGACTGATTTTGGGGGCAGTAGGAGGGCATCGCTGGAACGTGCAACTTAATGTGGAAAAAATTCCAGGACCTCCCCACTTTAAAATTCACGGTTACAGCCCACCTCCAACTACCCTTCCTGTCATCAGCTTTTTTGATAATAAAAATGTGGAAGTTTTCAGACAATTTGTTTTGGTAAAGTAGCTCCCACTATTCCCCGGTCATTAGTTTTTTTTACAGTAAAAGTTTAGTATTATGATAAAAAATGTGGCCCCTTCAACATGTTCCCCCAAGGTTTTGCTGAAATAAAACATCATGTGCTGTTTGACATTATTTAAATTAGGGCTGTGCCGGTATATCGGCATGCGGTATACCGGCCGGGTTTTGGCAATACCGGCAAATACCGGTTCCGCCGGTATAAAGAGTGCCGGTATTGAGCAATCGGCATTCAGCACATCACGCATAAAAAACAAAAAAGTTAAAGACCTACAGCAGCAGTATATGCATTGCCATTTACCTGTATGCCCATTGTTTGCTAAACTTCAATTACAGATAACGGTTCTTAGCAATAGCACAGCACTAACGGTCTAGCACCGTTTCGCTTTGTTAACTGAACCATGACTAATTGTAGTTTAGTCTAGTTCAGTTTTATCGTCCGTGCTGGCGACCGGCCGCGGACGGTAACACTAACGCACTTTCAAACACTATTTCTAGCCATTTTCAGGCTTTCAACATTATACCGGTACCGTTAGCGATAGTTCCGGTTTTTGGCCCGGAAATACCGATACCGGTACCAGCTGAAAAAAACCATACGGCTCAGCCCTAATTTAAATACAGGGACGTAAATTCAGCATTTTTTCAGGGGGAATGGCAAGATTTTCCCGCCCTTATATAGCTTACTGACAGGGTTACCCGTGTTGCCCGTGTTTTTTATGAGTTTTTTTTATCTTTTTGCCAATGAAACATTAAATAACTAACAGATTTTTTTTAATTTTTCAAAAAATTTTTATTTATGAAGTCTACCTGTATGTGAAATGCTGCTACTGCGGCTTGTATGTAATAAGCAATTGCTCTCACACCATAGGCTATTTTAACTGTGTATTAATACACAAAGTGTGTATCTTTAAAAAAAGTCGTGCATTTTTAAATTTGAAATTGTGTATTATTAAATATGTTATATTTTAATATTGTTAATTTTCGATTGCATTTTTAACATTTTAAACCCAATAATAATTATTAATTAGTGCGAAAAACATCAATTTATATAGCAATAAAATATAACTTGTATTGTATTTTATTTTATTCAAATAACGGTATTCTAAAAATAGATCTATATAGTACCTATTTACTTAAATTCACTTTTTGTTTTTCGACTTCTCGTTAGTCATGAGCGCATGCATTCGTCTGCACTGCATCGTCATCGTCTACTGCGTAATGCTTATAAGTATTAAATAATTTTATATTTATGAAATTTATGTTTAAAAATAATTATTTATAAATAATTTTATTTACTTTACAGCACAAACTAATAGAAAATTTTATTATGAAGCGTGCTAAAGCACCCCAAAAAATATACGATTTTTTTTTTAAAGAGGACAAAAAGGTACCTTAACTAATATTCATCAATCATCATTCATCAATATGAAAAAATTACACATTAGATAATGGAAAAGAGTTTTTCAACTTTTTCTCCTATTTATTAAAGTATGAAATTGTAGAATAATGTTTTTCCTTAGGAAGTAACTTTCACATTGTAATGATGTAATCCACACTGGGGGATAGTCAATCAGATGCAGTTAGTGTTGAACTGTTCTTAATTGCTAAATGTCACATAATCCACACTGTAATCTGTAATCCACACTGGAGAAAAGCATTCAGTTGCACTCAGTATTAAATTGTACTTAGGTACTTAATAAATGCCACATTAGACATTTGTATTCCAAACTGGAGAAAAGTCATTCAGTTGCAGTCAGTGTTGAATTGTCATTAGGTACTTAATAAATGCCACATTGGAGATTAGTATTCCAAACTGGAAAAAAGATAGGTGTAATGTTGAACCAAAAAAACACAAACAACAGAAATGGTTCTCGTCAATGTTCGCAGAGGCAAAGTCAGCAGAAGCTGACAAACTGAAAAAGCCAAAACAAAAGGATTCTGAGAAAATTGGTTTTTAAGCAGTCTGTTCATTGAATTTGACACTTTGAATTTAATGGTACTTTTCAAATTATAAAATATATTTTAATACGATCAGTACATTTCAATTTAATACAATTTAGGTACTAAGTAAAAAGTTGTTAAATGTTAATATAGCGGATTCTAGCCTACAAAACAGGGTCAGGGGTCACCCCCGTGTATATACTATTATAGACTACTAATCTACTCAGTCTGGCAAAAGAATTATTATTCAGTAATATAATTTTAGCATTTTTAAAATGAAAAGTTTCCTGTAAAAAATTATAATAAGACCATTTTCAGCAAAACAACAAATTGCAACATTTGAAATGCACAGGCCCATCATAATTGTTTTGATATATTAGCTAAAATTTGATATTTTTTAAATTTTTGTTGGAGGTGGAAAATAGTGGTTCAAGTCTTCAAGTATCCAAATATGGGCTCCATTTACACCCAAATGCTACCAAAAAGTGTAGCAGCTGCTCCCCCAGACCCCCTAATCGTGGTTCGTCCACGTTGTGGGGTTACACACAAAAACTGTGTATTATTAAATATTCCTTAGAATAGCCTATGTCTCACACATACATTCAACTCCGCCTTGCTTTTGCAAGCCAGTCCCAAGCATGAAGAAAAGAGGAGGGAGAATTTAAAAGGATCAAATTATGATCCATGACAGGAAGTACTTAGGCGCTTCCAAAAGACAGCCGTTTCAGTCTTAAAACACCTGGTGTAAAGGACTATAAACTATTAAAAAACACACATTACCTTTTATATCTATATAAATACGTAGGTACAAGCAGGGAGGAGTGGAGAGATGCACCCCCAGAGTAATATTTGGTATTTTTTGGGAATAATACCTAGTTTTTAAAAAATGACCGTAGCTTTTTAGAAGGAGAAAGTGGAAGTCTTTGAAAAAAATTGGAAAATACTTACGATTACCCCTCACCGGTCATCAGCTTTTTTGAAGAGAATGTAAAAAATTTCTAAAATGCATCCCCCCGGAAATTTATGGATCCGCCACCGGATATAAGGGACGTGAATGATTTAATCTTATTGCAGGAGCAAGTACAAAATTAGTAAAAAAAAAATGTCCAAAATGGGGTGTGTAGAATTTTGTTTTATTGATGTGTACACATGCCAGAAAGATTCCAATTGGCGTTAAATCATCACCAGGTTAAGTAAAGTTGAAATTAGAGAAATATATAATAAACTCTATGTAAAAAATTCAAATTTTGAAAATCAGGGGAGAGGGAAGAAATTCCCCCTGCCCCCCCGCAATTTACGTCTCTGTTTAAATACCTATCTCTTGGCTTTCAGGAGCCGTGGTTACGTTTCATTTTATTTTTTAATATTTCTCTTCCAGTTTATAGGAGACTGGATATAGACGCAAAGAAAATACATGATTATTTAGGCTCCTATCACTAACACCGACTTTTGCGATCACACCGACACTTTTTGAAATGTCGGTGTCAACGCCAACCAGTCGGTGTCAACGCCAACCAGTCGGTGTCAACGCCAACCAGTCGGTGTTAACGCCAACCAGTCGGTGTTAACGCCAACCAGTCGGTGTCAACGCCAACCAGTCGGTGTCAACGCCAACCAGTCGGTGTCAACGCCTACCAGTCGGTGAACTCCACTTCTGATTGGTTATTAGCTTCTTTCTATTTGAACTGCAACTTGATATGACTCGAAGGTGTCTTGTTAGCAACAAAAATTCACCCACTTATTCTGGATGACAATACATGAATTAAATATTTCCGACATTAATTAGGCCTTAAATCAATTAAAATTATTTAAATCAAATGTTGTGCAATATAAGTAGTTTTCCTGCCACCTAGCGACTCTAAGAAAATCGTTTAACAACCGGCCACAAAGCTCTGGCGCTCGTTTCATTTATGTAGTTATTAAAGTTATAGACTTAACGAGGTTTTTTACGGTTCACTTGTTTATTATTATTACTAAAAAAAGTCCTCATCACTTCACCAGCACGACTACCTTATGTATTCACGCTACCAGCGCAGTCAATATTCATAAGCTCATAGTACACCGAGACCATAGACTTTTTAATACGCGTTGAGAACAATTTATAACAAAAAACACGTAGACAGAAATAAATTTAATTCTTTTTAATTAGTAAATCAACAACTTCGGTGTGGAGAGCCCGAATATCAATCTGCTTTTCTTCAAAAGCTATCCAGAGCTCCCACACCCTTTCATCTTTTTCCAGTGTTGAAGGTTTGTGTTGCTTCAGCGGTTGCCCTGTTGCAGCACAGGCTTCTTCGACTGGAATTGCCGATGCTTTTGTAAATAAAATATCAAAAACTTCGTAGAACGACTTGCGCTCTACTAGGTTGTTGAGGGCACTATGCCACGCCTCAATGTCGTTGTTGGTCTTACAGTCTCTCTGGTAGACGCTCCATTCTGATATTTTATATAAAATAAAAAAACGTTTGAAAGAAATATATCATGTTGTTTGTTTATTTAATTTTGCTAGCCATTTCAACAACTGAACCGCATCGGCAATAACACTCGATGGTCCCTAGGGTAATGCAATAAATCAAGCTCAAAGTATCTTTTTCTGCTATAAAGCGTAACATAAAACAGTACATAGATTTATATAGATTCACTTATTTTTAAAAACTTGTTCATTCAAATCCCATATTTGTACTTTGACTAATTTGTAGACTTTTAATTTTAAGATAATTCTCAGTAAGAAAAAGCTCATTTTGAGGATATTAATGCCAGATGCCAACGTCATGCTCTATAAACTTCCTATCCACAATTAGTTGAAACTTGGACTTCTAGATATATATTTCTTGGGTAAAAAGCTGGTTATTAAAAAAAATCACTTATTTTCTAAGTTCTTAAATATTTTTTTATTTAGCACTAGCAAGGTTACCCGGCGTTTCCCGGTTTTTGAACAATTTTTCTCGTTTTTGGAGCGTAACACATTGAGATTGTGTTAATATTCAATAAAATTTCAGTATAATATAAATTGAAAATTCACACTTTCCAGCATATTAAAAAAACATTAATGCCAGATGCCAGCTTCATGGTCTGGAAATTTGTTATCCACATTTAGTAGGAATTTGGTAAACAAACTGAAACAGCAACTGCGAGCAACAACATTATAAAACATGTTTTAAAAGTAGATCTTTTCTTAAAAAAAATCGAACAAACCTTCCCTACCTTAAAGGTAGTACCTTCAAAAATGATAATACAAGAACATACGCTTTTTTGCTATTTGCACAACGGTCTCGTATTATTATTATTATTATTATTATTATTATTATTATTATTATTATTATTATTATTATTATTATTATTATTATTATTATTATTAGTATTATTATTATTATTATTATTATTATTATTAATAATATTATTAATATTATTAATATTATTATTAATATTATTATTATTAATAATTTTATTAATATTAATAACCGCATCGGCAATAACACTCGATGATCCCTAGGGTAATGCAATAAATCAAGCTCAAAATATCTTTTTCTGCTATAAAGCGTAACATAAAACAGTACATAGATTTATATAGATCCACTTATTTTTAAAAACTAGTTCATTCAAATCCCATATTTGTACTTTGACTAATTTGTAGACTTTTAATTTTAAGATAATTCTCAGTATGAAGAAGCTCATTTTGAGGATATTAATGCCAGATGCCAACGTCATGCTCTATAAACTTCCTATCCACAATTAGTTGAAACTTGGACTTCTAGATATATATATCTTGGGTAAAAAGCTGGTTATTATTTTTGGAGCGTAACACATTGAGATTGTGTTACTATTCAATAAAATTTCAGTACAATATAAATTCACACTTTCCAGCATATTAAAAAAACATTAATGCCAGATGCCAGCGTCATGTTTTAAAAGTAGATCTTTTCTTAAAAAAAAATCGAACAAACCTTCCCTACCTTAAAGGTAGTACCTTCAAAAATGATAATACAAGAACATACGCTTTTTTGCTATTTGCACAACGGTCTCGTATTATTATTATTATTATTATTATTATTATTATTATTATTATTATTATTATTATTATTATTATTATTATTATTATTATTATTATTAATATTATTATTATTATTATTATTATTATTATTATTATTATTATTATTATTATTATTATTATTATTATTATTATTATTATTATTATTATTATTATTATTATTATTATTATTATTATAAGAACACTGTAGTTTCAATTGGATTTTAGGAACCGTTTGAGTTTGTTTATAATAAACAAATTGGTATGATGAAAAAAATAAAAAATAAATGTTTGCAAACAATATCAAACAAAGTAATTCAATTTTTAAATTTGCGTTTTTATTATTATATATTTAAACAAGTTTTTGTTATAAATAAACACGCGGACTTGTAGAATCGCTCACTTTAATCTCAGTTTTGTGAAGAATTGCCGCAATAATAAGTGAAAATCTTCTGTACAAAATCTTATTATTCGCTATTATAACAATATCTAAGTTATTATTAGTTATTTCAGCTATTATTTTCGAAGAAAAAAAATTGTTAAAATTTTCGAGTAGTTTGATGTTACTTCTGTGCCGACCTTAATCTCGAAACTGCAAAAAGCGTTTACGCCTATACTAAAACACTAAAATATACAAAATTAATTATTTTAAAGGATTAACTAAAACTTTATTATGTATATTAAATGAATATTTAAAAAAAAATTGAATACAATCGTTATATTCCAGTAATTTGATAGTAAAATGAAATGGCTAAAATGGTTCCGTAAATCCAATAAGTTGAATTCCAGTTTTCTGCTATAAATGCTATTTTGAAAAAAAAACAAATTTACATAATTGTTTTGCTTCATTGATCAGTAGTACCTACATGAAAAACAAATGCTACTGTAAATAAAATAATCATTATTATAATGGTTCAAACAATTTAAAGCACGATGTTTACGATGCTTAAAATCCACTTTACTTTTTTATAATAATTTTTAAAGAATTCTGTGTTTTGTCTGCTGGTTGTCATATTTTAAATATTTGATGGAAAAATGCATTTGACTTTATAAAAGTTCTTAGTTTCACTTATATGACTAAGAAATGCTTATGTTCCAGTTTACGATTATCTAAAAACCGGGTTCTGGTTCATGGCTTTTAAATTTTAAGATTTTCAATTTACAAAAATTTTATTTAAATAGTACCAATTTTTAAATTTTTTTCTATATAAACTTTATCGCCGGCCTTGCTTGCTTGTATGCAAAACTTAAAAGTGAAATTTAACTAACTTTCCGTTATCCAATTAAGCTGAACATTTTAATATATATTATTTTTAAAAAATTTTCTGAAATTTTTGTTTTACTTTTTAATTTAAAAAAATTATCTAAGTTTTGAAAAAGCAATAATTCAAACGTTAATAAATTAATAAATAAATTTATAAAAAACTTTCATTAAAAAAGTTCTGCATTTAATGAAAAATCGCCGAATCATAATAAATGTAATAAGGAATTGGTGAAAAAAACATGGATTTTATGGCTAACTTGTTTGTTTTTGGAGAAATACATGGGTATGAGATCAGAGTTGTTATATTTTGCCAAACTGCACACTTTCCTAACATAATGACACTCGGTGGCGTAGCGAAGGGAGGCAGGGAGGGGCATCTTCTCCCGGGCGCCAGGCTTTGGGGCGCAAAAAAGCAAAAGAAAAGAACAATTTTTAAACCTTGCCCCCGGGTGCCAGATATTCTCGCTACGCCACTGATGACACTACACGATCCGACCCAAATATATTTTAAATATGGTTGTTTTAATAACATGGACTTGTGATTTTTTAATTACAACTAATTAAACACCAATGAAATTAATTTATTATTGCATAAATTGTTTTTTAGGTGCTAGGTTAGCTGAGTTGGTAGAGTGTTATCCTTAAATGTGAGAGCTTCACGGTTCGACTCCCACTCACTGCCTAGTACCTCTTGTAAACGGAAATCTTAGTGGGTAAAATCGTTCTCTCCATGGGGCATGAACAGCGCCTTTGAACTCTGGAAAAGGCGCTATATAAACTATCAAAAACAACCCGATCTACCACGGGGGTTTAAAACGCTAGACTCGACGTGTAGACTATGGAGGGAAAATTACAAGGTTGACTTTTTAGATTCATAAGTTTTAAATGATTTAGTTCAGGTTTCGAATTTTTTAAAAACCCGTTTTTTATTTTATGAAATGTGCACCAGGTAAAGATGTCACTCTATTAACCTTTTAGATTCTAAAACTTTATTGCATCAACTGTTCAGTAAAATGTTTTGTCTGCACTTATTCTAGATTCAGAATTTTAATTTTTCAAGCAATTTAATAATTAATAAAAAATTAAATGGCTAATTTTAAAACAATTTAAAGCTATTGAGTGATAGAAAACAAAGCTAAAGCTAAGTCAGCTAAGATTGTGACTATGATGATGAGGTAATTAAATAAAATACTATGAAAACAAATTGAAAATAAATGAAGAAAATTTAATGATTGAATTACTAATCAACAGGATTTGATTGATAAGTGATTTGAAATGAATAAAATTAGATGATTATAAAGTGTCTTAGACAATTTAATTGCAGCTTTATCTTTTGACGATGCTGCTCAAATCATAGAACTAGTATTCAAAGAATGAAGCAATTTGTGATCGATAAAATTTCTGGAGATAATTAAATATTATCATCAATAATTTTTGAATTGAGAAAGAGCATAAATTATAAAGACTTAGTTCAAAAACTTTTTGCTAGTGAAATAAGTCAGCAATATTTAAATCAAATTAGTTTTAAAAAATGTACAAAAGCTTTCATGGTGAGTTGAAACAAAATGTTCAAAAGCAACACATGAAGCTTAACACAAAGCTTGCACACTAAAAAGGAAGCTGAAACTAACTTTTCAAAAGGCTTACACACTTAGACTAAGCTAAAAAATGTACAAAAAAATAAACAAGAAGCTTATAAAAATGGATAAAAACAGTTTCACACTAAGCTTTACAAATATACAAAACGTTATATGTGAAGCTTAAAAAGTGTACAAAAACTAAAATTATATACGATGAATATACATTCATTTATAAGAAAAGGTTATAGGCATGTAGATGTGCTATAAATGTCATTTATGATATCCTTAAACAAAATAGCATTTGAATGTAGAGAATTAATTTCTGCAGCTTCGCTTGAATTAACCATATTCTTTGCAGTTTTCTTTCTTTTAAGATGATTTTGTGTTTTCTGAAAAAATGAATTAAAGCACTATACACAAAAGCTTACACTTGAACCTCAATTTTTGCTTATTGTTGTAATATTAATGTGTTTTGCATTGAAAAAGATTTTGCAAAAAATAACTAAACATTTGATGCAGTTGAAAACTTCATAACATTATTTATTTATCAATTGCATTCTGGCCATAAAATATACATGAATAAATAAACTTATAAAAAACCATTATAAATGCTATAATAAAGTGATTTCACCTTGTTATCATGATGATGTACTGTAAATACTTCATTTTCTTCTGATTTTTCATCATCCTATTAACATTATCATGAATTATGACTATTGAACATTCAATTGAGTTATTTTAAAGAAAGGTAAGTTCTACTTCACTGTCAGGATTTAAAAATAAGAGATCGGATTTTTCTGATATGTTGCCATCCTTGATAAAATGAATATCATAAGAATTAAAAAAAAAGTTTTTCTAAAGATAGCTTTTTGCCAAATATATCAAGTATCTCTATATCCTTTCTAACTTTTTTCACAATGGGGAAAATGTTAACTCAATATTAATGAAAAAAACCTAATCAATTTTATTAAAAAAAGAAAAGTATTAATGTGATATCCAAAAATAGACTACTGACATTTATTCCAAGAATTAAATTATACAAATTAGAATAACAAAGCTAAATAATCATACAAGCCCATTTTTCTTCACTTTTTTCTATTTTCTTCTTTTTGTCTATCATTAAAGAAGTTTCTCTCTTCTTTAGGTTTTTTTGAATAATTTCTTCAGAGAGTTCTGACTTATTTTCATCAATATCCAATTTTGTAATATGAATAATAAACTGAAAAATACAAAATAGTTAATTCTGTGGTTATAATATATTTCCAATGCAAGATAAGACAAGATAGCTAAGCCCTGTTAACTATTAACTTAAACCACTAATTGACTATACTACTATACTATACTTTATACTAATACTATTTACTAGTATACACAAAAATAATTGATGCAATAAAACAAATTGAAAATTAACTAATAATAAATTATATTTGATTGAATTTTTAAAACACTGACGAATCAATTCATTGAATAATAACGCGGAACCCCTAAAGTTATAACTATTACCCAGCCTGCAGCCGGGGCAATAAGCGGTAAAAGTGCTGTTGTCCCGTCGGTTTTGCCAAAACGATTTATTCCTCTATTAATTAATAAAGATGTATATATTTTCTAAAGGTTTTAAACATATGTTTTGATTTTTTTTTATAGATGTACATATATTCTAATGATTTTGTAATTTACTTTGATTTTTTTCAGTAGGTATTTTCTAAAGGTTTTTGGCAAATGTTTTGATTTTTAAATAGATGTACATATATTCTAAAGATTTTTCAATTTGCTTTGATTTTTTCAAGTAGACATACGGGACTGCCGCCGGCACAGTAGCAATTTTACCGATTGCAACCTGGACGAACCGTCGAGGCAATAGCTGGGACCGAACGTAATCACCAGATATCGTTCCCGATGTTTTTTTAAACATGTTGAAAAAGCCCCTTCAACCTGCTGGGGACCCACTTAAAAAAATAGAATATTTCACAATGTTGAATTTGCCAGTTATTTGCGATAGAAATAATATGTGATGAAAGTGAATATTTATTTTCTATTGAGATAAATAAATCATATAATTTGTTTTTTAAATTATTTGTATTGCTGCCGCGCACTGTAAATAGCCTTTTGTGCTATAATATAGTGCGCTCACTGTTAATAACGAATGCCTATTAGCAGTGCTTAACCGCTCACTGTCAATAGCCAATCGCGTTATTTTACAGTGCGCGCACTGTCAATAGATTCTACGTTTTTTAAATCACAGCTATTTATAACAATAAAACTTAAACAAAAATTACTCTATTGAACAACTGACCTTATAAAGTTTTCGAAACTTCAGCATTAAAACAAATCTACTTCGTTTAACAACCGAGAAAAACGCTATAATATGGCGAAATGCGCGGCCAAATGAATAGCCGAAAAGCATTATCGTTAAGGATTTCGGTTGCTTATTTCAAAAAATTGCTGTTTCAAACAGTAATTTGATTAATTAATCGATTAGGTTTTATAAATTTATTAACATTAAAAAGAATAATTTATTTTACATTTACTATATCAAGTAAATATACAACTTGTAATAAAAAGAGTTTTAAAATCCACTGAATTGTTTACGAAGCCTAAAATCCAATGGTTCCTAAAATCCGATTTCGGTTCCTTAAATCCACTAAAACGGTGCAACAAGTCCATATAAATATAAACAAAAAATTTACAGAACTGGACTTCTTGAACCGCTACGGTTCGTAAAGTCCATTTTCGCGGTTTGGCAAATCCACTTTTATTATTATTATTATTATTATTATTATTATTATTATTATTATTATTATTATTATTATTATTATTATTATTATTATTATTATTATTATTATTATTATTATTATTATTATTATTATTATTATTATTATTATTATTATTATTATTATTATTATTATTATTATTATGTTATTGACTGGTTATAAAAAAATTGCTTCCCTCTATCGATTGTAATGAAAACTTTGCTCCATCGAAAACGACTCCAATTCATTGCGACACCGCAGACTGATATCACGGTTCTGTATAAGTATAACACCGAGATCAGGAAGTCGTCGTATAGACATTAGCGGTGCCACAGTCTGTGATACGTGTATCCGGGTGGTGCTGCTTAATGCTGATCACCAACTGCATTCGCCGGGCAGGTTGCTTCGTGTGGTGGGGTAGCTCTAGTTGCTTCTGAGCAGCGGGATTTTACCCCTCACGACCCATGAGGCTGTTGGCCGCGAAAGTAGGCGATTTCGTCGCGCACGGGGTCGATTCGTCGCAAGGTTGGCGTTTTCGTCGCGACTTCGCGATGAAAATGCTTACGCGGCGAAATGACTTTCGCGACCACATGGCTGGTATTCAATCCAAACACTGTTCCTTGTCTTTTTTCACTACCAGCTGCTCGCACATTTTACATATGAAAACGATATCAATTTCTCCTGTTTAAGAAAAAACATTTTTATAAACAATTGTCTTCAGTTGCAATAAAACGACTATTTACTAACCCTTTGCAGTTTTTTGATATTGTGACAAAGTAACTGTTTTGTCACACTTCAGGTGCGTCCTCCGTTTACACATGTTGCAAGACAATGCCCGAGCATTTTTGGCAACAGTTTTGTTACAACAAACACAGATGCTTTTCATTTTTCGCTGCTAACAATCAACAACTCCGTCGAAAACTATCACAAATTAAATTACTACTAGATACAACTATCACCATTAGTCAACTTGCTTAGATAAAACATATAGATAATTAAGTAAAAATAATAATTTAAATATTTTTTTAATAATTAAAATTAATAATAAAAATAAATTACTATTATTTTAGAAAATAAAAAACCTAATTACGGAAATTTTTTGTCATATTCTTTAATTAAACTTTTCTAACGTAAATAGATATTTTATAATACGTTGATATTTCTATAATGTCAAATCTTTGATAAAATATAGTATTTTTAATGAGTTCTTATTCAAATAATCACTATCTAATGCAAGCGCCACCAAGCGACATTTTTACAGTCGCTTGAACGATTAAAAAGCACCTTTAAGTCATATCAGTTCGTAAGTTAAATACAGAGACAGGACTCGGACGCGCTAACACCGACTCGGACGCGTTAACACCGACTCGGAGGCGTTAACACCGAACGGACCGCGTTAACACCGAATTTTTGGCGATGACACCGAAGTGTCGGTGTCATCGCAAAATTCGGTGTTACTGACATTCCCCGATTATTTAGCATTTTAAACATTTATTTACGCATGAATTTGTTTAGAAACATTTCATTTTGAAAGTGGTCCTGGCTTGATTTTTCATAGGCTTTTTAACTTTTGACTTTGGTTCCGACGAAGGGGGGCAAAGTCTATTGACAAAATGTGAGGGGAGGCCATGGCCGGACTGGCTCCCTCGATCCGCCGGTGCCTGCAGACCCCCACTATTTATTTGTTTTAATTTGCTTATTGATTGTTCAGCTTCTGCAACAGTCACAGGTATCGTATAAGAAATGTGAAACCATAGCCCTTATCTGGTCAATGGTCCGGGCCTCCTTTAAACTGCTCCGGGCCGGGCCCTGTGCAATTTCACAACCCACCCCTCCCTCTCGGCGCCCCTGGGGATAGATGAACAGACTCATTGGAATTCTGTATAATCAATTACATTTTTCAAAAATAATGAGAATTCCAATCTAATAACGTAATATAGTAGATAATAGTACTAAAACGTGATCCTTGAATAGTGCAACCAGTGCAACAACTTCACTGTTTCCTTTCAAAGGAGTTTGTCCAATTTCCATAGAGCATGTCAATAAGAAATTAATTTAATTAAATTATTTTAATGTAAATGGGCACATAATTGTTTTTAAATTGGGACACATTTATTCTGCTACTTAGATAAACATCTGTTTTTTCAACAGCTGTTCTCTTCTATGGTCACTGTAATGTTGTCTAGCGATAATATAAAATCGAAGTAAAGTCTTTGTTACAGCTGTTCATTGCTTAAAATTTAAAAGACAATTGAGTTAAAAGTTTGCCAGTGTATTAAGTGTTTTGATTGTAGTTAGTCCTGATAGAGTTGTTTGTCGCAGGTGTAAGAAACACAGTGTTGCGTTTCTTGAGATCTATTTATTTTTCTTTTTCATTATTAGTTTTATTTTATAGCATTCATTAGCCATTAGCCGATTAGCCAATTCAGTATTTATTTACTATGGATAATCCTATACCGGTGGTAAATGAAGAAATTGCCAGCAGGACAGAAGGTATGATGATGTCAAAATATAGGTAATCTTTCCCACGGACGGCCCGTGTGGCGGATTAATACATAATTCTCGGCTATAATTAACTATAAACACGACGAAAAGTAAACACTAGTTTAAAAATTATGATAATTAGTATAAATAATTTATTTAAAATGGGAAAATGTTATATAAAGTTATTTTAATTAAATAAATAATGTAATTATAATTTAAAAAATTTTACATATAAAAAATTTGAGTTTTAAGGAAAAGTGTAAACGAAGGAATCGCGTAGCGTGTTATATAACATTATAACTATTACCACGGCGGTAGGCGCCGTATGCGATCTTTTTATTAATTTTATTTTTTACACTATATAGTATATTCAAACTCAGAATTTGTACCATTATTTAAAATATTAGTAAAATTAAAAAAAAAATTATATTGAAACTTTTTATGCGACTACCTAGGATAGGATAGGGTTATGGGTAGGGATAGGGTTATGGGTAGGGATAGGGTTAGGAGTAGGGTAAGGGGTAGGGTAGGGTTAAGGGTAGGGTAGGGTAAGGTTAGGGGTAAAGTTAGGAGTAGGGGTAGGGTAGGGTTAAGGGTAGGGTAGGGTAAGGTTAGGGGTAAAGTTAGGAGTAGGGGTAGAGTTTCATTTTAATACGGGATTGCAATTTTACAGATTGCAATCACGGCGAACCGCCTGGGCAATAGCAGCTTATATAGTGATTAGCGGGGTTTACTTCGTTGTTTCTCTCGCTTTTTCTTTATCGTTTTACATAGAAAAAGTTTTAAAATTTAAATTAAAATTTAATTTTTTTTATTACTGAGTTTGTTTTTTAAATAAAATTTTTTAATAAAGTAATTTTTTTTTATTCATTTCATTCATACGATCATCGTACCTCACCACTCACAACTACGATGTAAATAGTGCTTGGAAAAGTACTACTTACCGTTTTCAAAGTCTCTCAAATTACGATAAATGTTTTTTTTTAAAATTAAATTTGGTATTAAATTTGTTTATTTAGGTTATTGTAACAAAATAAAAATAATACGACTATTTTTTCGGCACGGGCCGTCCGTAGGAAAGATTACCAAAATATAATTATTTTTTTCAAACGTTAATACGGTAAACATGGAGAATAGCGGCAGGAATTATTTTCAGTGTTTTTAATTATTTTTCTATTATGAAATTATTATAATTAGAAAGAAAAATAAATTACAAATTGACTGATGTGACTGATCTGATCCTATTAATTTCTTATAATTATAATTAAAAAAGAAGTTAACGCCAGAAAAGCATCAGGTAGTAGAAAAAAATTATTCTCATAAACGACTTAAACAAGAAACAAACTAAAAGTGAAGTGAAGTGAAATAGAATGTAAAAGAAATTATTTGTGCGAGTTTTTATAAAATATTTTTAAAGAAATAAATTACTTATTTAAGTGAATTTGAGTTACATAGTCTCAAACCAGGTGGCAAATTCTTTGCTGAAACTCTGTGTTTCTTTTAATTGAAAACTATCCAGTTTTATCTTTTTCTGAAAAACTGCTCGGACTTAAATAAACTGTCATTTTTTCTGTAAATAATGTTAATCTGACTGGGTGATTAATATTTTATCTTGTGATTGTTACGTTTTCTTTTGCAAATAACTTTATTTTTGACTACGCTATAAGCAGTTTCTGTTTGACTGCACTATTCGTAGTTTTTGTTGTGGTTCTCTTGCGCATTTCTTGAGTTTTCCAAGAGAATTTTATTATCAAAAATTAATAAATTGCTTGGATCATTAAATTGGAGTTATTATTGTGATTACAAATATATAATTATAAGGGAAAAATAATTAAAAACACCAAAAATAATTTCTGCCGATATTCTCCATGTTAACCGTTAATAGTATTAACTGAATAGTTAATAAATGTAGTGCTTTTAGACTTTATTTATGTAATTAGAAAGACAACAGCCTAATCCATATATATATATATATATATATATATATATATATATATATATATATATATATATATATATATATATATATATATATATATATATATATATATATATACATAATACATATATATATATATATATATATATATATATATATATATATATATATATATATATGTGTGTGTGTGTGTGTGTGTGTGTGTGTGTGTGTGTGTGTGTGTGTGCGTGCGTGCGTGCGTGCGTGTGTGTGTGTACTTTCATAATAGAACATGGTTATTTAAACTGATTTTATTGTACTGTAATATTACGTAACATTAGAATTCGGCCTTGTATCAAAATCAGAGTTCGGCAATTCGGCCTTTTATCAAAATCAGCGTTTGGCAATTCAGCCCAAAAGGCCAAATTGGGGCATTCGGCCCAAAAGGCCAAATTGGGGCATTCGGCCCAAAAGGCCAAATTGGGGCATTCGGCCCAAAAGGCCAAATTGGGGCATTTGGCCCAAAAGGCAAAATTGGGGTATTCGGCAAATCGGGGAGACACCTCCGAAACAGTGCTCTGGCTGCCGTTCAATCTACATACATCATTTCCAATGTCTGTATGTGTGTATGTTAGCTGAGTTGGTAGCGTTAGCCTTGAATGTGAGAGCTTCACGGTTCGACTCCCACTCAATGCCTAGTAGCCCATGTCAACGGAAAACTTAGTGGGTAAAATTGTTCTCTCCATGGGGCATGTGAAAGAACAGCGCCTTTGAAAAACCCGGAAAAGCTGCTATATAAATTTTCAAACATTTACAAAAAACATTTTTATGTTTGGCCCAAAAGGCCAAATTGGGGCATTCGGCAATTCGGCCTTCGGCAAATCGGGGCGACACCTCCCAAACAGTGCTCTGGCTGCCATTCAATCTACATATATAATTTCCAATGTCTGTATGTATGTATGTATGTATGCATGCAGTAGCGGATTTCAAAATTTACTTTTTTCGAGATACTAAATTTTTTTATAACAATAATAATACCAGAAAACTAGGAATAAGTGAGAAAAAGTTTAAGTTGAGCAAATTTAGAAGAAAAATTGGCATCTTTTTAGAGAGATTACAAAATTTTTAGCATCCGGCTTATGTTTTCCAATGGGGTTTGTGCAGGCCCGCAACTACGGGGGGCGAGGGGGGGCAAATTGCCCCCCCTATAAGATATTTCGCCCCCCTGGAAAATTTTAAGATAAGTAGTTTTTTGAAATTTATAAACCTGTTAACCGTTACACAAGTAAATAGCTGGATATAACAGCGTATTTCGCCCCCCCAATTCTAAGATATGTACTTACTTTTTCGAACTTTATAAACCTGTTAACCGTTATAAAAGTTCATAACTGGATTAGGCAGCGGATTTCGCCCCCCCCCAAATTCAAGATATGTACCTATTTTTTCGAACCTGTATACAAGTTCATAGCTCGATAATAAGGAAGCGGATTTCGCTCCCCCTGAAAAATTCTAAGACATGTACTTTTTTGATCTTTATAAACCTGTTATGTAGCTGGATAAAACAGCGTATTTTGCCCCCCCCATTCTAAGATATGTACCTACTTTTTCGAACTTTATAAACCTGTAAACTGTTATAAAAGTTCATAACTGGATAAGGCAGCGGATTTCGCCCCCCCCCCCCTCCCAAATTCTATGATATGTACCTACTTTTTCAAACCTTTTAACCATTATACAAGTTCATAACTGGATAAGGCAGCAGATTTCGCCCCCCCCAAATTCTAAGATACGTACCTATTTTTTCGAACCTGTGTACAAGTTCATAGCTCGATAAGGCAGGAATTTTGCCCCCCTCTGAAAAATTCTAAGACATGTACTTTTTTAAACTTTATAAACCTGTTATGTAGTGTTTAGCTAGATAAGGCAGCGTATTTCGCCCTTCCCCCTTACTGAAAAATTCTAAGTTATGTACCTTTTTGAACTTTATAAGCCTGTAAACCGTTATTCTGGTACATAGCTGGCTAAAGCATCGTATTCAGGAATACTCACAAAATTGGGAATGTTGGGTATCTATCAACACATCTGCAATATAGTGTATTGTATACGGTTAACTTATTAACGCATCACTGCAAACATTTCAGCAAAACCTTGGGATGCAACTTTTTCTCCCGGCCCACTTATATTTGAAAAAAAATCTAAAACTTTTTAAAGCCTTTCTTTAATTTTTCCTAAAAAAAACTGATGACCGGGGGGTTTAGTCGGAGCTGCTTTTTCAAAATATTTTCAAAGCCACTTTTTTATTTTTTCTGTATAAAAACTGATAGCTGATGACCGGGAGAGGGGGCTATCCGGAAGTAGTTTATCCATACATGTTAAACCACTTCAGAGGGGCCAACTAGTTGGCCTATCCAACCTCAAAAACCTAAAATATCAAAATAGAAGCTTGAAGTGTACCTATATAAAATTACAGATTGTGTTTAAATTAAAAAACAAAACAGAAAATTAATTCTGTAATGCAAAGATTTACGATAAATATTGATTATTTTTATTTATTGCACTTTTTGTCATTTTATTTTTATAAACTATTCCAGCAAATCCAAAATGAAGTCATAAAAATAATAAACAATATGGGTGTTGCTGACGCACCTTGGTTTTACATATAATATTTACATTGTCTTTTTAACTCCCGATATAATTTTAGTGGTTTTTTGGCCATTTTCATTTTTCGCCCCCCTTTAGAGATAGCTCGCCCCCCAGAGCATGACGTCTAGTTGCGGGGCTGGGTTTGTGGATCTAAGATCAAAATTTTGCTCTTCCCAACGTCTTTGCCCCACTGCTGTTTTTGGCCCCTCCCGCCATTAGCTTGCCCCCGTCTAGGGTTGTTACAGTTACTGAATCTAAAACTGAAACATTCAGTTAACTGAATCTTTTTAGATTCAGTAACTTCAACTGAAACTGAAACTGAATCTTTTTTAAAACTGTAACTGAAACTGAATCTATTGAGAAAACTGAATATAACTGAATCTTTTAGAGAATATTTTTTATCATTTTATTATATTATTTTTATGTTTGCGGTTAAATGTTTTGATTCTATGGCACGGACGATAACTCGGTCGAAGTTAGGAATAGTTCTTTCTTTTTTTTCGTGTTAGTGTTCTGTTGCTTGCGTTGTTTTTCGAAGATTTTCAAGTTTTTAGAATTACCAGAATGGAAGATACTTGTGTTAGTAATAACATTGTTATGGACAAATCTACCGAGGAAGAAGTATCGTTTATTCAACAAAATGAGTCGGAATCTGCTTTAGGACCTTCAACGAAAAAAGCTAGATTCAACAAAACAAGACCTATACTAACCCGGTACATAAAAGGTTTACAGGAGTTGGAGCCGATATTAAGTGCAATATTTGTTCTGTAATTTTGAAGGGTAAAAATGTCAAAAATGTAGAGTCTCACTTGAGGAAGCATGGAACAGAATACGCAGAGTATTTAGAGGAAAAAAATAGCTATGATATCAAAAACACAAAGTAAGTCTATTAAACAACCCTTTGCATATTTGAAAAACCAGGCAACAATTGAAAACTGTTTTGTTGTTAAAGAACGCAAAAATGACATTAAAAAAGGCTCCAATGCCTATAATAAGGCTGTCCATGCTATCGCTTCAGCATTTGCTGCAAACAGTTCGCCATTTCTTTTGATCGAAGACCTTCTATTAAAAATATGTTTGCAGTTGTGTCGGAAGGTCGTTTACTAACCTTGCCGAACCAACACGATATATCCACAAAAGTGTCTGAATTAGTAAAAGAATTAAAAAGATCTGTTGAATTATCATTGAATTCAGCGAAGTATGTGTCAATCACAACAGATGGTCTCGGCCATGTTATTCATCGGTAAGGATGGGAAATACTTGCCATTATTTTGATCGAAACATCAATAAAATAAAAAGAGCTCTTCTGAGTTGTAGAACAATTACGCAACCCCATACAGGCTTTTCTCTTAGCAGATGTTGGCATAATTTGGGTGACGACAAGCTGGGAGCTGAAGTCTTTTATAAATTCAAGAAGGAATTTTTAAGCTAAATACATTTTTTAAACATGTCTGTGTTGCAAAATGTTTTTTATAGTAAATTTCTTCTTGGTAGTTTACCTAAAAAAATTGAAAAAAAAAAAACTGAATCTAACTGTAACTGAAACTGAAACTGAATCTTTAAAGATTCAGTTTACTGAAACTGAAACTGAATCTTTGTAAAGTTTCATTTACTTTAACTGAAACTGAAACTGAATCTTTTTTCAAAACTGTAACAGCCCTACCCCCGTCAAAGAAGTCTAGATCCGCCACTGTATGTATGTTTGTTAATAAATGTAAATGTGTGAAACGATTTTACCCGCTAAGTTTTCGGTTGACATGGGCAACTAGGCCGTGAGTGTGAGTCGAACCGTTAAGCTTTCACATTCAAGGCTAACACTCTACCAGCTCAGCTAACCTAGCATATGCATCTGTGTTAGCCATTTTGCATAACGAGGCGGCCGCAGTGGATAAAATGAGTGCTACTGGCATGTAATAAAAAAATAATAACTGTAATAAAAGTTATTACACAATTGTACACTATCAGTGATAAAAATCCAAAACGTTTTTACTTAAGCTTATCATGCAAGAGGTTATCCGATTACATTAAACATTTTGCTGGATTTATTGTTCAAAAGAAAACACTGCTATTTATTAATGCTGTGTTATGAAGGCATCACATAAAATGTAGTGATTTTATTTATTTATTTTATTTATTTGAAAAGAATCTTTTAAGTGGCACCACGGTCAGGTGAACTTCGGAGCCACTGAATATTAATGTCATCTAAAAGATATGGTAAAGAGAAGTGTTTTCAGCCTTCCACGGAATTCTGTTTCTGATGCTGTAAGTCTGAGTGATGTCGGAAGGTCGTTCCAGGTCCTGGGACCAATGACTCCAAAGCAATGGTGAGGACGATAAGCAGACCGGAGGGGAGGGAACAGATTGTTCGAGTGAAGATGTTTGAGGACGCGTGGGAGCACGAGCCTCTCAAACAATTTTGAGACAACGGAGAGATTGGATATTGGACGGTACGATGAGGTCACATTGCGATCGAGTCCAGGCTTTTTCATGAGCGGGGTGATGTACGATGTCTTAAATTGGTTGGGAAAAATTCCCTTTGTGAAAGAGAGGTTGAACAGTCTGGAGAGATAATGAGCAAGCACGGTGGAAAGCTCCTTGAGAAGATGTGTTGGAACAGGATCCAGGAAACACTGTCGATCAGGCAAACGATGAATGAGCAGTATGAGCACTCGTTGGCTCGAATTGACTCCGGTGCCAGCCGACTGAGAGAAGTAGGTAGGGGGTCGACGCATGGAGTCGCCGCACGAACGCCTGCAACCTTGTCTTTGAAGAACCTAAGAAATTCGTTGGCTGTGATGGCATCGCTAGCAGGCACTTTGCCACGGGCCATCACACTGTTGAGCGCGCGCCATAAGTTACGGCCGGATGAGCAGTTGTTGGCAAGCTTTGAAATTTTCGATGTCCAGAAGTAGCGACGTTTGTTTCTTAAATTTTAATTTGCTTGAACCAGTTTTGATCCAAAGCATTGAACATTTTTTTTATATTGCTTAGCAGGTAGAATGACGACGTTTATGTTTGTAGCTATAGAATCATAATAAATATAAATTGGCGGCAAGATTACTGTTTAGTCTCACACCTGCAAATTTTAATAAATGATTGATGTTGACTGTTGATGGCTTATTATGATTTGATAAAAATATTTAAATAGCTATACTACAACAAGAGACCAGTGGTAACAGCAGCAAAAAGTCTCTTTTCATTTTATTTCTGGTTTTCATGTTGGCACTTGTGGCAATGTTTCTTGTCTACCAGACGTTGCCAAATTTTGATGAGTGAGTTATTTTTTATTAAACATTTTATAACATTTGTTCTGGTTGGTTATTAGTTATTTATCACCAATTACAGTTTATTAAAATAATTCATTTTTTGGAGTTTTAATTCAACACTTTTCAAGGGATGAAAGAAAAGCTCTAAAACTACCTCGGGAAATTGAAGATGCCAAATCATTGGGACGTGTGTTATCCAAATACAAAGAGACCCATTTTGTTTCGGTCATTATAGGCTTTTTCTTCACATACATATTGTATCCTTTATTACTGAAAATATATAAAAATCAGCATACATAATTTCGTATGTATGTATGTATGTACGTATGTATGTATCTATGTATGTATGTATGTATGTATATTAGCAATTTCGCAGTCAGTGAAGTCAGCTGTTGATAAAATGGGTGTGAGTTCTAAAGATGAAAAATGTTTTGCTTTTTACAAGAGTTTTTATTGGCCAATTACATTACATCAAAACATTATGCTAGATTTATTTCTGAATCAAAAGCATTGCAAAACATTGAAGCTGTCATAATAATGCATGGCATGAAATGTAGTGATTTTAATTTGCCTGAAACAGGTTCAACCCAAAGCATTAATCTTTTTTTTATTGCTGAACAGGTTGAGCAAGCAAATTGTCTAATTACTCTTTTTATTTATTTACAGCTATTGAGATCCTGACTTGATTTATTTTCCTATATAAATAGTAAAGAAGGAACAACATTTTTATTTAATATCTGACAGCTCGATAAAAAGCTTAAAAATCTATAATTTTTTAATTGTCTCTATTGTGGTGGTCAACAAGGTCAGCTGTTGATAAAATTAGTTTGTGCAGGTGTGTATTAAAAGTTATTACACATTTCTAAGCTGTCAGTCTTTAAAATAAAAAAAAGTGGCGCTTCTGTCGCAAAAGGATATATGAAGATAATTTTAAAAAAATCCATAATTTTTGACTGGCTATCTCTAGTTTCTTCAGATTGGAGTGTAATTTGTATTGATTAATTTATAAGTTGATCAGTTGATTTGATCTGGAATTTAAAGTTGATAATTTTGTGGTTTTTAATGATTCAATTGAATATTTACATTTTGCTCATCCAATTGTGTTTAAATTTTTTTCTATTTGAAATAATTTAATAAAAATAATATTTTTATTATGACAATTTTTCTTTCCTTAACCGTAATTTATAATCCTCATATTTATGTGCCCAGTCTTCAATCATTTGCCATTCCTGGGTCAATATTTCTCAGTATCTTATCAGGATTTCTTTTCCCATTTTATCTGGCCATCTTCCTTGTCTGTCTGGTTGGTGCTTATATAATAATTATTCATTTATCTTATTAGATATCATTAGTATATACAGAGCATAAATAGCTTGGCTGCTTTTGTGCACTGGTGGCAGAGTGGTAGAGCGTTCGCCTGTCAATCGTTAGGTCGGCAGTTTGAATCTCATCGGCGTCACCAGCGTAAGTCCCTTAAGCAAGGAATTCACTCGCATTGCTAAAGGGGTATGCACCTATAAATGGCTGCCTTTGCAAGGACTCTTTCTCGCCTTTGTGCAAGACTTGTCTTGGAAAAGGCATTTGCCAAATCTTAGTAAATTTGTGCTCCAGCTCATTAATGAATTTCATTTATAAAGTTATATCAAATTAAATTAAATTATTTAAGTACTTTGTTATTTTGAACGGGAAAGCTAGCGGGAACGGAAAAGCGACAGAGTGAAAGAGCGACCGGGAACGGGAGTCAAGCGGGAAAGGGACCGTGAGCAGGAAAGTGACCGGGAACGGGAGAGCGAGCGGGAACGGGAAAGGGAGCGGGAGAGCAAGCGGGGAAGGAAACAGGAGAAAGAGAGAAAAACTATGGAAAAACCTCTAAAAACCCCAGGCAATGCCGAGTACCTCGCTAGTAATATATATTAATAATAACATATCGAAAATAAGAAGTAATAAAATTTCTACACTTTTAGAATTTTCTTAACCTGCATGTGTACAATGTGTGTTCCACTTGCATAGAGGAGCATTTTATCATTCTTCAATTATTTGGTAATTTCATTTAGATAAAAGTTTTTGGAGTGGCATATTGCTTAATGCATTCTCAAAATTACTCTTAGAGCAATGTTCAGATGAGTTCTTGCAAAAAAATAGCTTGAACCTTCAGGAAATCCATATTGTTTCTTAAAATAAAACTTGTCTGAAATTAATTTGATAATTTGCTTTTTATTTTTTGTAGGCTTCAGCTACAGGAGCTTCTTTCTGCTATCTGCTGTCACACTTTTGTGGAAAGAGTTTTGTATGGAAGCACATTCCTCAGAGGGCTCTAGAATGGTCTGACAGGGTGGGTGCTTCATTATTGTTTGCTTTATTATTTTTCTTCCATAAGTCAAGTAACTGTTGTTGATTTGTTTGACATTAAATATCTTCATAGTGAAGTATAACAATTGTTGTTTATTTGTTTTTATTTGTTAATTTAAGCTTGTTTTATAGTTTTAGTTTTGTTGATGCATGAATCAAATTATTAATTTTGTTGCTTGTTTCTTATTTCAGGTTCATAGGCACAGTGACAGCCTGCTTAATTACATGATTTTCTTGAGAATCACCCCACTTCTGCCTAATTGGTTCATAAACATTGTCTCGCCGATTATCAACGTACCTCTTCCTACTTTCTTTTTCGGAACTTTCTTAGGTAAGTTGCAATTTTGCTAAACAATAGAATGTTTGGTTATGTATTTTTTTTATTGCATTGAATGACTGATTAATCTTAAAACAGACTTAAATTAAACATTTTCTATTTCAAAAATCACTTTTTGTGGCCTAATATATCGGTTGATTTTGAAGCTTTGAATTGATATGAGGAAAGGTCAGAAATTTTCCACATTCTGATTTTTTGGCCATTTCATGTTTGATTTCAAAAAAAGGATTTTTTTTTTTAATAGTTTATTGTCCTGATTATATCAAAACTTTTTTGGATATTCCATGTTTGACTTCAACAAAAGGTTTTTTTTTAAATAGTTTAGAGTCCTTTACACCAGGTGTTTTAAGACTGATATAGCAGTATGTAGGAAATACCTAAGTACTTCCTGTCATGCATCATAATTTGATCCTTTTAACGATTCCATCCTCCTTTATCCAGGCTTGGGACTGGCTTGCAAAAGAGAGGTGGAATTGTTTAACACAAGAGCACTTGTGCACTTCTATGTTTTTTATGGTCAGAGAATGTACAGAGAATGTACATGGTGTTATTATTTGTTGAAGCTGTACTTATTGAAAAAAACTTTACTGTATGAATGGGCAGTTTTGAGGAAGGTTGAACAAGTGTCAGCAATGAATATGATAGGGTTGAGCCCAAATGTCTATTAAATGACTGATGATATGATGGTTGGTTATGTGACAAATCATATAAAAATCTAACTATTTTTTTATGTAATCATCCACAATGGCCATAGGTTTCATAGAATTTGTTTTAGATGGATATTTAGCTTCTCATGAACAACTTAAAAACATAGTAAATTCAGAATTCTTAGCTGATATTTTTTAGCGAGTAAGCATGAAACCCTGTTGGTTAATAGACAAAGTGTATTTAAAAAAAGAGTTAATGTGACAAACAATGTTTTTTCCAAAAATTAAAAAATAAAATCTACGACTGAAATATGTAAAAATTTGTTTTGTCCTGGTTTTTGTATTAAATGTATTTGTGGGTCTTTATTGTCATTTGATTATTGCTTGAGTTGTTTTGATTGGTTCTCTTATCCAGGTGTAGCTCCACCCTCTTTTGTGGCCATCCAGGCTGGTACAACTCTCCACACAATGACGTCGTCCAATGAAACTCTTTCGGTCACTTCTATAGTTGTGCTAACTGTTTTGGCATTACTTTCGGTTCTACCTGTTGTGTTTAAGAACAAACTCAAGCAGAAGTTTGATTAGGTTGTATTGTTAGGTAATTGTGTGATATGGTATTTCTGTTAGGTATTGCTGGACTTATTTATGTTTTTGATGACTTGGTCTCACTGATGTAGATTTGTATATTTTTTTATTAAAACATTTATGTAAAGCAATCAGCTTGTAGGTTCAATAAATTTATGTTATTTTTAAATAAACAACTGCTTAAATGTCGACAATGCTGGTTAAAGTTTCAAAATTGGTAAACTTTATTTAAGTTTTGATGGGTTGTGGTAATTTTTGTAGTTGGTTTACTATGTGTGTTAATCCTCTCATTAGGTATTACACTTTTTTGATAAACAGGGATGTCTGTCATAGCTTTTTTATATATCTCTGAAAATTCTTGTATAAACCAATAATTCTAATTGTTATTGCATTCTTTGATATATTAGGCATAGATTTGATTTTTGATAGTCTGAAAAGATTGTTTGCCCAGAAATCCTTAACAGATTAGAACTGGTATTATCTCCCTCTTCTTACCATTTTCTTCATAATAAATCATTTTTTAAAGCCTTTGTAATGACTTCAATTATGTGTGTCTTGAGAGGGCTTATTAAATATACTTTCCATCCTCCAATCAAGCTGAACCTTGGAACATAGACTCTATCACGAAAACAATGCATTCTGCTAACTTTTAGCAATCTTCCCAACCTCCCAAATCGTTTGCATTTTGAGAGGCATCCTTAGATCCCTCAAATCGATTTTGTGGACAGCACATTTGGGGAAAGCTAATTAATTAAGGATGCATGTTAAAAGCTGTGTTTTTATTGTTCACTTGTTGTATTTCTGTTGTGAATTAAGTTTTTGTTTTTATGCTAATAGACCCCTGTATTTCTATTTTCTATACTATCAAATACAACATCTTCTAATTTAAACTTGTTGTATGGAAGGATCTTTGTTTTTTTCTTTGATAGATATCTCTTCTAAAAATGGCCATTACTTTAGGCTGTTCGTTTTCACTTACATGAATAATGATTTTTTTTCCAAAATTTAATCAAGAGTATTAATTTAATAATTTTATGGAATTTATAAATTTTTACTGATTTCACAAATTATCAGCAAGAAAAAAGGCAACTATTTTCAGTGTGCAGATTAAGATTTTATGGAAATCACAAACAATCAATGAAACATTGCAAATTAATCAGTTTTTAAGCCTAGCCCTAAATTATGTTTAAAGTAAAATGGGGTATCATTGTCATGTCTTTAGAAAATATAATTTTTTTTCACTTAAGCAAATTAAATTTGACTTGTATTGTTTCCTAAAATTTCTACAATATACTGACCCAGAATTTAGTTATCTATCAATTGTTATTGATAAATAAATAATTCTGTCGATGGTGTGTGAAAAAATAGTTTTATAAAAACATTGCAAAATAGCCCTAGAAACATTAAAAAATTATTTAAAGAATATTAATTAAATTCAGGTCTGATTTTGTTTACGTGAGGATAAATAACGGAACCGAAATGTTTTTTTTAAATCTCTTGTATTTTGAATCTGTTTATTAGAATATAGATATAACATTATTTTTAATTAAAAAGTAAGAATAACTTTGTTATAGACATTTTAAAATATAATGGAATCCATTGTCCTGAGATTCGAGTTTCAGCTCAATTGGATGATGGGGAAGTTTGTTAATTTGTATGTTTAGTAAAAATCTTGTAATCGATTTTCGTACCACTTCCCATTGATCTTTTAACTTCAAATCTCGCACATAAACATACTCTTGAAGACAATACACGAATTTAGGGGCGTCATTTGGGGTGAGGGTCAGAGGCCCCCAAAGATTTTCAAAAATTCTTGTAATAGATTTTTCGACCACTTCCCATTGATGTTTTGACATAAAGTTTTGCACATAAACGTACTTTTGAATAAAATACACGAATCCAGGGGCGTCATTTGGAGGAAAGTGGCTTTCTAAGGAACTTTCCAAACATATTATTTTGGAAAAATAAAAATGGAAGATGTTTTAGAAAAATGGCTCAAATATTTTGAAAATAAATATAGAGGAAGTTTAAGAAATTTTTTTAGAAAAAGTACTTACAACTACGCCCCTTTCCCCGCTTATCTTAAGAGCATGGTTTATAATAGATTGTTTGTGGCCAGGCAACTCAGCCATAGGCCATTATTTCAGGCCTGGTCTGGCCCGTTTTTATACAGGCCTAAAATCCCTACTTGGCACAAAAACTTTGGCCTTACTTCAAGCCCGGCCTGGCTTCTTTTGAAAACCCGGCCCTTGCAGTACTCAAGTATGGACCCGATATTTTGCACTGGTGGAGTCGGAAGAGGTTCATGGTGTAAGTCATGAGGGGGTGGCACCATGAGTTACCACACTGGCTTTAGTGACGCCAGTGATTTGATGAAAATCAAGCAAAATCTAATTAGTCAATGATAAATTAAGAGGGCACCATAACTTGTAATGAATAATCATGATGATGATAATAATTATAATTATGCAAATGAGTCTTTTGGTATTAAAAATGAAAGCTGGACAGAGCAAATGGACCACAAAAGTCTGACGTCACACGAGCTTGACTGGAGTCAAACAAATAATTGAGATCTATAGCCGTACACCTGAATTTTCTTATTCGATATATTTAAACGTCTTAATAACTAGAAAGTGTTAAGAATATTGTTGTATAATAGTATCTTTTATTTATTGAGCCTAAAATAAAATTGTTAATATATTTTTAAAATGTTTCCCATTGCTTCATTAAGTTTATATCAACTTGAAAAAAAATTAGCAATAGCCTAATATAAATTTAATGACAAAGATAAAACCATTTAAAGCCGTATTGGCACTGTAAACAAGGTTTGTTTGTTTCCAGTGTGTATTTTGTGACGTCACGACTTTTGTGGTCCATAGGAATGGGACGGATCCGAAAATTTGAGATCCACGGATCCGATTCCGAATCTTGATGCTGGATCCGTACGGATCCGAATCCAAGTTGCAAGCATTTAAAATTAATTAAATTAGTATATTTTATAAAAGTTTTATAATCATACATATGTTTTTAAGTATTGACTAAAAATATTTATAAGATTCGTTACGTTAAGTTCGTAGAGAAAGAAAGTTACGCATCTATTTATTCATATAAATATGAGTACGAGCAGTCCACGAGTTTTAAAAAGGACATTAATTTTGGAACCGTTTAAACCGAATCTTCTCCGAATCCGGATTCGGAACCGTCGCATTCCTACTAGCAAACCAACTTTTTACTAGAAACGTTTTAAAAACGTGTTTATGCTTGCTTAATATGTTCTAAAATATGATAATATTTTATTGTTAACAATAGAAAGTATGAAAAAATGCTTGTGTGAATATCAACTATAAACACCCACGCTGATCAGCATTCAGTGTTGATACGTGAGGAAAAGTAAAAGCGGCAAAAAAATACGTTTATGAAAATTTAGTAAGCTGGGATATATTATAATCATCCATGTTATTGTTTAGTTAACTTAATTTTTCGAACTTGGAATAGAACCGAACGAGTTTAAAAACATTTAAATTTAAAAATAAACTTAATAAGAAATTGAAATAAGAAAAGAAGAAAGGTTTGTAGAAGCTATAATGAACTTCAGAATTGCCCAAGGCTATCTCATGAATAGTAAACAGTGACCAATTTTCTCAGTCACCACCGACGACGCAGCGCGAGGGCTACGCAGCTTGCGTTGCTTGCTTTTTGCTATTTATCACACACTCTGTGCTCGTGCGTCGTTGTGTGTACACCTGTGGGTTAGAGTACGTATTTAATTAGAAGGTTCAAGCCGAAACATTAGTAATGGATGGGGAAATAGGTGTTGTAATGCTTTCAAACATTAAAAAATATACCAGCATTATTGTTTGACCTGTCTTATTCACAAATTTAGTGGCAAAGTGAAAAAATATCAGCTCAACTCTGAAGTTTGGTTACACCATATGTCTGTAAATATAAAATTTTATGCACACGTGTGTGTGACTGTGAGTGTGTGCGTGTTCATAAGCGTGTGCGTGAGTAAACAAGTCGAACAAGGTGGGCCCACTATTTCAGCTTTTGAAACATATGGCAAGAAAACGTAAACGTTACCGGCTGTGGAAAGACTTTTAAAATCTGTAAAAATAGAGAATGCATGTGCTACAGAGTTTTAACATATATATATATATATATAGAATATATTTGAAATAAAGTAATTATAAACTAACTTTGCAGTTATAATGTTATTTTGTTTATAAATAGAGTCTAGACTTGCCTGGTAGTTCTTATGGTCTGAAGCAGGTGAGTGTCATATGTTATTGTAAATAGAAAAAGCTTGCAAGATAGCTTCTACTGAGACTATGAGACTAAACGAGTCAAAGCAATAACTAAATACTACTAAACCTAGTAATCGCCTACATATTGCGGTTTGTTATACAAATTAAATAATGTTTATAAGTGGCGTCCTAAATCGAGGGGCATAAAATATAAGCCACAATTCTCCATAGGAGACGTAGCAGAGATTTGTGGCGTTAAGGGGTGAAAATATAAAATCCCCCCTAATTAGGACTTCGTCATCCGTAACTATCCTTTATGAAAGTTTTATAAAATTATAGTAAAAGATGGAGATTTATGTAAAATATTGATGGCAATAGGGGGCAAAGTTAAAATGAAAAATTATCTGCTAATTGCCAACGGTGGAGTTGCCCCCTAATTAAAGTCCGTTTTAGTACCCCATTTGCAAGTTGTTTGCCCCTTTCCGTAAAATGTACGTATTTTACAGTATGTTTAGTTAAACCGAATTTATATGAAAAATGTTATATAGATCGGTTAAGGTTCGCTCCACATCTTAAACTGTTTCGTGATGCCGTTTAATCTAGATGCAGTTAAAATTCCTGCAAAATTGTATTGGTGGTTTAAGTAAAAAACTAAACTGATTTTTTATTCATTTTTAGCTAATAAACAAGTAAAAATAAAAAATAAATTAAAAAAAAGCTTTTATTTGCCTCTTTATCTGAGTTAACGAACTAAAATTTTTGAATGTAAAACAACCGTTACGCTCAATCTTGTACATTGTTTATTTTCTTCATATAAAATCAAAATTCATAAATTTAACTCGATGTATGGATTAGTTGTTATCTAACCCTAATTCTAACCCTAACGGACAACTTTGATTAATTTTAATTGATTTAAAGCCTAATTCATGTCGGAAACATTCGATTCATGTATTGTCATCCAGAATAAAGCTTTCCTGAAAGTTTTAGAGCTCTAGGTGGTCGAAAAGTGGGTGATTTTTGTTTCTAAGATTTGATCACCACAGACAAACAAACAAACAAACAGAGAAACGAGTGAAATTAAATAAAAGCATTTAAAAAAGCAATAGTTTGCCGCGAGAGCTCATAACTTGACAACTGTTATTATTTATTATTATTCTTCTTAATTTTAATTTTAATACAGTATAACAATAAAAGCTACTAACATGCCATACATAGCTCCCGGACCCACATTTTTTTGATAATAATTTATAGTCCTTTACATCAGGTGTTTTAAGACTGAAATGGCTATATGTAGGAAGCACCTAAGTACTTCCTGTCGTAGATCATTTTTGATCTTTATAACTGTTACTTCTCCTTTATCCAGGCTTGGGACTGGCTTGCAATTGGCAAGGCGGAGTTCCCGTACCCACAGTCCATATCGGGTTCAGAATGATGGTGGAAGTGTATGAAGTGTATCCCACAGTTAAAAGCCGACCGCGGTATTATTATTGAAGCAAGTTTTTGTTACGGAGAAACAAAACTGAAAAAAGGATCTCGATTTTTTTTCAAACTGAGACTAAAAATAATTATTAAACAGCAGAAAACTAGATAAAGTATTAAGTGGTGTAATTCGGCAAAATGACCTCTTAAACAAATATGGCTAACTTGAAATAAAATCTATTTTCTGTTTGACGGCATATTTGCATTCAAATCTATTCCAAATTCATGAATAGTCGTAAGTGAGTTCAGTTCGATTAGACTTGAACTCATTCGTGGAACCAGCGATGAATACTTAAATAAAACCTGTAAAAAAAGAGGCTAATAGTTCCTACAGGCCTTTCTCCAGAGCAGCAATGAGTTTAGATTTTAAGTGTTGCCAACAAAATAGTAACGACACACCCTTAAAAACGAATTGCTCGGAATAAACTATTTCTCACTTTTTGTAACAATATAAGCATGACCAGTTAAACACCCTTTAGTGCTGGAAAAATAAACAGAAAACTATGTGATCACTTACTGATTCCATCCCAAATGAAATCGAACCATGGATTTCTCGGTCATAATCTTTTTAATCATATCAAGTTATTATTTAATGTAATTACACAATAAATTATTTTAACAGAAGAGTCATCAGTCTGAATCATGCCCTCGTCTGCAAGAATTGAGCAAAATGACAATGAAAATGAACGGGAAAACATTTTATTTGGCAAAAAGAAACTCAATGATGAAGGCAACAATGAGAAGATTGAGAGCCAATTAAACACAACCGTCAAACAATGCGACAGAGATCTTCTTCTATCTAAAAATTCATCATCGTATATGAGAAAGAAGAAACAAGATAAAAAGAAAAAGAAAACAGATAGACGTAAATGCTCCAAAACTTCTCCACCAAGAAAAAAATTGCTTTTGTCGACTGGAGATCACGTTGAAAACTATAAAACTACAAATGGTGCATCCAATGAAACGTCGACTAATGAAATTGAAGTTGGTTTTGTAAATACGAATGTTACGGCAGAAACGTCAAGAACTGCTGAGAACGGTTGTTTCCGAAGACAGAAGTTGAATTCTGTTGTTTTCCACAAATCCAGGTCCAGTTCAAATTTGAACTTGAAAGGAAAAAAGGAAACTCGATTAAAGCATGAGAAAAACAGTTCAAGAAAAAAATTGCACAATACAAGTAAGAAAGAGAAGAAGAAAAAGAATAAACGTAGAATGTCCAAGTGCTGCTGTTGTAGATGTAAGTGTAGGTGTAGATGTAGGTGTAGGTGTAGAATGCATTCTCACAGATCTAAACACAAGAAAAAACGACAAAAGAAGAGAAAACGACATTATTCCACGTCATCATCGTCCTCATCTTCATCTTCATCATCATCGTCGTCATCGTCATCTTTTTCATCATCATCATCATCATCATCTTCGTCGTCGTCGTCGTCATCCTTTTCAACTGGCTCATCTTCGCGTTCGCCAGTTCCGTCAGTTTCATCACAGCCAGCTTCAAGAAGTTCTAGTCAGCCATCAGGCTACACGTCCAAGGACGAAGCTACGACCTTGATGATGCCGGAGTGGACCGGATCTTCAAGAAGGAAGTCAAGGTCGAGGTCGATTATCTTAGGCAACAACTCTTCCATAGAACAGTCGCCATCTACTCATAACCTTGATCTCGACCAAAGATGTACATTCCAGTTAGAAAACTGTTATTATGGGGGTGGCGAAGAGGAAGCAAAATTAAGTAGTGATGAGAGATCTGAAGTGAGAAACGACGAATTAGAAAACTCAAAAGATGATGAAATTGAAATTGAACTAGAACAAGAAAATAATAAAAGTAATAAAGAAGAAAGTGGAGAAGAAGAATATGTGGAAACCAACCAAGAAGTGAGTGAAAAAAGAGAAAATGACAACACGGATCAACAGGTACATTTCCACCACGTATCCCCAACGAAAGATGAGGAAAAAGAAGAAAACAACGTTGCTGACTCAAACCACTACTTATCTGACCATGACACGTTGAGCACAACTTTTGAACCAAAAAAGGGTAGCTGTATTTACGAATACTCAGAAGTTGCACACGATGAATTGACAGTCTCCGACCAACCATGCGTTATCTTTCCATCTCACAACGATGATATGTTTTTCAATGATTTCATTGTTTCTCCAAAGTTATCACCGAATGCATGCAATGGTGATAACACTGCAACGATGAACAACAACAACGATACGGAGAATTATAACAGTTTTGATAACAATTTCGAGTTATACGGTGAACCACAGGTGCAGACGCAAGCACTTCCAACCAAAACACCGATTCGAATTTCTTTCAATCGAAAAACAAAACCACAACCTTTAAAAAAAACTGACAGTCTTCTGGAGTTTCCTAACGTCGTTGATTCTAGTGAGAGAAAACTGAGCAGGTTGGATTCTTCTGACCACTGTGGCCGGAACGATGACGAAGATGGTTCTCTGAATAATTATATTATCGAACAGTCTAAATCATTAATTTCACCAAACGAATTTTTGAAGACTTACGAAACCAATGAAATTCAAAGTAATTCAGAGAGTACAACACAACTGCATAATCACGACCAATCTGATGCGGAACTTTCAGCGCAAAACGCTCAAACGGTGCCCGACTCGCAAGAGGCTAAAAATTTATCTCTCAACGACAATGACTCAAGCAGCTCCAACGATTCGGGTAGTGAATCATCCAGCAGCGACGACGCTCCTGTGGAAAACGTTGTTTTAGTAAACGCCGATACAACTTCAGAGCATTCGAAACCTAGAAAAGCTGGCGACTCTTCAGACGTTTGCTCGAAACGACAAAATTTATCTGATAAGCCGATATCGAGACAGAATTCTCGACATCAATCAAAATCTCCAAGTTCTTCAAATACTTCAAGAAGTCCCAGACTTCGCGACAATTCGAGAAAAAACTTACTGCAGAATAATCGTGACCAGAAACGTGTAGAAAACTCGGAAAAAAGTTCTCATTATAGGGCTCACTCCAGAAACCGACAGGAGAAAAGCACATCAAGTTTGCTGAGGCAGTCGTACGACAGACAGCGACGTAGCGCATCGAGATCCGAACGTCCAACGAGACGCAACAATCAATCTGACGAAAAACTTAAATATATAAAAGGAGCAACTACCAGAGATCGTTCCAGGTCAAGAAGCAAATACAGATCAAGAGATGGTAAGAGGAATGGTAGTTGTCATTATTCAAGATCTCCAGCTGCCAGTGGTGTTTTGAATGGCGATAAAGAGATGCGTTCAAGAAGCGAAAAGAAACCTCAAAAAAGTTCCGAAATGGTAGATGAATACAGAAATCCTCAAAAAAAAAGTTATTCAAAAAATGTTGAACAATTTTCTTCAAAAGGAAGTGAGTATTCTCATCAAGACTATTCACAGAGATCAGCCCGTCACTACCCTGAATATAGACATAGGGGATCATTTCCCGGGTAATTTTGAACTTTATTACAGTTTTGATCATATTTTAGTTGCATTAAAAGTTCCGTATAAAAAATTTTAGATTCTAGTTAAGTTTGTAAAATAAAACATTTTGAATACATAACAATGAAGTGACAAACAATATTTAACATAAGGCAAAAGAATTGCTTATAAAAAGACTGCTGGGGAAGCCTAGATCCGACCCACTTAAAATTTTAAGTTACAACTAGTAACGGATAATGCAACAAAACTTTCCGTCGCAAAAATGCCAAATACAGATTTTATTTAATTTTATTATTTTTGTAGGAGTTACCCACCATTCCGACCATGTCTACCCATGCGCTTTCCTCCATTTGTTGCCCCGGGGCTCTATCCCCCGTTTCCTCCTGGCCCACCTTTTGCTGGTTGGGCTCATCAGGACTTCCACCAGCAGAACCAACTTCAGTACGGCACTCCACAACAGACTCACTATTACTATGACTATCAGATACAGGTGCAGTCCGAAGGAGTCACCGAACCGTCCACGGACGTAGGAGTCCCTGCTAGCCGCAACTCATCCGCGACTACTACCGCTGTTGCACCGCCGTTGTGAAATAAAAGAACTTCACTGTAGCCATGGAAACAGAATCGACCGCCATCTTCCGTGTAAATTGAAATAAAAGTTTAAATAATGAAAATAGTTGACTGCTCTCATTTAACTGCATGAATGTTCGTCGTTATTGAATTCATCCAGTGATCTGACAATCGTTGTGTTTCAGCTTTAATTCCGTATACTTTGATGAACCCTCCATCATTGACTTTTGAAAAACGCGGCAAATTAAGGATGGTATTTTGTGTAAAGCTCTGAGTTTATTTAAGAAGTTATTGGCGATCAATAATTGCAATGAATTAAGGTAAAGTGGATCATGAAAATAGATGGTTTAAATATATATTTATCGGGTCGTATTGAAAAGCGATATATGTGTATAATCGAAGAGATTCAAATTTCTGATTACGTAAAATGTTTGTAAAATTTGGAAAAGTATTTAACATTTTAAGCATTTTTTTTTCATTTTCTTGTAAATTTGTCCTCCATCGACTTCCATTTAAATTTAATATTTTCTTTTTCAAGCAGTGCCTTTTTACATCTACCGAGATATTTGTGTTGAGCGTTCCCAAAAACAAGTGCATGCATTTCCGTTTTTTGTGTTGTTTATTGCGTTTATGAATTTGAGCTCATTTTGTTTAAAAAATAATTTATTCTAAATTCAAAATCACAATTTTTTTAATTATTTACATAAAAAAAATTGGAGCACATTGTTTACCCATCATATAGTCAGTTTTCGCCTCCGTGTCACAATTTCCATATAACGATCCATAAATGTCTTTTATTAAATATACATTTCTTGAATGACCGGGAAACATTCATCAATTTGTCTTATTGAATGGAATGTCGAATCTCCTCGATGATAGTTTTCTGGGAAGTTCAACTATCACCAGCGGCAACTCTCAAGCTCGAATGTATTGAAGTCGACTGAAAATTGTTCACATCTAAGCTTTTTCGAGTTCGGAAATAAAGCGTTTTGAAGGGGGATTGAAATTGAGAAGTAGAAGAGTTAGGAGATTTTAGCGTTAAGATTCTTCATGTTGACAAAAGAAGTCTGACGGTCAAATAAGAAAATAAAAGGGAAGATCGTATAAATATAAAGCACGCTTGAGACTAAGATATCCAACAACTTAAAAATTTTATAAGTAACTCTTAAGTGACTAAATAAATCTTCATGTTACGATTGTATAAATAAATAAGAACGGTACTCAAAAATAAATTTTAGAAGCTTTTTAGTGAGATCATTTGAATATAAAGCAATCTACTTTAAATCAAATTCATTAAATTTCCTGCAAATTGAGTGAGATAAGTATTACAACACAATTTTATTTTGAAATGTCTTCTGCTCTTCGTGTGCTATTTTAACATATAACTGTCATAAGAATAGCATAAAGAAGCTTCATACCAGTCATGTTTGCTAGCACCGTTCACACTGTTCGGATTGGAACAAAGAACAATTTGCAGAGAACTGCTCACCGAAGAAATTTCGCTAGGTGTCATACATGCAAAAATTTGATAAGCTGCTGCGTGTATATCGATAACTAAAAACAACGTAACGACGTAACACCAAGTCATAACTTTGTAATAAAAAACTGTGCTCAATTTGTTTCTAGAAAGATTTTTCTTTAAAAGAAGTCCCAACTAGTTTAACTTGAATAATATGGGTGAAAAATCAACAATAACACGAATAACATTATTATGAATAACAAGGGTGGAGCATGAATAACATGGGTGGAACATGAACAACATGGGTGGAGCATGAATAACATGGGTGGAGCATGAATAACATGGGTGGAACATGAATAACATGGGTGCAGCATGAATAACATGGGTGGAGCATGAATAACATGGGTGGAACATGAACAACATGGGTGGAGCATGAACAACATGGGTGGAGCATGAATAACATGGGTGGAGCATGAATAACATGGGTGCAGCATGAATAACATGGGTGGAGCATGAATAACATGGGTGGAACATGAACAACATGGGTGGAGCATGAATAACATGGGTGGAGCATAAATAACATGGGTGGAGCATGAATAACATGGGTGGAACATGAATAACATGGATGGAACATGAATAACATGGGTGGAGCATGAATAACATGGGTGAAACATGAACAACATGGGTGGAGCATGAATAACATGGGTGGAACATGAATAACATGGGTGGAGCATGAATAACATGGGTGGAACATGAACAACATGGGTGGAGCATGAATAACATGGGTGGAGCATAAATAACATGGATGGAACATGAATAACATGGGTGGAGCATGAATAACATGGGTGGAACATGAACAACATGGGTGGAGCATGAATAACATGGGTGGAGCATGAATAACATGGGTGGAGCATGAATAACATGGGTGGAGCATGAATAACATGGGTGGAACATAAATATCATAGGAAGAACATGAATAACAGGGACCTATAATTTGAAAAACCTCTCAAAAACAATTTAAAATTTCTAAAAAAAATTCATACAAATAAAAAATCAGAATTATTAATCAAATAAGTTAGCGGAAATTTTCACAGCTACTTCAATTCACACTAAATGGAAACTAGATAAATGTATCAAATATCATTTATGATTGCTTTGTTTCGGGACCCCGTCAATGAAAAATGTTCATGTTTTGTTCTCATTTCCTGCTCTTATTTGATTCTATTCATTTTGCTTAATTATTTCTTCTTATTTTATTGTTCCTCATATTCAGGTGGCGTGACCTTCCAGCCAGTATTACGGGGATCATTATGTAAATTATTCATATTACTCATTGGCAGTAGTGTTATTGAAAATAAGGAAAAAAGTAAGATATATATTAAGAGAGAAAGAAAGCGAGAAAAAAGAGAGAAAGGGGAAGAGGGAGATGGAGAAAGGGAGAGAGAGTAAATTGAGAGAGACACATATTAATCATCAGCAGTAGCGTTATTAAAAATAAGGAAGGTAAACAATAAAGATATATAGTAAGAGAGAGAGAGAGAGAGAGAGAGAGAGAGAGAGAGAGAGAGAGAGAGAGAGAGAGAGAGAGAAAAGAGAGATAGAAAAAGAGAGAGAGATAGAGAAAAAGAGAGATAGAAAGAGATATAAAAAGGAAAAGAGAAGGAGAGAGAGAGAGAAAAAGAGAAAAAAGAAAGAGAGTAAGGTGCAGTCGGTTTATAAATTATCATTTAAAAAAAAATAGTCTGTTTATTTTGTTGTGTTTTGTAAAATATATTTTATTTGTTTTGTTTTTCTGCTTTTTAAATAGATGTTGTATATGTGTAACTACAAGAAGGATATAGGGAGCGCTATGTGGATCGGTAGTATATGAATTGCACAGGCACGGTCTGTTACTAACCAATTAATAGCTACCGAATATATGAAAGGAAACATAGCGTTGATATATTTTTTGGGGGCCCGTCCATAAATGACGTCACACGGTTAAGGGGAAAGAAGTTCACACAATTGTGACGAGGGGAAAGGAAGTTCTATGATATGTGAGGTAACAACAAAATAAATAAAAACATTTAGATATTAATTTTTTATCTTTTTTTTCCTTATTTATCTTTCATTTTTTCTTTCTCTCTTCCTATCTTGTTTATTGCTTTCTTTTATTCTCTCCTTTTCTCTTTTGGTCTCTCTCTCCTTCTCTCAATTTTTATGTCTTTTTTTCCTTCTGTACGTTTCTTTATTTTTTCTCCCTCTTCTTTTCTCTCTCTCTTTTTCTTTTTCTCTTGGTTAAAATTGTTATGAAGTAGCTCTCAAAATTATATTATTTTATTTGAATAAAATAAAAGAAAGCAAATAAAAATACAGTTTAAAAAAATAAAATAAAATTTAGATAATCGTAAAAAACTAATCAAGTTATTATTGGTCGTTATCCTAGACCTAATTTTAGGGTTAACGTAACCTCTGTGGTTGGAGTAAGAGATCGAAACTTGCTCTAAACGATTTTCCTTATCAGGACTACCTCCATGTCAAATCTTGTTTAGATTGCTCGGCGGTTTGGATGTGATAAGCAAACAATATACACACAGTATGCTTTATATATATATATATATATAAACATATTCATTATATATCTATATGTGCATATAATAAATATCTGATGAAAGCAAAACAATTCTGTAGTAAAAATGAAATTTGTTTGTCAAAGGTCGTCATGGTTACCAAGATAAAACAGATCGTTAAAACAACGACAACCTCGTTATTACGACGTTGTCTGGTCTGAATTCGTTTACCTCGTTGGAGGTTCCTAACAATTACAAATGAAGATCAAAGTCGAAGAATTCTTAGAATTTTCTGTCATCTTAGAAGTTGTAATAGATTTTTAAAAAAGATTGCAGAATAGGAATGAAAATTTAGGAGGTTTTGTGAATGGTTGGGGCTTCAAATTATAATTTAGAAAAGTATACAAAGATACTTTTAAGTAGTGCTCTAACAATGACTAAATTTCATAGCAAAATGGTATTGTAAAATGTTTTTCAGCCAATATTTAACAAGCAATGTTTATATTTGCTACTAGCGGCGTACCCGGCGTTGCCCGGGATTTTTAGAGATTTTTCTATCATTTTTCTCTTTCGCTCCCGTTTCCTTCACCGCCTGTTCTCCCACTCCCGGTCTATTTTTCGTCCCGCTGTTTTTTCTAGTTTGTGCTCGCTCTCCCGTTCCCGTTTCCGCTCGCTCTCCCGCTCCCGCTTACTTTGAGACCGATCTTAATTTTTTTCAGTCAAAAGTTCCTCTATTGACTTTCAAGGTTGTATGAAAGTTTCATTACAATCGGATGAATGGTGTACCAAACAGACACACACACACACACACACACACACACACACACACACACACACACACACACACACACACACACACACACACACACACACACACACACACACACACACACACACACACACACACACACACACACACACACACACACACACACACACACACACACACACACACACACACACACACACACACACACACACATATATATATATATATATATATATATATATATATATATATATATATATATATATAAATGAATGTTTCTCTGTATGTCCTTTATGCATTGCTACACCATTCATCCGATCGTAATGAAATTTTCACACAACCTTGAGAGTCAAGGGGAATCAAATATAGAGAAAAAAGTTTGAAATCCGTCACAAAATAAGCGGAGCGGAGCGGGTGAGCGAGCGGGAACTATATACATATATATATACACATACATAAACATACATAAATGAGCGAAAACGGGAACGGGAAGCTAACTGAGAGCGAAAGATAGAGCGGGAAAGGGAAAGCGACCGAGAATGGGAAAGCAACAGGGAGCGGGAAAGCGACCGGGAGCTGGAAAACAACCGAAAGCGGGAAAGCGACCGGGAACGCGACGGGAACGGGAAAGCGGTGAAGGAAACGGGAGCGAGAGAGACAAACATTAAAAAAACCTCTAAAAACCCCGGGCAACGCCGGGTGCCCCCGCTAGTATATATATATATATATATATATATATATATATAGATGATGTTGCGATTTTTTTTCGTCATCATTTTAGGACATCCAGGAAATCCGGACACGTGAAAGCTAATAAATACTTATAAAACAATGAGATGCGGTAATTTTTTACAACAACAATTTGTCAACTGTGCTAAAAAAAAGAGAAATTCGTGTTCAATGATTTAAGAAAATTTACTTTAGGATATATTTATGAGTGGTGTGTGAGGTTTTTAAGCTTATTTAATTTATAAAGGCGTTCAGAGTGTTTTTGACAGATTGACGAATACAGCAGATAAGATTTCAATCAATTTAATAACGAACCTTCTAATGCACTCTGCTGAATTAAATGAACAATTTATAAAAGAAGACAGATCTGAAACTGCACAAATGTATGAACAGACAGGTGTATACTATTGTATATTACGTATCAACTCTTAGCATAGTATCGATTTGTATTGTTTGGTTGTTTTAGAATGAGGCTGATCAAATGTCTGTTCGTCCATATTCGGGTTCCTCATTTTTGTCAACTTACCAAAAATTCATAGTTGTTTAATCAGAGGTGAACATGGGTTGGGTGGGGTTGGTTTGAAATGGGTCCAATTTTAACTATTCCGGTGGGTTGAGTTGGGTTGAGAAATTGGTGGGTTGAGTTGGGTTGAGAAATTGGTAGGTTGTCCCATGTCTACCTTTGTGTTAAATCTATCAAATGTTGCTATTTAAGAAAAAAAATTGCCTACCTTTTTCAAAAACACAAATAAATGGAAATTTTAAGTAAATTCTCAGTTTATTTTATAATTTTTCAATTTTTTGTCATTCCCGTACAACGTCAACTTGAGATGTAATAATTAATTTAAAATCAATAGCTAACTTTAATTATTCAACTACGTCTTGTTTTTACAAGACAGTCTCAAGCCTTGATGAAGGAGGACGGAAAACGAAAACAGAATCAAATTATGATCCGAGCCAGGAAGTACTTTGGTATTTCCTACATATTATTCCGTTTTGTCATTTAAGAATAAATAATCAAACAATTCGGGAATGTTGACCAAGGTAATATTGTAACAGTCGGAGAATTTACATACAAATAAAAGTTCATAATTGAATTTGTTATGTGCACTAAAGAAATCTATAGCATTTATGCTTTTAGCTTTTTTTTTGCTTAAAACAATTATACAAATTTCAGTTTTGTGTCATTTTTCAGCCATCAACGCTTAGCCACTTGTCTTACTGAAGCACATTTAACTTTAACTATAAAGGATTTGAAGAAAAATCTTGCTCTGTTTGCACCATAGATTGGTGAACATTTGTTTTGTGTTCAAATACTGCGGTGTCAAGTGGTATAGCCACCTAGCAGAGGCGTGGATTGGGGAGGGCTGAGGGGGGCAACGGCCCCCCTCAAGATTTTTCCACCAAATTAAAAAATATCATTTCTAGCTCACCCATGATTGAGTATTTAGATTAGTTGATAAAAGCAGTATTTATCATACTTTTTGAATTATATCTACCTAGTTATATCCCTGCTAATATTTTTCTTTTAGTGTCTTCGGTCCATCCGATCGAACTCGCATGAACTTTAGCCACGTGTATCTGTCCCAGCTTGACGAACGATTAGCATTATTCTTATCCTACCCGGTTGTTTAAGCTTTCTTACCAAGCTTTTTCCAATTCATTTTAAATTATTTTTATTAGCTCACACACAATTGAGTATTTAGATTAGTTGATGAAAGCAGTATTTATTATACTTGTTGACAGTTGTTGATTAATATCCAATTAGTTAAATATCTGCTATTATTTTCTAATTTTCTAGTACCTTTAGTCTATTTGATCTTGATGATTCAGTGGACGTTTTTTGTCTGCATTCAATATCAAATAAAAGTTAAATTTTTTAACTGTTTTTAACTAATTTGATGTTTTATATAAAATAACAACATACAAATGTATATTCGGATAGTCATTTTTGTTTGAAGATTCTCTGGGTTAAATTTGAAAAATCTTTGCCCCCTCAACATTTTGCTGAATCCACGCCTCTGCCACCTAGCCACATATTTTCGCAGCTACTGTTGCGATTGTAGTAAGCAGTGTTATTTCCATTAATGGTAATTGAATTAGGAATTGAAATAGGAATTTTTTTTTCTTGAGAATGGAAATTAGAAATAGGAATTAAATTTGGAATGGAATTAGAAATAGGAATGGAAATCACGTGATAAAAATGGAATTAGAATTAGAAGTAGAAATTATTTTTCAATCCAAAATGGAATTAGAATGAGAATTAGAAATTATTTCTTTAATAAAAATGGAATTAGAATGAGAAGTAGGAATTATTTTTTAAAATAAAATGGAATTAGAATGAGAAGTAGGAATTATTTTTAAATTTAAAATGAAAGTAGAATAAAGGATCTACGAAATTGCTCCGTTCCCATGATATATAAATAAAAGTCCCCTTTTCAATTAACTGTTTTTCTCTTAGTTGGTCTAAATATTGTGTCGTGTGTTATGTGCTCATATTCATTTTTGTGACTTTAAAATTACAATGAGTTTATCAAAATCTTTAAGTGGTTGAAAAAGAGATAGCGTATTCTGGGAATTCTTTTCGTATGACGATGATTCAGACAAATCAACTTGTCAGGTGACGGATGAAACTACAAAAGTGGCCTGCGGAACACAAATTACTGGCAAGAACACTAGCAACTTCGCCGCCCATTTGAAGCGTTTTCACAAACAAGCATATGCTAACTGCATGAGCAAAGAAAAAGAAAGAAATGTTGTGAAAAGTCAAGCTGTAAAACGCGACAGTTCAGGTGCAGTAAAGTTGCAAACTATTGGGGAATGTTTACAGCGTCGTATGATGTCATCTGCAGCAGCACACATCTGCGAAAGCACTAACATCAAAAATGCTGGATGATCTCCGTTACCGGTTCGCCACACTTCTAGACCCGAATACGGAAAACTTTAATCCGATTCCAGCGAGGAAAGTTCAGTGCAGGAAGTTTATGTGTCGGATTCTGCATCTGCATCCCTTATGGTGTTAACTCCAACATCATTAAAAAAGTTTAAATTTTTAAACAATAAAATTCAGTCTAATCGACTTAGAACTTGTGCTGGCATTAGCAGTATAAGTGAAAAAGATGCCGTGCATTATCAGCTGAAGATGAGCGTAATGATGCACTGGATTTTTGGAAGCAAAAAACATCACGTTACAGCAAACTGTATGAGCTAGCCCAAGATTTATTGTCAGCTCCAGCTTCTCAAGCCTACGTGGAGCGGATATTCTCTCTTTGTGGCATTTTGACTGCAGGGCGACGCAACAGAATGCAACAGTCCTTAGAGATGAGAGCCTTTCTGAAACTTAATTCATTTTGACCGATTAATTCTTTGCATTTTGCTCTGGTTATTTTTGGATGTTTGGTTTAGTTATAACAATAAATGTTTGATAAGCTTGTTGTTGTTACTATGTATTATTATCTCTAAAGGGTTTTTTAAAGGAACGAATATAGTTACTGTTATTTTTAATAATGGAATAAGAAAATAATTTTTGAAATGATAATGGAAACAGAATAGAAATAGAAATCATTTTAGCAATGGTAATTAGAATTGAATGGAAATTATTGAAATTAAAATGGAATTAGAATTGAAATAGGAATTATTTGAAAAAAAATAATGGAATTAGAATTGGAATGGAAATTATTTGTAAAAAAATAATGGAATTAGAATTGGAATGGAAATTATTTGTAAAAAAATAATGGAATTAGAATTGGAATGGAAATTATTTAGTGAATGGAAATAACACTGGTAGTAAGTGTAGTTAATGTATAACTTCGAATTTTAATTTCTCAATGTTCGATGCGTTTAAGCAAATATTTCCTGCAGATTAACTCGAAACCTTAGGTTTCATGAATAATTATGTTAAAAAATGACAGAAATCACGAGAGCATTGATAAAACAACAAGAGGATGACACGCCCGTATTTTTACATGTTTGAAAGCTTCTCAAGAAGTCACACAAACATTTAACAAAAAACTGCTTTAAAGTTTTTTTTAAGTTTTCCTCCCAACAACAACGAAAGAACTGGAAATTTAATTTGTAAAAATTAATAACTGTTTCTCGATAATAATTCTGAACATGATAATTAAATTAGTTTTGATCCATAATGAAATATTTAAAATTAAAAAAAAACTGCCAACAAGAGATACTAAAAACATTCAATCTGATCAACTATCAGAAAGTAAAGCACTTCCCAGGCCAGCCCAAAAAACAAAAAAACAATCAGAAGAGCACGTAGGATGCTTTACATAAATTATTATATGCAGGTAAGACTCATTCACAGTAAAGTGCACTCAAATTGTCCAATATTATAGGTCATATGTCACTTGTGGCAAGTGGACGCCCAGATTAGCGATAACAACGAGGTTTGAACAAGCAGTGCGCGCATGTTCCACTTTCAATAAAAGCGTGTTTCTCTAGTTCATGCTCCATGCTTTACAGTTGAAAAATAAGCGTTGCACTGAATTGCCATCAAAAAATTGTTTTTTTGTCTCATTGTTTTTGTTTTATATTAATAATTTTAAAATAATAAAAAGTAGGTATAGATAACAATGTCGTGATGAGTAGTGTCTGCAAAAAGAAAAGGTTTGTTATTGTAAATTCAGTTAAATCGAACTTTTTTTATTAGAATTAATTTTGAAATTATTATTTTGGATCCGAGTTGTCCATGAGTTAATTTATCTGGACTAGACCCGACCCACTCACTTCACTAGTGACAATTCCACGACCCGACCCGATCCGACCCAAACGGGTCTTTTTGGATACTAATGTACGTGTTAGGCCAGTATTATGTCATTGCTGATTTATTACAACTATTTACATTTTGCTTTAATTGGTTGTGTCTTATTTGTTTATTTTGGCTGTAAATTAACATCAGTCACAGTATACAAAATAAGTTGTTAAGTAGATGAATGTGTGGTTGGGTTACGGTACTTTCTCTGTCGTACCAACAATTTTTTCAGCTTTATTTACTTCCAATTTTTGATCTGAAATCATTTATGCGACATCATATCGTCTGCTTTGCTAAAAAACAATATTACCAGCGATCCTTAAGCTTTCAAAACGCTCGCCACAGCCGCCAATCCCAAAAAAGTAATGTCAACTTCGAAAAGGCTGCTATGACAAAGCTCTGATCAACTTTCTCTTTATTAATCCATACCGGGTACAAATATTTCATCTAACTCTAAATTTCTTTCGTAAAGTTTATGAGGTCTGTATGAAAATGGAATCTCAAAATGATGAGAAGTTGCAAGAATGAGTCAGTTGTCTTCCTGCTGTGACATCTGTTCCAGTCGGTGATATCAAAAAGAGTTCTGAAAAGTTCACCGACTGCAATTTATCAATGGGAAGTTTACTGACTGGAAAATTCTCCGAACCGTAAATTTGTCGCACGGAGAAATTCATCGATTTCACATTTGACCGCTGATGAGTTATTTGACGGAAACCAAGAAGCCTGAAAGAATTTGTAAAGATCATGTTAAGATCATCATAATCTAACACCCTCCAATACATACAAATGTTATCTTATGCATTTATTAAAAATGACAAGGGGCGTCTATACTGTACTTTGCCATAAAAAATGTTGTTGTTGCGATAGCATTAAATTAATATACGTACACGTATAGTTAGTTTATCTGCGTAAATTGCGACTTATAAAAATACGAAAATAAAAGTTTTTCTGTCGTTATTCATCAATAGGTTTTTTTAAGTGCCTGGTGGAAAAACCAGAAGTGAAGCTAAATTGGTGAGCGATATAGCGGGGCTCCATTTGTGCGAGTGCTGTATTAAAGCAAATGAAGAGCGATTGAAGGTGTTGATGGAGCGGGAAGATAGACACAGTGAAGTTAATGATTTAATGCTGGAGATGAGAACCTGTGTTAAAGAATCCAAAGAAGGTACCATGGAAATGAAAGAGATTAAATCAACCATGAAGGAGATGCACATACGTCTGGAAAGTTTAAACAGTAATGAAGATCTACTCAAGCAGCAGCAAAGTCAAATCCAAGAGGCAATAGAAACGATGAAAAGAGACTCTAAAAAAAGAGGAAACACTTGCAGATAAGAGAAAAGAATCCTCCATGAATAAGAAGAAACTAAATGAGATCCTCGAAGAAGTTAAGGAGTTGGCAAAGAAAATAGTTCGAGTTGACCTTGAACCCATTACAAAAAAAGTTGATATAGCGACCAGGAAGTGGTCGGAATTGTTTAAAGAAAAAGGTCGACGAATTAACAGATGATGTCAAGAAAGTTCATAACACTGTTCTGACTGGAAGGGATGAACAGGTGTCAAGCCTACAGACTTGTCTCAAAAGGGCACTTGATGTTAGGAAGCAGGAGGATAAAGATGAGGAAGCAGATGAACTCAGAAGAAAAAATTGTGTTGTTATCTATGGACTGCGAGAGTCGGAATCGTCAACGGCTGATAAACGCAAACTGGATGACAAGACAAGAGTCGAGGAATTGTTGAGTGTGATTTCGTGCGATGATGCTTGGAAAAAAGATCGAAGGTGAATGCGAACTCTCTAGACCCAGGCCGCTTAAGCTGGTGTTAAAAAATGAAGACCAACAGACAAATATTCTCAGATCGGTAATTCTATCTCGTCTACAATACCAATTACCCTGGGAGTTCCACAGGGCTCGGTACTTGGCCCACTCCTATTTTTGATATACATCAACGACATGTGCAATTCCTCTGAGTGCCTTGAATTTCTGCTCTTCGCCGACGATACGAATGTATTCATATCTGGTGATGACATTACCGAACTTTTCTCTGTTATAAACAAAGAATTGATGGGAGTTGCTAACTGGTGTAAAGCAAACGTTCTTTCACTCAATGTAAAAAAAGCTGTTTACATGTTGTTTCATAAAGCAAGAAAAAATATTAGCCTTAATGAGCTGTTTATATGTATTGGTGACTCTGTTCTGTTTCGTGCTGATGCATGTAAATTTCTTGGGATTGTTATAGATGAACATCTTACTTTTAAACCTCATATTCAGTATGTAACTAATAAGTTGTCAAAAAATATTGGAATCATTTCACGTATTCGCCCTTACATTACTCTACCAGTAGCAGTCACTTTGTATTACTCATTTATATTTCCTTATTTAAATTATTGCAATTTAATCTGGGCTTCTAGTTACTCAACTTATTTGCAGCCTCTGCTTAAACTTCAGAAAAGATATTTACGTATCATCTTCAAGTTACCATGTAGTTCTCACACTGATCCATTCTTTAGACAATTGAACATACTTAAAATTCACCAAATAAATCATTTTCATGTGGGAATCTTTATGTATAAACTTGATCATAATATGCTTCCTGATTTATTTAGAAAATTGCTACCTCAATCATCCTCATTACATTCTTGTGTGCCTCGTTCATATCCAAGGTATAGACCCCCCTATGCTAAATCCAACATAAAGCTTCGCTCAATTGTATGTGCGGGTCCTAATGTGTATGCAAAAATTCCGATGACTATATCTCAACAACCAAACTTATCCTGTTTTAAACGATTACTTAAAAAGTTTATTATTGAGTCGCCAATGTTTCAATAGCACTTGTAGAGGTTCAATATATTTCTAATTATTATTTGTGTACAATGAACTTTGTAGTCAGCCTTTTATGCTAAAGGATGAAGACTATACGTAATTGGTGCATGCATTCGTCAACAAGAGAATTGACATTTGCAATAGTCTGCTGGCCTGTTTTTCATTTTGTTATCTATACAACCAAGTGTGCTACTTTTTGTAAAAACATAGCTGTTTTGGAGATGTCGCAATCGAGACAACGGATGCAAATTATGGCTTCGTACGGATCGTAATGCACCAATAGATGTCGCAATTGCACGCAGTGGCGTTCATTCTCATGAAATCAATGCTGCAGTAATGGAGGTAGAAAAATTGAAAATACCGCCTCGGATGAAATTTGAAAAACACTTGATCTGTTGTTTGTTACACTCTTTTATTCAACTTGATTTCTCTGTCTTTCTGTAGTCAACTTTTTGAATTGGCTTGTTACCAACTTTTAGATTACTTAGAACTTTGAAACTTTCAGCATAGACTTAAGCCATCTAAAAAAAAATTCAATCATTTCCGAAACGATTTAATCATTATTTTAAATAATTTCAATATTTATTTTGTAACGAATTTTTAATTATTCACTTGATGACGCTTGCGACAATAGAAAAAACTTTTATGTAATCATGACTATGACAAAAACTTATTAAAATTTTGAATACAATATTACTATAAACAATGGTAAAACTATTATTGCATTTAAAAATCGTGTTGCATAATGTAATAATACAAAACGTGTGTTTTAAAAAAAATTTATTTGCTGCTTGGACTTATTGTTTTGAAATGCCTTTGTAGTAAGTTTATTTTACCTGTCAAACGCGCTATCAGGCTTCAATAATCTTCAATAATCTGCTTTTGTTTGCGCGTGGAAATTTCTACACCCACGAACAGATAAAAACCTTTAGTTTTCATACGTTTTCTGTTTTAGGCCTATCATCATGGAAGTACCAGATGAGATGAACATTAGAAATTTAATTTCACATTTTTATGTTTTAAACTATTGATTTTTCAATAAATTTTGTAGCTTTTCTTCCTACTTTTTTAATGCATTGACAGAGTGCTTGAGAAGAAAATCTACACTTGCACACAATATTCAAAATGCAGCCACACCAACAGTGGCTTCAATTCTATAAGATGTTGAAGTGGGGAGCGAAATCATAAGTTTTATAATGCATTTTTGTATGGTCAACCATGCTCTTTTTTTTAATTTTTATTTGAAAAAATGCACAAAGAGTAAAAAGTGTTTAAATAATTAATAAAAATAGAAACAAACTTTAATAAAAATATATAATTATAATTTATTATTATTATTTCAATAAATGCCAATAACAAATAACAGACACTATTTTAAAATTACTGCGAACCAAGCCAACACACTATTAAGATCGTCATAGAAACCAGAGAAGCTATTTTAATTTTTTTTATTCAATATGAAAATTGACTTGACTGATGTTGTTTGAAACCTCAAAATAGCCTTAACTACATTATTCCGATTAAATGATACAAAAGCTTCTATTATATCAAGTTTGAAAAAAATACTTTGTTTCAAATGAAGTTTCAGCATTACAAATTTAATTAAAGAAGCAGTGTCTGTTTACATCTTGTTTCAGAACTTTGGAAACAAACTGGAGATTCGAAACCAGACGATTGTTGACTGACTGACCATTATGATATAGAGGGTGTTTCGCAGCAAGATCACTCAGGATTTCCTTGTACATCGATGCCATGCCTCCCTCCTAAGTCTGGTCTTCGATCTTCTCCTCTTAACCACTTCCATATCTTTTCTGTTAAGCATTCTTTTGCTAAACGCTCTTTTTTCTACTCTGGTCCCTATCTCTGGAACTCTCTTCCTACTTCTGTAACTAAATCTACTTCTCTCACAGTTTTCCGTCGGGGACTTAAGACTTATTTATTTACAAAGTTCGTGTCCAAGAGTTATTGAACGATAGGAAATAGCGCTATAAAAATTCAACTGATTGATTGATTGATTGATGCCATTTTATCAAACGTTATGATCCTTGCTTCCATCAAAGGGTTTAATTATCTAAAGGTCCTGAAAAAAAAATCACGATCAAAACTTTCACATTCTCTTCTTGTCATAGTGAATGATGTTAGACATCATGGTCAGGCCATTTATGTAGATAAATAATAAATTTAGTCTCAAAACTGATTCTTGCGGAATTTGCTTTGCAAATTTCTTTATACAGAAATAATTTTTTATTGTTACTTCTTGTTTTCTGGCCGATAACCAAGTTGTAATTCATTTCAGTAGTTTACCATCTATATTTGTCTCGAGCTTCATAAAAATGTTTGGTAAGTCACTTTTTCAAGTGTTTTGGCAAAGTCAAAGTAAACAATGACAGAAATATGGCATATTTATTAGAATGAAGTTAAAATATGGTTACTCAAACAACTTTCTATTGTTATATTATTAAATATTTGAATAACCATATTTTAACTTTCTTCTAATCAATGTGAGATATCGATCGACCGTAGCATATTTCTGTCATTGTTTACGTGGTCCATTTCTATGATGCTCACATGCATAAAAGTAATACTAAAATCTAGTTGATTGATAAAGGTTATTTACATCAGGCGAAAAACTATTTTAATAAGATACAAGTAAATTCGGTCGAGTGTTGAGTGACAAAAGTCAAATGATAATCTAAGTTTCTGTCGGAGTACTTGTATAACAATGGCGACGAGTACATTTTATGGTTCAAGGATAAAGTGAGCTTTCGTTTTTGTTAATAATTTGTTATTATATCAACATCCCGTTCAGGCAGAAATTAAATATATGCTGTTTTGTGAACAAATAAATAGCGAAAAAGTTGAAACTTTTAATTACGTTAGCAAAACCTGCAATAAAGATCAATTTTAAGCATATAACTGCAAAATTTTAGCAATTCAGACGATAAAATAAAATTTAAAAGTAAACACTGCGTCTAATTTTGCTAGCACTGAATTTTTGTTTTACAAATTTGATCTGTATATTTATTATGTTCTTACTATTTGGCTATTGAGATTTCTTTAATACCGATATTTTTTATCCCATGTGGTATTAAATCATGTTCTCCAACTCCAGATCATTATTGTGTTATATAAAAAAATTCTTTTAAGAAAAATTACCATCGCAAAAGATTTGATAAAAAACATTTTTTCAACTAATAAAAATTTATAACAAGTTTAATGTTTTGTACTTTAAACAGGTTTCTATCACTGGTTTTTGCAACCAACTTATTGTTTTTAATGCTACTGCAAAACAGAAGTCAGTATGTCATCGACATTTTCAATACAAGTATTAATACTCGTATTAACGCTGACTTGGTTCTAAATCAACTTATTAAAATGACCATAGAAAACAATTCTTTGAGATGTCCAGCAATAAGTGTACCAAAATCAGATGACATCTCTTTGTCTCAAAACCGTTGGCAAACAGAACTTTCCAACAACAGTCGCGTGTATTTATATTCAGCTGTTTACGATGACAGAATTCTTGGAGGTCCGCGACATTGGGTGCGAATCAATCTTATGGCTAAAAATTATAAAAAAATCAAATTATTTTGTCATTTTTGGTACGAAAATTACCATGACGAAGCTTATGTGCTGGCAGGTACACTCAACGAAACTGGTATGAACAGATTTGATTTCAAAGAAGGTGCTTTTTTTGAGTTTATTTTGTCATGTCCTGTTCCAAAATGTAATATCCTACCAATGTATGTGTCAGTGACTGAAACCGTGGTTTGCAAAAAGCATCGCACGCTTCTACCAATAATTTACAACTCATACCCGACGCCCCCGATCGAATTTGGACTTTGCGTCGTCAACGGCCATGGTAGATTCAAACCAGCTGAAATGATTGAATGGTTTGAGTTTTATCGTTTAATGGGAGTACAGGAATTTAATTTGTACAATACCAGCTATGACGGCGTGAACGATGTATTTAAATATTATATCAAAAATGATTTTCTGGTTCTGGATCAAATACCTCACCCTCTTGGTCCAAATGAAGATGGCAAGTATAATACACCAAAAATACGCAATCTCCGAACTACTTGCTTGAACGATTGCCTCATGAGAAACATGTATCGATATCGTTATATAGTCGTTGTAGATCACGATGAGTTCATAGTACCAAGAGGCAACATCACTAACTTCCACGACTTACTGATTGAAGTCAAAGATGTTTTGAAAGCAAAAGAAGAAATCATGTCATACAGTTTTCTTAACACTTACTTTTTTCGTACTTTTCCACCTGACCACTACCAGCCTGCTTATATGAAAACGCTAAGGTATCGTTTCAGAACAAGGCCATTAGGTCCGTACGTAGGATCAAAATCAATCATAAATCCACTTTTTTGCTTCAATCTCATGAACCATTATTGCTATTATCGACTGCCTTTATATGCTGGAAAAGTATCTTATTTTGCTCCAGAAAAACTGGCTTTGAGTCACCACTACAGGCTATGCGGCCGTTTCACTGGTACTGCAAGCTGCAGCGAGCTCCATGGAGAAAAAATTCTCGATGATACAATGATCAGATTTGAGTCAAATCTCACGGCTAATGTTAACAATATTGTTTTCGGTCTCAAAAAGCAAACCTTAATGTAGTAGGTTTGATTTTTCGCTTGGTTCATTTTATTTGTAAAATGTCGATGCATTTAAATTTTGACTCTTTGGTGCTTTTATATGGTCAGTGATCATGGTATGCGTATTTATACTGCATCTGTTATTATATTAAACGCTATTTGAAAAACTTTTGTTTTTGTACCGATGCCACGATAAAAATGTTTTGCAATTATAACTATAATTATTTAATCATTCAGACAACTTTAATTATTTATTAATTTAAATAGCTTTCTAATAAGAAAATAATTAATTTTCGGAGATCAAGTTTGTCATTTAATATAAATTAAAATTTTTTACAAACTTTTATTTAGGTTACAATCTCTGTTTGTGTGTGTTTGTGTATGTGTGTGTGTGCGGCTTTCTCTGTACGCAAATCTTGCGAGTAAAATTTGACCAGCTTTTTGACTAGCTAGGAAGCTGAAACTTTCAGCATAGCTTTATATTGGATGACAATACATAATTCAATTAAAAAAATTAATTTGAACATCTTTCGTATTTTTTAATCGAGTATATTTGAAATCAAAGTCTGTGTTGAAAAACTCGTTTTTCTTATACTTGTTTGTATTATTGTTTTGTTGAAAAAAAAACATTTGTTGGTCGTTGGATATTTATAAATTCCAACATTCGTCGGCATGAATTTAAAAAAAGTTTCTCTGATAACTTCGATTTCATGGATGTATTTGTAGCACGGTGTTTGGAGAATTTTTTTTTATATTATTACGGTTACCATGTAGCTGGAAAAATTAACCATAATACAAAGCAACGTTCCATCTAAGCCATGAGCAGCAGTGCGCGCAAAGCCAGCTGTGCTGACCAGCTTTTAAAATCAAGTGAGCAGCAAAAATGCTATAATGTGATTTTTAGCGATCTATTACTGATATACACAGATATTTTGCATTTTTTGCGTACTAGTGAAATTTAAAGAATTCAAATTTTAATAAGATGATAATTGCAATATTTTAATGTGATACAAAACGGATGGCAAATTGGCAAGTGGCAAAAAACATTATACAATAATAAAATAATACACAGTGCATTTAAAATAAATGAATTCGGAGAGATGTCTAACTTCTGCGCTGTGATTTTCTCATTTTTCCAAAATTTATAAACTGAATCAAGATTAACATTTTATCCACATGTGAGATAAAATTTAATTCTCATCAGCATATCCAGGTATCGTCTATGTTTAAGTCTTCTCGATGTGCCACGCAGTGCTGCTCGGATAAATGAGGGACCTCAGCACGGAGCAAAGCAGCAACCCCATTTCGCTTGCCAAGCATTACTGACGCTCCGTCCGAAGTGAACATGACCAGGGGGAGATTTAGGCATAGGCTACATAGGCTGGAGCCTATGAGCGCCACAAGGCCAGGGGGCACCACAAGAAAAAAAAACAAATTGAAAAAAAGAAAGTAAAGAAAACAATGTTAACTCATCTGAAGTTCTAATTTTTAATAACTTTTTTCCTATGGCGTCTCCTGGGCCCTGGCCTCCAAGGCTTCAGTTTTTGATTTTAATTTTTATACTATTTCATTTATTTGAATTCTGTGTTTTGATTCGCGTTGTGGCAAAGCAATAATATAAATTTAATTTTTAATTTATTTAAATATATTTGACTGTAATTGAATATCCAAAATCATATGATCAAACTCTCTCCTCCAAACGTTGACATTGCTATTCAAATATTTCTTTGCACACTTGCATCCAACTGCTCAGGTGAACAGTCATTTTCTACACTAGAGAGAGTCAAGAACTATTTTAGGTCAACAATTGATCAAGAAAGACTCAATGCTCTTGCAGTTTTGACCATAGAATGTAAAATAGTAAAGAACATAGACTATGATGACATTATTGAAGATTTTGTTTAATGTTGTTCTTGGGCGCCAGAAATTCATTAATTCACGTTTACTGCGCGGTAAATAATTTTGGTGCGTGGTGGTGCTGGAATTGCTGCGCTCGCGAGCTCTCGCGCAGCTTAGAGGGAACGTTGCACCATGGTAACTGTTTTGCTGAACAAGGCAATACCGTGGTAGCGATATTTTTTTTTTTTTTTTTTTTTTTTTTATGATAGTTTATAGTCCTTTACACCAAGTGTTTTAAGACTGAATTGGCTGTATGTAGGAAGCACATAAGTACTTCCTGTCGTGGATCAAAGTTTGATCCTTTTAACTGTCCCTCCTCCTTCATCCAGGCTTGGGACTGGCTCGCAATTAGCGAGGCGGAGTTGTGGTAGCGATAATAAATAGGTTGCATTTTATTATTAATTTATGTATTTACAAAGGTGTTTCAGCCTGTAATTGATTAGCGATTGCTATTGTTAATTTACTGAAAGTTTTCAGTGGGCCAAAAATGATGTAAATCCAAACATCGAAAAATTTTGGCCTACCTCACGATCGCCGGTTAACCATCGTGGATGACTTGAAAAGTTGTGTTAGCGTTTACCCTATCCCCCGGTCACCAAATGTTTATGAGGAATAGTTTATGGTTTTTCAAGCCGGCAGTCAACGATTGTTTGGAAAAAAAAAAAGTTTACTAGGTGACTAACTATTCCCCACTCCGATAATCGGCCAGTTTTTTGAAGTAATGTAAACTGTACACATTTCATGCGGGATGAGAAGCTACGCCTGCCTGCTCCAGGTAACTAAGGTTCATTAAAGGTTTTCATACAGGAATTGCAATCGGTAAAATGTAAGCTTCAATCTTTGAAGAATTTAAACAAATTTCAAATATTCAAAATGTTGTGACAGACAATGCAGCTAATTTTTCTAAAGCATTCATTTTGTTCAAAACAGTTGCCTCATCAATCAAAAGTGATGAACGTGACACGATTGATTCCATAAAGTGTTTATGTTGGCGACTGTTTGCAAAAGATTGATGGAGATTACGATGCATAAAAGTGGAGTGGTCTTTTATAAATCCGTTTTAATTTTCAGTTATCATAGAAAATTTTGAGAAAAAAAAAAAAAAAAAAAAAAAAAAAAAAATTGTAAAATCTCGTGTACATAACTTTTTTGAAAAACTTGGAAAAGTAGTTCAGAATTGAAATTGGATGATAGTTTATTAAATTATTTTTATTGCCAAATTTTTAGAAAAAAATTACTTTTGAAGTCAACTAAATATGTTAGTTAGCAACTAAAAAAAGTAGTTAAACTACCATTTTAACTAGAATTTTTGGACTTAGTTAAACTTTGCTTGTAACTAAAAAAAATAGCTTAACTAATAGTTAATCACTTTTTATTTGACTTTTGTCTCGCACTGTAAACACCTAAACAGAATAACTTTGTCTAAGATTTAGATGTACTCTGATTGAAACGATTTCCAATCAATGTATAGAGATAAAACAAACTAAAAATACAAGATGGATGGACATCATGACAACTGTGACTATGTATCCCAGGCAAATCGCTTTTCATTGATTAAAAAATTAGTACACTTATGAAATAACGTTTTTCAAAAATTTACAAGTTCCAATTTTCTATTTTTGCAAGAAGCGCTTACTAAGTAAGTTTCTGTAATATTGGCCATTAAGCACTGAATCAGCAATTAGCGTTAATTAGTTTATCTTCAGTCACCTACCATTCATTATTCATCAATATCGTAATCACAATACAAACTAAGTTTTGTTTACTAAGATGAAGATTAGCATTTAGTGAACCAATTTTGAGAAATTACTGACACACTTGCAAGGGCCTAGGTCACCCCAGGTCATCACCGCATTGAGTTCATAGATTAACTTCTTAGAAAATTAAATTAAAATAAATAAAGAAAATGTGGGTCTTGAATGTTCATGTATGTGCTGCAAATTATGAACACATTAGCTTAATTAATTTTTTGACTTAACCTTACAATTCTTTGAAAAGTGTTGAGACTTTTAAGTCCAAATGCTCGTAAACTTTGCCTAAATTAATTATGTGAAATTTGCTAAAATTCAAACCACTCGATTTGATCCGGGTCGGTTCACAATATTTATATATTTTTAGAAGCTTATCAGAAATTTATTATTTTATTATCAATTCAATTATTAAAAATATATGCAGTTCACTTTAAAACATTCCTTCAAAGAGCATGATACTCAATGAAGTTTTGTTACCGATTTTCCAATTTTGTCTATGCTTCTTCAACTCCACATTAAAAGAATTCTGCTTGCCAGTCCATCATAATAGTTCATCATTCATTTTGTCGTATTCTCATTTCCAAAACTTAAAACTTCTGTGGTTTTTAAATCCCTTATATCAACTTCACCGCCGGTCTTGCTTGCTTACTTGCAGCTTGCAAATCTTGAAAGTGAAAATTAACTAACTTCACGTCATCCAATCGAGATAAAACTTGAAATACAGGCAATAACAATGCATTCTATTCAAGTTTGAAATTTTTTTTCAAAAATTCTAAATTCAAATTAATAATTCTCCATGTTTTAAAACAAAAACAAATCAAACACAATTATTTAGATGTCCACTTATATGAACTCAAAAAACTTCTTTAAAAAATTATTTTTTTAGCAATAAACCCTGAAAAATAAAGAATTTGTAAGAAAAACATAATTTTAACGACCTACTTTTTACAGCTTTTAATTAGCTTCATATGTCTGCTGTCTGATTTCGGTTCTCTGAGCAGACGGAATCTAGTAATTAATTTTTAATCAACTTTCGGACTAGTTGAAGGTCTTAAACGTTAAGCATAAACGTAAAATGAATGACAACATTTTATTTAATAAACTAATAAACTTTTTTGATTATCTTGTTTTTTCTACCAATTTTATCGTTAATTCTTATATTTGAAAATTTTCCATTTTAGTGAATAGGTATGTCAATCAATGGTGGCTTCTGTCCTTGCTCTTTGTCTGTGTAAACGCGCCATAAGCTAAGAAGAATAGTATCAGGAATATTATAGACTATTTTATAAGTTCAGATTGAGCTTAATTAATACAATCATCATATTTTTATTTATTTATTTTGCTTTTTCAGGAAGGGGGAACTCTTTGCACATGCATGTGGGCGCTTATTTATTATAATAATATATATGTTAACATTGTCTTGATTGTACAAAATTATTAAAGGATTTTAAGTATATTAGCATTGCCATTGTTAATGTTTTTTTTATAAGGTGGTGATTCTTGTGGTATTTTTGCTGGTGATTAAATTATTTGGTTGTTGTTGTTCTTTTTCAGCAAGATCTTTGGATCTGTTTTTGTCCTGAAAAATATTGGTAGTAGTAGTAGTTGTTATTGTAGTTTTCCTAGAAAAAATAAAATCAATGTAACAGTAAAAAGTTTAATAAAATTTACTTGCATGTTTAACGGAACATTCAGATTAGAAAGTTTTTCATTTACGTTAGCTGAAAGATTTGACTCGAATTTGATAATTGCATTATCGAGTATTTTCTGTGCCTTAGTAACATTTCTGATTTTGATCAATAAATCGTGGAAGTTAGTGATGTTGCCTCTTGGTACTATGAACTCATCGTGATATACAACGACTATATAACGATATCGATACATGTTTCTCATGAGACAATCTTTTAAGCAAGTGGTTCGGAGATTGCGTATTTTTGGTTTATTATATTTGCCATTTTTATTTAGACCAAAAGAATGGGGCATTTGATCCACTGAAACATAAGCTGGCATTACATTACATATTGGCACAGGACATGACAAAATTGCTTCTATAAAAACACCTTCCTTGAAGCCACATCTGTTTATACCGGTTTCATTGAGTACACCTTGAAGCACAAAAGCTTCATCTGGGTAGCTTTCGTACCAAAAGTGGCAAAACATGATAATCTTTGGATATTTTGTAGCCATAAGATTGATTCGTATCCATTGGTGTGGACCTCCAAGTGTTCTATCATCATACATAGCTGAGTACTTAACTGTTGTTGGAAAGTTCTGTTTGCCACTGTTTTTGTGAAAAACGTTTGTCTTCTGCTCTCGGCATAGTTATTGTTGGACATCTGAGAGAATTGCTGTAAATAGCTTTTTTAATTAATGAAACTAAAGCAATATCAGGATAGTTTTGAGCGTTGGTTCTCGTTTTGAAGAATCGGTCAATTTTATGGCTGTTTTGTAACAGCAGAAAAATAAACTGGATACCAAAAACTAGTACTAAAACTCTGTGTATAAATACAAAAAACAAAATTATTGAATTTTAAACAATTTGTAACTAATTATACAAAATCAACATCAAGCAAATTTATTTTTGCGGTGGGTCTGTATTTTTATTTGATTTTTACACACTTCTATTTAACTTAATGTCTCTGTCTGTCTGTGGTCAAAATTTTAAATTGATTTTTTTCAACTTTTAGACAAGTTAGAACTTTGAAACTTTCTGCATAGAATTTAGCAGCCTGCCAATACAATATTCAATAGTTACGAAGCGATTTAATCATTATTTCAAATAATTTCAATATTTATTTTTAACGCATTTAAAATTATTCACAAGGTGGTGCTTGCGTTGATTAATTGAACTTTTAGGTAATCATGACTATGTCAAAAATATCTTAAAATGTTGACCAAAGTGTTACTATAAACAAAGGTAAAACTATTATTGCATTTAGAAATCAATTTGCATAATTTTAAAATATAAAAGTGTGTTTTCAAACAACTTTGTTTTTTGTACATTCTTTTTAACAAGTGGTTTTGCCCGTTCCAAAGACGGATGTTTTAACATTAACGTTAAAGTTTAACTTTAATAATAACTTTATTTTATAAGAAATGAACAACCTGAGTGAGCGATGTCGATGTTGGAACCAAAGTTAATGAGAAGACGTTTGTAGTAGTCAAAGAAAGAAACTTGTCGACCACGAGATCCCGGAATTCAGGGTTGAGATCTGAGATGGCAATCGGAAAATTTACACAATTTGAGATTGACTATTTGTGGTCATTTAACTTATTTAAAAAACATTTTACTAAAGAAAATTCAGAAAATAATTTATTTCTGAGCCGTTTTCTGATTTTGATGAAAATAAAATACTGGCAATATAATTTTTGTTGTTTTTACTACAGCTTTTGTGTGAATGATGTCGAGTATATCAGCAATGTACAATAGAATCAGTAGTGGACCCAAGACTGAGCACTGGGGTACTCCACTATTTAGCGACACAGACAATGACAAATTCCCACCAATACTAATCGTATATTAGTGGTAGGCTTTTTCATGGTGGGTGGCACAGGATCCGGGCCCTCCCTTTAACATCATCCTGTTTTTAGCATTGCTACTAGGGTAAGCAATTTAATCTGGTTTAGACGTCCAGGTAAAAACAGTTTTTTTTTCAGCATCTAGTCTACCAAATGGTGTAAGAGCACAGCATTAGTCACAATCACTTAATAAACTATTTAATTAAGTTTTTATTTGCATGTACTTTTGAAACAAACCTAAGAAAAAACAATACGGGTAAACCAGCAAGGCTGCTCGAGTACATCGTAGACAAAGAAGATTACGATGCAATTGTGAAGGCCTTCAAGATTATGTTCAGCAATCAACACTCGCTAGAAATGTTTCGAGCTCAACTCAAAAATCGACGCCAAAAACCCAAGAAAAGCCTGCAGCAACTAGAAGCAGACGTGGAACGACTCGGTAATCTGAGATATCTTATGTGCCCTCGAGAGGTCCTCAGCACAATTATTACGGATGGATTCTGAAAAACTCCGAGACACAGAAAGCTCGGGTTTCCCGCTCTGACACTTGCACTGAATAATGAAGCTTTCAAAAAATCATCAGACAGGTCTCTTCGGACAACATCAAAACTTCTGTGAAACAAACATTTAAAAAAAAATGCGCCCAACGTTTTTCATTGTATATTAAAGTATGTTACCATAATGTGACTAAGTTATTCAGAAATTCTGCCAGGCTTACAGAAATATTATTTTATACTTTTTAGGGCGCGAGAAAAACGTGGTTTATTAAAAAGTGTATTTTTATGATATACAATATTTTTTGAAAGTTGTCGTTCTGTTGTCATAGCTAAATTTGACCATTAACTTATTACAGAAGCAATTTTAAAAAATGGAATTGAAGATTCAAAGGAAAAAATTGAACAATAAGACAAGCACGTGATCGGGATGGTGGAAGACGAAAAAGAACTAAACTTAATACTACCTTATAATGCTTATTTGAATAAATTTCACATCTGACTTTTTTGATATTTTTATAGCAATTTATTTTTTTTGTCATTTTCAATAAATGTTTTTTTTATACTTTTTTTGTAATTTTTCAATTAATATATAAAGAGGGTTTCAACATGGGATATGAGGAAGTTTCACATTTGGTATTTATGGAGCCCATGCGTGAAACGTCAGAATGGCTCCTAAAGTGAGGGCTGTACACATGGGCAACGTGGGGTTTGGAGAAAATTTCATATATGGTGTTTGTGGGGCCCATGCGTGAAACGTCAGAATGCCTCACAAAGCGATGTGGCTTAGACGTGGGCGTGATGTGGCGCTAAGGTACATTCCGTGCGGTAAACTTAAAAATGCCACATGTGGCATTATTGCGCGCCAGCGAACTACCTCCTGTTGGCGCTAGCAGTTGCCCACGCGTATTTACGCAGACGGCCCCCTAAATTGCTATCTGGGAATGTTGTAAAAAAGATTGTTTCTATTAACAATCTTTTTAGCAGTACCAAGCTAATACCGCGGTATAATCATCATATAAAGTAATTTGAAAAAAATTGAAACCTTAACGACCTCATTGTTATAAATAGGAAAAAAATATGGACCAAAAAGAAACCCTGAGGAACATTGAATGTGATTGGTTTCAACAAATAATAAATGCCATTGAAAAACAAAAAGCAAAAAACGAAATTTTTTAAAACACACTTTTATATTTTTACATTATGCAAATCGATTTTTAAATACAATAATAATTTTACCAATGTTTATAGTAATACATTAGTCAACATTTAATAGGTTTTTGGCATAGTCATGATTACTTAAAAGTTCATTTAATTGACGCCACCTAGTAAATAAGTTTGTTAAAAACAAGTAATGAAATTATTTGAAATAATGATTAAATCGCTTCGGAAATGATTAAATATTGTTTTTGTAGGTAGTTAAAGTCTATGCTTAAAGTTTTAAAATTCTAAGTAATCTAAAAGTTTGTAAAAAATCAATTCAAAAATTTGAGAATGGACAGACAGAAAAGTCAGGTTAATAAAGTGAGTAAAGAGCTTTAAAAAAGCGTGGAACGTTTTTCATGTCTTTGAGATTATAAGGATATACAATAAGCAATCCACAATTTTATTTAATTAAAAATTGTTTTTAAAGTGTTTTTTTTAAATTTTTTGGTTCTCTAATTTTTGTGTTGCATTTAAAAAAAATATATTCAAGTTATTACAATATTACAGTTGTTTCTCGTGTGTTTAAGGTACGTCTGTGAAACAGGAAATAATGGTCACATATTCATTGGTGACGGTTGGTACCTCAGTCAGTAATATTGCACAGCGATGTCGCCGATGACCCTCCCGAGTTCGATTCCTGCTCGATTTCCATAAATAATTGTATTAATATGTGGAGGAGAGTCAAATGCATTCTATTTTTGTCGGTTTTCAAAACATTTCATTTTAAAGTCTGTTTAAAAATCTTAATTGCATATAAATTAGTTGACTGAACACTACTCTAGTATCAAAATAAATTTGAAATTGACAATTTAAATTTGCAAAAAAATAATTGTATTTATTAACAAAAATTTTGAAATGACAAACCTTCTATTCTTGCACAGTCGAATCATTGCGACGTATTGACAAATAAGCTACATTTAAGCAGAACTGGTTATTTATTGAAAAAAAAAATTAAAAAGTAAGAACGCAGTACCAAAATGTTTTTGAGAAGAATCTTATTTAATAACGTTACATCGCCATAATGAACGTGCTCTCGAACTGTGATTAGTATAGGGTTTTAGGTTCAAATCCATGTTAAACCTTTTTTCAGGATATGCTTATTTCAATTACCAATAAAGGGTAAAGTGAGTGAGTGAGTGAGTGAGTGAGTAAGTGAGTGAGTGAGTGAGTGAGTGAGTGAGTGAGTGAGTGAGTGAGCGAGCGAGCGAGTGAGTGAGTGAGTGAGTGAGTGAGTTTCTCATTTTTTACAATATTATCTGAAACTGAAAGTTTATGTTTTTAGCCTTAGCGCTGAATAGCGGTGGGCATAGTTATACGTGTAGGTAAAGCGGCAAAACCGCGGATACCACGGAAATCAGAACGATTGAAGCGGAAATACCGCGGCAATAGAAATAAAAAGCAGCTGGTTTACCGCAATAATGGGTATACATTTTGCAGTATTACCATAAGAACTTTTTTTTTTTGTCTCAATTTCAATTTATCAAAAATGTTATGGGCCGCTACATATCATAACTTTCCTAAAAAAAAAAAACTATCTAGCAGAGAAAGTTCGGAAACGAGAGAAAGACCTATTATCAGCCAAAATTTTGTCAAAAAGCTACGTGACCATCTAATAGTATCATGAACTTTGAATTTTGAACAATTTGATTGGATAAAGTGATTGGCCCCCGCCATTGTTATGCCTAATAATAATAACGTTCACATTTTATCAAATAACTAATTAAGTCCGTGAAAGAATTAAAAAAAATCTAACATGAATAATCACGTTATGTTAAAATAAAATCAGGCAAGGGAAAGTAAAAAGTAAAATCTAACAGCATACTAGTGACGCTGTTTCCCAGCTTGTTTTTCAAATTATATAAACAAACAAAAATAGGTCCCAGTGTCGGTGGTGTCTTCAAGACACAAGTGTTGTTTAAAAATTGTTCAAACTCATTAGAACAGATCATACACCGGTCGCATATGTTCGTGACAACGAGAGATGCGCAAAAAAGTTGCAAAGTTTTTTTTAGCAAAGAAGAGCAGCATTGTTAAAAGTGGTACAAATTAATTTGATCGTGCCTGCAGTTAGTTTCTTCAGAAAAAAATTTCCACGGGTGGATTAACTGTTAGTGTTTGTAGAACTCAATTTGGACAAAACAGTATTTATTTGTGAAGTTCAATACATTAATGGTTAGTTTTATTACAATATTAAATTAATCTATATATAAATACCTATTTTTAAATAAAGTGAAATAACACAGGGAAAAATCATGATAACTGAAAAAAATATGAAAATGGGGATGAAACAGTGTGAGGATGGGAAATGGAATGAAAAATTGCCGAGCTGGATGAAGATGGAGATTAGAGTACTGTACAAGCTGTGCTGAGCCTTTATATTAGTGTTTTCAAAAGAGCCATGTTGGACCATGATTTTTGTACTAGGTATAGGAATTTTAGACTTTTTAAAAATAGCCGGCCGTATTAACGGGAGTGAAGACTACAGGGAGATGGTTGTGGATTGTCATGATATTGGCGGAGTTAGATAAAAATGATACTTGCGAGGATGGCTGGAAATTGAAATGAAAATTAATTCCAGCGTACACCTCTTGTGCTACAGCAACAGACCGAGAGGTTTAATGGTGAAAGTTTCCCATTTATAAAAAACATTTTGACAATGTTCAACATGGCCTTAGTTGTTAGACGTTTACGCTGCGAATCACTTATTTAACATGTTTGCACAGGTGGACCTATTTTTAGAAACACCAGAAGCAGCTATTTTTAGGTGCCTCCAGTCACGTCCTTGAAGTTGACTGTAATTCCGTTGTTAAAGGCTTTACTAACTGATCTTAATTATTTAGTTATTACTGTTATTATTATAATTATTTTAATTTAAATATTTTTTTATGTTGTTACATTTGTATATAATGAATTTAAATTTTATTTAAATTGTATTTTAATTCCTTTCAATTAGTTGTATCTTTTACCATTTAGTCACTGCATTTTATTTTAAAAAAGTTAAACGGCTCTGATGATGGCAAAAAATTGCCGAAATAGATCTATAAGCCTATAAGATTATGGAGTTTGTGTTTGCTAATAAATTATTTTTAAACCGATTTAGACTATTGGAAAAAATTAAAAATAAAATCGATTCAGCCAAGTGTGCCACGTTTTTCAATCGAGTTTGCTTAAAAGAACATATAGCGCCGAAGTATTCAAAAACTACTACTTGCTCGATTTCGGCTACAAATCGAAATGCGAAAGTTGAAGATCTTCTACAATCTCAGATTGTGCAGAAAGAACGAGAACTTAAAGAATTACAGGCAAGGTACGCAGAAGAAATGTCTACAACCACAGAAGACAACTTTGGTACAGACGTCCATAAATTCCTCCAACTTGTCAACGAACACTTTACGAAATCCGAACGTGTGAAGGAAGTTAAAATTGTTAAAAAACTTTCTCGATTGTATGGAGGTCTGTTACTATTTAAACAAAATTGTACTACATACGTTAATTTGTCCGATTATAAATTGTCTGACGATGAATGTGACTTTTTAATGCTCGGTTATAATTATCATTTACGTAAACCTTATGATCAATTACACAAACAAACCGAACTTGAAATATTGTACAATGATATCTTAAATTTAGAAGCCAAAAATAAAATTACTGTAAAGTCAACTTTGAAGCCTCTATTACTAGCTGAAGGTTATAAACATCGATGCTCAAATTTTAAGTCTACCTTACCTAAGAAGTTATTGAATGCTGCCTCTCAACTACGTAAAAATACTCAGATAATTATCCGTAAAGCTGACAAATCACCTACGTACGTAATTTTAAATCGTGACAATTATTTTTCCAAACTCAATACAATTCTCTCTGACAGCTCTAAATTTCAAAAAGTGAAAGCTGATCCTACTGTTAAGATCAGATCTAAACTAAACAAAATCATTGCGACTCTTATTAAAAAGAAGATAACAACTTTTTCTAAAATAATAGGTGACTATAAACCTGGTTATATTTATGGTAATGTTAAAATACATAGGAAAGATAACTCATTAAGACCTATTATTTCACAATGTCCTGCTGTTACTTATAATGTTGCTAAAGAAATTAATAAAATTATTTCTCCTTATTGTCCTTCTCAATATAGTCTTAAATCTTCTTATGATTTTGTTGATCTTATTCATAGTAATGGAAGTTCTAATATAATTGCGTCTTTAGATGTTGAAAGTTTGTTTACCAACGTACCTGTTATAGACACTATAAATATAATTTGTAAGTGTGTTTATTCACATCCTAGTATTCAACCTCCTCAAATCAGCCCTGAAGTCTTGAAAGAATTCCTTTATATATGTACAACGCAATCTCCCTTTTTTATCACCTAATGGAGACTTATATGTACAAATTGACGGTGTAGCTATGGGGTCCCCGTTGGGCCCGACTTTCGCTAATTTTTATATGGGTGATCTTGAAGCACGTGTATTTGAAAATCACACCAAACCTTTTCTGTATTGCCGTTATGTTGACGATATATTTGTTTCAGTTGATAACTTAGAAGAACTATTTAAACTGAGAGATGCATTTGTAAAAAATTCTAAACTACAATTTACTTATGAACTTGCTAATAATAAACATCAAATTCCTTTTTTGGATACTTTAGTTACACGAAATGTGTCAAAACTATCTTGCCAGGTCTATACTAAACCCATAAACACAGACAATTGTCTTAATTATAATAGCGATTGTCCTGAAAGAAATAAACTAAATGTTATTAATAATTATATTAATAGGGCCTATAAATTTTCCGAAACATGGTCTGATTTTCACAACGAAATTCTACAAGTGAAACAACTTTTGATAAATAATAATTATTCTAATTCTATTGTTGATGCAACTATAAATAAATTTATGTCACGTATTACTGATAAAAAACATGTTTCAAAACCTAATACCAATAACTCATCAAATTCTTGTATAATTCCATTATATTATGCTAATCAGATGTCTAATAATTATAAAATAGATGAAATAGTGTTGAAAAACATTGTGTATGATAATATTAAGGTTGTAAATAAAGATAATACACTCAAGTTACACATCTATTATAACAATGGAAAAACTCATAATCTTTTAATTAAAAATAGTATAAATAATGTTTCTAGCCCTGTAGCACAAACCAACCTAGTGTACCAATTTTCGTGTCCGTTTCCACATGGTCAGGTGGAAAATTACATTGGTCATACTAGAACTACTCTGTCTCGTAGATTGACTATGCATTGTCAAAGTGGTGCCATATACCAACATATGTCAACACAACATTCAATCAAACCATCACATAAATTTCTAATTGATAACACCAGTATACTAATGAAAGAAAATCAACCCATTAAGTTAAAATTGAAAAAAGCTTTAGCTATTAATAAATGTAAGCCTTTAATTAATAAACAATGGTATTCTTTTGATTTAACTCTTAAACTTTTTGGTTCTCTAAATAGTAATAAAACTAATAATAATAATAATAAATGTTTTAACTCATCTACAACTTCTGTTAAAAATATGCATGTTAATAGTGCCAATGTTTCTTCAGGTATTTCTTTGATGAATGAATGTTTTGTACCAGACGTTTGTGTTTCAAAGGTTATAGATAATGTATGTGATTCTTCTTCCAGTCATGTCCTTGAAGTTGACTGTAATTCCGTTGTTAAATGCTTTACTAACTGATCTTAATTATTTAGTTATTACTGTTATTATTATAATTATTTTAATTTAAATATTTTTTTATGTTGTTACATTTGTATATAATGAATTTAAATTTTATTTAAATTGTATTTTAATTCCTTTCAATTAGTTGTATCTTTTACCATTTAGTCACTGCATTTTATTTTAAAAAAGTTAAACGGCTCTGATGATGGCAAAAAATTGCCGAAATAGATCTATAAGCCTATAAGATTATGGAGTTTGTGTTTGCTAATAAATTATTTTTAAACCGATTTAGACTATTGGAAAAAATTAAAAATAAAATCGATTCAGCCAAGTGTGCCACGTTTTTCAATCGAGTTTGCTTAAAAGAATATATATATATATATATATATATATATATATATATATATTTTGACAATATTTGGGTATCAAATTCTCGCATAAACACGCTCTATTAAATGCTACGGCCCATTTTCTACAACACCATTTCTTTACTACTGCTTCAAACCGTCTAAATTTTCTTCCCGAATTAACTACACAGTCAACAGTACACAAAACTTTATTGTCACAAGGGGTTGACCGGCCGGTTTCGGCTTTATCCATCTTCAGAACCCCTATAATAAAGTAAGGAAAATCAATGTATAGAATATTAGACGAAAGCCGAATATATAAAGATAGAGAAACACTAATAAAACCATTCGAATATAAAACTAAAAACATAAAATTCTAAACACATACCAGCGATACAACTTTCATTAAAACCAACGCTACGACACTACAACAGCTAACGAAACTGTTTACGTATAACTCACCTGGGAACAGGTGCACAGAATTTACAGGTGCATTATTTATATTTAAACTTATATATATATATATATATTGTGACGTGTTGGTCTAGCGGTATAGACACCGGCTTTGAGAGTCGGAGGACCTGGGTTCAATTCCTGGTCCGGGCACGTAATTTCCTTGAGCAAAAAACTAGCTCACTTGCTGCCATGTACTCACATCAACTCAGCGTTTTATCTTTAAGTGGTCGATAAATGAGTACCAACTTCGGTTTGGGGTTAAAGTCCTTCGTGCACTTGTGGAGACTGACCCAGCTAGTTAAAAGGAAACGTTATATTTGAAAGAGTAAGACAACAAAGTAAAATGAGTTGTTGCCTTTTAAAGTGAATGTTGTATGGGAAGCTAAAAAAAAGTAGATAAGGTTTATTTCAAATTAATAAACAACATCTTAATAAAACATTGCTTCATAAAAACATTTCAGAATTTTTTTGAGTCCTGTAAATCAAATGTTACTTTGAGAATATGCGGAGTTATAAAATAAAAAAATAAAAATAACTAAGATATGTTTAGACAAAATGCCAATCAAACAACAATAGTTCAGGTATGACAGCATTATTAATCAATCAATCAATCAATCAATTATTTCTATAGCGCTATTTCCGCAGTGTTCAATAGCGCTCGGTCGTGAACTTGGTAAACAGATATGTTTTAAGTCCACGACGGAAAACTGTGAGAGAAGTAGAGTTAGTAAGAGAAGAAGGAAGAGAGTTCCAGAGATAGGGGCCAGAGTAGGAGAAAGAGCGTTTAGCAAAAGAATGCTTAATAGTGAAGATGCGAGAGTGATTACGAGAAGAAGAACGAAGACCAGACTTAGGAGGGATATGTATTAAATTAGTTAAGTAGAGAGGAGAAAGGCAATTTTTTATTTTGTACATTATTAAACATATTTTAAAAATCACCCTATATCTGAGAGGAAGCCAATGGAGAAGAACAAGAGATGGAGAGATGTGAGAGGAGTAGGAGGTGCGAGAAACTAAGCGAGCAGCCGAGTTGAAGGCTTTAGAGAGAGGATAGAGGGTAGTGTCAGGAAGACCATAGTATAGAGAATTGCAGTAGTCAATTCGAGACAGGACAAGAGAAGAGACTAGAAGTTGCAGCGAAGGATCATCCAGAAGTGGACGAAGCTGCTTAATACGGCGAAGATGAAAGTAGCAGGATTTAGTAACAGAAGTAATTTGGGGGGTTAGCGACAAGTTAGAGTCAAAGAGAAAACCTAAGCTACGAATCAAGGGAGAAGGAGAAATGGAAAGAGAAGATGGTGGTGGCAAAACCAACGGAAGAGGATTTAGGGATTTAGAGGACTTGTTGAAATAGATTAGTTCAAACTTGTCAGGATTAAGTTTAAGACACATAGAAGAACTCCAGGATATAATAGATTGAAGGCAGGCAGCTATTTTGTTAAGAACAGACTCAAGAGAAGAGTTAGAGAAAGTAGAATAGACATAGGAGTCATCGGCATACATTTGGCTATTGAGAGAGTGAGAAGATATAATATGAGGAAGTTCAGAAGTATAGAGAATAAACAGTAAAGGACCAAGAATAGACCCTTGAGGGACACCGTAGGTCAAAGTTACAGGAGTAGATTTAGAAGATTCAATAGAAACATAGGAATATCTACCAGATAGATAAGATTTAATCCACCGGAGAGCATCACTAGTTATATTAAAAGATTTATCAAGTACATCCAACAACAGTGAGTGATCAACTGTATCAAATGCAGATGAATAATCAAGACAAAGAAGAAGAGTAGAGAGGCCAGAGTCAGAAGAAACAATAAGGTCATTATGAAGCTTAAGTAGAGCAGTTTCAGTGGAGTGGCCAGGTCTGAAGCCAGATTGAGAAGAGGGAAGAAGTGAGAAAGCAGTTAGATAAGCACTTATTTGCTCATACACAACTCTTTCCATAATTTTAGAGATAAAGGATAGGTTAGAGACAGGCCTATAGCTAGATAGAGAAGAAGGATCAAGAGAGGCATTTTTAATAGTAGGGATAATAAAAGAGGACTTAAGAACAGAGGGAAACACAGATGTAGATAAAGAGAGATTAATTAAATCAAGTAAAATTGGATAAAGAACAGAAGAAAGCTCTTTAAAGATAGTAGTAGGAATGAGATCCAAAGAGCAAGTAGAAGAAGACATAGAGTTAATAAGTTTAGTAAGATAGTCAAGTGTAATAGGAGAGAAAAAAGTAAAAGTTTCAGTAGAGAATTTAGAAAAAATAGGGGTTTTACTATTGTTAGAAGATCTGATGCTTTCAATTTTCGTGGTAAGAAAATTATGATAGTCATCAGGAGAAAAAGAAGGAGGAGGAGATTTTTTATTAAGGAGTTTAGAAAGAGAAGACCACCTATTCCTCGAGCTAGAAGCAAGAACAATAGATTTTCTCAAAAAGGAAGAATGCTTAGTAAAGATGAGGTTATGGTATTGTTTGAGATGGTATTGCCACTCATACCAAGAACCTTTAGACAATTTAGAACGATAAGCTCGCTCGGCTTTACGTGCAGATTGCTTCAAGAGAACACAATCACAATCAAACCAAGGAGCTTTTTTAGAAAAGAGTCGAAACTTAAACGTCTCAAAAGGAACCAAAGTATCCAGTATGGATGAAATCGTCAGATTGAGATTGTCCATAAAGGAATCAACATCAGTGAAAGAAGAAGAAGAAAACCCAGAGGTGAGAAATAAATTTGAAAATTGAATATTATCAAATCTAGACCAACACCTTTTAGTGACTGAAGTAAGATTAATTAAAGGTTGAGATAGAGGTAAAGTGAAAGAACTCCGCCTTGCTTTTGCAAGCCAGTCCCAAGCCTGGAGAAAGGAGGAGGGAAAAGTTAAAAGGATCAAATTATGATCCACGACTGGAAGTACTTAGGTGCTTCTGACACAGCCGTTTCAGTCTTAAAACACTTGGTGTAAAGGACTATAAACTATTATAAAAAAAAAAAAAAAAAAAAAGTAAAGTGAAAGAAATAAAGTAGTGATCAGTAAAGTGAAGATTAACAGGTGAAAGATTGCTTATATTAGAGAAAAGAGGAGAAATAATAAGATCTAATGTGTTACCCCGATTATGAGTCGGAAAGTCACAATGCTGAAAGAAGTTAAAAGTAGATAAGATTTCAAGAAATTGAGAAACAAAAGAGTCCTTAGTTTTATTAATAGGAATATTAAAATCCCCAATGATAAAAGAAGGAGTAGATAGAGAGAAGAGAGATTCAGAAAGGTTGTAGAAATCCTCCAGAAATTGTGGTTTAGAGCATTTAGGAGGCCTATAGATACCTATTAAATTGAACTTAAAAGAATTAATTTTAACAGAAGTAAAGAGGCATTCAAAAGATGAGAATTTAGTAGAAGAATTGAGAGAGACAGAATAGGAAGACTTGAAGAGAAGGCATATGCCACCATAGGAAGAATGTTGAGCAGAAAAAGGATTAGTAGGAGGCCTAGCCTGCTCAACAAAAGAGAAGCCAGTAGGAACAGAAGCAAGGAGAGAAGGAGAAGAAGCAGATTCATGCCAGGTCTCAGTCAGGAGAAAGAGATCAAGATAGTTAGACAGGGCTAGCTCAGAGATAAAGAGTGATTTATTATTTAGAGAACGAATATTAAGGGTGGCTATATTAAGGCTAGAACTAGGATTATTATTATTATTATTATTATTATTATGACTATTATTAGTTTTAAGATTGTTTATTTTAAGAAGAGGATTTGATATAGAGAGATCAGAGAAAGAAGAGTTGCACTTAGCAATACGTTTAAATTTCCTAATATAATTTAGGTTAAGAATATCAAGATAATAAATCTTACGGCGAACAGTGCGAGTGGGCAGAGTAGAAGATTGAGAGAGGCTTAATAAGAAATCCCTAGAGTACATTATTAGAGAAAGAAAAGTTTAGAAAAGGGAATACAGAAGAAAAGAAGAAAAACTCACAGTTTCCACGTGAAACAATAAAACAATTCAAATTTAACTTCGCTCACGAGCCGAAACGCCATGACACCACGGCGCTAACATTTACTTAGCCACAAGACAACTTACATATAGACTAGTGGTTTGCCTGTCCCAAGGACGGATGTTTTAACATTACGATGAACATGTATTAAATTAATTTAAGTTATTTAAATATTGTGTTACTTATTTATTTTTGTAATTTAGTGTACAACTTATTTATTTTGGTAATTTAGTGTACAACTTATTTATTTTTGTAATTTAGTGTACAACTTATTTATTTTTGTAATTTAGTGTACAACTTATTTATTTTTGTAATTTAGTGTATAACTTATTTATTTACAACTAGCGGTGTTATCCGGCGTTGCTTGGGATTTTCAGAGTTTTTTTTATAGTTTTTCTCTCTTGCTTCCGTTTCTTTTCTCGCTTGCTTCCCCGCTTCCGGTTACTCTACCGTTCCCGGTCGCTTTCCCGTTCCTGGTCGCTTTTCCGTTCCCGTTCCTAACATCTTTTAGTCCTTTAGTCCATAAAACGTGAAATAGATTTGCTAAAAGTTGCTTTAAGCATGGATTTCTAGATATAACATGTTATATCTAGAATTCCATGCTTTAAGCCATCAAACGTTGTTACGTAAACTAAATTTGAATTTTATTACGCAATTACCTTTTATGGTCGTACATAGGCACTCTTGGCTTGGAAAGGTTTTTTGGGCCCTTTGAGCCGGGAGATGGGAGTAAGGAGTCCAAACCTATTTAACTTTCTTTTCCTGTATGAGAACTATCTCTTTGCCAAATTTTGGATTTCTATGAGAGACAGACTTACAGACATTCATTTTTATATCTACATACATAATTTGCTATGTATGTATGTAAAATAACTTTTTTAAATAATTTAAAAAAAAAATATTCTTAATAGCCATGGACCTATCCTCAGACCTACTAAATGTACACAAAAAATTTCATAAAAATCGGTTCAGCCGTTTCGGAGGAGTTCAATTTCAAACACTATGACACAAGATTTATATATATACTAGCAGTGCCCGTAGCGGCTTCGCTCGCATGAAATTAGAGAATTTGAACCGTGCTTACATAGTAGAGTACTGCACGGATCAATTTTTTAGGTCTCGGCTCGGCCCGTCGACAACTTGGCCCAGCCCGTTTCAAAAACCAAAATTCCTGGCCCGGCCCCTTTTTTACAGGCCTAGAAGTTCTATATACTTGATGAAAAACTTCGGCCCGTCCCACCTTGACTTCAGGTTTAGCCCGGCCCGTCTGAACACCCTAAAATCACTAAAATGTCTATATACTTGGTTAAAAATATTGGCCCGTCCCACCTTGATTCAAGGTTTGGGCAGGGCCGTATGAAGACCCTAAAATAACGGCTTGGCCCGTCCGTCCGGTGATAAACTGAACTCATCTACTTTTAACCGGCACAAAACCTCAAAATACTAATTTTCACATCTGTAGCACTTACAGTTTTTGAGTAGCAGTTATTTTAAAATCAAATAACCCTTTTTCCACTTCACATTTGAGGTCCTGGAAACCAAATTTTCAAAAAATGGTGAAATACGTATATCATTATTTTTAGAGTAGAAACTAAATACTAATTTTACTTTTGTAGCATTTACAGTTTTTGAGTAGCAGTTACTTTAAAAACCAAGTAACCCTATTTTCCACCCCATATTTGAATTCCTGGAAACCAAATTTTCAAAAAATGGTAAAACACGTATATCATTATTTTTGGAGTCGAAACCAAATACTAATTTTTACTCCTGTAGCATCTACAGTTTTTGAGTAGCAGTTACTTTAAAAACCAAATAACCCTATTTTCCACCCCACATTTGAAGTCCTGGAAACCAAATTTTCAAAAAATTGTGAAACCCGTATATCATTATTTTTAGAGTAGAAACTAAATACTAATTTTTACTTTTGTAGCATTAACAGTTTTCGAGTAGAAGCTACAAAATTTTAAAAACCAAATAACCCAATTTTCCAACCCACATTTGAGGTCCGGGAAACCAAATTTGTAAAAAATGGTGAAACACGTATATCTTTATTTTTAGAAAAGAAACTAAATAATAATTTTTACATCTGTGGTATTTACTGTTTTTGAGTAGAAGCTACTTTAAAAACCAAATAACCCAATTTTCCAGCCCACATTTGAGGTCCGGGAAACCGAATTTTCAAAAAATGGTGAAACACGTATCTTTTTATTTTTCAAAAAGAATCTATATACCAAATTTCAAAATCTCTTCATTTTTGGTTTTCGAGATATACATTGTTTTAGAAAAAAGTTTGTTTTCCAGTTTTTTCCCCTCAGGAGCAAAATTTTCAAAAATCCTTTCTTAGCGGATGTTTACGCTATAAAAGTAATATAAGTTCCAAATTTCACGTTCCTAGGATGAGGCGTTTGAGCTCGGCGTTGATTATGAGTCAGTCATCTGTCAGTCAGGACATGTTCTTTTATATATATAGATATATATATATATATATATATATATATATATATATATATAGATTAGATTATTATATATATATATATATATATATATATATATATATATATATATATATATATATATATATATATATATATATATATATATATATATATATATATAAAGAAATGTATATTATTATTATTATTGAACAGTTTATTGAACACAAACACAGTAAAAAAATACAAGCAAATGTAGTAAAAGATAAGTGAACAAATGGACAGTCCGAAGGAAATATTTTTCCGCTTTTGGAGTACCCTAGAATTAAATATTGCACTAGGATAGTCAATGTTGTAGAAAAATAAATTGAGTAAAATGTATAAAAATAAAAATAAGAACTGTTTAACAGATAGATCTTGTATTTTTTCTTGAATAAGAATAGTGTTTGTAGAGATCTTATTAATTCAGAAATAGTAGAATATTGTCGAGGTCCTAAACATTTTATGGAGAATAATTTGATAGTTGTGTTAGCAAATTCTAGACGAAAATTATCTAATGTTCGTAGGTTGCGGTTATGGATGCTGGAAGATTTGACGAAGAAGCTTTGAATTAAGCATGGTACTATGTTGTTTTCAAGTTTGTACATGAACAGGCTGATTTGTAGCAAATTTATCTGATTAATGGTCAATATATTATTTTCCCTAAATTTCGAATTTATTGATGATCCAGGAGGTAAATGGAATATGATGCGGATGCATCTTTTTTGGGAAACGTGTAAAGGCTTTAGTCTGGGTGAGTAATTTGAAGCCCATACTATATTGCAATAAGTTAAAAACGGATAGATTAAAGAAAAATATAGCATAATTGCAGTTTTCTTTGAAATAATATTTTAAATTCCTGTTAATTGAGATTTTAGATTGGACATTATTGACGTGATTTATCCAAGTTAAGTGTTCGTCAATTATGACTCCGAGAAATTTGCAAAAAGGAATACGATTTATAGATGATCCATTAATCAAAATTAGATCATTTTAACAAATTTTTTTGTTTCTGGTATGGAATATAACATGGTTTGTTTTCTTCAAATTTAAGGACAACTTGTTGGCGCAAAACCATTCATAAAAATTAGTAAACTGGTTGTTCATTTGACTAACTAAATCAGGTAAGTTCTTACTAGATGCAAAAACATTGGTATCATCAGCAAAAAGTACAAATTCAAGAAAATTTAATACAGTGCACAAATCATTTATGTAAATCAGAAACAATAGTGGGCCAAATATAGATCCCTGAGGCACTCCACAAGATATGTTACAAAAGCTCGAAGTTGTATTGTTTATATATATATATATAAGACTCTACTAGGAATTGAACCCACGTGTCTACGGCAACACCGCCTCGCCTAAATGCAAGCGCTCTTACCAACTGAGCCACCGACCATCCCCAAAAAAGGATGGCTAGAAGTATATATATATATATATATATATATATATATATATATATATATATATATATATATATATATATATATATATATATATATATATATATATATATATATATATATATATATATATATATATATATATATATATATATATATATATATATTGTGACGTGCTGGTCTAGTTGTATAGACAGAAACATTCTCTTAATGTTACAAATTACGAGAGATGTAGTACTTGGTACTCGTACTCGCAACATGGGGTTTCGAGAAAATTTCGTATATGGTGTTTGTGGGGCCCATGCGTGAAACGTCAGATTGCCTCATGAAGCGATGCAGCTTAGACGTGGGCGTGATGTGGCACTAAGGTACATTCCGTGCGGTAAACATCAAAATGCCACATGTAGCATTATTGCGCGTCAGCGAACTACCGCGTGTTGGCCCTAGCAGTGGCCCACGCGTATTTATGCAGGTGGCCCACACCCAAATTGCTATCTGGGGAACTTGAAGCCTTTATACTCGTACTCGTACTCGTTTCCACTCAGTACTGACTAACAGAGATGTAGTACTTGATACTCGTACTCGTACTCGATTACAGATCGAGTATGTTTTTTAAGTACTCGTACTCTTACTTGATACCAGGGTACTTGTACTCGTACTCGCACCATAAGTACTCTTAATATCTCTGCAAATTACTCCTTAGTTTAAAAATTCACCATTCTATTAATTTTAAAATAACTATCTACGCTAAGATTAAGCAATTGTGACTGAAAATTGAATAAATTAAGAGTCAAGAGATTTATCCTGTGAGAACAGCAGGTCAGACACGCTTTTCATTAGGCCGATGACCAGATTACCATAAGTGACGTCACACGATTTTGGCTATTTTACCACATTTTCTCTTTGCCACACGTCATCACAAAAAGTCACACCCCTCAAATAAGACGCTACAAAATCTACTACCTTTGTATATAGAGCTTTTCCTTTCAATAGTAATAAAACAGAATTACAAGCAATAACCTTAGTTATGGTTTGGTAGGATTAAGACCAGAGGCAAACTCAGAGACAGAGCTAGCGGTGTTCAGCTATATGAGCTGTATCTAGTTTCAACTTTGCTTCACTGATGCTCAATAGTGCAAGCTGGCAAAGCCACAAAATTATTTTAAAACAGTTAAAAATAAATGTTTTCATTTGTTTTTATGTGATTTCACACAAAATAGCCCCCTCTCCACTTCATCACGCATCGTCACAAATGTGTGACCCCTCAAACTTATCGTGTGACGTCGGTAATAGATTGTCATAATTTTTCAATTTATTGTTTGGGATAAGAAATAAAAAATGTAAACAACATAATTTAGAAAGTTTTTGTTGGACGTAAATCTTAAGACTGATGACACAAAGTACCCATAGCATGACAAACACTTATGAATTATTGCCAGTTTTTCAATTGTTGTAAGAGTCGTAAATATCTTTTTCTTACAATACGAACGGTATTTTACTCTTTGTATATGACCATTGTTTTTTTTTGACAGCTATAACTTAAATTTAATAATGAGAATTTATTTTGTTTTGTTAATAATTTAATAACTCTTAATAATTATTAGCATTAAACTTTTCTTCTAACGTCTGCAACCAACGTATCGAAAGTTGAAGTTAGTGTTACAAATGAGTAGAAACATCACATAAGTTGATAAATTAACTTGAAGCTTCTATCCATATACTGGTGACTAGTGCAAATAATAGACTGATAAAATACCGATGAGACAGGTAAAATGTTCTTTGATTTATTCTACTAACGTCATTCAAATCAATTTTTGATTATTATGACTATTTGTACATTCCGTAGACTTGTCATTTTTAGCTTGAAAGTTTTTGTTAAAGCAAACCCCCTATTATTAAAACTATAACTAAATGCAGAACTTGACAATACGTGTGGTATGATAAAAAAATTTTTTTTAAATTAAAAAACTTGTCATACTTCTAGTGGTATTTGCACATTAATTTCCTTAAACAAAGAAATTCTACAAGATTTATTCCATCTAAGCCATTCATTTAATTTGGGTCAATAAATGAAAAGAGTAACAGAGATTTTTTGAACTCAATATAAATTTCTAGCGACTTGACGTTTATAAGGATGAATCCATTCAAGGTTTTTGAGTGTTACAACAAACCATTTTCAACTAATAGTTCCAAATTATTAGTGGCACCAAAAAGCAGAGCTGTTAAAACGGCAGTGCTTTAAAGAACCATAGTGTTTTCAGGTGTTTGCTTAACAGCAATCAATCAATCAATATTTATATAGCGTTATTTCAGAAACTATTGAAAAAGAAAATCTTCAGCTTATAAGAAACAGTGAGTGACGAAACAGTTGTGTGTGAAAGGGAAGAGAATTTCAGTGAAAAAGATCCAAGTATGAAAAAAATCACTAAGCAAAAAAACTGCTTAACTGTCATAAGACTAAACATTATTGAAAGTTGAAGAAGACCTGGGTTGTCACGCATTTCTCACAGAACAATGCGCTACAATTGAAAACTAGGCAGCATGTTAATAAGAATGAAACTTTGGTCTATAGAAAATCGCGCCAAAGTTAAAAAATACAAAGTTCTCGATACAGCTCCCAGTACGTCTACAGTGTTCTTCCAGTACTTCAACAGTGCCCACCCAATACTTATACAGTGTCTTCCCAATACTTCTAAAGTGTCATCTCAATACTTTTACAGTGTTTTACCATTTCTTTTACAGTGTCCTCCCTGGATTGGTACAGTGTCATCCAAGTATCTCTACAGTGTCCTCTTAGTACTTTTACAGTGTTTTTCAAGCTGGAGATGGCGCGATAGTTGAGATCGACTGAAGGTCATGCCTGGCAAACCGCTGTTGAGTTTCAAACCAGATGAACTCTGTCTTATCATAGGTGCTAGGTTAGCTGAGTTGGTAGAGCGACTCCCACTCACTGCCTAGTAGCCCATGTCAACGGAAAAATCGTTCTCTCCGTGGGGCATGTAAAAGAACAGCACCTTTGAACAAAGCGATAAAGGCGCTCAATAAATTATCAAACATTTAGAATTTTTTAGAATTTATCCTGGTTAAGGCGCAGTCGGTTTGACGGCGTCCATTTGCAACGAAGGTAGACCCTCCCGGAAAGATGCATTGCACAATCATGTGATGAAAGGCAGCAAAACGTTTAAATATTGTACGACGACGAATGTCGGGATTGAGTCGAACTGACAATATTTAGGCGGAAACCTTCGAATTACCCGTTCCACTATTTCTATTGAAAAAGAGTTGAATGATCCGAGTCCGGAGCGCCAGCAGTTGACGTACGTACATCTCTATTTTATTGACCAGAAAAGAGTGAAAGTCAGATGCGGAGAAGGGAGACCACCAGGGATTTGCTGGGTTTCTTACGTGTGACGTGACGACCCGTTTCCAATATTGGCTTTCTTTCAGCTTGATCTCTTTGTCTCTACATCTGAAGTTCATGACCTCGAGGCGCGGCTTGACTCGGAACTTACTATGGAGAAGCATGTTGCCAAGAATTGCCAATCATGTTTTTTTCAGCTTCGCCGCCTCCGAGCTGTTTGGCACTCACTCACTCGGACGGCCTTACAAACCCTTGTTCATGCCTTTATTTTCTCACAAATCGAATACTGCAATACCATACTTTATGGCGCCAGTAGTTATATCATTGCTTTAATTTTAAAATAAACATTTTGAGAGTACTTGAGGATCTTGCATTTTACATAGAATTTAATCAAAAAATATTTTCGTAACAAAATTAAAAAATAAAATGTTTTTAAAGAAAATATTGAACATGATGAGTATAGAGAGAAAAAGAGAAAGTGAGAGTAAGAAAAGAGAGAGAAAAATAATAACATTATGTTCTTTGATCAAACACTTCTGAATTAATATTCAAGCTCACTACTTGTTAAGCTTTAAATCGAAAAAAAACTTACCTATGCTACAAAATTATTATGTTAGTTTGAACAAAAATTAACTAAACTCCGGTTTAATATTGATTTTATAGAATTACATTACACTTATTTTAACACAAAGATGCATCGTTTTTTCAACACGAAAAGGTTTATTTATGCTTTTATTGATTTCATGTTTTAATGGATATAACAGCAATAAACATATTTTTTCCATATATATAGAATAGATATATCGGCCCGCCTGCATTTTCGCCAATGTCCGACGGTATAAGACAGGAAGATAAATAATGCCACCTGATTGGATAATTTTGAATTAAAAAAGTCACATAAATTATGCAAATATATAGACGCGCTTTGTTTTATAGTCGTTGGCCGTTATGGGTTTTTCCGGTGGATAAAGATTGACAAATGTGCCTACTAAGTTATTCAACACTAACTAAATAGTTAAACAGACTAGAAAATTCAACTTGTCATTCTGTCAATCAGAGAAAACCAATATTTGGAATAAAGTTTTTCCAATCATATAAGCCAAGCCTAGTCAATAAACTGAAACACAAATAAACTATTTTAATTATTAATTGACTGACAAATAATAACTTTTGACAAAAGTTTACCAAATTTAATTTGATTTTTTTTAGTAACTTAATAATGCAAAAGGCTTCTATCATTACAAACAGTTATTCTAATCAAAAATTATGATACTGTGCAATTTAACTCATTAGTTGTTTATTTAATGCAGAAATGGCTTAACTAAGTTGTTCATGGAGATAAATAGGACTAGTTGGAACATATCTGAAACTTTCCCAAGAGATTGATAATATATTTTCAAGCAAATTCTACTCTGTCAGCATGCTAAGGACAAGCATGTGATAAGAGTGCATAGTAACACTGATTTCATTAAGACCTAAACAAACAGACACATGAGCAAAACAGAGTGAAAAATTGTATTTCATTGCTTTGATCCAAAACATTTTTTCAAAGTTCAAACTCTAGCATTATTTGTTTTAATAAATTCATTAATTGTCTTAGGTTGACAATATTTCAGTATTCAGTGTTGTTTAATTATTTGACTTCCCAGTTATTAGTGCAGAAATAATTGTTTAAATTTTTTATATTGTCCTAATAATCAAGAACTGAGATATTTTTGTAATATAATAAAGCTGAATAGTTATTCTACTGTTGTTCTCAATTAAAATCAAAAAATCAATAAAACTGATAATTTTTTAATGATTTTTAATCATCTAAATCTAAAATGTCATGTTACTCATAATACATTTGAAGCCTAAAAATGTTGCATTAGTTTAAAAATATCTAAATTTTTGTTAATAACTAAAATTTGTTAGTTTTTTCATATGCATGTCAGATTAGCTGAGTTATTTATTTATCTGCAACAGAAACATGACAAAAGGTCTTTAATTTTACAGGTCTAACAAGCTTTTATTTGGTGTATAAGCAGTTGTAAAATAATAATTGTGGAGACAAGCTATATCAAAGTAGATACAAAAATGTGTATGGCCTTTTTTGTCTAAATGGCTCAATATAGAAGCCACATACAAATATTAGAATGATTGTAAGAACTATTATAAGTATTAATAAAAATAGTATTAAAATAGTATTAAAACAATAGTATTAAAATAGTATTAAAACAATAGTATTAAAATAGTATTAAAACAATAGTATTAAAATAGTATTAAAACAATAGTATTAAAATAGTATTAAAACAATAGTATTAAAATAAGTATTAAAATAGTATTAAAACAATAATATTAAAATAGTATTAAAACAATAGTATTAAAATAGTATTAAAACAATAGTATTAAAATAGTATTAAAACAATAGTATTAAAATAGTATTAAAACAATACTATTAAAATAGTATAAAACAATAATTTTCAGCTATAAATAACTTATGGCCTACAGTCCATAGATACTACAATCATGTTAATTTTAAATAAAAATTATTATTAATCATAAAATTATGTAGAGTCATTTCTAAATAAAAGTGTAAAGGTTAATTTGACCAGAATAAAAAAAATTTAAAACGAAAATATTAGCAAGCTTCAAGAGCATAATGTATGCAAATATGGATAGATATCTATGGTTCTATGTGACCTAGTCATATAAAACTATCCAATCAGATGATAGTATTTGTCTCCCCGTCTTATACCGTCGGACATTGGCGAAAATGCGGCCCGCCTGTTGTTTAGGAAGGCTTTTAGCGAGGCAGCCTAGTAGACCGGAGATCCGAAACGAAGAACTGAGAGTTACAACCGTATAGTAACTTAATCAAGTATTTTTTAATAGAAAAAAAAGAATTTTTATGTACAAAATAAATTTTTAACTTTATAAAAATTAACAAATTTTTTTTATAAAAATTTCAGTTGACATTGAATTTTATTTGCGTAGTCTCTAGTTCGATGGTCTATTTATGTCTATTTAACGTCGCCTGTGTTATCGGTAAATTAGAATTGTATATTTTTTATGTCGGATATCGCGTTAAATTAAAATAAAGCTCATATCAACTACTTTTAGCTATAAGAAATCGACGTTTCTGCTTCTTACAAACCGGAGTTTAGTCTCCGCTGTCATACCAAAAATAGATTAATACAAATAATGAATATTCATAGATCCAAAAGACTCTAAATCGTTTTTTCGGAGGCCATCTTGGCATCTCACTCAAAACCTGCTCATCTCCGATATATCTATTCTATATATATATGATTTTTTCTTCAAAAAATAACAAATTTATTTTTATACTCATTCGAGTTAAGTGTTTACTCATTTTATGTTGTTTTCATATTGTTATAAAAACATTATAACCAATTTCTTTACAAAAATTTGGCAAAAACTAAGTTGGAGGTAATGTTTGATTAAAGTTTTAAAATTATTAAAAAGTCAAAAAACATGAACAATTGTCTACGTTCAATGATTTATTCAAGTTGTATTTATATAAGTGTGTGAACAGATATAAACTAAACACAGACACACACACAGATATATATATGATTTCTATTGCTTATTACCCACTGGTCAATCTGACAAAATAATAAAGTTATTTTGGAGAGCAAAAAGTATAGAGATAAATTCCTGATTTAATATTACTTCCAATAAATCAAAAAGCCATTCCGAAAGAACCTGTATACGATTGTCAATATCGTTACATTGTCGTCTGAAAGAAATGGGTTTACAAGTACTGGAAGAACTTATCATTATGTATTGTTATTTAATTTTTTTTAATTGAATCATGTATTGTCATCCAATATAAAGCTATGCTGAAAGTTTCAGCCTCCTAGCTAGTCAAAAAGCTGGTTAAATTTTACTTGCAAGATTTGCGTACAGAGAAAGCCACACACACACACACACGCACAAACAGAGATTGTAACCTAAATAAAAGTTTGTAAAAAGCAGTAAACAGCAAACCTTTGAATGAAAATGGGAAATCCTCTGGTAGTGGTTTGCCCAAGGGCTGTTTGGATGGCAAGGCTGTTGATCACCGTCTCTGCAGAGTTTTTCGGAAAATTTATAAAATCAATTAATATAATTATTGATATCATTTATTTTATATTGTTGAGGACAATCGTTGTTATAATTGAGACAATAATCTGCTTAAGATAATAATTTTGGTGTGGGCCGAATGCATAAAATACTAATGGCAGTTGCTGACGTGCAGGAATGCCACATGTGGCATTTTGAAGTTTACCATAGTGTGACCAAGTTATTCAAAAATTCTGCCAGGCTCATACAAATATTATTTTATACTTTTTAGCGCGCAAAACAAATGTTTCAATTGAAAATAATATTTATCCATGTTTTAAAACAAAAAAATCAAATCAAATTAGATAAATGTTTACATATATAAATTCAAAAAAATGTCCTCTAAAAACTAATTTTTGTAATAAATGAAAAACCGACAAATAAAGAATTTGTAGAAAAACCCTAGTTTTTTACGGCTTACATGATACTTTTTTCATGGCTGATAACATTCCCCGCTTACGGCGCTCATCACTCAAGAATTGTTGTGCAAGTATTTAACTGCTCAAGATTTAATAATTCTGTAATACAAACTTTTAATTTCAAACTATTGAACAAAACCTACATTGAAGTTGCTTGTTTATTTTAGATTATTTTGAATTACATTTTCCGCTTTGTAATAAAGTGTCTTTTAGTTTGAGAACCACTTAGCTCTTATGCCATTACAAATTTCTTTGAAATAAAAAAAAATTGTTCAATATTATCATCGATTTCTTTTCTGCTTGAAAACATAAGTGAACGTTTCTTTTCATTTTGAAATGTCAGTGTGTTCTTCTGTGAATCTTTGTTTAACTTCGACACCTCAAACAACTCAAATATGTCTACGAATCTAGAATGATCGAACCAACGTGTCTACGACAACACCGCCTAGTCTGAGTGCAAGCGCTCTTACCACTGGGCCACCAACCATCACAAAAAAAGTGATGGCTAGAACTCCCAGTCTTCGGGAGCTACTTAAAATTTGACTTGACTATGATAGGCTCAACAAATCCTTACTTCGGCTCAACAGCTAGTCTGCTGCTAGATAGATAATTTATGAAGTGAAACATGGCGTTGAAATGTTTCGAGAGTCTACAAATAGAATGACTAACTGCCACCACATATAACTCAAATACGACTCCAGAAGGAATCAAATCTATCTTTATTTTAAAAGAGGTTGCAAAGCAATTTAAACAAAATTTGGCATGGAAATAGATCTCAAAGAAAAAACAAGTAAACCGTTAAAACAAGGTTTTTTTAACAAATTCTTTATTTTTTTGAATTTGCCGGCTTTTTCATTTATTGCAAAAAATTTCTTTTAAAATATTTTTTTTTATTTAAATGCTTTTATTTAACTTCACTCGTCTCTTTGTTTGTTTGTCTGTGGTGATCAAATCATAGAAACAAAAATTCACCCACTTTTCGACCACCTCGAGCTCTAAAACTTTCAGGAAAAGTTTAGTCTGGATTACAATACATGAAATGAATGTTTCCGACATGAATCAAAACTGTCCGTTAGGGTTAGGGTTAGATAACAACTATTTTAACAACTAATCCATACAACGAGTTAAATTTATAAATTTTGATTTCATATGAAAGAAATAAACAATGTACAAGATAGAGCATAACGGTTGTTTTAGATTCAAAAATTTTTTTAAATCAAAAATTTTTTTAAATCAAAGCTTTTTTTAAATGCTTTTATTTATTTATTTATTTATTTATTTATTTTATAATAGTTTATAGTCCTTTACACCAGGTGTTTTAAGACTTTAATGACTGTATGTAGGAAGCACTTAAGTACTTCCTGTCGTGGATCAGAATTTGATTCTTTTTACTTTTCCCTCCTCCTTTCTCCAGGCTTGGGACTGGCTCGCAATTAGCGAGACGGAGTTGCTTTTATTTAACTTCACTGGTTTCTCTGATTGATTGTTTGTTTGTCTGTGGTGATCAAATCTTAGAAACAAATATTCACCCACTTTTCAATCAGCTTTCAGAAAAGCTTTATTCTGAATAACAATACATGAATTTAATGTTTCCGACATAAATTAGGCCTTAAATCAATTAAAATTAATCAAACCAATTAATTCCTGCCTTCTAGCGACTGTAATAAGTTGTTTATGTATAAGCCAAAGGTCAAAAATAATTAAACAGTACGGATAAGTACGGATATTTATTTATAAGTTGCCAGAGGTCCAAAATAATTAACAAGATTGAGCGTAACGGTTGTTTTAGATTCAAAAATTTTAGTTCGTTAACTCAGATAAAGAGGCAAATAAAAACATTTTTTTAAATTTGTATTTTATCTTTATTTGTTAAATTTATTTGTTATCTCTACTTGTTTGGAATTTATATATGTAAACATTTATTCAATTATATTTGACTTGTTTTGGTTTTAAAACGTAGTTATTTATTGTTTTTAATTAAATTTAAATTAAAGTTTTTCGTCAAAAACTTTTCAAACTTTATTAGACTTCATTGTCATAAAGAACGAGTCCATCTTTTAAATTTCAAAATAATTGGATGACGGGAAGTTAGTTAATTTCAATTTTCAAAGTTGGCAAAAATTCAAGCAGGCAAGAAAGACCAGTGGTGAAGTTAGTATAATTTGTTAAAAATTAGTTTTTAATTTTTTTCATTTTGTATGGCCAAAAAACTTTTGTACTAACATCAAAGGATATTGTACAACAAAATTCAAATTTAGTTTACGTAACAATGTTTGAAGAAGGTTTCAATCGTGGACTTCTTATTATATACCGGGACGCTTAACTAAACCGATAAATTAATGTTCATTATTAAGGCATTGCGCTTTTGCACTCAATAAGAAAATTTGGTTTTGTAATGCTATTGCATTTATCATATTGCTTATAACTTGAATATTGATTGATTACAAATAAGTTTGTTATTTTTATTAACATTTTGGAAAAGAATCCGACCACCTATTATAGCTATGGAAAAAAATTCTGGTTTGTAAGTAATAAGTTGTATTTTTATTTTCAGAGTTCTCGTTTTTAGTCTAGCGGTCAATTTTGTTCTGTTCATGTTCATTAATTTTGAAGTTTTTCATGAAAGCTCAAAAATCATCAAAAAAACTATGATAGATTTAGTGCTTTGGGAAAACATTGTTGCACCACAAATAACAAAAGTCATAAATAGCAACTCAATGAGATGTAAAGATGCCAAAATGCCACACATAAGCGATATCAGATTTTCTCAAAACCGTTGGCAAACGGAAATATCAAACAAGAGTCGTGTGTATCTCTATTCTTCAATATACGATGACAGAACATTGGCTGGGCCTCAACAGTGGATTCGCATCAACTTGATGGCAACAATGCACAGTAAAATCAACATGTACTGTCATTTGTGGTACGAAATAAATCCTAACGAAGCCTTTGTTCTCAGAGGCATATTAAATGAAACTGGACAAAACAGATATGTGTTTAAAGAAGGCGCATTTTATGAATTTATCCTGTCCTGTCCAGTGCCCATTTCTGGGTTTGTGCCAAATTACGTATCTGTTACTGAAACCGATATGTGTAGAAAACACTACACTCTCTTACCAGTTATCTACAACCATTATTCTACTCCGCCAATAGAATTTGGCGTCTGTGTAGTTAACGGATACGGCAGATACGACCAAACTGACATGGTGGAATGGTTTGAGTTTTATAGATTTATGGGCGTGAAAGAATTTAATTTATATAATTTGAATTATAAAGGATTGAAACAAACGTTTGATTACTACATAGAAAATGGTCTTTTGGTTTTATCACAGATTCCACACCCACTTGGACCTAATGAAGACGGTGAATACTATAAAAATAAAGTTCGCAACCTTAGAAACACCTGTTTAAATGATTGCCTTCTGAGAAACATGTATAGATATCGTTATATAGTCGTCGTAGATCACGATGAGTTCATAGTACCAAAAGGCAACATCACCAATTTCCACGATTTACTGATCGAAATAAAAAATGTATTAAAAGTAAAAGAAGAAATCATGTCTTTTAGTTTCTACAATGCTTACATTCTTCTCACGTTCACTCCGGATCATTACAAACCGTCGCACTTGAAAACGCTGCGAATTCGTTACAGGACGGAAAGACAAGAAGAGTACGTAGCGTCGAAATCCATCATTAATCCTCTTTTCTGTTTCAACGTCATGAATCACTACTGCTATCAGCGTCTCCCTTTGTACAACGGGCCCGTTTCTTATTTTTCACCAGATACAATAGCTCTCAGCCACCATTACAGATTTTGCAGCAAGTTCAACTTAAAAGCCAGTTGCAGTCAGCTTCACGGGCAGCAAACTGCAGACAATGCCATACTTCAATTTGAATCGAAGTTAATAACGAACGTTAACAGAATTCTTAAACATTTAGGTATATTTTTTTATTAAAATAATTCTAGCTGTATAATTTTCATGGACTTTTTAAAAATTTTTTTGAATGCAACTGGATTGTTTTTTGAGTGTTAATTGTTTCTAATTATAATTTAATCCTTCTTGTAGTGGTTTTTTCGTGTTTAAATATCTATGCAATTTGAGATCCAGTCAGTGTTATTTCAATTCACTAAATAATTTCCATTCTCAATCCTACTTCCATTTGAACTCTTAGATTTTTATTCTAATTCTAATTACCATTAATAAAATAATTTCCATTCCAATTCCAATTCCATTAATTTTTTTCAAATAATTTCCATTCCAATTCTAATTCCATTATTTTTTTTTTACAAATAATTCCTATTTCAATTTTAATTTAAAATTTTTTATTTAATTCTAATTACCATTGCTAAAAATTTTTTTATTTCTATTTTATTTCCATTATAATCTCAAAAATTATTTTCCTATTTTATTCTATTTTCATTATTAAAAATAACAGTCATTATTTCCGTTTTGTTTTTCATTCCTTTTCAAAACTTTTTAGTGATACGATGGAACCAGGCGCGGTCCCAGGCATATATATAGAATAAATATATCGGAGATGAGCAGGTTTTGAGTGAGATGCCAAGATGGCCTCCGAAAAAACGATTTAGAGTCTTTTGGATCTATGAATATTCATTATTTGTATTAATCTATTTTTGGTACGACAGCGGAGAGTAAACTCCGGCTTGTAAGAAACAGAAACGTCGATTTCTTATAGCTAAAAGTAGTTTATATGAGCTTTATTTTAATTTAACGCGATATCCGACATAAAAAATATACAATTCTAATTTACCGATAACATAGGCGACGTTAAATAGACATAAATAGACCATCGAACTAGAGACTACGCAAATAAAAGTCAATGTCAACTGAAATTTTTATAAAAAAAAATTGTTAATTTTTATAAAGTTAAAAATTTATTTTGTACATAAAAAATAATTTTTTTCTATTAAAAAATACTTGATTAAATTACTATATGGTTGTAACTCTCAGTTCTTCGTTTCGGATCTCCGGTCTACTAGGCTGCCTCGCTAAAAGCCTTCCTAAACAACAGGCGGGCCGATATATCTATTCTATATATATGGTCCCAGGATTTTCTGGTGGGGAGGAGGGGTTAGGCTGAACCAAACATGAAAGCATAAATCCAATGGACACTTCAATAACATGCTGTGATATATTATATTATTATTAATACTAGCGGGGGCACCCGGCGTTGCCCGGGGTTTTTAGAGGTTTACCTAATGCGTTTCTTTTTCGCTCCCGTTTCCTTCCCGCTTGCGCTCCCGCTCGTTATCCGTTCCCTGTCGCTTTCCCGCTCATTTTTTCGCTATCAATTCCCCCTCCCTAGATCCGATTCTACATACATACATACATACATTCATACATACATACATACATTCATACATACATACATACATACATACATGCATGCATGCATACATACATACATACATACATACATACACACACACATACATACATACATACATACTTACATACATACATACATACATACATACATACATACATACATACATACATACATACATACATACATACATACATACATACATACATACATACATACATACATACATACATACATACATACATACATACATACATACATACATACATACATACATACATACATACATACATACATTGTTAAACGTCGAGGGAAAGATATTTTTTGCTGTCCTTGCTCGGAGACTGACAAGCTATGTAATTCAAAACAATTACATCGACAGGTCTGTTCAGAAGGGAGGAGTGCCAGGAGTACCAGGATGCATCGAACATTCGTCAGTGATCTGGGAAGCATTGAAAAGAGCTAAAGAAAATCGTCTCAGCTTGCACATTGTCTGGTTAGACTTTGCCAATGCTTATGGAGCCGTTCGTCACCAAATGTTGTGGAGAACTCTCAGATCGCATCATGTTCCAAATTCTGTGATAGAAATGTTGCAACAGTATTTCGGACATTTCAAATTGAGGTTTTCTACGTCCTCCTGTTCAACAGAATGGTTCCAGTTAGAGGTTGGCATAGCAATGGGCTGCTCAATTTCACCCATTCTCTTCGTATTAGCGATGCAGCTGCTTCTGAATGCAGTGGGTTCTCGCGTGGAAGAAGCTTACGTTGGCAAAGGTATCTTGATGCCATCGGTGAAGGCCTTCATGGATGATACAACTTTGGTTCTAAACAAATGTATCTCAATGCGACGAGCTCTTGATGCATTCAGCGGGCTGCTATCATGGTGCGGCATGAGTTTCAAGGCAACCAAGTCAAGAAGCTTATCTCTGCGACGAGGCAAGATCGACGACAACGTGACGTTTTCAGTTGCTGGCAACAGGATCCCAACATTGAGAGAAGAACCGGTTAAGAGCCTGGGAAGGTGGTATGACGATTCGCTTAACGACACTGGACGGTGTTCTGAGGTTCTTCGATCGGCATTTGAGAGCAGGTTCAAATTGTGGTTGCTTCAGTTTGTTCTATTACCGAGATTGCTTTGGCCTCTATCAATGTATGAGATGAGCTTACCATTGGTAGAAAAGCTAGAAAGGAGGATGAATAAATTTACAAGGAAATGGTTGGGTCTGCCTCCGGGATTTTCTTCGGTAGCTTTGTACAGCAAGACTGCCAAACTGAGGTTGCCACTGAAGTCTTTGGTTGAGGAGTTTAAGATAAACAAGATCCGTACGCAACTAATGCTGGATAACTCTTCGGATCAAAGAATTGTGGAGATGGGACCTCTTGTAAAGTCCGGAAAGAAATGGGTAGCCAGAAAGGAGATCGCAGAAGCTGAAGCCTCTTTACGTTGGACAGAAAGAGTTGGGGCAGTTCAACAGGACAAACGGGGTCTCGGGTCAACCCATCGAATTTGGTGGTCAAAAGCCAGCACCAGTGAACGAACAAGTCTGGTCATTCAGGAAAGAAAGAAAGCTATCGAGTCCCAGAGAATGATTAAGTTTGTTCAGTTATCTCAACAAGGAGACTGGACGACATGGGAAAATGCTGTTCAGCGTTCACTTTCTTGGAAAGACATTTGGCAATACACACCACTACGTTTGTCTTTTTTGATTAGATCTGTTTATGATCAACTGCCGTCATCCAGCAATCTTCGAAGATGGAAGTTGAAAGACGATGATTCGTGCATGTTATGCGGGCAATCGGAGACTCTCATTCACGTTCTTTCCTGTTGTTCGTTTTCACTTTCACACGGGAGGTACACTTGGCGTCATAACCAAGTACTCCGAAAATTGCTTGACTTCGTCAAAGAAGCGTGTAAGAAAGCAATCTTCGAAGATGGAAGTTGAAAGACGATGATTCGTGCATGTTATGCGGGCAATCGGAGACTCTCATTCACGTTCTTTCCTGTTGTTCGTTTTCACTTTAACACGGGAGGTACACTTGGCGTCATAACCAAGTACTCCGAAAATTGCTTGACTTCGTCAAAGAAGCGTGTAAGAAAGCAAAGACAAGAGGAATACAGCAGAAAAGGAAAATCTACTTTTTGAGAGAAGGCAATCTGAAGTTCCACAGGTTCAGTTCTACAAGAGACTTTGAATGTGTGATGGGTGCTGCCGACGATTGGTCGGTTTCAGCTGATTTGGATGGCGAAAGAAAATTTCCAGAAGCCGTGAGATCTAGCGGCTTAAAGCCGGATATAATTGTATATTCTGACTTGGCCAAGACAATGTTCCTGATTGAACTCTCTGTGCCATGGGAAAGTGACATGGAATCTAGCAATATTTTCAAAGAGGAGAGATATAGGGATTTAGCATGTGATTTGAATGCCAAAGGGTTCAGGACTGAAATTTGTGCAGTCGAGGTTGGCGTTCGAGGGTTGGTTAGCAGCTCAATAACATAACATAACATAACATAAAGGAAATGATGGGCGCAAACTATATGTCTCTATGCCCATATCTAGAATTATATAAAATATTGTTCATATATATGTTCTATAAATAAATGTATGTATATATTATTAAAAATCCTTTTTATAGTTGTACATAATGTTGCTTATTTCGAAATGACAGTCGATTAATCTTTTAAATTCATTAACTTGATCGGCTTCTATGATTTTCGAAGGGAGGTTGTTCCAAATTGCAGTCGATCTGGTCAGGAAGAAATATTTTCTGCAGTTGCCGTTGAATCTTTGTGTTTCTAGTTTGAACTTGTGACCTCTTGTTCTTCTTTCTTCTGATATCTTTATATTAGGAAAACACAAACGTCCTTCTTTGTCTTGAATAAAATTGTAGAGCATGATCAGGTCCCCTCTCAGTCTTCTGTACTTTAAACAAGGAAGCTTCAAAATTCTCAACCTGTCTTCATATTTCAATCCCTTGCATGCCTTGACCATTTTTGTTGCTCTCTTCTGGACTCTTTCAATGGCTTCTATGTCTTTTTTCTTCCATGGTGACCACACACTGACTGCATACTCCAATCTGGATCTAACCAAAGCTTTATAAATCAATATAAAAGAATCTTTTGTCAAATCTTTAAAATTTCGCGAAATTATACCTAACAGTGAAAAACATTTTTTAATTGTTTCATAAATGTGATCTACAAATGTTAGTGAACTCTGGAATGTAACACCTAAATCTTTTATTTTGTCAAGAAAATTAAGTTCCACTCCTTCTATATTATATAGCCGACGATCATCTAATTGGCGTCCATATCTCACCGCAACACATTTACCAGCATTTAGCTTAATTTCCCATTTTTTACTCCAATCTCCTAATGAATTTAAACAGCTCTGCAATATCAATCGATCATCACTGCTTTTTATAGTTTTAAATATTTTGGCGTCATCTGCGTACATAAACAGCTCCGCCGAGTTATTCTTAACTATTTCAAACATATCATTGACATAAATTATGTAAAGTAGTGGCCCTAAAACACTACCTTGAGGTACCCCACTTGTAACTTTAAATCTATTAGATGTGCTATTATTAACCCTAACACTACTTGTTCTGTTTGTTAAATAATCTTTAATCCAATTAATTAAGCCTCCATTGACGCCATAATTTTCTAGTTTATCAATTAACTTTGCATGAGATACACGATCAAACGCTTTTTCAAAATCCGTATATACCACGTCTATTGTTTCCCCTTTATCTAATGCACTGCTCCACATATCCATCAATTTTAACAACTGAATTGTAGTTGACTTTCCTCTCGTAAAGCCGTATTGCCTATAATCTAGAAGCTTATTTCTATCAAAATGTATTATTAATTCATCCTTAATCAATGATTCTAACAGTTTACAGCAGATACAACTTAAAGAGACTGGCCTATAATTACTTGCAGTATTCTTATCACCTTTCTTATAAACTGGGGTAATGATGGTATACTTCCAATCATCAGGGACCATTTGAGCTTGCAGTGATTTGTTGTATAAATTGCTTAAATAGCTAGAAATAGAATTTTTACATTCTATCAGAACCCTTGAAAAAATATTATCTGGTCCAGCCGATTTGTATTTATTTAATTTATTAATTTTATTTTCGACCGCGTATTTGTTTATTATTACTTCCTCCATTATGTGGACAATAATATTATTGTTAATTGTGGGACTTATTTCTCGACTATCATTGCTTATATAAACGCTTTTAAAAAATTCAGCTAAACAATTTGCCATATCAACGTCACAAGTTATAGTTGTTGCAGACCCGTTTATATCAGTTTTTATCATATATTCTAACTTAGTTTGACAGTTTCTGTTTTTATTTATATGTTGCCAAAAAACCTTAGGATTGGTCTTAATTTTTTTGGCCAATTTCAGTGTCTCAGCTTCTTTAATTTTATTAATTGATTTCCTTAATTTGTTTCTGATATTTTTAAATTCTGCAAAAATATTATTATCTCTAGTTCGGATAAACTTTTTCCATAGTTTATTTTTTGTCCTGCATTGCTCAACCACATTTTTAGGTAATTTTCTTTTATGGCACTTAAATCTTAAAATTCTATCAGCATCAATGACAGGAATATAATTCCTAATAGCTTCATTCATTACTTGACAAAAGTAATGCCACATATTGTTAACCGAGTCTTTACTTGCAACATTGTTATTTATTTCCGACTCATCACAGTACAGATTCTCAATCAAATAATCGTTCATCAAATTATATTTTCCACTGTTAAAATCAAATTTGGATATATTGTTAATGGTTTTTGATTTATAAAAATTTCTAATAAAGGAGAAATTTAACACACAATGATCACTTTTACCTAGTGGGGAATTATATACTAAATTTTTGATTAAATCGACGTCCTCAACTAGAAGCAAGTCTAGAATGGACTGCTTTTGAGATCCGCGACACCTTGTAGATTCCTTAATTAGTTGAGTTAAAAAATTATTATTTAAAAAGTTGATCAGTTTATCTTCAGATGACTTAAAATTTGATTTGTAAGTATTATTTTTCCAGTCAACGTTTGGAAAGTTAAAATCTCCAATTATTAATTTTACTCCTTTTTTAGATTGGAAAGCTTCTAACAGTAAAAATAAATTATTATTATTTTCTCTACCTGAATTCGGACTCCTATAGATGATAAGAATAAAAATATCAGGGTTTTCATCTATTTTAATACACATATATTCATTGAAATCTATTCCTAAATTTATAATTTGGCACTTAATATCATATCTAACATAACAAAATATACCTCTAAATCCTTTTTTCATAAAATTATATGAATGCAAATTAAAATTGTTTATCCAGAATTCGGATTCAATAAATTCATTTACATAATATTTTGCATTTACCTCAGTAAAAATTAAGATATCTTTTGTTACGTCATCTGTATCTACTAATAATCTTATCTCACTCATTTTATTAGTAATGCAATCTACATTTGAATACATAATGTTCAAAACGTTTAACTGATTGCATTCTTTTTTATTTTTATTACCTTCATATTTTCTGGTGGACCCCTTACCCGAAACATGAATTCCCCCGTATTTTCACTTTGCAGTTTTTTAGCTTCTTCCACCAATCTATTTCTTTCGGATCTTTGTTCGACATTTAGATCGTGACTAATACCAACGTTTTTCAGATTTTCATCTAACTGTCTAATCTTAACTAAATTTTCCATTATAATATTTTTAGCAATTTTATCATTGAATTTTACCAATATTGGTCGTATTTTATCACTCTTAGCCCCTAGTCTAAATATAGCTTTTATAGCAAATTCGCCAATATGCCCCCCTGATAATTGGGAACATAGCTTCTTATCATAAGACACGCATTTCGTAACATCTTGATCTTTTAATTCAGCTACCCTGTATAATAAAATGTTATTTGCCCTATCTTCTAAATCGTTGCTAATTTTAATTTTATTATTAGTTTTCTCGATAGCTTTACAAACAAGATGCACCTCTTTGTTTACCTCCTGCACGTTTTTCTTAACCACTTCCCCCACAACTCCTGCCCAGGACTCCATCACAGATTTCTGTGCCGATCCACCTGAAACCAAACCTTCAACCTTCTCTTTAAACAAACTAGACCACTCCTTTGTAGTCTTTTTGTTTTCATCCAAACTTTTCGTCGTGCTGCTCGTGAGATTATCAATTTTCAAAATTAATTCTTTAATTTCAATAGCCTGCTTTTCTATTGCTAATGCCATGTTCTCATTTTTTTTAAAAACGTGCTTCATCTCTCTTATTTCATGAGCAGTTTCTCTAAGCTCATTATGTGTTGGCTGTAACTCTTTTATTTCTACCAGGATCTTCAAACTGTCCTCATTCGATTTTAAACAGCAGTCACAAAGCCGAAGACCAAGCACCTCTCTAAACAAATTTCTTTTTTATTTTTAGGAGGCATAATTTAAACAACCTTAAAATTGGAAATAACCTACACTAATATAATTTGTGACCGATAATACCAGGCTTATCGCCCACGAGCCTTTTACAAAACGTGTTTAAGCAAAGTTAGTTTTATTCTTAACACGAATCGTTGCATTAATTGTAAGAATAAAATAACACTTATCTTTGTATCTGAGAAGATCCACTCTATCGAAAATTTTCTAACTTCAAAATTGTTCTAACTTCGAAATTAATCTAACTTCGAAATTATTCTAAGTCGTATTCAGCGAAACCGCCACCACGAGCACAACCACGAGCAATTATGATCAATGTTAAAACTGCTGAAAGCTCTTGGTTTTTCAAACCGAGAAAAAACTCGAGCCATCAAGGAGATCTCCCAGACAGCTGAAGCTGCATCTTTTTGGATTTTCGCTAATAGAAAAAAGAAAGCACTACAAGATGCACACGAAATGGTTTACCCTTGTTTACATTGGGCGATAATCGTTCCGGCGATTTCAAGTTTTGTTTCGAACAGTTTTCTGCTGAACTTTGAATTTTCGTGTTTCAAGTTAGGAATTTGGAAATTTTTCTCGCCGAAGGGCGTCCGCCTGATCAACGGACGTGGGCCCACCTCTCTCTTAAAAGCGTCAAGAAGTTTAAGGGCCGAAACGCTAAAAATGAGAGGTTCTTCTTCTGAAGACCTTCGGCGACGAAAAGCTCGCAAAGAGTTAAAACACACACACATACATACATATATACAAACATTCATTTATATATATATATATATATATATATATATATATATATAGATTACAAGTCAAACAAGCAAAATGAGAATAATAAAATGTCATGACAAATCCAGTTTTCAATTTGTTAACGAAACATTGTTTATAACGTTTTCTATAAAAAATTCGTGTTCCTTGTGTATGCAATATAAAGACTAACACGTTGAGACGTTCGTCGTTTACTTTACCACCTTTAGACTTCACGGAGAACAGTGTGTATTTTCCCTTTTCGATTAATACATATATACACTGGATCCTCGATATTACCCGGATTTTCGGGTCCAACGCCAAATTTGCGCTATATCCAATCTGCGTTATAGTAAACCAGCACTTGACGCACGCTTCGCGCTCCAAGCGTGTGAGTTTTTTCAGCCAATCGCAGACGGTTTTGTACTTGAGAACGTTTTGAGCTGGTCGTCTCTTCGAATGGCAGATATTGACAAACCGCTTACGAAATAAAACCTCTAACGGCTGAAATTGGAAAAAAAGCCTACGAAAAAAACCGACCTTCAATAGTAGATATTGGTAAAAACCGCCTACGAATAAAGCACATTTTTCGCTTTGACGGCCGTCCGCCAACTCCTATTTATTTATTTTATTTGTTTATTTTGAGTGATGACGTATGCTAAAAATTGGTAAAAGCCCACCGACTACTACTTAAGTGAATTGACTACTACTTAAGTGAATTGTTTATTTTCAACTTGTTTATTTTCAGCGATGACGTAAGGTGGTTTTTATATATCCGCAAAGCGTCGAACTTTTCAATAATAGAAATAATATTAGCAAATTAGTTAATTTTCGTTAATAATAATATTATTAATAAATAAAATAAGAGAAATAATATTTCCAGTGTATATGGAAAAACTAGTGTTCTAAACTCGCACGAACTCAATTTTTTTTAAAATAATTTTAAACAACGCCAGCAATGATAAATCGAAAACCCGAAAACTACTGAAAACTGAATGAGAATCACCTTATCATTTATAAATTGCTAGTTGCAGAACATAATCCTCTTGGGTTGGTCAAGCATATCTTACTTAAGTTACTTAGGTGTAGTAATGAGATATTAATTGCGCATTGCTGATGCCAACAGATTTTTTTATATTTTATAAGTCTTAGTGTATCTATAGGTACTCGTTTGCGACGGGTTGTTTGATAGTACGTTTAACTTTATTTATCCATTGAACAAAAATTGAGCACTTAGGCTAGTTGGGGATGCATCCCTAGCATTTCCAATGGTGGGACCGTGCCTGGCTAGAACTGAAACTAATACGTAGTGGCAAAAATCAACTTATCAAACATTTATTATAAGTAAACCGTAAAATCAAACATTCAAAAATAAACCATAAATAAATACTTTCAACTCTATGAAAATGATTACGAAAACTGTATGATTAGGTCAAATTGATATTGTTACGTGATATAAGCATGCGCATGTTGTTATGAAGTTTAATTTGTACAACTACTTTATGCATTCTATTTTAATTATCTTACATTAATGTTTTTATCCAATAAAAAGTCTCACTCACTGACTATATGCCAATCAAATAACTGAGGCCTGTCGGTCAATAATTTGGGGATGGAGTACTACTTTATGTCCAAATAATTACTATTTCTCATTTTAATTGCATTTTAAATCAGAAAATAATTTCTATTTTCCATTCTAATTCCATTTTAAATCGGAAAATAATTACTATTTCTCATTCTAATTCCATTTTTTTAAAGAAATAATTTCTACTTTTCATTCTAATTCCATTTTAAATTGAAAAATAATTTCTACTTTTAATTCTAATTCTATTTTTTTCACGTGATTTCCATTCCTATTTCTAATTCCATTCCGAATTTAATTTCTATTTCTTATTCCCACTCCCGATAAAAAATAATTTCTATTTCAATTCCTAATTCAATTACCATTAATGGAAATAACACTGAAACCAGTGTTATATCGCTATTTTCCCACTGCTGTACTTTTTTACGACTAAGAGATCATAAGATCCCTTGAACAAAAAATTGAACACATTGTCATAGCCTTTCAACAGTTTGTGGTCGAAAAGGAAAAATCATACCGGGCCGGACTGGTTAGGAGACAGAATCAGTAATTTTAATGCTTTCAGGGTATTAACAAATTTTTGTATAAAAACTGCATCATCTGGTTTTATTCAGTCAAAGAGAATTTACAATTTTAAGAGCCTTTTACTTTTTCAAATTAAACCATATATAACATACAATCCATCAAAAAAGATTAGACCTCCAAGCCGGCTTGAAACATATTTCCGGCCAACTTATCCACAAAATTTGCTTAAATTCAACTAAGTCATACAATTTTAGCTTTCGATGGTTAAACAAAGAGTTTGCCCCGTTGATGACTTAAATTCTGATAAAGTGAACATTTCTGGTTTATGTTATATTTCGAGGTTTTTTATTATCTAACACTAACTCAGCATAACCAATTTTTTTAAGAGTGTTACCAACAAGTTTGTGAAAGTCACATGCATATTTTATCATTACTAGCACTAAGTTCAATCGAATTAAACAGCTACAATTTAAAGTTGCATGTTTGTGAGAATGGCGGCTATGTGAACATAAACCCAGATAGCACAAACAGTACGGACCAGATCTGGTGTTGCGCTGGCAAAACATACGGTCCTGGACGTCAAAACTAGATGAAAATGCTCGGTTACAATGGCTACTTTGGTTAATACTGCAGCAGCTTTAAATTTCTATGTTGTTGTTGCGATAGCATTAAATTAATATACGTACACGTATAGTTAGTTTATCTGCGTAAATTGCGACTTATAAAAGTACGAAAATACAAGTTTTTCTGTCGTTATTCATCGATAGGTTTTTTTTTAAATGCCTGGTGGAAAAACCAGAAGTGAAGCTAAATTGGTGAGCGACATTGCGGGCTCCATTTGTGCGAGTGCTGTATCAAAGTAAATGATGAACGATTTCAAGGAGTTGATGGAGCGGGAAGATAGACACAGTGAAGTTAATGATTTAATGCTGGAAATGAGAACCTGTGTTAAAGAATCCAGAGAAGGCACCATGGAGATGAAAGAGATTAAATCAACCATGAAGGAGATGCACATACGTCTGGAAAGTTTAAACAGTAATGAAGATCTACTCAAAGCAGCAGCAAAGTCAAATCCAAGAGGCAATAGAAACGATGAAAAGAGACTCTAAAAAAGAGAGGAAACACTTGCAGATAAGAGAAAAGAATCCTCCACGAATAAGAAAAAAATAAATGAGATCCTCGAAGAAGTTAAGGCGTTGGCAAAAAAAATAGTTGGAGTTGACCTTGAACCAATTACAAAAAAAAGTTGATATAGCGACCAGGAAGTGGTCGGAATTGTTTAAAGAAAAGGTCGACGAATTAACAGATGATGTCAAGAAAGTTCATAACACTGTTCTGACTGGAAAGGATGAACAGGTGTCAAGCCTACAGACTTGTCTCAAAAGGGGACTTGATGTTAGGAAGCAGGAGGATAAAGATGAGGAAGCAGATAAACTCAGAAGAAAAAATTGTGTTGTTATCTATGGACTGCGAGAGTCGGAATCGTCAACGGCTGATAAACGCAAACTGGATGACAAGACAAGAGTCGAGGAATTGTTGAGGGTGATTTCGTGCGATGATGCTGAAATCGTCAAGGTAATCAGGCTTGGAAAAAAGATCGAAGGTGAATGCAAACTCTCTAGACCCAGACCGCTTAAGCTGGTGTTAAAAAATGAAGACCAACAGACAAATATTCTCAGATCGGCAATTTTATCTCCTCTACAATACCAATTACACTGGGAGTTCCACAGGGCTCGGTACTTGGCCCACTCCTATTTTTGATATACATCAACGACATGTGCAATTCCTCTGAGTGCCTTGAATTTCTGCTCTTCGCCGACGATACGAATATATTCATATCTGGTGATGACATTACCGAACTTTTCTCCGTTATGAACAAAGAATTGATGGGAGTTGCTAACTGGTGTAAAGCAAACGTTCTTTCACTCAATGTAAAAAAAGCTGTTTACATGTTGTTTCATAAAGCAAGAAAAAAGATTAGCCTTAATGAGCTGTTCTGTTTCGTGTTGATGCATGTAAATTTCTTGGGATTGTTATAGATGAACATCTTACTTTTAAACCTCATATTCAGTATGTAACTAATAAGTTGTCAAAAAATGTTGGAATCATTTCACGTATTCGCCCTTACATTACTCTACCAGTAGCAGTCACTTTGTATTACTCATTTATATTTCCTTATTTAAATTATTGCAATTTAATCTGGGCTTCTAATTACTCAACTTATTTGCAGCCTCTGCTTAAACTTCAGAAAAGACATTTACGTATCATTTTCAAGTTACCATGTAGTTCTCACACTGATCCATTCTTTAGACAATTGAACATACTTAAAATTCACCAAATAAATCATTTTCATGTGGGAATCTTTATGTATAAACTTGATCATAATATGCTTCCTGATTTATTTAGAAAATTGCTACCTCAATCATCCTCATTACATTCTTGTGTGCCTCGTTCATATCCAAGGTATAGACCCCCTATGCTAAATCCAACATAAAGCTTCGCTCAATTGTATCTGCAGGTCCTAATGTGTATGCAAAAATTCCGATGACTATATCTCAACAACCAAACTTATCCTGTTTCAAACGATTACTTAAAAAGTTTATTATTGCGTCGCCAATTTTTCAATGGCACTTGTACAGGTTCAATATATTTCTAATTATTATTTTTGTACGATGAACTTTGTAGGCAGCCTTCTTAGCGGGATGTAAATACCCTTTAGGTTTTTGCCTTTTGACATCTTTTTTGTTTTATGGACCGATAACCTCGTCATTTTTTTTAGTGTCCGATTGCTGATGCTGTTTCGTTTTCTGATGTCAATAAAAAAAAAATAAAAAAAATATTGAAAGAGTAAAAATCTAAATGCTGTAATTTTGGAACACAGATGGATTTTTTGGAAAATTAACTACGGTGAAATATACATTTATACATTTGGCACGGCAACCCGATGACAACCGACAATAAGAAAACCGAAATCAATTGGTTCGCAATTCTGCTCATATGAAAAAGTTTAAGTAACCAATGGCAAATACAACAGCAGCACAGCAGATTAAGACGCAACAGACTCTCAAAAGTCTGAAGAATCAGAACGAGACAGAAGATGATTGACCGACAATTAAACAATCAGTTCCGTCTACTACTACTCGGGAACCGACAACTACGAGATCTGGTCGAATTGCTCGTACTCCTGAAAAGTTTAATGACTTTGTGTTTAATTGATAATTTTGAAGTCGTCGTTAGGTGGCGCAGAATAATCCCTGTTTGATGCGATTTATTCATAGTAGTTACTAGTTTTAGTTTTATCTATAAAATGTCAGACAGTCTACCCTGTCAAAGTTAGTTGATAGTTTAAAATTCACTTGATCTGTTATAGCATTAGTTTCAGAACGGATGTGAGCTATTTCCAATAGAATGTTTTGCTTTTAATTCGAGAACAGTTTGGATGCTGTGAACAATTGCAGATTGATGTATGGTTGACAAACAGTTTGAGAAAGGAGGGATTGTTGTGTTTAAGGTTTGACTTACCAACTCGAATGTGTTGTTCCGGTTTAGTTTGGGTTGTCAGCTTATATTATTTATTCTAAAACCAGTTACATTCTGGAAATCGATACCTGTTGGGATAATGTGAATAAGCGTGTTTTTGATTTAATTTGATTGCATCAACACAGTATCAAAATCCTATAAATGAGTCGAAATTTCTTTTGCAAAATTGACTAGGGCATATAAAATTTGCTTAAACTTAGTTGAAGAAACATCAGCTTGTAGAAACCAACATACTCAAATGAATTAGATTTGAAATTGTATTAAAAAAATGTCTCAATACCTTGACGTAACAAATCTTCTGAAAAATTCAATAAACAATTTTTAAAAATTAAATTTAGGATCTGTTACGGCTTACGAGTTTTTGTGATTGCGTGGTATTATTTGTGATTAATAAATAGAAAATCTAACTCTTCCCTCGAGTCTGTTGCTAATCAAATAAGTGCCTGCCAATCCTAGAGTTCTTTTACGTGTCTCAAGCTTAATCCTGATGAGTCTGAATTAATCTACTTCAATAAGTCCTCTAAATCAGTAACTCTGCTTCCTTTGGTTCTGCCAACTCCATCTTCTCTTTCTATTTCTCCTTCTCCTCTTATTCGTAGTTTAGGCTTTCTCTTTGACTCCAACTTGTCTTTAACTCCTCAAATATTATCTGTTGCTAAATCCTGCTATTTTCATATTGATTGATTGACTGATTGATTAATTGATTGATTGATTGATTGATTGATTGATTGATTGATTGATTGATTGATTGATTGATTGATTGATTGATTGATTGATTGATTGATTGATTGATTGATTGATTGATTGATTGATTGATTGATTGATTGATTGATTGATTGATTGATTGATTGATTGATTGATTGATTGATTGATTGATTGATTGATTGATTGATTGATTGATTGATTGATTGATTGATTGATTGATTGATTGATTGATTGATTGATTGATTGATTGATTGATTGATTGATTGATTGATTGATTGATTGATTGATTGATTGATTGATTGATTGATTGATTGATTGATTGATTGATTGATTGATTGATTGATTGATTGATTGATTGATTGATTGATTGATTGATTGATTGATTGATTGATTGATTGATTGATTGATTGATTGATTGATTGATTGATTGATTGATTGATTGATTGATTGATTGATTGATTGATTGATTGATTGATTGATTGATTGATTGATTGATTGATTGATTGATTGATTGATTGATTGATTGATTGATTGATTGATTGATTGATTGATTGATTGATTGATTGATTGATTGATTGATTGATTGATTGATTGATTGATTGATTGATTGATTGATTGATTGATTGATTGATGTTTTAGAGCTACTGAATTCTGTTTCATTAGTTACTTTAAAAATGATAAAATACACAAACAGAAAATTAAATTATGGTTTGAATAGATGTTCATCATTTAAAATTGTGAAGAAAACAAATTTAATGAACGAAGAATTCTTTCAACGCTTGCCGAAATAATCGGTTCAAATTGAAGCATGGTGTCGTCGGCTGTTTTCTGACCATGAAGCTCGCTACAACTGGCAGTTCCAGTGAAGATACCGCATAACCTGTAATGGTGACTTAAAGCCATTGTAGGTGGTGCAAAATAAGAGATGGCATTCTTGTATAAAGGCAAAGTTATGTAACAGTAGTGATTCATAAGATCCAAACAAAAAAGAGGGCAAACAATGGATTTTGAAGCTATATAAGCTTCTAATGGTTCAGTCCTGTAGCGGTATCTGAGCGTTTTCATGAAAACTGGTTTATAATGATCAGGTGGAAAAGTTAAGAAAAAATAAGCATTTAGAAAACTGTATGACATGATTTCTTCTTTTGTTTTTAATGTTTTTCTGACTTCTAATAATAGTTTGTGGAAGTTAGTGATGTTGCCTCTTGGTACTATGAACTCATCGTGATCTACAACGACTATATAACGATATCGATACATGTTTCTCATGAGGCAATCGTTTAAGCAAATCATTCTAAGATTGCGAATTTTTGATATGCAAAACTTCCCGTCTTCGTTCGGTCCAAGAGGGTGAGGTATTTGAGACAAAATTAGCAAGTTTTTCTTGATATAATGGTCAAACACTAGATTTATTCCTTCATAGCTGGTATTGTACAAATTAAACTCTTGTACTCCCATTAGTCGATAAAACTCAAACCATTCAATCATTTCCGCTGGTTTGAATCTTCCGTGACCATTGACGACGCAAAGTCCAAATTCGATTGGAGGAGATGGATAGAACTCATAAATGACTGGTAGTAGAGTGTGGTGTTCTTTGCAAGGCTTACTTTCTGTTACCGAAACGTATGCTGGTCTGCGTTTATATATTGGCAATGGACAAGACAAAAGAAATTCAGAAAAAAATTCTCCTTCTAAAGAGAAACCCGGTATTCCCATTAACTGCAATTCCGCCGGTTGTACGTAAGCTTCGTCTGGATAATTTTCAAACCAAATGTGGCAAAACATTTTGACTTCTTTGTAGTTTGTCGCAATCAAGTTGATACGAATCCATTGTTTAGGACCTGCGAGCAATCGATCGTCATAGAATGCTGAGTACAGGTATACTTGACTCTTGTGTGAGAATTCGGTCTGCCAGTAGTCTTGAGAAAATAAAACTTTATTTTTCTTTGTCGTTTGAACTCTTGGGCATCTTAAAGTGTTGTTTTTTATTGCTTTCAAGATGCGTTTATTAGAATTAATGTCAATTTTTGTGTCATCATTTTTCTCTCTCTTAAACAAGATTCTTGTTCTGCTGTTCGTGGCTTGATAGAGAAAACAAGAAACGATCGTAATTGTGATGACTGCAAGAACCCTTTAAAAATTTAATAAAATATTATCAGTATCAATTTTTTCTCTACATTTTCTGCATACATTTTAAATTATTTTGGTAACCCATAATTATTAATCTTCTATTGCAGCAAAAAAAACCCAAAATTATTGAAGTCCTGATTCATTAAAAATTCAGATGACTTGCTACCTTTGTAACACTCTTCTTTTTTTTGGACAATTTAATTTAATTTCTTAAAACATATTTGCAATACTACTGAGTTGAACATAATTTAAATTATTATTCTAATTATACAGTCAATCTACTTGTACCTTTAAGTCATTAGTGGATCCCGCAATTTTTGCTAATCAGCAGACGAAATGTTTTAAAACAGAACAAAATTTCAAACAGATTATTCATCTAAGAAAACTTAGTCTAAAAACACTCAAGTACAAAAGACCTGTGTTGAAGCTGAAAATCTGTTTGTGCTACAACGTACTAAGCGGAAATGTCAACACTGACTACTGAACACTTTCACCGAGGCTCATTGGCACAAACTTTGATCACACAGGTTTTTCGTTAAAGCCACAAACCCTTTTTCTTTAACCTCATAGTAGCTGTTTGAAACTTTCATACGAATATGTTCATTTAAATATTGACTTGCGCCGTAAGGAATTTAGAAATTTTACTTCAAGTAAGATTAAAAATAAGATTTTTTGAAAACTAATTTATGCTTTTTCTATCTCACTCCGCCTCTTCAGAGTAATAAACCTGTTGTTAATGTTCCAAAAACGTGGTTGTGACGGTTTTGTGACAAAAATTGTATCGCAATAAATTTGAAAAAAAATCTTAATTTTTACATACTAAAAACATCTCATTAAAATATTTAAATACACAAACTTTAATCACTCACTTTTCCAATTTGCATTTTATTTTCATTTTGATTATAATTATGTACTATTAAAAATATTAAAAGCAACAAGAACGCTGGAAATAAAAAAAACGATGATTTCTCAGTATTGCGTGACGGAATGAACAATCCAGGTATCGCCTTAAAGCACCGATCTTCCTCCAACCAGTCCAAGAAACGCTCAGTCCTATTTATGAGATAATAAATTTAAGTATTATGAAGAATATAGTTAAGCCCGACCTACAATTGAGTTCAAACTATTACTTTTAGAATGTCTTTTTAAGTTTATGAAACTTTCCTAAAATTTAATCTATTTATGGTTTTAAATGTATGATTGAAATTTGATTTATGGAACGGTAATTTGAGCAGTTGAAATAACATATAGAACTGCCGAATGATGTCTGTTTGGTCTATTACTAAAATGTGTTTCGTTTTTTCAATGAGAAAAAATTGTTTTATGTACAGCTAGCTCATCACTATGTTTTTAAATTTAGAATACGGCCTTGCAGTATCATACAAAAACACTGAAATGCAAAAAGCAAATGTTTTTTTCAAAAACTATCCGTTGGATTTACAATTGATTTTGTTATCCAAATGTCAATCATGAATTTTCGGGGAAAAAGATTGGTTTCTGTTTTATATCTAAACTTGGCATTGTTCTACAATTAATCTTTGGCTAGAAAATGGATCTTAAATGTAGAATGAGTTCTGAAAAAAATATATTGGAAAGTGGAAAGCATGAACTCATAAATTAATAATGAATTTCTATGGAAACAGTAAGCTAACGCATGCAATCAATGGTGTCGATAGACTGGGCCTCATTGGATAATAATCATTTTTTTTATTTTAGAGATTTTTTAAAACTTGTTTTATAATAAAGATGTTTACTTATTGCATCTAAATATATTTTCAATTTTACTTTTTGTAACGCACATGTAACTTATGATGTAAATCCTTTAACAAATTGATAAATTTGTAAATAGACATATGCAGTTTGACCTTGTGAATATTATGAATGTTATGGATATCTGTTTGCATCTCGTACTTCGCTATTCTAATCACTAGCTGCTTAAAAGACCATCCAAAAAACCATGGTGTTTTGGAAATGTTTTGTGCGAAAAGCTGCATTTTTACAGTGTTAGTTTCTATAAATGTCCAGAGATGGGCACAAACTATTTTTTTAGTTAAACCTTTACTAACTTTTAACTGAAAAACTTCAGTTATACTTTTAGTTGCAACTAATTTAAAAAACTTTATAACTAGGCTAAAAAAAATAGTTAAACTTTTTCTAACCATTTTTTAATGTTTTTATTATTTTTATACTAGCGATTTCAGCGATTCTGGTTCTTTTAATTAGCTAATAACATGATCAAAGATCATGCTTCATGATCAAAAATCGCATGAAATTTTGTTTCTAAATTATTTAATAACATGATCAAAGAGTAAAATAAGAAATTGCTTGACATTTTATTTCGAACAAAATTGCATATTACATTTTTATTTTTAAATAGACAACCATATCATTCTTATAACATGGTAACTTTTGAGCAGAAGTTTGTTTGGGGCTTCAACCTTTACCACAGAAAAATCAGTATATTGTTTCATCGACAATCTTGCATCTTTGAGCTGTCAAGACTTGTCCAGCAGTGCTGAAAAGACGTTCAACAGCAGCCGAATAGGGAATTCTTGAACGCTTCAGCTATTACAGGAATGCCAGAAGTCCATTCACGCTATCAGTTTTAGAAGAGAGATATAATACTAGCCGAAATAATCAAAATACTATTAAAATTTTTTACATGCACGAAAAGATAAATTTATATTAATGAATGTTTTTTATGAAACAAAATTAATTGCAACCTGTTTCTTCACTGGAAACATTTCATCTGCACTTTCCTCATTGTCCTCTCTTTGGCATTTCTTTATATTAACAGCTTGCTTATTTCGTACTGATGATTGGTACTCTTTTGAATAAAACTCCTTTAGTTAGTAGGAAAAATGTGATGCTAACAACACTGTTAGGGAAACAAATTAACTTAAGGGTCACGTGCTCAAAATTGAATATTAGTCAAACTTTAATCAGCGATTATTAAAAAAATTATCAGGGTTCTTCGATTGAACATTTGTGCTTTGTTCTTTATAATGACTGCGTTTGTGACAATTTACAATTTCTGCGATGCAAAAAATATAATAAATTGAATGTCATACATGTTGTGTCTTTCAGAAAACTTTATTCTTTCTAAACACAATATAAATAACAAGAAACATGTAATGTAAATACCGCGCAACTCGCAAAACACTAAACAGAACTTTCTCGCAACAACTCGGTAGCTAGCTAGGAAGGCGCACCTGACTACACCTGGAGTGTCTCGTCACAACAATACAAATATGCATTTTTAATTTCCTCAATCAGATATACAATTCTAATTTTATCATGCAAATATACATTTCTAATTTATGACTTTTTGCATTCCTAGGATCCGCTTATAAAATAATTTAATCGTTGTATTTCTAATCTGACTGACATCATATTTGTTAATTGTTCTACAAATGAAAAGGTGACGGAGTGGCTCAAAGTGTTTGAGGAGCTATCAAAAATGACATTTTGTGTCCTCATGTTCAAGAAATTAGATTTAAGCTGACTGGTGACCATTACCATTACCAAGATCTCTATTGGTGCAATAGGTGCTATTGATATAATCAGTGCGTTTATGTTAATTATGTGTTTTTGACAGCATTTACAAAAAACAAATTTTAATTTCATATTATATTACAAAATATTTCCAAAAAATACACTAATAAATAAAGAGATACATATTAAACAATTAGCTGAGCCGATTCAATCTTAAAATAAAAATTTAGCTGCTGAAATTAACAAAAACCTTGCAACATTTTTAAAAGTTGATAATGGTGTTATAGTTGCCATTTTTACACAATTAATGAAAAGGGCCCACAAAGACAAAAAAGCGGTGAAGTAGTTTTAATTGAATTTAGTGAAAACATAGGTTGTTACAATTATAAGGTGTTTTTATTACTAACACAGTCTGTCATTGGAGTTCTGCCACAGAGAATAATTTTTAAACCAAATTAGCAGACAAAAACTTTGATTGAGGCATTTTAACTGTATAACTCATTTTGTAATTCTTCCTGCTTCATGGATTAAATGGTTCTCAAGTATTCATGACTGATTATTACATTTCAGTTCAACTTTAGTTAACTGCCGTATATCCAAAAACTTTGCTGTTATTCTGTTTTTTCCAACTGCTTCAAATTGTTTGGTAATATTTGTGGGACTCTAAAAATGGAGTAATAAAAAAAATCATCATAATTTGTTTTTGTTTTTTTAAATGCTTTATGCAGAATTTTTTTTAGAAACTTTTAATCTACATTAGATAAAACAATAATTAAATATCGTTCGTCAAGTGCTGGTTTATTAATAAAACCTGAACAAATGATCAAGGCTAGATAAGGCAACAACAAAAATTTGTGCTACAAACCGTACTGAAATTCAAGTACTAGGTGAATTTCAAACTAAATTTTCGTGCGCAGGATTCACAGGCAATGAACTCTGTTTTGTGACCAAAAACACAACCCAATTTCTAGGAATTGAATGGATGGATCAACTTCCACCAATGATGAAAGCGTTTGATGCAATCTGTTGTTCTGTTACAGAAAAACCTTCGCTGGAAAAAAGCAGTTTAGCTGTTCGGTTACAAACAGAGTTTCCAAATGTTTTCAAAGAAAAATTAGGCCATTGCAGTAAAAAAAATAAGATTGCGCTCCTTAAGTCAGAGTCTCAACCAAAATTTTGCAGACCACGAAAAATACCTTTTTACGAAGAATTAACCATTAGGGAACTTGAAAGATCAGTCAATGAAGGAGTTCTTAAGAAAGTTGAATAAAGTCACTGGGAGGCACCGATTGTGGTTGTTCCAAAGAAAAGCGGAACGGTGCGCATCTGTGCTGATTTTAAAACAGGCCTTAACGAGGGGGGCTTGAGATGCACCAACATCCATTTTCAACACCGGATGAAATGTTTTGAAAATTAAACCAAGGAGCTTGGTTTACTCAAGTAGATTTTACTGATGCATATCTACAGTTGGAAATAAACGAATCGTCAAAAGAGCTCGTTACGATCAACACTCCTAAAGGTCTATATCAGTACCAGAGACTTCCTTTTGGAGTAAAAAGTGCACCAGGTATTTTCCAGGAAACAATGGATAATTTAACTTCAGGAATAAAAGGTTGTGCGGCTTACCTGGACGATGTAATTGTGACCGGCACAACATTGGAAGAACACAATATGAATGTTTTTGAACTGTTCAAACGGAGTTCAGATTTCGTATTTAGAGTCAAGATGGACAAGTGTTCTTTTGCCAAGAAAGAAATTAAATTTCTAGGTCATATTATCAGCAAAGAAGGCCGAAAACCAGACCCATGAAGAATAATAGCAATTGTAGAAATGGCCCCACCAAAAGACAGAAAACAGTTAAAATTGTTTTTGGGTATGGTTAGTTACTATACTGCTTTTCTACCAAAGATGAGACAAATGAGAGTCCCACTAGATGACTTGGAAAAAAATAAAAAATTTGAATGGTTAAGAGTACACCAGGAATCTTTCACATGTCTTAAGAAGGTGCTACAATCAAATTTATTGCTGAGGCAATATGATTCCAAAAGAGACATCGTAATAGCTGCTGATGCATATAAATACGGAATTGGAGCAGTGCGCTGACCCAAGCAGAAAAGAATTACGGCCAAATAGAAAAAAAAGTTTTAGCCCTAGTTTTTGCGGTAAGAAAATTCCATAGATTTGTTTATGGAAGACGCTTACGCTATTGACCGATCACAAGCCTCTCTTGTCAGTATTTGGTTCAAAGAAAGGAATATTTGCACACGCTGCAAACAGACTGCAGAGATGGGAACTGATACTCTTAGCTTATGATTTTAAGATCGAATATCGAAGAACAGCAAATTTTGGTCAAGCTGATGCTTTATCAAGACTCATTGATTCCAAAAAAACAACAGGAAATGAGGATTTGATAAAAGCAGGTGTAAACGAAGACATCACAATGTTACAAGAGGATACGATGAGACAATTACCTGTTAGTAAGAAAGATATTCAAATCTTGACAGAAAAAGACTCTGAACTCAGAGAGTTAAGTGAGATCATTGAAAAAGGATTTTGGCCAAAAGTTAAACCTGGATCAAACTGGAATGCATTCCAAAGTAAAGCAACTGATTTGATTTTACATGATGGCATTCTGATTCTATTTATGGGTGTAAGAGCAGTAATTCCGAAAAAACTGCAACAGCGTATATTGAGGATGCTACATCAGGGTCATCCAGGAATTACGAGAATGAAAATGCTGGCCAGACAGTCGGTATATTGGCATGGAATCGATAGAGATATTGAAAGTATGGTGAAAACCTGTGATGCATGTCAAAAAACAGCTAAAATGCCTATAAAAAACACGTTGTCACCATGGCCTGAACCATCACAGACCTGGGAAAGAATTCACATTGATTTTGCGGGACCAATGGAAAATTCAATGTTTCTGGTTGTTGTGGACGCATATTCAAAATGGCCAGAAATAATACAAATGAGTGCGGCTACCTCAACAACGATAATTCGCGAGCTGAACAGAATGTTTGCTCGGTATGGATTTCCTAAGACATTGGTATCAGATAACGGAACACAATTTACTTCTATGGAATTTGAAAGATTTGTTGATACTTTCAAAAGAACCATACAAAAGCTAAAAGGTGAAGTACTTACCGAGGAATTGGTGCAGAAGTTTTTGTTGTGTTATAGATCTACACCATGCCCATCTAGTCCACATCAAAAATCTCCCGCAGAATTTTTTTTGGGGAGACAAATTAGAACACCACTATCAGACTTACAACTAAGTACTAAAAAAGACGAAAGGTATTCAGAAAAAAAATCTTGCATGAAAAGACAGTTTGACAAAAGGAATGGAGCAAGACCGAGAGTTTTTAAAGAACAAGATGCGATGTACGCTAGAGATTATAAAAATCCAAACTATCCCAGATGAATACCTGAGATTTAAAAAAAAATTGGAAAAACGGTTTACGAAGTTGAAATTGACAGAAGGATTACAAAAAGACATACAAATCAATTAAGACCAAGGAATTTAGATTGGGAACTTAAAGAAATGTTTGAGACATTCGACATGCCAGTACCTCTGCAAGATAAAAGTGATTGAGAGAAAGCCCCTGTAAGAATTGTGTTCCCATGAGAGGAAGAGATGCTGAAACCAGACATAAACGCAATCCCTCGGGTTACGGAGAATGAGGATGGAGAGAATAGACAAAGAGACCATGTTCCGAGTCATATGGATAATGAAATCAATCGGAGGAGTTCACACACATTCAAACAAGAACAGAACCGGAGGCAAGACATAAACGTTATTGCAACCCTCAAAAAGGGATAGTACTGGACCCCAGTAGAAAATCATATGATTTTCTATAAAGAGAGGGAGGTGTTGGGAATATGGATTTATAGCCATATTTATTGTATGGCTATAAATATATCCATGGCTATATGTATATATGTGTATGTGTATATGTATGTGTATGTGTATGAATATATATACACACAAACACACACACACACACATATATATATATATCCCTTTAAGTTTTGTCCTATTTCCTTTTTAGTCACTTCATAAAACAAAGCAGATGTAATTTCATCAACTCCGCCTTGCTTTTGCAAGCAAGTCCCAAGCCTGGAGAAAGGAGGAGGGAAAAGTTAAAAGGATCAAATTATGATCCACGACTGGTAGTACTTAGGTGCTTCTGACACAGACGTTTCAGTCTTAAAACACTTGGTGTAAAGGACTATAAACTAATATAAAAAAAAAAATGTAATTTCATAACTCCGCCTCGCTAATTGCGAGCCAGTCCCAAGCCTGGAGAAAAGAGTAGAGAAAAAGTAAAAAGGATCAAATTCTGGTCCAAGATAGGAAGTACTTAAGTGCTTGCTACATACAGCCATTAGAGTCTTAAAACACCTGGTGTAAAAGACTATAAACTATTATAAAACAAGTAAATTAAAAACGAATTTTTAAAACCCAATGCTTTTATATATATAAATTCCTAGATAAAAAAATATAATAAACACACACACGTACACATATACATACATATATATAAAAACACATATATATATATATATATGTGCTAAATTAATTAAAATTAACTAAATTAATTGACTTATTGTAAAACTAATAATTGAATATTGCATTGTCTTATTGTAAAACTAATAATTGAATATTGCATTGTATTCTATTTTGAGCATGTATGCAAAATTTGAAAAAAATCTATCATCAGGAAGTGATTGAAAAATTGATTGCAAGATTTGAAACAGACTGAGAAACAAACAGACAGACAAAGAAACAGAGACGACGAGTTAATAAAAGCATTGGTAAAAAAAAACGTCATCAAAGTTGTTGTGATAGACATTACAAACTGCAGTTGCGTTCAGTTTTGACTGAGTTATGCTATTGTGTAACAACGTTTTTGACCTACGCAAGGTACTGAAAGAGCGCTCTGCCTTGCATGATAATACTTGACATATAAAGTCTGAAATGGTCAATGAACAAGCTGCAAAGGAAGTGTTAATGCAAGAAAAACTAAGACCATTTATGACATTCCTGCAATAGTCAGAGACGTTTGCCACTGAATCTGAGCAACATTATAAGCGGTATCAGAACAACTGGACTTTGACCGTTGAATCAAAACATTTTTCAAAATTCTGATTTTGCTGGTGATTTTGTTATTGATTGTCCAAACCCTTCAGGTTTCAAAAATATGTCTACCGGTTTTTCTCTACCTAAAGCACCACCAAGAAAAACAAACAAACAAACCGGGCTGTAAACGAAAGTCAGCTGTTTGACTGACACTCCAGAGAACAAAACTCTGGAGAGAGAATTTGAAGAGAAAATGATAGAAAAAAACAGAAACAAGAAGCTACAGCAAAAAACAAAGGAACAAAAAAGGGCAAAGGCAAAGCAATGTCGAATAGACCTGAGAAAACAAAGATTGATAAAGTGAAGTGAAGTAAAAGGTTTTTAATGAAAACTCAGATTCTGAATATTAAAAAAATGTCTTTAATGATTGAGTTTATTAAAAAGTTTAATAAGCCTAAGTAAATCCTATGCGACTAATAAAATGATAATTGGTGTTGAAGAAAACAGTAAGTAATTACCTCATTAGTTCATAAGAAATGCATTTTTTTATTATTTGTAATAAAACCTGTTGTTTTAATATGACGTTACTACTTGCCCCAAACAAGTTAGAACTTGCCCCAAAAACGGGGTAAGTTGTAAAAAGCGACTCTCTCCACAAACGTACTATAAACACAAATTAATTATAGATTCACGAAAAAATATTGTGAGAATATATTTTCAAAAAAATGATTAATCATTTAAAAACCTTTTTGAATTAAAATACTCAATAGTTTAGTCACTCCATCAAAAAAGAAAAAAAATGTTACAACTAGCCCCGGTCTCCCTTACTTGAAGTTATATGTAGGTTGACACCAGACGTTTAGCCAGGTGATGTGAAAAAGGGTTCATGTACACTTTGCAAAAGAAGCGTATAGAGATATGCACCCTTTGTAAGTTTTTTGACAAAATAACATTTGCGCCCTAACCAAATTCTAACTGCAATGTACATTGGTTATCTTGAGAATTTTGTCTTTCTATTGAATGAGCTAATTGTTGCTAGACACAACTTGATTTACATGGACATACAACTTTCATATGAAAAGAATTTCAATAAATCCCGCTTAAAAGGCTGTTGTTTTCTTTTCTTCTGTTCGTGATGTTGTAGTGACAAAAATGCTGTTTCTTTGTTTTATACACACTTTATGTTCCTGCTTCAACAGATCTGTTTGTTAAAATAACTTTTTCACACGTTTTTTCTGCCACATTTTTTAAGTCTATGCTTTCAAAGCGCCTCCTTAATTTATATTTGTGTTTATGAAATTTTTTTTACAAATTCTCATAAAACATATTTTTGGCTCATTTCTGCCGTTTTCAAAGCAACGATAGATCTAGAAATGATTGTAAGGGTAGATTTTTTTGTATTCTCATTTCAGTCATTTTTTGCAAAGCTGTAACGTGCAACAGCAGTGCCCGTAGGGGACAGTAGTACTGAATGGCCACACAATTTTACACTTTTATTCAAATCAATCATGCAAAAAAGCTATAAGTGATAGAATTAAAATTTTTTCACATAATAAAAGCAAAAACATTTCACTACTAAAACCGCTCATTAAAACTTTTCAAATTATAACAACTTTATAAAAAACTATAAATAACGAAACCTCTTCTTAAATTTCTGGGTGGCCATTCAGTACAACCTGGTAGTACTGAATGGCCACCCCCTAGTACTGAATGGCCACTCATGCAATTTTTATTATAGAAGACACAATTCTCACCAAATGGTAAGCCAAATGTTTTATTTCACAGACAAGTCTTTATTAATGTTAATTAAAAAAATCATAAAAGCATTTTGTCATTTCAATAAAAAGTTGTAGCCTACAATCCAATACTATATGATGAATAGTCAAAAGAAAATTTGATATGCCAATTTCTTCTCTTGGATTTTTGAAGGATTGGATCTCCTAGTTTCACAACAATTTGATCTAAATCTGCCTCACAAATACCTTTATCCCTAGACTAAAATTTGGCCTTTTCGATATCTTTATCCTTGTACAAAAACTTTAAAAAACCATCAGAAACTTTATCGCCTTTGACTTCCATGATTTTGCCTACATAATAGGTTTTTGAGTCAAAAACCTATTCAAAATTACACCAATTCTCTATTTTTATCTTAGTGTTGTCAAGGGCAAAATGAGCATCTTTACTGGTGGCCATATATTTAGATTTTGTAGATGTTGATTCCCGTCAGGCTCGATGTCTGGGAAGCTTTTCGAAATATCTCTTCTTGCTTCAAGTTTTGATGTTTTTAATTTGGATCTCCTCAAATCTTTTTCTGCTTCTCAGCTGCAGATTTAACTGTCAAGCAAGCTTTCAAAACATTTTCTACTGCTCTTTCCATGTTATTTTGAGACAATCCCCCCTTCAAAGCTGTAGATACTCGGTTTCTCATTCTGAAACATAACCATAGAAGAACATTATTAAGTAGTGATTAATACGTATATGTCTTGAATATATTAAACAATTTCATTCAATTACATTAAAATTTTGATCAATAATGAACCTCAACACATTTATGAAAATTTAAACATTCAGCAATACTGAATGACTATGGCCATTCAGTACGACCTTACAGTGGCCATTCAGTACGAACCGAGTTGTACGAGCATTTTAGTGTGCTACATGCAAAATAATAATTTTAGACATCCAAAATTTAGATTTAAATATTAATCATACATCTCTTTATTTACAAAAAATATCTTACAAAATATAATCTTCAATATTTGATGAGAATAGAATAGTTCTGACCTGACCCGTTTTCACTTTTTCTTGCGAAAAACCAAAAAGATCTATAAAAAATGCCGAACGAAATACACGAGACATAAAAGAATAACACTGAACAAAGTGTTCATATATATATACACATTTTAAAAAAAAGATGGGCGTAAAAAATAATTTAACAAATGAGAAAATCTCAGTGGCCGTTCAGTACAGTGGCCATTCAGTACGGTTCTCCCCTACTCGTTATAGACTTCGCGGGCTCTAGGTGGTACAAGTAAAGAAAGCACTCCATTTATAAATATTAACAGTACATACCTATTAATTACAATTTGGGCGCGTTGTTAAATTGAACGCGATCGTGAATCCTGTGACACACTTTGCTTCTATTGGTCCATCTTAACGCTTGATCCAATGCTTGACTCCTACTTCGAGAAGGAGCTAATGGGTTCATGATCGCGGCTCAATTTAACAACGCGCTAAAAACCTGCTTATTGTTGGTAATTTGATTCCTATTAATCAGAGAAGAAGGCACAATAATTTTCAATGCATTAACTGCTTGAGACTTATGGCAGTCTTGAGCTTGTAAAAACGTGCTTGCAACATTAATACACCAAATACAATTACAGGACTCTTTCTTTCAAAGTATTGAGTTATTTTATGTTAACGTCTTGGGTGCCTTTTATCGCCAAAGTCAAATACGACCGCTTAGTACCATCTTGTGGTAGAGATTTGGCCCTGATGGAGGGAGTCGTAGTTTAAATAAAAAGTTTTGCGCTTATTCAAATTAGGAGTGCACCTTTTTTTTAAATGATGGTTACGGGCTAGGTTGAGTCTGCCCTAAACAATATCACTTGATTTTTTTTAAATGTGATTTTCAAGTTAAAAAAGTTGTTAACATTAAATATTTCTGCATCTGAGTATTTATTCTATGTTTCTTCGAATCATGTTTTAATCACTCTTTTAACAATAGGACTCTGCTTCAGTTCAAACATGTCCATTGGCTGTTCAGATAACAAAAACCATAAAATTTAAATTTAAATCGTTTTTCAAAAAGTTTTAACTTAAGAGTGACTATTGACTAAAGAAGTGACAGCAACAGAGCCTCTGGTGATTTTCATTTGTTCCTTACAGCTCTGAATGGCTACATAACCAAGAGTGGAAGAGCTATGATGGCATGTCCAAACAGGTTTTTGGCTTTGAAAAAAATAAGATAAAAACAGTTTCAAGTAAAATAAACATTTGTTTTGGAAGAAAAATTTTAATCAGCTTCAAAATATCAAAAATAAATATTAGCTCATTCTTCTCTCATGGCATCAAACAATACATAACTTCTAAAAATTATTCGAACTTATTTTGAGTCTTTGACATATTCTTTGTCAGTCCGACTGTGTCTTCGTACCCTCAAAACGTTGCCTGCGTAAAATATAACAATTAAAGTTTGTTGTGCATTTGCTTTGAGATAATAACATATAGCTATTCAATGTTGATACTATTGAGTTTTTACAGAACACACACACACCCACACACACACAAACACACATACACATACACATATACACACACATATATATATATATATATATATATATATATATATATATATATTTATATATATATATATATATATATATATATATTTATATATATATATATATATATATATATATATATATATATATAGTACTTCAAACACGTCTTTAATGCTGACAATACCGTTTTAATGCTTTAAAGTGTAATTTGATATCAAATAGTTATGCAACGAAACAAAAGGTATGATATTATCCAGTACTTTTAATCTTTGTTTATTTAATTTTGACTGATAAAATGCTTTATTTTATTTTATATTAGCGGGGTATTAGAGGTTTTTGTATCGTTTTTCTCTCGCTCCCGTTTCCTTCACCACATGTTCTCCCGCTCCCGGTCGCTTTTCCGTCCCCGCTTCTACGTTCCCGGTCGTTTTCCTGTTTCCGGTCGCTTTCCCGTTCCCGCTCGCTCTCCTGCTCCTTTCCTCTCTCCCGCTCGCTCTTCCGCTACCGGTCGCTTTTTTGTTCGCGCTCGCCCTCCCGTACCCGTTTTCGCTCACTCTCCCTCTCCCGCTCATTATGTAAAAGATCTCATTTTTTTAAAACATTTCTCTATTAACTTTTAAATTTGTGTGAAATTTTATTACGATCGGATGAATAGTGTAGCAATGCATAAAGAAAAAACGGACAAAAAACAGAGGGTCATTTTTATATATAGATGTATATGATTTTTTAAATGTAATAGTTTTTAAAAATTTTACCTTCAGGTTCATTGTCATTTTCATCGCAGCTAATCTGTGTTTCTTCATCATTTTTCAAACTGTCAGAGTTGTACCTAAAAGTGCCACTGACACTGGTGATGTTTTGGAAGTCATTAAAGCTATAAAAAACAGCCCAGTGAGATGTCCACAAATTAAGATGCCAAAACAAAATAACATCTTTCTTTCACAAAACCGATGGCAGACTGAAATTTCCAAAAAGAGTCGGTTGTATTTATATTCGGCATTTTATGACGACAGAACATTAGGGGGTTCTCAACACTGGATACGAATCAACCTTATGGCAATTATGTATACAGGTATAAGCGTTTACTGTCATTTTTGGTACGAAGGTTATTCAGACGGAGCTTATGTAGTAAAAGGGACACTAAATGAGACTGGAATAAACAGGTTTAGGTTTAAAAAAGGAGTCTTTTATGAATTTATTTTATCTTGTCCTGTGCCAATTCTCAACATTGTGCCAAAGTATGTTTCAGCAACGGAAACCGACGTTTGTGAAGAACACCACACCCGTCTACCAGTCATTTACAAATTCTATCCATCTCCTCCAATCGAATTTGGACTTTGCGTCGTCAATGGTCACGGCAGATTCAAACCAGCGGAAATGATTGAATGGTTTGAGTTTTATCGACTAATGGGAGTGCAAGAGTTTAATTTGTACAATACCAGCTATGACGGCGTGAATGATGTATTTAAATATTATATCAAAAGAAACTTGCTAGTTTTGTCTCAGATTCCTCACCCTCTTGGTCCCGATGAAGATGGCAATTATGATACACCAAAAATTCGCAATCTCCGAACCACTTGTTTAAACGATTGTCTCATGAGAAACATGTATCGATATCGTTATATAGTCGTTGTAGATCACGATGAGTTCATAGTACCAAGAGGCAACATCACTAACTTCCACGATCTTCTTACTCAAATAGAAAAAGAATTAAATCACGAAGATATAAAGATGTCTTACAGTTTTTTTAACACTTATTTTTTTCTTTCTTTTCCCGCTGATACATATAAACCTACTCAAATGAAAACTCTAAGATATCGTTACAGAACCAATCCTTTCGACGAATATATGGCATCAAAGTCTATAATAAGCCCATTGTTTTGTTTTAATCTTATGAACCATTACTGTTATTCTCCTTTGCCTTTGTATAAAGGAGCTATTTCTTATTTTGCTCCAGAGAAACTGGCTTTGAGTCATCACTACAGACTTTGTGGCCTTTTTTACGGTACTCTCAGCTGCAGTGAGCTTCACGGCCAACAAACGGCTGACGACACCATGCTTCGATTCCAGCCAAAACATTTAAATCAAGTTAATAATGTCCTAAGAGTTTTAAAAATTCCATTCCTAAATTAAACAAACAAAATGAACTTAATTAATAGTTTGATTGTTTTATTGTTAAACATTAGTTTTGCAATTCATTTTTGTTTAGTAATTTTTTTCATTGCAAATAATTGAGTGAGATAGCTTGTTTGAACTATAATACACATTTTTAAAATAAGCCAGCCCCCAACTAAAGTTTGTTTTAGGAAGTTTCATTGCAATAAATAAAAAATACCGTCTAGTTGTTGTTGTTATTTATTTATGTTCTTTGTCAAGTGACAGCGTTTAAGACGAATGTGAGCCAATCACGGATGTTCTGCAATACAGGGCCAGCCTGCACAATAAGTCCGAAACTTTCTACCTGTTCCAATTGAAAATATATTATTTATTTCCACTGACGACTGCGATTTTTGCTAACAATTCAAGATTAGAAGAAGATAAGTAGAAGATAGAAGAAAAACGCAATGTTTTGCATTGCGAGCAAAAATAATGTTTCTTGTTGTCATTTGTTAAGGTTTTTGACACTTATTCATCGACCCCACTGCGATACAACGCTCAACTCGCAGAAAAGTCTCAGCAAGCTCAAAACTTTCTTCCTGTTTCAAACAAACAATTAATTCCAGTTCCGATTGCTCACTGTTCTAGAAGTAAAGTTTAGATTAATAGTATTAATAGGAATACAAGAAATAGAATTAGTAGAAATAGAAGATAGATAAGAGAGCAGACTGTTTGATTCCTAATAAAAGTGCATAAAAGCTGAACGTCATCGTTTGACAAATCGAGATAGAGATCAAGTTAAAAAGGAAGAGAAAGAAAGAAAGGAGAGAGAGAGAGAGAGAGAGAGAGAGAGAGAGAGAGAGAGAGAAAGAAAAAAAAAAGATAGTAAAATTTGGTAAAAATAAGAATTCTTAAATTTGAAGGTGCATAATGTAAGTCGAACAATGGCGTGGTTAATGAAATTTCATATGTTCTGTCAATGACCACATGCTACGCAGAAAGATAGGGGTAAACTGCAAACTGTATAACATGAGTAACCAACGCTCAACCGTACCTGTACGTTTTAAAACTGATAGGTGTGTCAAACATGGCAATGTATCAGTTTAAAAACAAAGTAAAAAAAATTAATTCTTACGAAAAGTTAACAAGATGGTTTACGCCTCCGATTCAATCTAATCACGAGTCTGAATGTTGACTAAATTTTTTGACTTTTCGGGGGTCGATAAACGGCACACGGTTTAACTAAATAAAAATAACAACAAAGAAACAATTTGATGGTTTTTAATTTTGCCATAGCGTGGTTAAACAGCTGAAAGTCATTTTAGAATACACAACACAAAGTTAATAATAAAGTTCGGCAACACGATTTCAATCCACTGGCATGTGACAGGCAAAATTATTGGGTTTTTTTTTATAATCGAAGTGTTTTTCACTCCCTATGATATTTAAACTATGAAACGACACCATAATATTTATATTGTTTAATTCTCACTACCTTTTTAGCTGATGACTGGAGAAGGAGTCATACGTACTTTAAACAAATCCTTTGTTGGTGCCATTTCAGAAACGCTTTTGGCATCCCCTTCTAACTGATGATCGGGGACACGTGTCACCACTTGCCTCCTTCCAACTCTTCTAACTATTTATTAACACTCTGAAGCACATGTGTTAAGCTAATATTTTGACACTTGGTGTCAAAAGCGATATATTGAAAAAAGGTCTTAAATCATTGGACAAACTCTTTGTGGTTCAGTTAAGAGGTGAACTTAGAAAAGAAGCCCTGAGTAATAAAGAAAATAAGGTCAAACTTGGGGAACGCCTCCAAGCGGAATTAGAAATTGACGGGCCTGAAGATGATGAGTACCTTTTTGATGTCGATGAGGAAACTCTGAAAAACAAACAAGATAAAGCTAAGAGATGAAAAATTACAAAAAACAGAGGGACTCGGGTTTAAAGGTCGGTTGATGGACGCGTTCGCTAAAAAAAAGATGAACAAAAACCAGTAAAAGCAAGGAATACATTTTTTTAAATAATTGTTTTATTGAAGATATCTAAAAAATAAAAAAAACAGAGAATATAAAAAATGAAAATAGAGATAGAATAGGAGAAAAAAACAGCAATAAAAATCTCTGAGAAAATCTCAGCCGGATAATCCAGCTAGAGTTCTATGTAATAAATGCAACTAAAGTAAACAAGTTAATAAATTAATCAAGCTTACTTGTCAAATAAAACCAGTCTGGGCGATTCTCAAATCAAATCAAGCCACAGTACTCAATTGAAAATCTAAGAATCTACAATAGCTTTTATCGTAGCTTTGGTGACGCAATTCAATGAATGAGTTACAAAATAAACACTAGTTGTTACTGTGAAATACTGTAAAGTTGTGTTGGTTAGCGTTAGTGTCACATAAAATTACAAAATCATTTAAAGTGTCATCAAATTTAGAACCTCTCGGACCGCTTCGAATCGTCGAGTAACTGTTAAGTCAAATTATGTACTTATGTATGTATTGTATGTATGTATGTATGTATGTATGTATGTATGTATGTATGTATGTATGTATGTATGTAGGTATGTATGTATGTATGTATGTATGTATGTATGTATGTATGTATGTATGTATGTATGTATGTATGTATGTATGTATGTATGTATGTATGTATGTATGTATGTATGTATGTATGTATGTATGTATGTATGTATGTATGTATGTATGTATGTATGTATGTATGTATGTATGTATGTATGTATGTATGTATGTATGTATGTATGTATGTATGTATGTATGTATGTATGTATGTATGTATGTATGTATGTATGTATGTATGTATGTATGTATGTATGTATGTATGTATGTATGTATGTATGTATGTATGTATGTATGTATGTATGTATGTATGTATGTATGTATGTATGTATGTATGTATGTATGTATGTATGTATGTATGTATGTATGTATGTATGTATGTATGTATGTATGTATGTATGTATGTATGTATGTATGTATGTATGTATGTATGTATGTATGTATGTATGTATGTATGTATGTATGTATGTATGTATGTATGTATGTATGTATGTATGTGTCAGTGCTGGACCCCCCCTCCTTTTTATTCTATTTTATTTCTAGTATATTTAGTATCTTTTATCTTGTGACGTGGAATCCTTTGTGTTAACGAGCCAATCGGAGCGCGTATTGTTTCCCGCAATTAATAGGGGTGTATATTTTTTAATATATTGAGAAATCTACTGATTAATTAATTAAATAAATCTCGTGGATTATAGTTTATATATATGTTTATAAGTAGTGAAAATCTGATGTCTTCGCGATCGAGATTTAACGAGCTAATAATATGTTTAGTACTTGTTTACATCGGTTTATCGATTTGTTAATATTTCGTGGTTTGAAAGCCTTATATAAGGGAGAGCCTCTTCCTCTCGTCCTCTTCCTCGTTAGAAACTCTTGCTGTTCGTGTTTGTGTGTAAGGCTACGTTGGCTTGTATATTTTTAGGAGGGAAAGACCTACGTGACTGTTTCCACGCGATTGTTTCTCTAATCGATTAGTTTAAACTCGTTCCTGCTTGCTTTTTAACAGTTAATAAAAGAACTTCTATAATCTTCTTCAATAAAGTGTAAATTGGTGGCACGTTACTGACAGTATGTATGTATGTATGTATGTATGTATGTATGTATGTATGTATGTATGTATGTATGTATGTATGTATGTATGTATGTATTAATAATTTGAATGTTACTTTGTATTTGTACTTTTTTAAGACTTTTATTATTAAGCTATTACCGTGCTCTCTAAAAATAAATTTTCTCAGAGCAAGGAGCAAACAGCGCCGAAATGAAAAACAAATGAATCTAATGTCAAAATTTAAAAGATCAACTTCTATTTAACATTCGAGAGAACAAAAAGGTCTTGAGCTTCTTCTTAAAAACAGAAAGGCTGTATGCATTTACAGAGTCGGTAAGTTCCTCCAGCAGGTTGTTCCACGTAACTGCGCAGGCGACTGCAAATGCCCTCGGTCCGAACGTCTTGGTTCTGCATGATGGAACAAAAAGTTCACCGGAAGAGGATGAACGAAGATGAGATCGTCTCGGAAGCTGAGACACCGGGATGCACAGACTGGAGAGGTACGCTGGTGCCAGGCTATGCAGACAGCGGAACGCAGTTAGAGAGAGCTTAAAATCGCTTAGTTGCAAATTGTTTAAATATTTTCATATGATCTGTTATTATTACTCATCACTTTTAAAATTACCAGTTGAACCTAAAACTTTTAAGTTTCAATCAGCTTTTTCAATTTTTTTAATTAATAATGTTTTAGTAATATCCGGTATTCGAAATCCGGTTCCGGTATAATCCGGTATCTGGTATCCGGGAGTTTCATTATGCGGATGCTATCCTGTTTCCGGTGTCCGGTGAAATATAGTAATCGGCACATCCCTAATATATCTATACTAGTGGACCCGGCGAAATTCTTTTCACCTTAAAGAGTGTATTTTTTAACAATAAAGAACAATAATAACAAATATCCTATATATAAGTTTAAAGAAAACAAAAATAAAAAAACGTTTACTTTAATAGTTTATTAGAAAAACATTGGTTGAACTCGGGTCGATTCTCTTTAATCCAGCACTTTATGATACACTATGTTTTTTGTTTTATTATCGGGCGAAAATACAAATAAATCTGATGGTCTGCCGACACGTGAACACGCCACATACAATTCACCATGAGAAAAACATGCATTATCCAAGTTCAAACCACAAACACTCAAAGATTGGCCTTGTGATTTGTTAATCGTCATAGCAAATGCTAGGCGAATCGGAAATTGAATTCTTTTAAACTCAAAGGGCAAATCGGTTCGGATCATAGGAATCCTCGGAATGAGTATTTCCTCGCCTTTGAATTTTTTTTTGAGGATCGTCGCGTGAAGCACATTGACCATTAGTTTCTTTAAAACCAAACGCGTTCCATTGCATAGTTTTGGTTGATTTAGATTTCTAAGCATAATAACTAAGCATCTGCGTCCCGATATCGTTATCTCGAATTCAATCGAGATTTCAAAACGATACGGGATTCCCGTATCACCATTGAAACGATACAGCCTGCGGAAGAAGTCTCGTATCGATATTAATTGGCGATACTTAAAATTTCATTCTCGATTAAAATCTCGAAAAATATCGGGATTTTTTTAAAATATTTTCCAATAAATAACGAAAGTCATACATATTTAATTAACGATTGTCACAACTGTGAATATTTGCAATTGATTCATCAACATTGATTAATTAATCTACCTATTGACAGAAGTTTATAACTATTATCATCCCCACTTTAAATTCGGTTTTCCAGACAGCCTGTAGCCCCATTATTTACTATTTTTAGTCTGGGAACCGGCAGCAAAAAAGCCACGCTCCTCTTAGGCTGCTAGTCGAGCTCTGCATACTACTGATATTACAAGCCCTACAAGGCAATCGTACTCGCTGACATCGATGACTATTATTATTAATGAGAATAATAGTAATGATCATTCTATGTTTATGTTTTGGTTTAGTCTGTTTGATAAACTTATTTTTTCAAATTTGTTACATAGAATTGGAATGATTATTTTAGTGTTTCGATATCCGTAATTGACCGTAATAGTAGCTCATCTAAGATATATCTTTATAATCTCGATGATATTCTTGGTTGTGTGTGAGTATGTGTGTGCCACCTGTAGTGTGCACGACAGTGCCGTAGCCCGTATCGTCTGGAACTGGAATTCGAAACTTTCTTTCTTGCTATTGCTAACCGCATTCGCCATCGCTTATAAATAAACACGCTGGGTTTTTTCACTTTTTTAATTCTTGCATAGAGGCACTTTCTCGTGTTTGTCATCATTATCATGCCGCGTCACTAAATAAAGTAAATAAATACTTTCTATCGGCGGTAGCATTTTATTTAGAGTCTAAATTTAGACAAATAGATGTACCGAAACTTAACAAATGAAACTTATTTCAAGTTGTAAAAAAAAATTAAATTTGGTAAATTTTTTAATATTTATATATTTTTTTTCAATGAATTTCTTTAATGTAGTTATTAATATTGTCTGTCGCGTATAGTTCATCATTCTATGTTATCTCTAGGCAAAATTTCCGCTTCAGTCGAGATCCCGAAATCGTATCGTATCGTATCGATATCGTATCGTTATTGGTCGAAGCGTCTCGTATCGTATCGTTTAATTCGAGGCAAATTTCAGAAATCGTATCGTATCGTATCGTTCCAAAAAAATAACGGGACGCAGAAGCTTAATAATAACTACTGATCCAACCTTCAGTTGTAAATTGTGCGGTGGTAAACCAGGCACATCCAAGGAGTTCAAAAATTTAGTTGGATAGTTAATGGCTTCATCTTCATTTGTTACACAGTCAATAGATTTGAATGAATGCAGACTACCAAAAATTTGATTCTGAATTAGAATATTTAAGTCATCCACATCTTTATTCTTAGCCGCCAAAAATGCTCTCTCACTCAACCATTTGTTCTTTTTATGATTAGCAATGATCTCTGGGAATACTTTATTGATAAGCTCGTCTTTCGATGAGACAAAAGTGCAAAAATTGGGAGGAAAAGAAATCAATCCGGTCGATTTGTCGACAGGAACACGCCATTACCGATGTTGAGCAATTGCATGGAGAAATATTCAGCAGATGAATCGTTCAGCAATGCAACTCTCATGTTAGAAGACAGCTGAAGTTTCACCACATAGCGCCACATATATGATGATTTGAGGGAAGCATTAATTTCATCGGCAGCAGTCGATTTTGGAATGACTGGCAGTGTTTGGCGGAAATCGCCAGACAATAAAATCATTGCACCTCCAAAATGTCGCGAGTCATTGCGCAGATCTTTCAGTGTTCTATCAAGTGCTTCCAATGCGCGTTTGTGCGCCATTGTGCACTCGTCCCAGATGATGATTTTAATAATAATGATAATTTTGTTAAAAGTAATAAAACTTTAAAACTCGCAAATTAATTCCAACGAACGAAAATATAATATTGACAGAACAGCATTGATACTTTGTTAATGCCAAATGGAAAACGGAAAATGCGAAACTAAAAATCATATATCTATGCTAAAAATATCTTTTATATTTTTATGGCCCATAAACAATTATTTTATTTTATATTTTAATTGAAAAAGATATTTACGTAATTTTTTCTTTGAGATTTTCAATTGTAAACAATGAAATAGTCAGAAAATTTAATAACATGCACTCTACCCCATTTGCGCATAAATATCATGTCGCGGAAAATTAAACATCTGTATATCTCGATAACCCAAACTCCAATTTGAAAATTTATTTTCCGTAAGACCAAATAGAGGGTGCTCTACAACTTTGCCATTTGAAGTTTTTTTCTAGGACGCACTGTTAAGGCTGTATAGCCACCGGGGTACATACGGCGGTCCCCATGGGCCACTCCATGGTTCAATGTCAAATTTTTTTAGTTATTCTGTTAATAGGAGCTGAGAGAAATCCAATAAATGAAAAATCTCTGAAATCGGTTCAGCCGTTCTTGAGTTATAAGTGTCGACTTCCTTTTATATATATATATATATATATATATATATATATATCACATTGAGATCATATGACTTTAAAATTGAATACAGAAGTACGACATCATTTGGTCATGCAGATTCACTATCACGACTGATAGCGGATCAGAACACAGCAGAGGTAGACAAAGTGATAGCTCAAATAAACAAAGATGTTGATGCGTCATTCATAAGAACTATTAACGCACTTCCTGTTAGTCACCCAGAGATTTGCACAGCAACAACAAATGACGAGAAGCTACAACTCATCCACCAAAACTTACAAACAGGAACCTTCAAAACACATTTCCGAGTTGTGCACATTGAAATCTGAATTATCCATACAGAATGGATGCATCATGTTCGGAGAAAAAATAGTTGTTCCTGACAGTTTACAAGAACGCGTGTTACAGATGCTCCACAAAGGTCACCCAGGAAGTTGTCGAATGAAATCACTCGCAAGAGAACACGTGTATTGGCAAAGCATAAACAATGACATCGAAATGTTAGTAAGAAGATGCACCCAATGTCAAATGGCAGCAAAAAGTCCAAGCCATGAAACTCCTTGCAACTGGACTCCAACAACCAAGCCATGGGAAAGACTGCATGTGGACTTTGCAGGACCAGTAGAAGGTAAGATGTATATGATCCTAGTAGATTCTTTTAGCAAATGGCCGGAGGTAGTCGAAATGCAGAGCCCATCAACACAAGCAACAATACTGGAACTACAAAAGATCTTTTCCAGATTCGGCTACCCTAAAACATTGGTTTCCGACAATGGCACTCAATTTACATCCACAAATTTTGAAGATTTCTGCAGAAAATATAACATTGTACACCTTCGATCTCCACCATACCACCCTCAATTTAATGGCCAGGCAGAACGTTTCGTTGACACCTTCAAAAGGGCACTGAAATAACTAAAAGGAGAAGAACCACCAGCAGAGGCTTTTCAAACTGTCCTGTTTACATATAGAACAACACCCTGTCCAGCAGCACCACAAGGTAAAGCACCAGCAGAAAATCTCTTGGGGTTCAAACCAAGAACAATTTTAGAACAACTACACGCCCAAACAAATAAAGAAAAAGAGGCTGAGCCTCGGAAGAGTTTCCATAAAGATGAAACCGTTTATGTAAGGGATTTTCGTCCAAATCGACCACCTTGGGTGCCAGGTAAAATTTTAAAGAGAGAGGGACGGGTCGTGTACCAAGTGTTGGTTGAAAACATCGTTTGCAAACGACACATAAATCAGATACGCCCCAGGATAGAAAATCACAGCACACTTTTCCACACGTTTGATCTGCCATTTACGAAACAGATTAACAACCAGAAAATAGATACGCCAAGCACAATGGTAGATCGAAACAATCACACGCTCCCGGCAACGAGACCCAACAGACTTCGCAAACGACCAAAGAGGCTCATCATGGATACAAGAGTAAAGAAGTATCATCTAAGTCCTAACTGAAGGGAGGTGTTAGATCCATGGACATTAATTATTTAAATTATATGTCTATTGTTATATCTATGGACGCGGACACATCATTGCGAGTTGGCGGCCATACTGGGCTTTTCCGTTCTAGCTCTGGCTCGTATTAGTTCGTTAGTTATTGATGTAATAAAGTGTTGTAGATACTTGCGTTGTTTTCTTATAATAAAGATATAACATATATATATATATATATATATATATATATATATATATATATATATATATATATATATATATATATATATATATATATATATATATATATATATATATTGTTACAATATTGCCAAATCGTATACCGAATTCGCTGGAATGGTTTTGCAGTTTATTGGAAAATAAAGAGTTATTTATTATTAGAACTTAACTTAAGTTGGTGGCCTCTAGTTGAGGAGTATGCAAAAAATTTGAGTTGATGCATTAAATCAGAATCGGTAAGGCCATGCAAAAGTTTATAGCACAAACAAAGGTCATTGATGATTTGTCTATGCTCAAGTAATTGGAGACCAAGAGCTTTTAGTCTTGCCATGTACGGAAGATTCCTGAGAGTTGGGACTGCCTTGGTAAATTTTTTTTAACCATTTCGATGTTGTCGATGAGATATTGGTGATATGGGCTCCATACTTGAGAGTAGTATTCCAGAAGGGGTCCGATGTATGTACAGAAAGCCTGTTTGAGCAGAGCAGGATCTTTAGATAGAAATGACTTCGTGATAAGTCGCGATCTCAGGGACGCAACACGAATAATATTGGCAATATGATGTCTGAATTTGAGGTTGGTGTCGATGACTACTTCCAAGTTCCTGGCGCTGTCAGTGTTCTTCAGTTTGTGAGAGCCGATGGTTTAGTTGGGTGGTTCAAATATTTTACCTGTAATGCCAGAAGTAGTTGATTTTAACTAATGTGATTTAGGAGAAGAGGATGTCGATGGACCATTATCAGAAGAGCTCTTGATTGTGCATCCAAAGCATTTTTTCTCGGCCAATTGCAACTGCCATTTTTCGGCCCAGGCAATTAGTCGATTGACAGAATCTTGAAGTTCCCGACTGTTGTTACCTTTGGAGTAGAGCTTAATGTCATCCGCAAATAGTATGTGAGAGATTGGAAGGTTGTTAAATCTATCGGTAATATCGTTAATGTATAATAGAAATAGGGTGGGTCCTAGCATGCTCCCCTGTGGTACTCCACTAGTAACATGTTTGATATCAGATAGTTGTCCTTCGATCCTTACAATCTGTACTCTGTCGCTCAAGAAGTTTTTTAGCCACGTTAATAAACTCCCGCTCCCTCCGTAGGACTCTAGTTTGGTCAATAGTTTTGGATGTGATACTGAGTCAAAGGCTTTTTTGAAGTCAAAGTAGATCACATCTGAGTTTATTCGTGCCTGAATTGAGTTCGACCAATCATAAGTACGTTCGAGTAAGTTGGTGCACGTTGATTTAGCTCCTCGGAAGCCATGTTGATTAGGCGAGATTAGCTAATTGATATCCAAGTAGTTGTGTATTGCTATGTTAATAATTATTTCCATCGCTCGACAGCATGGGGACGTTAAAAAGATAGGTCTGTTGTTTCCAGGAAAGAAGTTGTACCTTTTTTATGGATTGGGATAACAAAAGCTTTTTTCCAATCTTTAGGCAGATGCCCAGTTTTGAATAAAAAATCAAAAACGTGGCAGAGGGATAGAGCGAGGCTAGATGCACGTTGTTTCAGAAAAATATTTGGAATACCATCGGGTCCTGAGGATGTAAAAGAAGTAAGTCTAACCAATGTCTTAAACACAATGTCCGGGGTGAAGTCAATTTTAGCCAGTTGTTTCGATGTCCTTGGCTCGAGAGTTGGCCTACGACCGTTGTCAATTGTAAATACACTTGAAAAATATTCATTAAAAATATTTCTATCTCATAGGGATCCTCTGTTTCACCACTGTTTGATTTCTCTATCTGGATAATTTTGTGGGATGTAGTGAGTTTGTTGTTGACATATCTATAAAATTTGCTGACGTTGTTTTTTTAATCATATTTAGTTCTCTCTCCGAATGGTATATTTTCAATTGCTCTTTTAATTTTTTTTCCACATTTTTGTACCTGTTTTTGTCAGCCTGTTCACCCGACATTTTCCATCTCCGCCAATAACAAAGCTTAACCCTCTGAGTTTCTCGAATGTACCTGGGATAACGATTTTTGTCCAGTTTCTGTTTCTTCAAAGGAATCATGCATTGAATTGCATTTTCCATAACTAAACAGAACGAGTTCCATCAGTCATCTATAGAAAAACAATACTGAAAGAGAGAGTTCCATTTGAATTTCATAAAATAAGCATTGATAGCATGATAATCAGCACGAACAAAATTGTATTCTTTCTTTGTGCTCACATGGCTTATAGTCCGAGCCATGTTGGAGTAAAAATGATGCTATTGTGATCACTTCCTCCGATTGGACTCATCACATCAATCTGCTTTATAAATTGTTGGTCTCGTGACAGCACCAAGTCAAATATGTTATTGATTCTTGTGTTAGAGGTAACAAATTGTATGAGTCCTGAGTCATCAAAGAAGGTCATGAAGGCGTTGTAAATGTTGTTGTTTGGTGCCGTATAAAGGTGCCAATCAATCTCCGGGAGGTTGAAATCTTCCATCAGGCATATTGGATTTTTAGTGTTGCATAATTGCTGAAGATATCAAATGCTATTTTCGGCATACTAAAATGTTTCGTCATTGTATCCACCTGGTCTGTAATAAGCTATAATTCTTTGAGACCCGCTACCTATTTTAATGTCTACACAGCATATTTCAGTGTTGTTCAGTCCAGCTGGAGAAGGAAGAATTTCAAAATTCAAGGTGTTTTTGAGAATGAGCGGTAATCCGCCTCTCCTAGTTTCTCTGTCACGATGAACAGCAACATAATCATTTGGTAAAAATATCGAACTCGGATACTCCTTCAAAAGCCATGTCTCGACTAAACAGAAAACACTCGGTTTGTAAGTATCAATAAACAAAGGTATATCTTCTATTTTGTTAGTAATGCTTCTGACGTTTGGCAGGGCCCATGGGCCTGTAGCAGTCTCTGTCTGAGAAATCCTATTTACGAAAAGGCGGAGGAACAGGATGATCGAACGACGGTAGTGCCCCCGTAAGAATCGACCCGTTTTTCTTTTGGCACTATCTTTGGTAGACAGCTCCAGCCTCCATACGCGTCATGTCTCTATTGAAGTACACCTCGCCTATCAGTGGATCCGTTGAGGAGCGTAGTAGTCTTGACGACTGAATCATGTCTTTAGCAGTCTCTGGGCAGTCTCCAAATCTTTTCCAAAGCGTCGAGCCTTAACAATCTTCGGTTTGAGTGCGAGATTTGTTTCGAAAAATTCTAGGGCGTACTCAGCATCGGAAAGTTTAGGGTGAGGTGGCATCCCTGAAATGATTATGTTGCTTTCACGGCTTTTTCTTTCATCACGCTCTTTTTCTATGTCCAAGAGCGATTTAGCAAGTGCGGCTTGAGTAGAGGATTCGCCCAAGCCATGTGTCGAAGAAATTTTTTCGAGCCTTGACTGGAATGCGACAACTTGGTTTTCCATGATTATGATCGAGTCAGTGAGAGTCGTTGATTGTTTTGTGCAGTCGGTCAAAACCATCTAATTTGGTCTCCAGAGAATCAACTCTCGTGGAGAGACATCTGATTGCCCGATCCAATGAATCTGTCACAGTTTTTGTAATTTGGGCTAACATGGTCTAGAGACCCACTTTAAGTGTCTCTGTGATCTTGATCATGTTCTCGTTAGCCTGCTTCATTACGCTATTGAGAGCTTCCGACGTTATGAACTTGGCCATCAGAAGACTTTGCAAAACACCCCAAAACCCGAGAGAAAGTAAACCCAGTATTTCCACCACCAGCAACCCAGAACCCAGTGAAACCACCGGTACTCATTTGACTACCACAGGAGGATGAAAAGCTGAGTTGACCTGAGGCATTCAGATCGACTGAATTCAGAGTGAACTCCTTGCTTAAAAGGAAGTTACGCGATGTCTGATTTTGCTTACCCAAAATTCAAGAGATATCCTAACAAATAGTCCAAAGCAACCAATTTACGATTTATTTAAGTTAATATCTACTGTTCATAGCCGGAATATACGAAAAAAACGCCGGGTCTACGAGGTTGTTTACATAATGAAAATATTTGTCGGGATATCAAAGATGGAAAAAGCCGAAACCAGGATTATAGATTACAATATTACAGTAAACATGGGTTCAATAAATAGCGCACATCTGTTGTGAACGCATGCACCTATAGCTGCTAGATGTGTATGCCCATGATGGTAAACGCTCCAAATCGGTTTCACCTACAGGCGTCTAGAACTACATTATTCAGGCATAGGGGAGACCGGGGCATGTTGAACCAATTTTTATAACTTTACTCAGTACAAATTTATTATTGCAGTAAAACATCTTGAAATAGGTTATTATTATAAACAAATATGATTATTACGTATACCAAAAATTATTTTTAATTTTAAGATTTTTCCTTGACCATAGAAGAAATTATTAGCAAGCCCGTCATGTGGTTCAACTTACCCCGTTAACGGGGCACGTTGAACCAATATTTTATAACTGCTGTTGCTAAGCAGTTATTGTTCTAATGAAACATTTTCAAATGTACAAATGTTATCTAAGTCAAATTGATTTATCTTCAATCTTCTATTTTACTTTATATCTCCAATAAAATTCGGATTTCGCAATTTTTTGGTTTTGTTGTATTTGAGGTTTTTAAGTTCATCTAATTTATGACAAAAGTTGCGTAATTATTATAATTAATATTACTAATAATAAGTTCTTGTGTTACGAAACGCTATGGATTAAATCATTAAAGCTGCTTACGTAATTATTGTAACAACTTGTGTGTTTTAGAATGGTTATTGGGTTATTGTGAGAACACGCAATGACCCTGAGAAAAACCCAGACAAAACAGCTAATAAAAAAATCTAATAACTGATAAAAATATCTAATAATTGACAAAAGTTTCTATTCAAATTATCTAATAAAATATCTAACAATTATAACAAGTCAAATCATCACCATGATAAAATATTGTTGGTTCAACGTGCCCCTAACAAAATGGTTCAACATGCCCCAATCGTATTGGTCCTAGTATTTTAACTGTAGGCTGATTAATATGTTACTGATGCGAGAAAGAAAACACGTACTGTGTTACTGGATAAAAACACAACAAAAATATGTATCTTAAAATTACTCACTTTCTTTGCAATTGTGTTTTAAAGAACAATAACGTCAACGACTCAAAATTACTCGAAACCGGCAAAATCACTTATATCGCGATTATTTTAAAATTAACATACATAAACATCACAAATCAACACAGCTACTTCTATTTATATTATTAGTCCAAACTATGAAACTCTGACAAAAAAATTTCTATAAATAAGCAAATTTACCCATCTGGTTCAACATGCCCCGTGGTTCAACATGCCCCGGTCTCCCCTACTCTCGATAACAACGGCAATTGCAAATGTAATTATACTTGCATTGTTATGTTAAATATTTGGTAAAATATCTAGCTAGACGCTTTGAGTAAATGTTATTTTCAATTTTATTTGTGGACAATAAACTGTAAAAAAAACTATCAGCAATTGTAAAATTAAGTGTCAAGACCTGTAAAGGTGGAGAATAGCGTCATAAATTATTTTCGGTGTTTTTAATTATTTTTCTATTATAAAATTAATATAATTAGAAAGACAAATAAATTACCAATTGACGACTTATACAATTAATTTCTTAAAATTATATTCAACAAGTAAAGGAAAAAAGTGTTTTTTTCACACAAACTTTGATTTCAAATACACTCGATGTGTGTCTGTCCGTGTGTATGTATACGAAAGATGTTCAAATTACTTTTTTGTTTTTTTAATTGAATCATGTATTGTCATCCAATATAAAGATATGCTAACAGTTTCAGCTTCCTAGCTAGTCAAAAAGCTGGTTAAATTTCACTTGCAAAATTTGTGTATAGAGAAAGCCACACACACAAACAGAGATTGTAACCTAAATAAAAGTTTGTAAAAAAGAAGTTAACCCCAGAAAACCGTCAGGTATTAGCAAAAAAAAAACATCATAAACAAAAACTAACTAAAGGTGAAGTGAAGTGAAATACAATGTAAAAATAATTATTTGTGCAAGTTTTTATAAAATATTAAAGTTTGTAAAGAAATAAATTACTTATTTAAGTGAATTTGAGTTCCGTAGTCTTAAACCAGGTGGCGACATCTTTGCTGAAACTCTGTTTCTTTAATTGAAAACTATCCAGTTTTATCTTTCTCGGAAAAACTTCCCGGACTTAAATAAACTGTCATTTTTCTGTAAATAATGTTATTCTGACTGCGTGATTAATATTTTGTCTTGTGATTTTTACGTTTTTTTGCAAATAACTTTATTTTTGACTACGCTATAAGCAGTTTCTATTTTCCTGCGCTATCACCTTTTTGTTGTGGTTCTTTTGCGCATTTCGTTAATTTTTAGAGATTTTTTTTTTTAATTAATAAACTGCTTGAATCATTGAATTGGAATTATTATTGTGATTTTAAATAAATAATTATTATAACAAAAAAATAATTAAAAACACCGGAAATAATTTATGACGCTATTCTCCATGGTCGTTGCTATTGCCCCGGTGGTTTGCCGTGGAAATAATCGGTAAAATTGCTACTGAGCCGGCGGCAGTACCGCCGGTGAAATTGCTACTGAGCCGGCATTCTCGTCGGTGAAATAATAGGTAGGGGTTAGTGCCTACTGATCCCAGGACAACTGATCCCAGGACAACTGATCCCAGTACAACTGATCCCAAGACAACTGATCCCAGGACAACTGATCCCAGTACAACTGATCCCATAGACAACTGATCCCACGGACAACTGATCCCATGGACAACTGATCCCATAGACAACTGATCCCATAGACTAATTTTTTAACTAATTTTTTGACGACAATGGTGGTGGTGATGATGCTTACGTAGCTAGCTTACGATGGCTGGCTGCATACGACAACGGTGGTGGTGATAATGATACTGGCTACTCCAGTTAGTAAACGGAGAAATAATATTTAGTATAAACGCACGAGGGCACGATACACAGTCGAAATGAAATTGACAAGTTCGTATTACTTTTCATCGTTTCACTCCTTTCTGCGTGAAGTTCATAATGAGAAATGGAACCGTGCCAATCCAAAAATAATAGAGTTTAGCTCATTTCAGAAGTTGTTTTTTTCGAAGATATGAATTAAATGAATTAATGAAGACACTCCCACATTAATTCTTATCGGCTTATTTAGGAGTCAATGACTAGGACCTTCACTACAGCATCCAAACAAACATACTCATACATACATACATACATACATACATACATACATACATACATACATACATACATACATACATACATACATACATACATACATACATACATACATACATACATACATACATACATACATACATACATACATACATACATACATACATACATACATACATACATACATACATACATACATACATACATACATACATACATACATACATACATACATACATACATACATACATACATACATACATACATACATACATACATACATACATACATACATACATACATACATACATACATACATACATACATACATACATACATACATACATACATACACACACACACACATACATACATACATACATACATACATACACATACATTCGTACATAAAAACAGAAATCGGAAATTATGTATGTTAATATCAGTTTATTGATTGCTGTCCATGGGATCAGTTGTCCATGGGATCAGTTGTCCGTGGGATCAGTTGTCCTGGGATCAGTTGTCCTGGGATCAGTAGTCCTGGGATCAGTAGTCCTGGGATCAGTAGTCCTGGGATCAGTTGTCCTGGGATCAGTTGCGATGATCCCACTGAGCCGACAGTACCGCCGGTGAAAATATCGGTAAAATTGCTAATGTGCCGGCAGTACCGCCGTGCCGCCGTGGCAATAATCAGTAAAATTGCTACTGAGCCGGCAGTACCGCCGTGCCGCTGTGGCAATAATCGGTAAAATTGCTATTGTGCCGGCATGAAATGTATGTTGGCGGTCATTTTTGTAATAATTTTTTTTCTGATTATTTTGCAGGACCACAGCGTTTTTTTTATAATTATTTTCTAATGAATATTTTTTAGGACAACCAAAATCATCGACTTGGACTAGAATAACTTATGAGAACAGGCTTCTCAAATAGAGAAGAAATAGAGAGATGTTAAGAAGTTAGAGATAGAGTGGTATGCAAAAAAATAAAGGTGAACCAACTACGCCACTTCCTAGGAAAATAGAAGCTTTAGTGAGCTTGCGTCGACGCTTCTAGAATAGTATAAGTTTTTTTGCGTCATTAACTAGCGCCTGCAAATATCTGTTTGCCCTTCCCCGTTACGCTTTCGTGCTTGAAAAAATGGCTTTGGTGATTTCGTCGCTGTCATCGTGACGTAACTGTACATCGACCAGTCATTATGGTGTGCTCGTGCTACAGGTTTAGACAAAAAAAAATTCATTATAGTGTAAATAAATTTAACTTAATTAATTTAACAAGAATAAAAAAATCACAACTAATTGCATGAGTACACTTTTTATTACTAGTCTGGCACAAAACCAGTTAATATGAAACAAGTAAAGGAAAAAAACGAGTTTTTCAAAAGAAACTTTTATTTCAACTAAACTTGATTTGCAAATCCAAAAAACAAACAGAAAAATTTGTAACAAGAACAATAATAATAATAATAATAATAAAACAAATCAAAACATTTTGTAACTGCCACGACAGTGGGTGCAAAAAAAGTCCTGCTAGTTGTTTTATTAATTTTCCGGCAAAAAAATGCACCCACTGCAGGCAGCAGTCACACATAATCGTGTCCCCTATGTTTGCATCTCTTCGACACGTTCTACAGGTGTAGTTTGGATGCTCCTTCTTCGTTTTTACTGTAAAAATTGAATACATTAAAAATTAGTTTTCTGTTGTTTACTTGCAACACAATTTCAAAGTTGTTTTAACTTACTCAATTCTAAAACTGTGGTCCACGCATCCACAGCAAACAGGCTTTTGAACAATGGAAGCTGTTGAGACACTTCCGGCTCTGTTATGGCTGTGGAGACATCTATAAACGGACTCACGCTTTAAACGAGGCATACCTCCTTCACCACCCTTCCAGCCTCCTCTTCACCGAGAATCCACAAAAGAAACACTAATTAAGAAAAAAATGTTAAAAACAAAAATGATTTCATTACTCAAATTTTGAAACTTACGCTTTTTTTTCTTTTTCCAGCATAGCTGAACATTTTCGTGGCAGCTTCTTATAATGGTCTAAGCGGCAAGTTTTTCTGGGCCTTCCGGGACCATGAGCAACTTTTGGAAGCTCGAGGACTGACAATTCTATCGATGGCTGGTTCAGTTGTTCAGTGTCAGCTTTATCCAACCGCCGCCGCTTGTTTACCGGCTGATTCACTGCTCCAAAAGCATAATTATTTTAATAGCTTATAACAAAAAGTTACCTCATTACATGTAATTTTTACCTAGGGTGACTTGAACATTTTTCTTCTGAGAATCCTGGAGAACACGATCATCACTTGAGCACAATTGATCAGACACGTTATCCACTGCTCCAAAAGCGAAATTATTTTAATAGCTTATAACAAAAAGTTACCTCATAACATGTAATATTTACCTAGGTTGACTTGAACACCATCACTTGAGGCCAACTGATCAACAGACAGGTCACCCACTGTTCCAAAAGCGAAATTATTTCAATAGCTTATAACAAAAAGTTACCTTATAACATGTAAATTTTACCTAGGGTGACTTGAAAATCTTTATTTTGTTGGATACAATTTCGTAGAACACGAAATGGTGCCAGGTACTTCTCATACGTGGGCTTTGACAAATCCTGCATGGCGTTTGGCCAGTGAACGAAACAAGAGGTGGGCCTCTGTAAACATCTCCTCCCGAGTCATTGGTTTTCGCCTTTGTGTAATATTGTCCATTGCAATTGGCGTGCAATTGTCCGGACAAGGTGGATTTTCTTCATCTTCCTGTTGAAAAAATTTTTTTTAGTAATCCATCACATTGAATGCAAAATTATCACAGATTTCACCTCAACATCTTTCATCAGCCAACGCGGATTTCCACGCAGTTCCATCAGCTTTCCCACCGGGCCAGCCAGGAAGATCATGTGACGGCACGGTAGACCGTACCCGTTGCTAGAACTACACGTGCATTTGGAGAAGTCTTTTGCGACCGGAAGTGGGAAAGCGACCGAAAGCGGAAAATTTACCGGAGGCGGGAGAGCAATCAGGAACCAGAACGCAACCGGAAGTGGGAAATCAATTTTTAAGGGGCGCCAAAAAATTAAGCAGGCATTTTAAAAATTTGCAAGCAGGAACGAGAAAGCGACAGGAAGCGGGAAATCGACCAGGAAAGCAGGGGTCGACATGTGTCTCCGGGCGCTTTTTTTAATGGGCGCCAAAAAATTAAGGAGGCATTTTAAAAATTTGCAATCGGGAAAGCGACCGGGAGAGGGAGAGCAAGCGAGGAAGGAAACAGGAGCGAAGAAGGAAACGAGAGCGAGAAAAACAATAGGAAAACCTTTAAAACACCGGGTACCCCGCTAGTATAAAACTTAACTTAACGACACTTTCTTCAGCTGCAATACACAACAGACAATCAAAATTTATCACAAATGTTGAACACGCCTGACGCTGAATGCAAGAAAGGAGTGGAATTTCTGCCAATTAGGAACCGATGGCAGATCATTAACAATATGCACTGATGTTGATCTTGGACCTATTCTAAAGCCTTACGCTGCACGCGACTTACAGTTTATATAAACAATTTTAATTTGCGTAATATGAACACTATTCTAATTCTACTGCTAGAAAATATTTTAAATCCACAAATGCAATTGCAATTTAAAATTAATCGTAACGGCGGGAAATTATCGATTACTATATTATTATCTATGCTAGAAAATATTTTAACGACTTATTTGTTTAAACTTAGAAATAGAAAATGTAAAGAAACAGATTTTGATACAATTATTGATAAGTTCGCGGCGGGAAATCAAGTGAGGAAGGAAACGGGAGCGAGAGAAATAAAGAAAAACCACGGTAGTAATAGATAATAATTTAATTTTAATAAATCAATTTACCTTGCTTTCTTGCATGCAAGAAATCACTGATTACAGAACGCGAGAACGAAAAGCACGGAAAGAGACGAGAGAGTTACGGCGGATTTTCTTAGCTCGCTGATTTTATATACGGTGCGTCCACTGATCTCTATAATATAACTGGATTGCGCTTAGACCTGCCTGGGAGTCGCCGCTGGTCGCCATTTTGGAACGCCTACCTACCTGATGCTATTGACGGAATATTTTTTGAAGTGTAAAAATACCGAATTTTGCTGCTAGTAATTGCTTTAATAAACAATATAATGGAGCAAGACAGTCATTTTATTTGTAAATACGTAATTAATGCAGTTTTCTAGCAAAGTTTATTTGCCGCCAGGGCTACATATAGCAACACTGTCGTAAGGCGTTTGGCTAAGCACAGGCGCGGCGCTGGGCGGGGGGGTCCAGGGGTCCGGACCCCCCCCAGCTCCGACAGGTGCCACCCGTGAGATTTTTGCAAATCCAAAACTTTTTTTACTAGAGGGGTGGTATTTGAATCTCATTGGGTTAATCACTATATGTTTAACTGGTCTGAGACTGAGTTTGACTATCTTCAGTTTGCATTCTTTTTCTTTCATTACTATATTATTACTAGAGATAGCCCGTCAAAAATGACGGAAGTTTTAAAATACGGCGCCCGTTATTATAAAAATAGTCAACAAAAACAAAATGACATTTGATAACCATAAAAAAAATTTGTATATAAGCAAATTTAATTAAATTTTTTATTGGGTTTAAATTTTTAATTTACTAACGTATTTCATATAAATTCAAAGGATGTAAAAATTAAAGTGTGCAATAATTAGTTATTATTATTAAAGAATTTCAGTATACACGACATTTCTTGTGAATTGACGGCCATCGTTGAGAAGTGGTCCTTGCTGTGGATTTGGTTCAAATAGGCATTAAATATGTTCCGGCATCAGTTAAACATCTATCACACTCTTCATCTGATTCGAGAAGGCCTCGTGCCATAGCTGCAGCTTTGAACGTTTCGCACAAATTACCATCAAACGTACGCAGAAACTCAAAAGTTGTTGCTCCAGGAACATGTAACAGCAGTAATCTCAAGTAAAAACGCTCTTCATCCTTCACGCTCACTGTGTACTGTGTTTTTCGCCTCCTCTTTTCTGCTCTTGCCATTGACCACGTACGTACACGAAATGATAAGAGATATCTGTGTATAAATGAACTTGTGCCGCAAACGCCAAATCGCTTCAGGCGCACTCACGTACCGGCATTCAATGAAATTACTTATTTCATTGTATCGAAGCTCAGGCTGATTATTTGATGTTATAGCAATATTGGCACAACATACCCTTTGAAAATATATTTATAAATATATTTGACGAATTTCAGAGAAGTGGAACATTCAACGTTCATGTGAATTTAATTAAAAGGAAAAACAAAACTAATATACACACACACACACATATATATATATATATATATATATATATATATATATATATATAAATATGTATATATATATATATATATATATATATATATGTATATATATATATAAATTATATATATATATATATGTATATATATATATATATATATATATATATATATATATATATATATATATATATATATATATATATATATATATCTTTATATATATATTTATCTGTATATATATATATATATATATGTATGTATATATATGTGTGTATATATATATGTATATATATATATAAGTATACATATATATACATATATATATGTATACTTATATATATATATACATATATATATATATATATATATACATATATATATATATATATATCAATGATAAAAAAATTGTATTTAATAACTACTATACGACTAATTACGTAAGCGTGACAGATTCAGTGAGTGACGTGGTCTACTATTATATTAATATAATATATAAATATATAAATATATATATATATACATATACATATATATATATATATATATATATATATATATATGTATATATATATACATATATATATATATATATACTAGCGGGGTTACCCGGCGTTGCCCGGGGTTTTTAGAGGTTTTTCTAATGTTTGTCTCTCTCGCTCCCGTTTCCTTCTCCACTTTCCCGTTTTCGTCGCGTTCCCGGTCGCTTTTCCGCTCTCGGTCGTTTTCCAGCTCCCGATCGCTTTCCCGCTCAGAAGTTTTGTTATCGATTTTCTCTCTTGCTCGCGTTTCCTTCCAAGCTTGCTCTCCCGATTCCAGTCGCTTTCCGCGTTCCCGGTCGCTTTCCCGTTCCCGGTCGCTTTCCCGTTCCCGGTCGCTTTTCCGTTCCCGCTCGCTTTTCCGTTCCCGGTCGCTTTTCCGTTCCCGGTCGGTTTCCCGTTCCCGGTCGCTTTTACGTTCCCGCTCACGCTTGCTCTCCCGTTCCCGGTCATGCTTGCTCTCCCATTCCCGGTCATGCTTGCTCTCCCATTCCCGGTCACGGTTGCTCTCCCATTCCCGTTCCCGTTCACGCTCATTTTCTCTTTTCCATTCTTTCATAACTTCTGTTAGCCTATAAAACGTAAAATAGATTTGCTAAGACTATATATATATATATGAATGTTTGTGGGTTAGTTTGTCTATTATAGAAACGGGAAAGCGACCCGGAACGCACAGCGAGCGGGAACGAAAAAGCAAGCGTGAGCGTGAATGGGAGAGCAAACGTGAGCGGGAACGGGACAGCGACCGGGAACGGGAAAACGACCGGGAGCGGGAAAGCGACCTGCAGGGGTAAAGCGACCGGCAGCGGGAAAACGACCGAAAACGGGAAAGCGAACAGGAGTGTGAAAGCAGGTAGGAAAGGAAACGGGAGATAAAGAGACAAACATTAGAAAAACCTCTAAAAAACCCGGGCAACGCCGGGTATCTCCGCTAGTACATACATAAACACACACACCCAGACACACATACATGCACATACACATACATACATACATACATACATACACACACACATACGCACATACATATATATCTAGTTCCCGCTCGCTCACCCGCTCCGCTCCGCTCATTTTGTGACGGATTTCAAAATTGTTTTCTCTATATTTGATTCCCCTTGACTCTCAAGGTTGTGCGAAAATTTCATTACGATCGGATGAATGGTGTAGCAATGCATGAATACAATACCTATATACATACATACATACATACATACATACAAACATTAATCTATATATATAAAAGAACATGTCCTGACTGACTGACAGATGACTGACTGATAATCAACGCCGAGCTCAAACGCCTCATCCTAGGAACGTGAAATTTGGAACTTATATTACTTTTATAGCGTAAACATCTGCTAAGAAAGGATTTTTGAAAATTTTGCTCCTGAGGGGAAAAAACTGGAAAACAAACTTTTTTCTAAAACAATGTATATCTCGAAAACCAAAAATGAGGAGATTTTGAAATTTGGTATATAGATTCTTTTTGAAAAATAAAAAGATACGTGTTTCACCATTTTTTGAAAATTTGGTTTCCCGGACCTCAAATGTGGGTTGGAAAATTGGGTTATTTCGTTTTTAAAGTAGCTTCTACTCAAAAACTGTTAATGCTACAGGAGTAAAAATTAGTATTTAGTTTCTACTCCAAAAATAATGAAATACGTGTTTTAGCATTTTTTGAAAATTTGATTTCCAGGACTTCAAATGTGGGGTGGAAAATAGGGTTATTTGTTTTTTAAAGTAACTGCTACTCAAAAACTGTAAATACCACAGATTTAAAAATTAGTATTTAGTTTCTATTCTAAAAATAAAGATATACGTGTTTCACCATTTTTTTTATAAATTTGGTTTCCAGGACCTTAAATTTGGGCTGGACAATAGTTTTACTTGGTTTTTAAAGTAACTGATACTCAAAAACTGTAAATGCTACAAAAGTAAAAATTAGTATTTAGTTTCTACTCTAAAAATAATGATATACGTGTTTCACTATTTTTTGAAAATTTGGTTTTCAGGACCTCAAATGTGGGGTGGAAAATTGGGTTACTTGGTGTTTAAAGTAACAGCTACTCAAAAACTGTAAATGCTACAAAAGTAAAAATTAGTATTTAGTTTCTACTCTAAAAATAAGGATATATGAAATTTTGGTTTTCATGATCTCAAATGTGGGGTGGAAAAAGGTTTCTTTGGTTTTTAAAGTAACTGCTACTCAAAAACTGTGAATGCTACAGATGTCAAAATTAGTATTTAGTATTTACTCAAAAAATAATGATATAAGTGTTTCAACATTTTTTAAAAATTTGGTTTTCAGGACCTCAAATGTGGGGTGGAAATAAGGGTTATTTGATTTCAAAATAACTGCAACTCAAAAACTGTAAGTGCTACAAATGTAAAAATTAGTATTTTGAAGTTTTGTGCCGGTTAAAAGTAGCTAAGTCCAGTTTATCACCGGTTGGGACAAGCCGTTGTTTTAGAGTCTTCACACGGGCCAGACCAAACCTTAAATCAAAGTGGGACGGGCCGAGGTTTTTCACCAAGTATATAGATATTTTAGTGATTTTAGGGTCTTCAGTTGGGCCGGGCCAAACCTGAAGTCAAGGTGGGACGGGCCGAAGTTTTTCATCAAGTATATAGAACTTCTAGGCCTGTAAGAATGGGCCGGGCCTAATTCAAACGGGCTGTTCCGGGCCAGGAGTTTAGGTTTTTAAAACGGGCTGGGCTAAGTTGTCGACGGGCCGAGCCGAGACCTAAAAAATTGATCTCTACTATGGATGCACGGTTCAAACTCTCTAATTTCATGCGAGCGAAGCCGCTACGGGCACTGCTAGTTTTTATATATATAGATATATATACATATATATATAATATATATATATATATATATTTATTTATATACATATATATATATATATATACTAGCAGTGCCCGTAGCGGCTTCGCTCGCATGAAATTAGAGAGTTTGAACCGTGCATCCATAGTAGAGATCATTTTTTTAGGTCTCGGCTCGGCCCGTCGACAAATTAGCCCAGCCCGTTATAAACACAAACTCCTGGCCCGGCACAGCCCGTCTGAATTGGGCCCGGCCCATTTTTACATGCCTAGAAGTTCTATATACTTGATGAAAAACTTCGGCCCGTCCCACCTTGACCTCAGGTTTGGTCCGGCCAAACTGAAGACCCTAAAATCACTAAAATATTTATATACTTGGTGAAAAACTTTGGCCCGTCCCACTTTGATTTAAGGTTTGGCCTGGCCCGTGTGAAGACTCTAAAATAACGGCTTGGCCCGGCCGATGATAAACTGGACTTAGCTACTTTTAACCGGCACAAAACTTCAAAATACTAATTTTTACATTTGTAGCACTTACAGTTTGTGAGTAGCAGTTATTTTGAAATCAAATAACCCTTATTTCCACCCCACATTTGAGGTCCTGGAAACCAAATTTTCAAAAAATGCTAAAACACGTATTTCATTATTTTTGGAGTAGAAACTAAATACTAATTTTTACTTCTGTAGCATTAACAGTTTTTGAGTAGCAGCTACTTTAAAAACCAAATAACCCAAAAAATGATGAAACACGTATATTTTTTTTTTTTGAGTAGATACTAAGTATTAATTTTTACATCTGTGGCAATTACAGTTGTTGAGTAGCAGTTACTTTAAAAACCAAATAACCTTATTTTCCACCCCACATTTGAAGTCCTGGAAACCAAATTTTCAATAAATTGTGAAACCCGTATATCATTATTTTTAGAGTAGAAACTAAATACTAATTTTTACTTTTGTAAGATTAACAGTTTTTGAGTAGAAGCTACTTTAAAAACCAAATAACCCAATTTTCCAACCCACATTTGAGGTCCGGGAAACCAAATTTGTAAAAAATGGTGAAGCACGTATATCTTTATTTTTAGAAAAGAAACTAAATAATAATTTTTACATCTGTGGTATTTACTGTTTTTGAGTAGCAGTTCCTATAAAAGACAATTAGCCCTATTTTCCACCCCACATTTGAAGTCCTGGAAACCAAATTTTCAAAAAATGCTAAAAGACGTGTTTCATTATTTTTGGAGTAGAAACTAAATACTAATTTTTACTCCTGTAGCAGTAACAGTTTTTGAGTAGAAGCTACTTTAAAAACCAAATAACCGAATTTTCCAACCCACATTTGAGGTCCGGGAAACCGAATTTTCAAAAAATGGTGAAACACGTATCTTTTTATTTTTCAAAAAGAATCTATATACCAAATTTCAAAATCTTCTCATTTTTGGTTTTCGAGATATACATTGTTTTAGAAAAAAGTTTGTTTTCCAGTTTTTTCCCCTCAGGAGCAAAATTTTTAAAAATCCTTTCTTAGCGGATGTTTACGCTATAAAAGTAATATAAGTTCCAAATTGCACGTTCCTAGGATGAGGCGTTTGAGCTCGGCGTTGATTATCAGTCAGTCATCTGTCAGTCAGTCAGTCAGTCAGTCAGTCAGTCAGTCAGTCAGTCAGTCAGGACATGTTCTTTTATATATATAGATATATATATACATACATACATTCATACATACATATATATATATATATATATATATATATATATATATATATATAAGCGTTACAGAATCATTAAACAGGCAGTGACGTGGTCTACTATTATATTAATAGATACCAAAAAAAGACTGCAGACTAAAGATAGTCAAAAAGGTTTTTCGCCTGCGGCGGTCTTTCTTCTTTTTTTTCAAATTATATTTTTGCTGCATGAAGTTTAACTATATCATAGTAGTTTTTTTCAAACATTCTGTATAGTTTGATGACGATTCAATGTTTCGTGTTAGTTGAACAAATGTTAATTTTTGAAAAAAACTAGTAACAACAATTTAAATTTCTCCATTTATATTTGAACTTTGCTTTGCCACTAACAAACCTAGATAAACTAGAAGAAACAGTACTAAATTGTGATCTGCTAGTGTAAATACTTCATTATTTATTTCTTACATAGTTCTATTTCAGTTTTTAACAAAATGGGCAAAAGACTATGAACTATATATATATATAAATTTAAAGTGAGCCTCAAACTTATGTTGAAAAGTTAAAAAAAAAAGTTTTTTTTTTAAGTTTTAAGTTCGCAAAGATGAAATGTAGAATTTCTGACTTTGTTTCTAGCTTCGTTGAATGCTAGGAAAGCAGTAGCATAAAAATTTAAAAAAAATTAATTGATACATTTTTAAAGACAATTAAAACAAAAAACATAATATGCAAACAACCATTTAATTGTACAATTTATTTTCACAAAGATATTTCGATTTTAAGATCATGAATCGCAACTTCAGTTCAGCTCTGTTAAAGCATCAAAAAAGTGGGTTTGTGGCAAGAGAATACACCTTAGTTGCTTAGTTATAGAATAGAGCCGGACATAGCAAGAACATTCACATCATATCACATGCAGCCCATTGCTACAAAAACTTCAAGTCATTGGTTTGTATATAAATCAATTAATATTTAAGGAATACAAATAAAATAAAACAACAACGTAATGGCAATTAGCTTACGTGTTTTGCTGCGGCGCGGATGTGCTGCGTTGCACGTTAAATTACCTCAAAGCCTGAATCAAATTAAACACTTTTGCGAATGATAAAAATTAAATAAAATTTCAATATGTTATAGTTTACATGTAACTTATTCAGCCTAAACTAAATATATTATTCGCTGACCAATTGTTATAGACCTAGGTAACACTCAAGATACCGTTTACTTTGAACAAATGCTCAAAGAAAATGGACTTATTGAATCTATATATATAAAAGAACATGTCCTGACTGACTGACTGACTGACTGACTGACTGACTGACTGACTGACTGACTGACTGACTGACTGACTGACTGACTGACTGACTGACTGATGACTGACTGATAATCAACGCCGAGCTCAAACGCATCATCCTAGAAACGTGAAATTTGGAACTTATATTACTTTTATAGCGTAAATATCCGCTAAGAAAGGATTTTTGAAAATTTTGCTCCTGAGGGGAAAAAACTGGAAAACAAACTTTTTTCTAAAACAATGTATATCTCGAAAACCAAAAATGAGGAGATTTTGAAATTTGGTATATAGATTCTTTTTGAAAAATAAAAAAATACGTGTTTCACCATTTTTTGAAAATTCGGTTTCCCGGACCTCAAATGTGGGTTGGAAAATTGGGTTATTTGGTTTTAAAAGTAGCTTCTACTCAAAAACTGTTAATGCTACAGGAGTAAAAATTAGTATTTAGTTTTTACTCCAAAAATAATGAAATACGTGTTTTAGCATTTTTTGAAAATTTGGTTTCCAGGACTTCAAATGTGGGGTGGAAAATAGGGCTAATTGTCTTTTATAATAACTGCTACTCAAAAACAGTAAATACCACAGATGTAAAAATTAGTATTTAGTTTCTTTTCTAAAAATAAAGATATACGTGTTTCACCATTTTTTACAAATTTGGTTTCCCGGACCTCAAATGTGGGTTGGAAAATTGGGTTATTTGTTTTCTAAAGTAGCTTCTACTCAAAAACTGTTAATGCTACAAAAGTAAAAATTAGTATTTAGTTTCTACTCTAAAAATAATGATATACGGGTTTCACAATTTTTTGAAAATTTGGTTTCCAGGACTTCAAATGTGGGGTGGAAAATAGGGTTATTTGGTTTTTAAAGTAACTGCTACTCAACAACTGTAATTGCCACAGATGTAAAAATTAATACTTAGTATATACTAAAAAAAAAAAGATATACGTGTTTCATCATTTTTTGGGTTATTTGGTTTTTAAAGTAGCTGCTACTCAAAAACTGTTAATGCTACAGAAGTAAAAATTAGTATTTAGTTTCTACTCCAAAAATAATGAAATACGTGTTTTAGCATTTTTTGAAAATTTGGTTTCCAGGACCTCAAAAGGTGGAAATAAGGGTTATTTGATTTCAAAATAACTGCTACATACAAACTGTAAGTGCTACAAATGTAAAAATTAGTATTTTGAAGTTTTGTGCCGGTTAAAAGTAGCTAAGTCCAGTTTATCATCGGCCGGGCCAAGCCGTTATTTTAGAGTCTTCACATGGGCCAGGCCAAACCTTAAATCAAAGTGGGACGGGCCGAGGTTTTTCACCAAGTATATAGATATTTTAGTGATTTTAGGGTCTTCAGTTTGGCCGGGCCAAACCTGAGGTCAAGGTGGGACGGGCCGAAGTTTTTCATCAAGTATATAGAACTTCTAGGCCTGTAAAAATGGGCCGGGCCTAATTCAGACGGGCTGTGCCGGGCCAGGAGTTTGGGTTTTTAAAACGGGCTGGGCTAATTTGTCGACGGGCCGAGCCGAGACCTAAAAAAATGATCTCTACTATGGATGCACGGTTCAAACTCTCTAATTTCATGCGAGCGAAGCCGCTACGGGCACTGCTAGTTTCTTTATATACACAAGATAACTTCCTACTACATTTCACAAACATTTTGATGTTAAAAATTACTAAATAGAATCAAAACTTTTAGAGTAATACAGTTTCTTGTACAACCTATTCTGCACGTGCTAAACTAAAGCGGGGCGAATTTGTTGCGGTGATATGCAAAGCGTTTCATTATGGTTCATCTGTGTTACCGAATAACTATCATATTGACTGTAGTAAAAAAAATGTTAAAAATACCGAATAACTAAATAATTTTTTTTATTTTCAAGTAAAATAATTAAATTTATTTAAAACCCCTTAATTGTTCTTATATCATGCGACGACCGACGTAAACACGACGGCGGCGTTGTTAAATACATCCAACGCTGCATCCGAGTTTTATCGGATGGATGCAAGGATTGATTGAAAGTGGGTTGTATTTAACAACGGCTGATGAGTCAGGCGGATGTAAACAAAATAAACCCGTTAAAATTTTTTTGCCGATCTTTCGAATTCCAATTTAATAATTGCGACAGAATGTATTAAACTTTTTTTTTATGACTCTGAATCGGAAGATGACAAAGGTTAGCTAGAATACAGCTTAATTATTATTTTAGACGCTTCATTAATTTATTGGTGCTGAATTCGAAATATGTTCTGTTAATAATTAATAGTTAATACAGCTCTGCAGTGTACAGAGAGATACATTACAGAATAATCTTGAAGTATTAAAATGTTAGATTAATCTAGAATAATGACTATGGACCTTAAAATCAACTTATGCAAATTTATTTGTAGCATTAAGTTTTGTTTTGCAGCTGTGATAGACTAATCTATATTAATGTTCTCCTTTAAAATTTGATTTGTATGTGTATATGATCAATTACAAAAATTGGAATTCAGCCCTCCAAGAAATACTAGATTTAATTATCATTGTTATAAGAGCTTTTGTGTACTTTAATCAGTGCAATTATTTTGTAGATGATGAAGTTACAGAGCAACAAGGCCACAGAGGATTTCTTCTTACGTGTGATTTACATTTTAAATCCCATTTCCAAATGAAGAAATCAACATTTGAGGTAATTTACAATAGTTGAAAATCCCTTATTTTTAAAACTTGTAGACTAATATTGTTTTTTTCTTAAGGGAGATTTAGAAGGTTGAAGTACCCAGATGTTGCCTGTCCATGAACTGCCACGATGATCTTGACAGCTTGTTGCTTACACAACCTTTGCCTGGACTCTGACGATTTAATTGATTTCGAGGAGAGCAACACCAATGATGATCACTCATTTACCCCCCTGGAAAATTATTTGAAAGCTAACTCGAAAAGAGATTTAATAACACAAGAACTTTTTAATCAAATTTATTTATTTTGATTTAAATAAATGTGTTCCATCAATTTTAAAATTTCTTTCGTTAATGTCTAGAAGTCTAGAAAACGTTCCATATGTCCAAAGAATTTGTCATCCCTCTCTTGTTTTTTCTGTTGAGTTCTTGTATTGTCTCAGGAACAAAGTCTAAGAAAACAGGAAAATTACCTTCAAATCTATAACAGTTTTTAAAAAAATTATAGCAATATACCAACTGCTAGGAGCCAAACAGTTTGTGATGGAGGGCTGACAACGTTGATTATGCTCCCACTTTTGTCTATCACAGCTGCAAAACAAAACTTAGTGCTACAAACAAATTTGTATAAGATGATTTTAATTTCCATAGTCATCCAGCCTAAACCATCTCCGTCTATTAAAGTTGCAAAACTTTCTACTTTATTATACAGAACATAATGATTAAGCCAATAGTCATTCAGGGTTCAATCCCATATAATCCCCTCACCAACTCATTGGACTGCCTTCTTGCATAACTTCAGATGAATAAACATTATCTGCTATTTAATTGATACATTAAATTGATACATACATTTAATATAATTTGCTGCAACTCAAAACATCAGTTTTGTCCAGTAGTAATGCAGTCATGTGTGACTCTCAAAACATTGTACAATTCATTTTGTGGGAGGATGCCTCCATAATTACAGGGGACCATTAAATAAAGTTTTCAAGTACAACATCATCACATACAAGTTCTGTTTAGAGTCAGTCTACACCTTTTCTTGATCAATTTAAAAGAATTACGAATCAATTTAAAAGAAATGCAAATCAATTAAAAAAAATACGAATTAATTTAAAAGAAATACGAATCAATTTAAAAGAAATACGAATCAATTTAAAAGTTCTTTCTTGTACCAGATGCTTTTGAACTACCTCAACTTTACAATAAGGTTTTACATAACAAGAACTACAAATCAATTTAAAAGAAATACGAATCAATTTAAAAGAAATACGAATCAATTAAAAAAAATACGAATTAATTTAAAAGAAATACGAATCAATTTAAAAGAAATACGAATCAATTTAAAAGTACTTTCTTGTACCAGATGCTTTTGAACTACCTCAACTTTACAATAAGGTTTTACATAACAAGAACTATGAAACAATATATATGAATCAACAATCCAGAAGGTATGAGCAGGGTTGTTAAGAGCGGTAACGCCGCGCTACCGCTATTGTTGTAGCGGTAGCGGCGCTACTGGCTGACAAGATCGTTGATGGTAGAGTCGCTACATTTTTTTAGCTGTTCTCAGCGTTTCTCGCTACCGCTACTTTTATTCAAAAACAAAATATGTTTTTTATATCAATTAAGTTTTTATTTGAAGTATGCATGAAATCTGAGTCTGGTTGATTGATCGACGAGTGTAAGCGTCTCTTTGAAATGTAGAACTTTTCCTGACATTGCTAAAACGAGAGTGTGCGTCTCTTTGAAGCGTGGCAGAAGTGGTATACCGGGTGTTAGTATGGTTTTGGTAATGGTATCTGGCTGTTTGAGTGTGTATGTACCTACAGTTTGTACGAATAGTCCTTACTATAAACTATAAACTATAATAAAAAAAAAAAAAAAAAAAAAAAACGAATAGTCCAAGGCAGTTTTTTTTTAAAACTTTTTAATCAATTGTTTTTGCTCGTTTGATCTTGTTATATCTTGTCCAGTTGTTTGATTTACTGTATGTGACAAATAAAATTGATGTATATTACAACCATGTCTTCTACAAACTTGTTGATTGCTCGAGGCATGAGTTTCTTTAAAGCGTGGCCCCTTAGAGTTAAATAACCGCTGCTAGATTTGACATAGCGGGCATGCGTGATGCTTTGACGTGTTCGTGGCCTTTGGTGAATGTGTACTACATATACTGTTTACAAAAATAAAATCTATTTTAGTTTTTCTGGTGCTGTTTAAGTGTATTTTCAAACTTTTTAAAATCATTTTATTTCTTCGAAGCCATTTTTTCTCATTGTTATTTCAAGCCATTTAAATTTAAAAAAAAACCAACGATGGATAATGATGTTGATGATGATGATGATATTGAAAATAAGTCAGTTTGTTAACTTTGAAGTAAATAAAAATTTGTGTTCTTATTGAATGCAACGAAATGGATAATACTATTAATGTCGTATAAAAATCATATACGGGTTTTTAGTGCTACTTTGTAACTTTTTACAAGTTCTCAGCAGAGTAGCGGTAGCGATGCTACTTATAAATTTCTGTAGCGGTAGCGCCGCTAATAATAAGACTGGTAGCGGTAGCGAAGAACGGCGCTATTTTGAACAAGTAGCGTTAACAGCCCTGGGTATGAGATCTTAGAAATATAATCTGATTTATTGTCCAGGGAGCATGTCTTTTCAGTGCTATGACGTCCGCGTATAAAGTTTGTACCTAGTTCGCAAACTGGAGGCACATAAGAGGTGTAATTTTGAGGCGCGCTTCGTCAATAAGATCCTCCACATATCGAAGACGCCACTCGGTCAGAGTGACACCTTTGTGATTACCTGCAATGACTTGCTGAATAGTGGCCGCTTCTCTCTTCTTCAGTTCCTCTTCGGCTCTCGTGTGACATGGAGCGTTGTCGATCACCACAACGATATTTGTAGAAGGAATACCTTGTGCCACAATTCCCTGAAGCAGCTGCTTGAGCCAATCATTGTGTAAACGTTGAACGAGTTTGCTCAGTAGCGATTCGTAAAGCTGTAATTTGAAGATATTTATAGTACAAGATTTCCCGAATTCTATTCCTGGTTATTATTGCTTCTATCGGATATTTACTAAAAGATGCAGGTTTCACAAATTATCTCACTTCGCAGAATCTCTTGTAATTCTTACTAATCTCTTGATAATTCAAATTGTCTTTGCAGCACGTCTAATATTTCTAATTGTAACATTACATAACCGGAAAAACATATATATATATATATATATATATATATATATATATATATATATATATATATATATATATATATATATATATATATATATATATATATATGTCTCAACTTCAGACTCGAACCCACGACTGTCGGATCGGCAACACCGCCTCGCATCATGCCAACTACCTTACCATCTGCGCCACTTCCACCGCCAAAAAACAGTGGTTGTTAAGCGCTTTTGTTGGGGTATGTTGAACACAACACTCGACTATGAATGGGTACGAATCAATGCTCGATAGTATTATAAGTTGTACGGCGTACAATCCGTCACTAGCTAATTTAATAGCTATCGAGATATATATGTTTTTTTAAGATATATATTATAAGGAAACATAGCGTTGATATGTTTTTACGAGCCACATATATCAGAAACTTGGATGATTCTCGTGGTGGATTGTACGCCATCCAAGTTTCTGATATATGTGGCTCGTAAAAACATATCAACGCTATGTTTCCTTATAATATATATATATATATATATATATATATATATATATATATATATATATATATATATATATATATATATATATATATATATATATATATATATATCGGCACTAAATGTTCATTTAAACATGCTCTGTTGAAATATACACGCCATTTAGAAGACACGGTTTTGTCAATTAAACGCTTAAAATATTTTAAGTGAGAGAAAACACTTTTACTAAATCTAAAATCAAACGTTTTATTAGCAACCAACTTGCAAGTTTCAGCAATTGCGGCCATCGTCAGGGTTGTTTTGATTGTCTTAATGTAACTAAAAGTTAATACATACAGTACATAATAATAATTAAAATCGGGACGATGAACTTTAATTAAGCAGAAAATAATTAATAAAATAATAATAAAAATAAAATAATAATATTAAAATCAAAATAAAAATACTTTAAAAATTATATTAATTTAAATCGAGAGATAATAATTTAAATTTATAAAATTCATCAAAAGATGAATTTTATAAATTTAAATTATAAAATGTAGATACATGTTGCTTGTCGGGTTTGCCTGGTCAAAGTCTCGTTGATCGAACAGATGTTGAGTTTTATGATGGTTGTTTATCCGGTTGCCATGATTCCGTCCGAATGCACCGGATAAAGGGTTGTGCAGAGATTTCTCAGGTGGATGACGGATCTTCTGGAGTGTCTGTTGATGGTACATGTGTTTCAGAGGGGATATCTGGTCCGTTGAACTTGTCTCACTTAACTGATAACATTAATATTACAATTAGACGGAAGAGATGACATTGTTTTGATATGATATATAAGCTTCTTTGTCTGTTTCACATTTCTTAAAACTTTTGATGAATTTTATAAATTTAAATTATTATCTCTCGATTTAAATTAATATAATTTTTAAAGTATTTTTATTTTGATTTTAATATTATTATTTTATTTTTATTATTATTTTATTAATTATTTTCTGCTTAATTGAAGTTCATCGTCCCGATTTTAATTATTATTATGTACTGTATGTATTAACTTTTAGTTACATTAAGACAATCAAAACAACCCTGACGATGGCCGCAATGGCTGAAACTTGCAAGTTGGTTGCTAATAAAACGTTTGATTTTAGATTTAGTAAAAGTGTTTTCTCTCACTTAAAATATTTTAAGCGTTTAATTGACAAAACCGTGTCTTCTAAATGGCGTGTATATTTCAACAGAGCATGTTTAAATGAATATATATATATATATATATATATATATATATATATATATTTCTCTGAGGGCTGTCGTAGTTGGAAGAGGATTTCTGTGGTTTCCGACCAAAGCGTTTTCCTGCAGCCATTGCATCAAAACCTCTTATTCCTTCAACATTTCCTAGCACGAGATCGCAAAGTAGGCTTTTCATGCACACCACCTCTCTGGTTCCTCTGAACCAGTCTGTTTTGATTTTTACCACTGCTGTTGGAGCTACCCGAACTGTGCCGTCGATCAAAACACAGGGTCTTGTTCTTCCGGTCATCTGACGCGGGTGCACTAATGATTCCTTTACCATTATGGCAGTACAGCCAGTGTCCCTCAAAACTTTTACAGGACTTCCATTCACAAAGCCGCTTGTAAACTGGAGTTTCCCATTTGTGTGATGACAGGCATCCGCAATGACAGGCAAAACGCATCCACACTTCAATTCCACCTCATCCAATTTTCCTTCCATCACCATGGCAGCGATGCATTCACAACGCCGGAATCCTTGCATGGTGCTGACGTAGTCGTCTCTTTCCGTGTTTGGCAAAATACTGGATTTTTAGGGCTACTTTGCCGACACTCTCTTGCCATGTGCCCCGTTTGATGACAGTTGTAGCAGCGAGGTCCTACCATTTTGGAGTCACTGACCGGCTGACCCCGGTTCCAACCCATCCTGCTATTGCTGTCCGATTTTGCCAACCTCTTCTCTGGGTGGGCTTGGCTGTACTTGTTGACCCAAAGGCACAGCTCATTGACATTGCCGCTCTCTTTCTCCAACAAGTACTCGACCATTCCCGCCTGAGGTGGCTATCTAGCCGCACTTGATAATGTTCCCAGGTCTCCTCCGGTTCAGGCCTTTGACTCAACTTCAACACACTGTTTAAATTCCAAAAATTCATCCACAAAATAATATTTCTAATAGTAACATTACATAACCGGAAAAACACACACATATATATATATATATACCTAGATAAAAAAAATAATAAGCACACACAATGTCACAAGAGCACAAATATACATATATATATATATATATATATATATATATATATATATATATATATATATATATATATATATATATATACATGACTTATTGTTTCAACATATCCAATCATTATAAAATGCACACATAATAAAATAAAAAATAAACAAATATCACGAAAATACGTAACATGAATCATCTTCATCTTACACATTGCATTGTGCCATCTTGTAGCTCCCTCGACGACGCGTGAAGTTTTTCAAACCCATTTGTGTGAGGGTCCCTATCATGTGCACATTGGCACCTTTACTGGAAAGCAATCTCACCACAGCCTATTTTCCACCTTGGCTCGTCCGTGAGTACGTCGTATAAAAAGGTTTACATTGCTCTCATCCACGTACGTTATAAATTTTCCATTGGCCGTAACCTGCATAAGCTTCTTTCTGAAATAAAATGACTGACAAATCTGACAACTGTTGTTTTTCTCCCGCGTTTCGCCACGTTGAGAATTTGACAAAAAAATTAATTAATGCCAAATAAGCGGTAATACTCAACGGAGCCTGTATTAAAGAAAATATAAATATTCGTACATATTTTTGTTAAAAATAAATTTGTATGCTTTCATTTAAAAATTATTTTTATTTCTTTAAAATTGATTCGTATTTCTTTTAAATTGATTCGTATTTCATTTAAATTAATTCGTATTTATTTAAATTGATTCGTATTTCTTTTAAATTGGTTCGTATTTCTTTTAAATTGATTTGTATTTCTTTTAAATTGATTCGCATTTCTTTTAAATTGATTCGTAATTCTTTTAAATTGATCCAGAAAAGGTGTAGACTCTAGACCATGA